>CM040745.1:19460405-20107905 GCA_022829145.1 Albula goreensis
TTAGCATTAAAAAAAAACTTTCTGAAAATCCACCTGTAGACAGTATAAGCCAATCTAAAAAAACACAAATCTATACCAAGAGGTAATTAAGAGGATTTTGCATGAATTCCTCTACACTAACACATTGATTTAAGTTTAAAAAAGTGTTCATATATGTTGTATGACCTTACATATTTTTTACACATTCCCCAGGTCTAAACATTTGCTGCTTTGTCCCATGACAAAATTGAACTTAAAAATTACTTTAGAGGCCATATTTCAAGGAATATTTATTTTAGTGATAAATTTATTAAAACTGAGAAAGACTTAAATATTAAGAAGATACCAGGACACATAATATTCAGGAGGTGATGGTCCTAATTCTTTTATATCCTTAAGTTGACAGGAAGGTGACTAGCAATTAAAAGCCTCACAGAGCTCAGAGTGTAAGTTCAGGTTCAAAAAGGCAGTCCATAGCACACACCACACCAAATTTGGCGCGATTTTAATTGCATGTGACCCTGGAAGTCCAACTCTGCAACACAGTCCTGTAAAATTAAAGATGACAGGCATTCAAAACAGGTCTTGTGATTATGATTAGACAACAAAGACCCCACTTTCTTTTTCCTTCATCTCCACCATGGTGGCCCATTTTATTATGGGAATAGCTCTGTTAATTATTTCTTTGATGGCAGCTTACTTGTTTTAAAAATAGTGAGCAGTAATCTTTCCCCTTCTTTTACCATGTGAGGAAACCGGATGTAAACTTTAGACTTTGAGGTCCTTTAACAATGTTAACATTTCAGGGGTTCTTAGCCGATAAACCCTTCTTACAAGCAAATTGCTTTCATTGAAGCACCACCTCCAATATTCAAGTGAAAAAAGGGCTGCTACTGTTTAATGTTTTAATTTTCATATCTGTCCTTTTTGAATTTAATTAAATAAATAATTGGATGGAAAACTTACAATTTCCACAAACATTCTCCTGAATTAAATAATTATGAATGCTGATTTTGGTTTAAATGATAAATCCCAGAGGAATGCTGAGGTTGCTGGCTTAATTACATTTTGAAATCCAGAATGTTATGATACCCTTTATTTGTAACTACTTATTTACAGCATACCAATGTCTGTGTAAACATTTTTCCCCTCACATAATCAAGTCATTAATCTGGCTTAGTGTGACATACAATCCTAATGGTTTAATTGCGCAAATTTCCTGGGTAACACGATAACATTTTGAAGCCCTCAAAATAGAACTAGTTTGTGTGAATCTAAAATATTTCACTTCAAGATAAATTATGCCCTTTAAGGAAACCATTGTTTTAAAATATTTCAGCGACTGTGTTGTCTTTGCCTGTGCTCATTTCCATTTGAATGTCAAAGATGGATTCTCCTTATACCATGTGGGGGAATTCCACTGTCAGCAGGCATTATTTGTAGTTCAGCAGGGAGTATGCTGGCTCAACTTGCTGTTGATCTTCATTGGTAGTTATACATGTAACTAATAATCTGAATAACTCTAGAATTTTGCGTTTTTGACTGCTATTGCTTTGAGTGATTGTTGGGTTATGCATGATTTGCATTCCAAACACCAATTTAAGCAGGAGGTATGACGAAATATTTTTAATAGAACAAATTTTAATAGGTTTAACAGAAAAAACTGAAGTATTATATACATTTATGCACCCACTTTGGGTGAAATGAAAGAATTATGTACTTCAACTAACCTTACAAAGAAGGCAATTATATAGCGCATAAGTCTTGGTGTTGTAATTACAATTAAGTAATTCTACTTTAAATTTGTTTAGATGCTATTGGGACAATGCAATACATTTGCCATGATATTAAAAGAAATTCAGTGTGGGCACACATATGCAATCTTGCCTAACTCTCATCAAATTCTGCATACTTCATGACTTGAGATGATATATACTTTTGACACTCTCTTTAAACTCTTTGAAACTTAATTACTGAGAAGAATCAACAAATAAAACTTTAAATGATACAAATTGCATTCAAACTTCATTTTGAATGCAGTTTCATTCAAAAATAATGACAGAAATGAATATGACATGGGGACATGAGACATATTTTGAAAATGATATGACACTGTCAGAGATTTGGAGTTAATTATCTGCTTTAAAAACCAAAGTTAACCTTTAGCTAACCTTATTTTAGCTAGGTAGTTGAACGTAAAGTTCCATTTGCTAATTAGCTGGCTAATGTGAGTTAACGGTTAAGGTACATTCAAGATAGTAATGTCATTACCATTGGTCAATATAAATAGCAAATGCCAAAAAACAAACAGTTAATTACATATTCCTGTGTTTTCCGACAAGTCATGTACAGTATTTAGATTCATAGGACTACCAGCACTTATGAGTGCATGGATTCCCTTTTACTGATTTAGACCTGTGGAAATGTGTGTGTACCCATTTTTAACTATAGGTTGAGACTTTTCAGTCAGGTAACTCAGGAACCACATTTACCTGCAGGTAAATTCTAGAGCCAATTTGGCCACCAGTACATGTACTTGATGTAATAACACTGAGTAGAAAATTCCCCCAAGATTGTCAAAGGATTAGTCATTATTTCAGCTGCCACCCCACAGTGGTCTAGTGCTCAATTCAAGTGATTGGGTACACACATTCTTACAGATGTACAGTCTTATTCCTCATGGATTTATTGTTTCTTATTTATTTATTTATTTTTTGCCATACTCATTCCCCATACAGTAATTTCAGTGCTAGAACTGTCATTCTCTTGCAGGCTAGAAATTAGTAGTTACAGATGTTTCTTGTCAAGTCATCTTTGCAGCTGACTCCTAGATGAGGGAAAGCACAACTTTACATCTGTGATCTTTTCATTTTAGAACTGAAAAAGGTTTTGCTGATCAATGCTGTACCTTCAATTTCAATAAACTGGAAAAGAAAAACATAATCTATCTAAGACAATCTATGTTGAAATAATGTACCAGTTTACAGCTCATCTTGGGCAAACACAAAGAAGCCAAAACAATACAATACAACTTAGCATAAAATTTTGACACTCATTGATTTTAAATCAAAGAATTTTCAAGAAACGTTTTCTACATTAGACATTTGAAGTTTTATACATTTCCTTTATTATAAGGATAGTATGTTTATGCAGTTCTCCCTTTGCTTTGAAAGAATGTCTATTGACACAGAAATATTTCCTGCACTGGTGGAGCAGAACAAATTCAGTTCCCTTAAATTAGATCAAATTTAGATACAGCATGTTTGTGACAATACAGTGATTGATCTGACAATCATTAAATGTAAACCAATGTATGTCTCCTGGGGTTAATGTGAATATGTTAAACATACACATCTCCCAAAGTTTAACATATACATCTCACAAAGCCATTTGAAGTTGTATATGGCCAATGGTATTGCACCTGAGATAACTCAATCTGAAATTACACTCAATGAATGGAAACTTAAAAAAAAATGTTTAACAACCAAACTAACAATATGGGTGATCAGGGCTCAAATAATCATGTGACCAAATTACACTAGGAAGCATACTGTTGGTCTTAACTTTTCATACAGCAACTGTTGACTACTCAAATGAGACCATCAGACTGAATTCTTCCAGTAATCTACTTTGTTTCAGCAGCAAGGGTTCCAATGCAATCTTTATTTACATTCTCAGTGCTTTTGCCAGCCAAAAATGTTACAGCAATTTGTCTACAAAAATAAACCTAACATAATGAAATTCTTGCCAAGCATACTAATTTGATGAGGGACCTTCTGAAAGTTTGCATATTTATAGATATGAAATGAAACTTCACAGCTTTGGAGTGATCATAATTTTGTGTTTACGCGGTTTAATATTCCTGGCATCCAAACAGTGAATATCTTACAGGGAAAGCTTTCATTGTTCTTCATCTCTAGGTTCCCATCTGTTTTCCTTAAAGGCATCAACCTGGTCAAACTTCTGTTCACTGAATACTGTAGATTAACATATTAAAAAAATACATTTCATAAAATTGATGTGTAGCAGCACAGGAACAGAAGTACAGGTTGCATGTTTCTACAAATGGGTTATTTAAGATGTTTCCATTCCCCAATCAATTTTCCTCATTTAATATCCCAGAATACTGAATGGTAAGAAATAAAGCATATGAAACAAAATTGTATAAGGATTTCTTCATCATAACGACTTGATTTTTAAAGTGCCTGGAAATCTTTGATGTTTGAATAATACTTACCTGTTAATGTGATTCCTTTTCTTACAAATACAAATTCACCAGGCCTTTTTGGTGGTCTGCATTTATTGGAGATTGGAATTTAATCTATTTGTGACACAGCTGCATACCAAACTAAACAAAACAAGAGAGGGCAGAGCAAAATATTGTGCACACTGAACATATTCTGAATAAAGTGTTGTTAAATATTATATTTGCACATTTATGAAATCTCCAAAAATCAATATCTTAAGGTATACAATAGTGATGGTTAAAATTAAGCTTCATAAACCACTTTAGTTCAGAACTGTTAATGACTGACTTGATTGAATCAGTCAGAAATGTGAGTGCTTGTATTGTTTAATTCAACGATACCCAACTTTAGCCATGCATATCACCTTTTGTAAGAGAGGGACCAAACTACATGGTATTTTATCTTGGTTTCAATAGAGGGTTACCAATTATTAGCAAGCGAAGACCTGTTAATAGCAATTTAGGCATAACAAAATGTATGCAAATACCTACTTGGCTATATTAATTGCTACATTGAGTGTATGCATGAATTGCAAATGTTTCCTCGTGAATGTCCACAAGGACATTTTAATTAAAGTTTTACAACACAGCCAATATCTTGGACATTTTTTCCATTTTTTCTTGTTCACACCAATCCAAATGTAAACTTCACTTGAAGACAGACACTGTAGGCTGAAAATCTCCCTTAGTTTTGTTATACAAAGCATCTTCCATAATTTGGCCTGTGCTTTTTAAATCCTGTTACTCTGTTCTGTTTCATATGCTTTAATGAACCTCAGCCTGTCTACAAATGGATTTGAGTCTTGGATCAGAAGAGCTGAAGAGTAAGTCGTGACAAAGAAAAGATTTCAAAATACAATTCATATATATATATATATATATATACACACAAAAGTATGCCTTTTGAGGCACCTTTTATGACTCAAAGGATTTGAGGGTAGCATTTATGGTTCTGAAAGAGAGAAAAATAAGTTTGAATATTAACTGTAACATTCCAGCAAAGTATTTACAGTAAGAATAGAGCTTTTGTTATAAACATTTTACATTACTGACAAAAAGACAACACCTTTGGACTTCCTTATTGTGCGTGTGTGTGCGTGTGTATGCGTACATGTGTGTGTGTGTGTGTGCGTGCATGTATGTGTGTTTGTGTACGATGATGTTTAAGGTCACTGTTATCATACTCATATGCTTTCACAGTCATTTTTAAATTTACATATTCTATCAGCAGAGAATTAAGGTGGCTGAGAAATAGAAGCAAAACTTGAATCAAAAAATTAAGATTATAAAACACTCTCAACAGGAGGATGAGGGCTTTCAGAGTGAGAACATATTCAAGGTAAAAAAGTGTGACATTCTGAAAAAGTCATTACAGTCATAACCAAGCACAGCAGCTCACTGCAGGACCAGCTATCAGCAAGAGAATTCTTTGTTGCCAGTCGGGCCTTTCAACCTCAATCCACATAGTATCATTTTACTACTGTAGAGGGGACCACATAAACTCTCACACCCTCTTCAGAGAACCCCGATTTCCCTAGTTCCTGAGCAGTGGTCAGATGTGGGTGAGGCCCTGTCCCAGGCAGATATTTGCCCTGGAAACTTTTCAAACCACAACATAAGATGACTATCTCCCTTTAAAGACTTATGATGTAATTTGGGTACATAGATGGCTGAAGCCAGGTCCCTCTTTAGAAACTAGTTTGCGTGTGCATATCAAAATAATTATATCAAGGAAAGAGATACGTTACCAACAAGGATAAAAAACCAACAAGATTAAATATGACCTTTAAATGAGGGAACACACAAACCAATGGGTCACACAGTAGTTATGAGGTAGATGTTTACATGATTATTTACAAGCAAAATATAAAATATATTGCATGTGTTCTACCATTCCCTTGATTCAAGAGAGCTAACTATAACCATTTTCAAACTCTTTGGATACCCAAGAAAGGCAGAGAATTTCAACACACCCTCATGAAAAGTTTTATTTAAAGATCACAAAACAAAAGCCCTGTCTGTAAAAAACATGCAAACTTAATTTATTTCTTACAACAGTTAATTACAAAGGTTCACAACATTTGCTAAAAGGTTTAATTTAGCACAACATTTGTTTTAAATTAACTAGAGAGAAAACTGTGGACAGCCCTGATACTCAGATGATGAGCAGACATTGAAAAACCTGAAGTTGTTTGAAAATGAATGATAAATATAGCTGCAAGCAGTGGTGAGGGGGCCAGACAGTCCAGCAGGGCAGAGTCGTCAGGGCAACATGATCTGATCATGTTAAAATAGTGGCTGTAAACACTGACAGGAAGTCTTATGTCACTTGACCAAAGATTGGGTGTAACTGAGATATGAGCTCACGTCCTGTTTGGGTCATTTGCCTTGTAATGGCAATGCCTTGTCTGTAATGGATGAATGTTTTTGAAAATCAAAAATGCATCAGAAAACTTTTTTGAGGGTTGCTCTGAAGATGATATGTGCTAGATTTGGTGAGGAGTGGATAAAATATGCCAGCCGCATCAATTAGGTTTACATGAAAAGTTGCCATGTCTCAGCCTTGGGATCTCACACGATATCACAAAGAATCAGAGGACTGTTCGCAACGAGTGTGCCAAATTTCAAAACTTTTTACCAAACAGTTCTTGGGGCTGCCATAGATTCATGAATGAAACTTAACAGTGAAGCCTTTTGGTTTTATTTTTGATTCACTATTATCATAAAATGTCATACCACGACAGTCATTTGTCAAACCATGAGTTCCTCATCAACTCTATTTTCACAGTAGGTTCAGGAGGTCTGAGGCATATCTGTAGATTTAGGCAAGACAATATATTTCTATTTATAATGAAACATTTTGGTTGGGAGAAAATTGAGGGACAACTCAGCCAGGACTGACAAAGTCCAAAGGTGTTGTTTTTATGTCTGTATGTTCAATATGTGGTTATTCATGTATTTGTTTAAACTCATAAGGGGGTTGCCCATTTTAGGCTGTGAACAATGACTTTAACACTCCTCCTCAGAGATATATACTCACTCAGTAAGGAGAGTTTATTAACTATTAACCATCTGTTTACACTTGTGGTAACTGTACTGAGAGAAGCTTAAGCAAATGTCCATGCTATGTAGTCCTGTACTGTTGAGGACAAAACATCCATTCCAGGAGATGTGGTTTTACAAATAATAATTAAAAAAAGATTGTTTGATTCTGTAATTCTTCACTCACAAAAACTCAAAAGGTATTCTTTATTACACATGTATAAATAGGCCTGCAGTTAGGGGCTTAGACAGCCCTGAAATGGCTTTGAAATATTTTTGCCTGGGCTGAGGCTTGGCTGTGAGACAATGACAGTCAATACAGGGTAACTTGCTTGTCAGAATAGCCAGCATGCAGTCCTAGGAACAGGCAAAACTGGAACACAATGGAAGGTTGTGGTGAGGCACAGATCCAAGTTGTCATGGCTGGGACAAATGATCTTGATTAAAAGCAGTGAAGTAGGATCAGATCTTCCTTAAACTTATACCAGTCATCCCTCTTAGTGGATAATAGCATCCAAAATTTTTTGGGGAGGGCAAGCATGTTCAACTTTGTTGTGGTATAAAAATCTCAAGCTCAGAAAACTAATATCACTGTAATGGTACAGAGGAAGTTGCAAACACTTTCCTTACATTTTCCAGGTTTCAATATTTACAACAGAATATTCTGCTGTAAATAAACAACATGCAAAATAGTTGTTATTGCACAAACACATCGTCTGCTTATTAATATGAATCTTGTTTAGTTTCTGAAACAGATGAAAAAGGAGCAATATATCTAATAAAACAGCCAACATCTGATGAATAGAGGAAAGATAATGGTCTCACCCTGGATCATCAGGCATGGCCCGATGGAATACCAGCCTCAATAATGCTGTAAGATGTACATAGATGTAAGGGATTGAAATGGGAACGTACTATTTAATATTTAGTATTTAATGTTACTTCTGCTACTTGAATATATTTTAGTTGATAAATGTATGCTAGAAACTTAAATGTATGTCACTTTTTCCAATGTAAATGCCAAGTGAACTACAGACTATGCTTTTATTTTTGTATGCAGAATAATGCAGTGGTCCATTTGAGCTATTCAAAGTCAGTTTAAGCCACAAATCCTTTGTACCTTCTGTCTGCAAATATTGCAGATAAGTAAGTTATGTTAACAGATAATACTTTGTCAATCTGCAGTATTGAACATCTTTGATGCATATTGATTGGCAGATTCTATGCCATACATGCACAGTAGTGTAATTACATGATTATAAGGCTGTCTAAAATTATGTTTGCAGGCTAAATATTACACATGATTGTTGATTATGGTTGGAACCTGATTTATAGCATCAGTATGCTATCTATCTTAGAAACCAAACAGAGTGCATTGGTTTAATTGAAGATTTGTGTTTAAATATATCAGTTATGTGGAGATGTCACAGGAGCAGCATACTGATGACATGAAAGATTGACATACACTTTGGGTATGCCTTTTAGAGCTGACATTGACTGTGTCACTGTCTTTATGAAAAGGTCATCCTCCTGCTGTTTTAATGAGTCATCTTTTTAATATGGAGGATATGTGGGGTGAAAAAGAAACAGAAGTTTTATTACAGGCACATCTAATGTCAAATTCTGAGTGAATGCAAAAGAGGCAATGTTAAACAAATGAAAATGAATGTTTGCCCAGAACAGTGTTTCATGTTGGACTGATATATGTGTATGTCTGTGAGCTTGTTAGGTACAGCTACTTAAGGTTGGTCTCCTTTTTCTCCTTAACATCCTGCATTTGTCCAGGTATGTTGCCAAATTGCAGCACAGGGAAGCTGGCCCATGTCAATTCCAATGCTTTGATTTCCACAGTTGATTAAGCATTTTCTATAGTGTGCCCCCATTCAATTTCATCTGTGTTTGGGAGCTAAAGTTTGCAGCATTACGGCATGTGAAAATGCAAATAAATGCAATGTAAATGCTAATAAGCATTGAAAGGTGAATCCCAAAATCAGTACGCACACTCAGTAAAAATGGTTAATATACTTGATATATAAATCCATACTTCATTTATATTATAAGTTACATTACTGGGCCAGTTTGAGCAATACTGGATCAGTATTTATACAGTTATGCTGGTGGTGGCTACTGATGGTCAATGTTGTTCTTAACATGTTTATTTACTCTTGCTAAACCTTATGTCTGTCTACGTGTTGATTATGGTTGGCCTTGTGTGTTGCTCATCTATCGTTTGTGCTTCCATATTGTTACGGGAAACGTTTAGTCCCTGCCAATCCCAGCTCTATTCAGCTCCGGTCGTTCACCACTGTACCAAAGCTTTGGCATTCTGTGTGTTTCTTGTTTGCTTGTTTGTTGTGGTCCGTCTGTGGTCTGTTTGTGTGGTGTGCGGGGAAATAACTTGGTCAAGGGTAGACGGGGCCCTTACACATTCCCACATGCATGTAGTTTTGTTTAGTTGTCAAGACCACTAGGTTAGTAGCAGCTGCCACCCCCTGTGCTTTGGTTTTATTCCTCAGTTAGTGTAGTCAGATATCTTATTTTGATAATATTTAGTTAGTGTTGTTACTTATTTTCTTGTAGAGTTTGGTTTTGTTCTTTTCTTTTATTTGGCAGTGCTTTTGGGCCTTGTTGTTTCCCCAGTTCTTGGTTGTATATACTTGTAAATAGCCTTGTATATATTGCAGTCACAACTGATCACAGTGCACCTTGCTCACTCGTGTATCACTGTCTTGTTCTTTTTTTGTAAATACACCTTTTGCACTGTAATTTGGTTTCCCTGGTTCTTTCCACCAAGCGTTATATCCTTTACAAAAATACATCATCCCCATCCCATCTTCCATTGGCCGTAACACATATCAACAGAATTGTGTCATGGAAGTGTTCAATTCTGGGCCTGCAGTATATGACCAGTACAAGTCATTTCCCTCTGTCACCTCAATAGTGTTGCGTAAGTGAAGTCTTCATCATGATCAGTCTCTAGTGAAACTGCTCACATAATGGCAATTTCCAATTTTAATCAGAAAAGTCATACTAGTATTGAGATTTGAACTAATTTTGCTAGAAAACTGTGCTTCCAACATACGCCCCTGTTTAGTGCTAAATGCATCATATAAAATGCTTTAGAAGTATTACATGATTGCTAATATATGCAGATTTGTGGAGCTGCTTTTTGTGAACAATGTAGTTTAGCTATAGATAACCGTTAACATGAATTTTAATCTCACACAAATGTACAACTTGCCAGACCATAATTTCATCATTTCAAACATAGATGTTTCATTCTAGAATAACTTAAAAATTCTGAATATAAACCTCTGGGTAGCATCATGAGGACAGTCACAAGATTTTTTTATAAGTTGCAATGAATAATAAGAAATAACGGGTCCATTCTGCATGCACTGCTTTTCCTGATGTGTCTTTGCCTCCAGTTTTCCACTCCATGCATATGATTGTAGACAAACCACTGGATATAACTTTGAAGAATTTGAGGAGGGAACCCATGTGATGTTAAACAAAAGGCTAAGGAGTGAAAGATACCGAGAAATCCCTTTAGAGTCCAGACAGGACTGAAACTGCATGTCTTTCTGTGACCCAGGAGTTGATTTTAAAAGCCATCTGCATCACTAATTTCCCTCTCCTATCGCCTTTGCATGATATACATTTAACATGAGAGATTTTTGCCACTGTAAAGTGAGTCAGTGGACCAATTTCCCCTTTAGGCTGATTTGGATTGTTTCATGCAATTGAGTGACATCTTGTGTAACTTCATGGTTAGCCTAGCATCGTACTTGATATTTTATCATTGAATATTTAAGGTGATATTACTGGATATGTCACATATAACATGTTGTATAAAATATTATGTCTCCCTATATGAAGTACAATACCTGCTCAAGCATGATTCATAAAGCCACTATGTCATGGTTATAGATAAAATATATAAAGACTTAACACCACTTGTGTTATGACCATTTGTGGCAATAGTGCTTCATAATAGCAGTGTACTGCATAATACATATGCTATAATAATACATAGTATAATGCACAGAGTAATTATGAATGAAGTACACAAAAATAGAAAATAAAGCAATAAGAAATATTAAACAGAGGACTGTAAAATGATTTCTCGCTAATTTACTTTGATCATGATCTAGCATTTATCATTGTTTTAGATTATTTATTTGAATCTTTGTTTGAATCAGTTTATTCCCTCAATCTGAAAAAGTGTTTTGAAAGGTGTTTATTTCTGACATACGTCTACAGCAAAGTGTTTTAAAATGGGTAGCAATGGTTCTGGTGTTATGGTTGTGGGTGTCCCTGATGATGTTAAAATCATGGACATGCTGACATGTAGCTGGGAGCAAAATTGTGAACAATCCTAAAAACCAAAAGTAGTTTTGTCTGTACAGCCATTAATTCTGCTGGGAGCCAATACAACTCCATGAAATTTTGAAAAATCATGTCCTGTTTTCAGCTCAGAATAATTCAGTTGTTTATACTGTAATATTTTCAGAGTTGTTTCATATTAGTACTGTAGCTAGAGGTGATGGTATCATGGATGACTTGCAATCAAAGCTTTTGTCAGTATTACTGGGCTGTCTTTTTTGTTTCAAACAATGTAAGCCTTGAAATTACCTGAATACTAAGCCATGTTTTATCTTTGGATATTCTGTTCTGATAAATCTCAGTAAGTACTGCTTTATATGTTATTGTCAGGAAGAAACTTGCTAATATGAGTAGAAGAATAATGTGCAATGCTATGGCTTTCAATGGTTACAAGATGGGCTTGCAGCCACTTTCTGGCAAGTAAGTGGCTTTAAAGTTTTTGATTATTGCCCTAAGAGCGGTGTGTGGTATCGTAGGAAATTTTGACCTTAAAAAGTGATGCCATATCCCCATATCCTACAAAGCCATGACATATAAAACATTGAAGAATGAAGCAGCATTGGACTTTTTATCTTTAAAATTAAATATATACTATAACATAAATGTATATGATATTGTACGTAATAAATACAATGTGAATGTTTCATATTTGAAAGATGATATATATTTTCATATTTACTTAGCACCAGAAAATAATTTTTTTTTTTTTTTTTTTTTTTGGAATGTGATTAAAAACAAGGCTGAAATGTAGATGAATTTCTGGATGGGCTTATCTGTGTCTGGATAATTCTCTAACCATGAACTACTTCTTTACTAAAATTAGTACAGATTGTTATTTATTTCTATTAAATGTGTCTCTGGGATGGAAGGAAAAGGGCCTGAATTTGAAATGGAGCTGTTTATTCAGAAATCTGTGTAACTTGAAACATTGTCAGCTACAAGCAAGACTCTGACATAGTCAACACTTCCTAGCCATATTAAATTAGAAGAGAAATTGGGAATCCTTTGGTTCTTCCCTGTGTTGATTGGTTTCTCAGAAATGGTGATGTGACTATTTTGGGCCTTTCTGTAAAAACAAAAAAAGAAAAATATTTTTATAGACCAATTCGAGTTGCAGTTGACTGAAATAAAGTATTTCCCCGTGTATTTGAGGATGTGCAGCTCATTGTCTGCATTATTAATTTTGTACAAGGGTGGCAGAAATGCTGGAGTCCACCATAAACCAAAAATGCCAGTATTTCATACATACTAAATGCTTCTTAACATTTTGTCTTTTTGATAGCAAATCATAGCCAAAGGAGAAATGCATAGTAGTGCACTAGCCTTGCTTTGTTCACATCCAAATCAGGAGCCCTTATACCAGTATGAGTATTTGAACCAAACCATTTGGCTGGGACAGCTTGGCTCAGTCTGCACTGTGACCAAATCATTTTCCACTGGGAAAGAGTAGATGAAGTGAAATAATATTAAAAACCACACACATATACATTTTACACTCTTGCACTTCAGGACTGCACTACAGCTTATTTTGGTTATTTTTTTTACGTGCTGGATGAATGCAAGCCAGCACAAAATGGAGATGATACTTTGTTTCAAACTCAAGCAGGCAATCCTTTCCTCTGCAATGGTGACTGGAGTCATTCAAGTCTCCTGATTGTGACCATTTCTGCTTTCCAGTTGACTGCAATCCGTGTCTTTTTTCCATACAAAAACTGTTACATTGCCAGATTACATTTAATTTCTTTTTCCCACAGCCAGTGTGGTTCCATTTGTTTTAACACGTCAGCAAGTATGCACTCTTATATATCTCCTCCAATCTGAAAAAATAGGAGTAAACAGAAACTTAACAAGCCTGGAAGCCAGTTGCTAATTAAATTATCAGATATATAGTCTTTATTGAAACTGCATTTTTCTGAAGTGGACACTAGAAAACACTCTGCTACACCCATCTTGTATATTTGTGACCTAAAGGAAAAGAAAGCATGGCCACTTGCTAAAGTTTGTTTGTTTGTTTGTTTGTTTGTTTGTTTGTTTGTTTGTTTGACCACAACCAATTAATAGAAAATCAAATATTTTCTTTATTTGAGATTGATATTAAGCTAACAGTAGTCCACAAGCCAGGATCAGCTAGTATTAGGGTAGCTAGTGAAAGAAGCAACTCATTTTATACATTTTTTTAATTTATTTTTATTTTTGACGGGAGTTTACCAAACCGGGGTGGGTTTCATGGGGAAAAGAGCATCATAAAATCATTAGCATGAACTATCGTTCATTTAAGGTATGGTTCCCAAAACTGTAAGTAATATTTAAAATCTCTTGTGTGTTCACAAGTACCATGGACCACTCTAAAGAAATAAAATATCTTAGAGCCAGGAGAAGAAGGCTAAACCTTGTATTGTATATAATGACCACTATATGCAAAGCTGCAGTGCCCATGAAAATGTCATAGTCTTCATGAAAAAATTTAAGTCCGAGAATGTATTTCCCACTTGGAAATTGTTTTGTCCACTGTGAATTAGTCAATGTTGCCTTTATCTAGTCTTTGGATGAAATTATTTATCTACCTTATAGCTGTACACATGTTCCTATTTCATTTGTACAATATTATTATCGTCATTTATATGTTTAATTTCCCCACAGGATGAGTGTGAATACATTATGAATATCTTACAAGTGTACTTTGGCTATACCTTGGTCATATCTTTCGGGGTTAAAATGACCGATAGCGTGCTCATGCAAAATAGGAATGGGATTCACTCCGCTGTAGAGGGTGTACACCTATTTCTCTTTATTACATAGTGGGCATACAACACAGATTCACCATATATTATTTCTTCATACCTGTTAACCTAATGGTAATGGGAATAGGGACATGGGTTTTGGACAACCTGTAGAATTTGATAAAAACCGTGACCTCACCCCCAGAAAAGGAAAAAAAAAATATTATTCTGAAGGGCGTGAGACTTGACAAGTATGTTTCTTTACCTTTACAGTTGCGCCTTACCTCTTGCTAATGGTCTCATGCAAATAAAACCATTTGTTTCGGGAAGTTGGACTCAATTCTGCAGCGTGAAGACCCCCCGGAAACACAAGAAATTTTGAAAGTACATAAAAAGTTGTTTTTGAAATGAATGCATGACATTTGGCACCCTAACTGTGACAATATGTGACATTTGTAATCTGGTGATTTATGAAAACCTGTAACTTGGCAGATGGCATGCCTGCCTTCCCAGTGGCTTACATATGGACACACACACACACACACACACACACGTATATACATATAAATTTTAATTAAGTGGTGCATTTGCTCAATGTAAAATAAGCGTGTTTTAAAAATGGTAAAAGCAGTTTCATATAACATTCATATTTCAACTACTTTTTTGCCTTATATAAGAAAATAACTCCATGGTTGGTTACAGGTCATGTTTCTGTTCAGGTCATTCGACTTGAACAAGGTACACAATAGTACAAATCACAAAATTAACTGAATCATTCAATGCTGTCCACAGATTCCCTTTTGAGAGATTGTATTCACAAAAAAAGGTAATTGATTCCAGGCCAAAACATTAGTTGCAGGTGGAAACTTAATTACAGGAAGTTTATTTATGAATATCCATTTATCAGCCTTGACAAAGAGTAATTAGAGTATTTACAAGCCACATTGGTGGAGTTACTATATACAGTTATTTTCAGATCTTGATCAGCGATGAGAAGGTTAGAAGGCAAACTATTACCTGTAAGCTTATAGAAGTACTTAGACCATGAACCTGTAATAGTGAAAAATGAGTATGGTGAAAAGAATTGTCTACTCATAAACTATGTTCAACGAGCTGTTAATCTAAATGACCTCTCAATACAAGCTTTCAAATAAGACAACTGTGCTAATGTACAGAAGAGAATACAATAATACATTAAATATGCTATCCTTCTGAACAATATATACATTTGCAGTTCATGTTTGATCTAAATTCCGTCTTTCATTTTGCTGTTGATGTTTATGTTTCAGTATTAGCATTTAGAGTTTATTTTAATGATAAATTGAAGATTAAAGAAATATTGAAGATTTCTATAAATCACCATTTGATTATAATGAATAAAATGTCAATAATTATCCAAAGATATACAGTCACATCAGGATAATAATAATAATAATAATAATAATAATAATAATAATTAATTATTATTATTATTATTATTATTATTATTATCATCATCATCATCATTATTATTTTTACTATTATTATTATTATTATTATTATAATGCATGAAAAGCTTAGAGAAAGCTATCTCCTTAAGACCTAATTTAAATAAGAAGGAACACACAAAAGGAAATTGGTCTTATTCCCCACGCAATCTGAGGTAAGTGGCAATTAAAATGCTGATTAATGTCAACTACAGCTAAGACACAACTTTATAAATCTGACAGAACTGTAGGGAAAAGCCCATATAATTCTAAATCTCCTGACCTTGTGCTTATTATTTCTATTTAATGACACTGAAGACTTTCCATTACCCTCCTGATAAAGTGTGCTTAATCTCCGTACGGCCTCAGTTAAAAACAGACAAAAATATGGTCTTTCTGCATTTTATGCACTTACAAGTATTCTTTTGAGTATATTACAAAACAATCTTTGTTTATGGTATTTCTTGTGTGAATAACCATTGCATGCTGGATTCATCATCCCTAGTATCTACAGATAATTGTATATCTACAGTCAGAAGAAGCATGGACAGATAGGCACTGTTAAAATTGGAACAAAGAAATGCATACATTACCATTAACAGCATGTTATCTTAACAGAATCTGGTTCTAAAAATCTTATTACCTGGGAAACTTAAGACAGAACAAAAATGTGAACAGACATTACAGTAATAAAAATACAAAATAATAATATTGAAAAAAAACTATGAAGGAGATACTGTGTTGCAGTGAGTGGCCAGAATATCCAGTGGTAGCCTTGGAGCATTCAGTTTGATCAGATAACAGATTGATATCCTAAATAGAATCTGACATGCATTGCTAAAGATGCCAATGGTAATTAATTAGCATCTAATTTTGACCAGAGAACAACAGGATATAGGAGTTGGTGCTCGATGCCATTTCCCCTTAGGCTTCTTTTATTAGGGTCAGGATTCCGCTTCTTGAGCTGAGGGCCAGTTATTAAATTGAGGGGGGCACATTGACACTCAAATTTTCATGGTCCATCTCTGTCACTGTTCCCACAGCCTCTGGCTACGACAAATGCTCTAAGCTTCACGGTCGCCACGTAAACGAACGCAGGAATGCAGGCAGCTTGCAGTAGCGATGCGCTGTCAGCAAGGCCTACCCTTCTTGTTGACTCTACCAGTGAGCACTGTTAAATAGGTTTATCTTTAAAACCATCGCTCTGTGCAGCTGTAATACAAACAGACAACAGAAGCATGGTAATTTCATAACCAGTCCACTACAGTGGTAAGCCAGCCTACCTATGTACTGACTGATTGGATCAGAATGAGAGAGCTGGAGAACTGGCCATTATCCTGTGTTTATACGGTATCATTTATTATTCAGATTATTATATTTCCAGCTCAACCAATCTACACAAGAAATATACTTCAGATATAATATAGGACCAACCATCCACTGATCCCAAGCCTACAAAATATATATCTAAAGTGCTATCTATGGCTGACACCTCCTTCTAGAAACACCCTTTATTAATCCCACAATCCTAACAAGCCGATGTAAGAGGAAAGACAGGCACAGCAGTACTATTTGATATCTGACGTAACATAACAGATTACAGACTTCTGCAATTATACTTTAAACCCTTGACTCATTGTACCTGATGGATATAAACCAAACAACCATAATCCTCTGTCAAAATGTATGGATACTTTATCAAAGCGGACTCCCTTTGCAATCCTTTGGGACCAGTGATTATGTATATAGTAATCAGCAATCAAATCAGGAAGAAATCCCAGGAAACAATAGGCCTTGTAGATACCATCCACCCTCCTGTTTTGACTCACTTTGACGTTGCTTGCCTTATGGTTGCTCAGTGTATTTTTAATAGTGTGGAATGGGACGATAAAAAAGAGCATTTATACCAATGTGGTAAATTAAGAAAAAAGGGAACACCACTCCCATAACACCCAGGAGACAGAAATAAGTAGTAAATGTGGATGCAAAGGTACACTTAAGAGATCTGGTTTCCTTGACCACATCATCACAATATGCATATACAACTGCTTATTGAATCCAGGCAACATGGATTAGAAAAAAAAGAAAAAGAATACAGTCTCCCCAAAAGCACAAAGTTAACCCACAACAAAGGACTTTAAAGACGAACTTCACAGACTGGTACTTCACTGTTCGGATAGCTAAGCCAGGATAAAAATAGATCCGCTGAATGTACTTTTTTAAACTGGTCTTTTTTTCTTTCTTTACAATGAACAATGGGAAAAGTTGAGGGAAAACTCTTTGCTTAATGCTTTGTTTAAGTAGGAGGGTTTGACAATACAGTATTTTTTTTATCAAATTAGGTTTGTATTCACACACATATGCGGGCTCGCACACACATACACTTAATTAGGCTTTGTCTCATTGAGGACTCTGCCAGTTCCTAGTTCCTCCCTTTGGCTTTTCCCCTGTCATATCTGTGAGTGTGTGCAAGAACAGTGTGAAAGGGGAAGTACCTCAGAAGAGCCACCTCAAAGTGTCTCACATCTGAGGCTCCAAACTCCAAACTCACTTAAAGGCCATTTGTGGATTCTCAACGATGAGTTCAAGGCACAGTTTTTTTTATTTAATTTTATTTTTTTTTCCATGATGACTTGGAACTTTGAAATGAAGGTTCGATGACCACAAAGTGTGTGGATAGTAATCTCTCACTCATTTTCTCTGCTATAATTCACTAAATATAATATCCAAATTTTACATACATTGTTTTGAACTGGCTTTTTTCATCTGAGTGTATCATAAAAGAACAAATGTAAAAAGTAAATACTTCAGGAAACCATTTGAGGATGACCACTGCTCTGAACTGGTTTGAGATCCAGGTGGCTTTACAGTTTAATCATAGAACTTCACTTAAATCTGGCATTCTTATACTGCATGCATGCATAAATCCTGTAGTTACACTCATGACATAAATGTATTGAATAATAATCACAGGGAGGCTGTGTTGGCATCTATGGGCAGGAGGACTGATCCACACCTTAAAATGACAGTAGAAAAAAACACATGGATCAAATAGCTACACTATCAGTGGGCAACAGACTCTTCAGTGCCCATCTGACTTCAGAAAACTCCAGTGTTTTATTACAGTCCAAACAGAAATGGCAGGAGGACTGCAGATAATAAAAAGATCCTGGGATAATTGTCCGAGACTTTCCCCTGCACAGTTTGTGGGGGGAAAAAGCAGGTCTCAGGAGGACGTTAAAAACTATAATCCTTCTCATCATTTGAACATGTGCCCTCCAGAGCTGGCTCTCCTCTACGAGACACAGGGAAAAAAAACATTTCACATTCACAGATGATCCTAATTTGGTGCGGTTTGGAGTGTAATTTAGATCAAACATATCCATGTAAATGAGTCAGGGTTTCTTAATTAGGTGCCTCTGAAGAGGGAGAGCGAGGGAGAGAAAAAAAAATTGGACCACATCAGTAGGTGTGGGTGTGGCACCCACAGTCCTGGACTTTTTCCTATATACATAGCCCAGTACCATACTGTCATACATGCCACTCTTTTATATTCTTTTCACTTTGAGACGGCAAGAGGAATAAATTTAGTGAGGGAACAGACTCTGAGACGCTAACTCAGATTGGTTTTTAAGAAGAAGCGGTCTCGATGGCACACAGCAACAAAATAGGTCATTCTGCTCTGATTTAGCTGTGTGTTTCCACCACATTGCCAGCTAGCATTTGCACTTATGTGGAACTGGGTGTGTGCCAGCCAACAATACTCACTCACAAGCCTCCACTCTCCCAGTGGTGCTTGTTTATCACTATCATTGTATCTACATGTAATACGTACACTGTTTACGCCTATGATCCAGAATTATATCATAAGCAATATCAGAGAACCAGAACAGTGTCTGTGGTTTGATTAGTTAACAATCTGACTAATGGAACAACTGGCATGCATGACCAAACAGAATTCTCCCTTAATGCCAAAGGGTATGCTCTACCACAAGGGTGGACTTCTGTCTGATATGAGTCCTCTGGGGGCAGCCAGGCCACCTGTGCAGAAGGTAAAGGCAACATTGTGGGGTGGAAATCCCTCCTGGGAAACGATGTGAGCCACATGGCTCATTAAATCTGCCAAGGTGGCCGGCACGGATTGGGGTGCAGTGTCAGGCTCACAAAGCTTAGAGATTAATACGCTGTCGATCCCCTGCGCTTCTGTCGACACGAGGGACAGATATGATATCACGCCAGTATTCACTTTACTGCTGGGTATTTTCTGAGCCAGAAAATTGACCCTGGCCCTGTCTCAAATGGTGGAATGCAGTTCTATGTTAGTACTCAATTCAGTACACACCAAACATTAAATTCTGAAATGTTTCATCCAAAGTGTATACACACACACGCATATACACACACACACACACACACACACACACACACACACATACACATGCACAGTTTACTTCATCCTTTTCTTTTTAGTAACTTTTATGCCATAGGAAAACTGACCACCACGGGGAATACCTCCAAAAATTGGGACAAACCTCAATCTCTGGCAAAATCAATCCTCAGTCTTCTGGACTGCCTGTTGCAGCCTTCCTGGAAGAAAAAAAACAGGGGGAAAGACATGCTGGCCACAGTATCATTTGCAGACCTGTTTTGAGAATACTAAATCATATGCATCTTACGTTTTTGTTTTGTAGTGCAAAAAGCCACATAATGGCAGGGATTATGTGAATCTGAATACTACAATTTATGAAACCCAGATATTGGGACTCCTCCTATTAAAATGGTGTATGTGGATGAGTTCTGCTGAAGAATTCATTGGAGTGCAGTTAATGAGTACCTTCTGTCCAAAAACTTTGAAAGCTCATGCTATGCTTGTTAGTTTTTCTATTTGAGGTGTTGTATTACATACTCTTAAGACATGTGTATTGTTTCATTTGGCATGGGCAAATGTTTTACTGAATAAAGGAGGAAAAGGTGAAGAAATAAGTAAGAAAGCGAAATAAGTTTATTGCATTTGCATAACCTTTTTTCCTCTGTCAAGATGGCAACAATTGTGGATACCAACTTTCAGCACAGTGTATTTTGAGTTAAGCTTGTTAGATACTTAGTTTATTCTCTCAGTTTGCAATGCAGACATTCCTGATCTGTCCCTTTTTACTGTTTGGATATATAGTTTTTAAACTGAAGTTAAAATGTTCCTCACTTCTTTAATTAACATGACTTTTCTTTCAAAGTGTCAAAAGCATTGAGATGCCTTGATCCAGTTGGAAAAACTCACTGTTAATCCCCATCCATTCTAATGAGGTGAAAATAAGGGAAGGATCCTGTGCCACATAATGAACTGTCAGCGTGTCCTTCCTCTGGAAGTCCACGCGGGTGCCACGGTTGTCACTGAGGTGGACAGTCTGAGGATGTTCCAGACGTGAGTTTCTCACATGCAGTCCACTGTTGCGCTGCGTGAGCCAGGTGACCGGGGATAGTTTAATTAGCCATGGGCTCTTCACATTGTACTCAGGAGAGAGACCTCCCCTTGACTCCACATCCATCCCTCCTTCCTGTGTAAGTGCATTGACACCTTACATTAGCCACTAATGAGAACTGTTGTCTTTGATTGTCAAACCTTGTCTTCACCCTAGCTGAAATATCCACTTTTAATTATTTATACTGATCCTTTGTATTTCAGTTCATACTGTCAAGGCCACTACATTGTTTCAAGCTGACCATGTTAGATGACATTTGCTGAACCTAGTACTCTGGGACATATATATATATATATATATATATATATATATATATATATATATATATATATGATAATTGATTAATAAATACAATTAATAAAATCCAAAATAGACATCCAATTCCTAGATTATAATGTAATCTGTAAACAGTGTTTCATGCAGAGACAGACATATAATATAATTCCAAGATTCTAAAGTTCAGAGTAAATAAAGTTAATATGAGTACACGGTTTAGTTCTGGGGCCACTCCTCAGTGACAGCAGTTTTCTCTGAGGGCTGGACTCAAGAGTACTGCACCCTAAAAAACAGAACAACCTCATTCTACAACTATAAATACAGAGAACAGCCCCGCAAACGACAACCACAAAATGAAAGCAGGATTTATTCAGTGCTCATTCCAAATACATGCATCATTGCTGAATGATCTGGCCATAGCCTTTTTTCTTACATTTTTTTTCTTACAACAAAAGTTGTACATTCTATTTTCATTGAAGTAATGAAATAAACATGTGTTTGTTATTATATGCAAAATTAATAGTTTAACATTTTAATGGATAAAGTGTACTCAGTGTTAGGAGTTAGAAGGCTCTGAAAGTGACATTGTCAATAGCACTATCATTAGAGTAGTGGAGCAAAGGCCAGTGAAATCTGGGCAGAGTTGTTTCTACAGTCATCCTGCAGCAGAAGCTTGGAAGAGCCTCGGGGGAAATCTTGTTAAGGTTAAGTGAGTCTGCAGTAATGTTGGGTATTCTCCATGCAAAATTTCAGTCTTATTGATCCCAGCTCAGGATTCCAAAAACATTGACATTACTATGGTCACAGCATGAAATGTCTTCAAATCAAGTTTAAGTATCTTTACATGAAAAATCATTTTTAAAGGCATAGATCTGAACCAGAGATTATTTAGTATTTAAGGGGCAGTGGGTTTGTAAAATTGCCTTGATTTGGTTTATATTTGAACTTTATTATGCCTCCCATTTATCGCTTAATCTGGAACAAAGACAATGATTATTTAAAACAGTGCAACCATTGGCGTGGTTATTGGCATCACAATTTTTTAAAAAGCATCACATTTAATCCTAAGCAAATCAGCCAATTTATTTCTCCGGAGGAACACGAGACATACACAGTGTCCTTCAAGACGGCATGTTATCAAGCCTGACGCCGTGTGTCCCACTTTGAACCACAGAGCACAGCTCCGGTTGCCAACTGGAGAATAAGAACACTTACTGTTGCGCCGCCCAGCTCCAGAGTGATGGAGTCAGACGAGCATCCCCCTTCCCCCAGCAGGGTTTCCTCAGAGCCCAAGCCAGGCCCCTGCTACATGTTCGTGTGGGTTTGGGGGGGGGGGGTGGTTGGAATGGGAAGCAAGGCCTCTAGTGATAGCTCAAACCAATGCTCTGGGACCAAGGAGCACTGAGGGGTCTCCCGAGCTTCTGGCGCAGGGGATGACATTCCCCCTATTCACCCCCTCTTCTGTCCTCTCCATTCCAGCTATAGTGATGTACACAGAAAGACACCCAGAACATTTAGAAGGGTTCAGTGGGTGGAACCTTTTGCTTCATCTTCACATTTTTTTGAGTTATCCATAGCTGCTCACTTAATTGACTCCAGTGTCATATTTGAAGCAATCCAATTAATGCTTTCATGAGCTGCATTAAAACTATGGTTAGGATGTGAATATATCTGTGGCACTGCAATTCAGAATAATTCAACACATATTCTGTTTCCTGGCATCAACATAATGAGACCAGTATTTCTCCTTGACAAGGATGCTCTTTGGGTAGCAGCGGTCACAGTTTGTTGTTCTCCAAGTTTTCCACTTCTTTTAAAGTTATATTCCTGACTTTCAAGGAGCTGGGAATAGAACTTGGAACATGGCAGCAAGGATTTCTGAACAGTCAGTTCAAAGGCTTGAGTTAATTAGTTTTCATAATCTGCAGATGTGGCGATAAAAATGTATACAAATACACTAGTGCAGCATGGAGGACCAGGCTTTGTGACACACCATTACAAAATGATGCATGTGTGTTGTTAAATGTACTCTTTAGAAGGTTTTCCAGATGAAAGGTCAACAAAAAACTTGCCACCACATTTTTTTATGTCTGTGAGTGGACCCATACAAATAGATGAACCCATAACAGCAGACCATATGCGCTGTGTATGTGAATGTCTGGCTTTGTATTTGTCTTGACTGATGTACTTATGTCATGCATATAATATCATTTCAGTTTCAACAGAGGGAGCCACTGTTCTCTCACACACTCTAACACTCTCACAAAAACAGAGTAATAGATGTGGTCCAGAACAGCAAGACAGCAAGAAAACATTGGAGAAAATTAAAAAGCTCCCACTTTTCTGACATTTCTCTTTAGACTAAAAAGTGAAATTATAATAATAATAATAACAATAATGCTACGACTACTACTACTACCACTACTACTAATAATAATAATAATAAAACATTAATAACAATAATAACAATGCAATCTCAAATGATTAATTTGGACTGAAGGAACAAAATTAATATGTACATACATGCATAAATACATGCATGCATACATTTCCATCAGTTCTTCTACAATTGCTTAAACAAAATAAGTATTTATATGTACAGTGTGTGTACCAATATGAGAGTTGACAATGTTTGACATTGTATTCTCCTGTGCATAATTGTTATATATTCCTAAATTACCCAATGTGACAAAATAAAAACAAAAATTCCCATAAATCACTCTTAGTCTCAATTTATAGATCTTCACTGATCAGACAGAGAAGGTAATGCAATACTTATCATGTCTAGCTTTACATTTATATCTTAGAAATGTGACCTAAAAAGATCAGTGATGTCCAACGACCACTCAGGGTCGAAAACCGTTAACACTCAATGCCCAGAGTCAGCTATTCTGACCACCTCATGACAAACTGTGCTGCCTTTTGTGCTGGCATTTATCTGTACCCAGTTATTAATACAACACGGAAGGGTATGGTTGCTGTTATCATTGAAGAAGGACCAACTAATCTTAATGGTTTGTAAAGTAGCTACCTGCACTACTCTGACATTTATCTAGATCATTTTAGCACCAGAGCCCTGCACAGCTAAAGGTCTCCTATCTGGAAGGGACATCATTATGAATTATTGTTTGCTGCTAGGTAGAAAATTGTACTTTCTAGCTACCTTTACTTGTGATAAATCAACCAGTCACATATCACCACTCACCCACTCAAAGCTGCTGAGGCTGCCCTTTTTCCCCCATGTTGTTTACTTATTTCCCCGCCGTTGTTTCACAAGGAAGTCACAGACACTTCTGAGCACCATGCACACACACACGGCTGGATATTAGTCATGCCTGTATTTTACGCCTCTAATGTTGTGTCAAATTTTGTAGTAATTGAAATAGTGCCACATTGCAATAGATGGGGATATCTGTGGAGAGTGAAGAGAATAACACAAAAGTGAATCTTTTGTATATTTATTTATTTCTTCGAAGGGTTGATCATTACACATTACAGTAATGGCGCTACGCATGTTCTCAGCATTACATGACAGTTCCCACCGCGTTCGCGTGTCGTGTCATTTCACAAACCACAGCCCCCCTGGACGCCTTGTGCAGAGCATGCAATTTTAAGCCAGGAAGGATATTAGTGAAACAATAATGCAGGGCCAGGGGTATTTCTCAGGGATATCTGATGGGGGATAACATTATTTCCTACTATCTAAAGCTTTAGAGAATGAGAGGTGACGCCACACAGCTTTATCCCCAGCGGGATCTTTTTTGAAAATAATCCTCTATGTGCTTGTTGGGAGATAAGACGGTGCACTCGCTCAGCCCTGGCCCGGGCCAATGCTTCGGCTTCCCCTGCCGAGGCCTTCCCTACTGCCACTTGCAGCGGGTAATACGTACAATCATTAGACCAACTTCCTCCACGGAATGGGGTTTGGACACACTCCCGTTACACAGCTTTCAGATATTACTCTGTCACTGATGAGGTCAGATTTGCTACAGGAATGGAGGGGTGGGGGATGGATGGAGTAAAAATATGTATTGGGAAAGAAAGTGAGCTAGGGGAGTGTGTAATTAGCTATCTGCCCCTGAGACACTGGGCCTAACAGAAAAGGTTGTTTGCATGGGACTGTGCTGTGTATGTCCGAGCAGCTGTGCATGCATCCCAGCAGCAGATACACATAACACAAACCGACAAAGCTTTCACAATAGACCGGAAAAGGTTTTCGTGGCCACATTTCTTGGCGTCTGCCGTGGGGATCGTGCTCTCATCCTGGTCTTGGCTTATTCACTTCACCGCTGCTATCTCTGTTAGGGACATTAATATTAATGCCCTGATGATAATCCAGCTGATCACAGCCTCAGTCAAGCTCATCTCAGCATGACTGAACACCTTGCTGTAGGTGACTGCCGAGTTTGATTATCTGCAGTGTAAAGGCTCTGTTCTGAATGACAAAACCCAGCACACCCAGCTGGTTATGTTGAACAAGGCATATTCTATAATGAAGCCATTTTTTTTCCCCAGGATTGCTTTACTCAGCTGTTGCTCTGTGCGATTAGAACACCTTTATTCATCTGTTCAAAAGAGTGTGGAGCTGAAATCAGGTGGCGATAGAAAAAAGACTTGAACATATGAGCCATTGCTCACATTTCCACCTGCTCTGGGATATGTGCTTGCAGTATGCGTTTTTTTCAAGATGCACTCCTCTGGACTGACTGGTCTTTGATGGATTGGAAACAAAGGCTAAAAGGTAACAGGGTATCAAGGGACCCACTGTCCATTTAGCCAGCGACACATTTATAATATTGTTTATTGCAGAATCAGCTTCCTGAGCGTTCCCTCTTGCTTCCCGCAATCATTTTCTGAGATCCGTGGTGCTTTCTCACAAAAGGATAACAAGGACAAAGGGAAACAGAAACGTTCAATCTTGCTCTATCTGGGATAGTATGTCACATTTTCAATTCTAAAAGGTAAATATCTATTCACAAAGAAACTGCTTTGAAAGAATGATGTTGGAGCCTCCCTTCCTCCTTATGTAGTTAGTAAAATAATTTGTTTTTAAAATCGTACCAAATAGATACATTTTACAAAAATGTTTATACAAGACTTGCTGGGATAATGCACGAAACCAAACACGGCTGCTTTTGTAATAGCTGCATCTAAGTAGAATTAGTAAGACTTCATACATAATGGACAATAATTACAGGAACACAATTGGGTTGTGTTGTAACAGCAGCCTTAATCATTTACCATCAAGACCTTCCCTTTCCTCAAAGCAGAATATCTGCCCCTAGCAGGAAGTTAGATGGTTTATGACAAAGAAAACAAGTCTAAGTGAGTGAGGTGCCTGACTGCTAACCTGAGCTTCATCCATCTTCTTTAGGGGAGTAGTGTCTAACCTTTGACCCCAAGGAAAACTGCTGCATCCATCATACCATGTTTGGTAATGTGGTTAACTACCTATTTCCTCTGTCAAGGGGGCTGGAGATCTGGGATGTCTTTCTTTCCATTTCTTCAGGTATAAGACTCTGGTGGGTAAAGAATCTGTCTTTGTCTGTTGCTTATCTGGTAATGTGTAATGGTGAGTTGTGATCTTTACACTGAAACTAAATCCCAACAGCAAAACAACCCTGTGGTGAAAAATGTTGCCATCTAGTCAAAGAGCCCAGAGGTGCTAAGATTTTGCTTATGGGTTATATGTAAAATAAAGCTATATTCCATTGTGACTTTAAAATTTATGCAGCTAATTATGTATCCATGCATGTCAGTATGCATCAACAGGAAGTGAAGTGTTTGTTTTTCTCCAGAGGCTGCTAATACATTTTAGCTGCATTACCACATTCACTTTGTGTTTTCCAAAAGTAGTTTGCTTTATGTAATTTACAGCTAGTACCTTGACAAAGGTTATATATTAGGCATGCAAATGTGATCAAGAAAATCACCTCATTGTAACCTGTGTAATTGCCTTGCACTCAAACCCATACATTTTTTAAGATGGTTAAACCATTTCCTTGGGTCGACATTTGATGGCTCTGATCGTACTCTTCATGACCACATCAACTAGCTGTATTGATGAAGCAGTGCTCCATATAGAGCTACATTTGCTCAGCACATTACCACATTAGAGACATGAAACAATGATTTTGCTGGGCCTGTACCGCTGTGCTAATGGACTCCCTCCCCTGAGGTGGATGAGTTATCTGCAGACCGCAGGTCAAATATCCATGCAAACACTAGCTTGTTAATTTTGGGTCTCTGCAAACTCTGAAATCCAGTGGTCTGCTGTACTTCACTGATCCAGCTAAATGACTTTGTGCATTGTTAAAAAAAGATAGTTTTTTAATTCTGATGACACTTTTTCTGATCGGATATAATATTGTGATATTATTAATTATAATGTATTGTACTTGTAATATTGATGTCAAATCAGGCTATTATTTAGATGTGGTTCGTACACTGAGATGTACCGCCCATTTCATTACATCTGGCAGCTCAATAAAATTAAAATGCCTGAGTGTTTGGATAGGGAAAAACATTGGGTTGAATTCAATTAATGTTTGCTCTTAAATTATGATTAAATGAATAAAGTATTTTTTTCTCTCAAAACATACAAGTGAGGACAAAACTCACTTAATTCTGGTGACTGCTGAACTCACCAAACTGTTTACATTGGGAAAAAAAAATCTTTCATGTTTTTAACAAGTTATAAAGGACAAATATGAATTAAATCCAAGCCATCGCATTTAATCCAATTAAGATTTTCACGTGGTAAACTGGCAATGCCGCCATTCAGAAACACCTTAAATGATCGACTCACAGTAGATGTTTTCATTGGGTAAAAAAGAGACTTACACCTGATGGCTGAAACCATGCACAAACATGTTTGTGTATGTTAAATTTCTGATGGACTGACGCACATCCCCCCACCACCACCACCCCCACTGCCAAGAGCCTGCGCGTTGCACACGCTCCATGGCTGTTCCGTCCCATTGGGTGCAGTCGGGTGCAGGCAGATGGGAGGCAGTGACAGGGGGAGAGAAGTGCTTCTGCCCAGCCGTGCGTTAACATGCCATCCAGAGGCCCCCGCGCGCACTGCCGACACTTCATTAGGATGCCAGGATAATGGCCAACTAGCACTCCCAGCGACACCCCATTTCCTGCTTATTGAGCTCTCCAACCCCGACAGATGTCGACGATCCCAGTCCGCCCCTACCGGGGGCCCCTCCGGTTCCTGCCCGCTTGGCCCAGCCCTGTTCGGACACCCTCGCCAGGGAAGCAGAGGGGCGGGTCCCTGGACACAGCAGAGCACCAGTGCCAGACGCTTAAGTTATTTGTTATTTTTGTTTTTATTCTCTTTTTTAATAGATTAATAATCTCCAGGAATAAATCTTCACTTGAGTCTTTAGTGCGTTAGGGATTAGAGCCGAAAACAGGGTCACAAGCCCCCCTCCCAGCATTATCCAAACAAATTTGCCCAGCAAACCTGAACAGATGTTTGCTCCCTGTTAAGTCACTCTGTTTTGGGTGAAGAGAGGCGCTGTTGATACCTTATTAAGAATATTTGTTCATTACAGCACAGATTTGGTAAATATCCAGCCTCCAGCCACCATTGATGAGGTTCATCAGGATTCATACAGCTCATTATGAGAAGACCAAACTTTGTCTTTTTATACTTTTTTGCGCGTCCTTGTTTATCTTCCTAATACATGCCATAGTTATTTCAATGCATCAATCAGAGCCTGCTTTGAACTGCATTATGTTTTTTTACATCAATATTCAGCCTGTAGATGCAGGCAATCATCTTGACATTTTGTCAGTTCTTGAAATTTTAGAATTTTTGTGAAGAAATGCACTACACGCAGTCAAAAGATATAACCTTATTTCTTTTGAAGGAATATCAGATCTGTAAGATGATTACACTTGTGTGTTTGTATCTCCTTCTTTCACTTTATCATACTTCTACTTAGAAATTTGAATCTGGGAGGCAAACCATCCCTCTGCTTTATAATATTTTACATGCAAGAAGCATTTTAAACCTTCATTTGAATATGCATTCTGACCCCCTGCTCCTTTGGTTTTGAACTGCTACCAGATTTCAGGCCGAGAGGAAATTGTTCTACATTTCCTGACAAATTGAGTTAAACGGACATTAAGTGGGCTTTAAGAAAACAAATGGCTGTCTTTATCACAGGTGGACACTGATGGCTTAATGGGGCCTGCACTGATCGTATCACAGCTAATGGCTTGACAGGAAGCATTAAGGTTTTTGTATAAAGAACTGGCAAGGCCTGCACTGCTAACACAGACCTGTCAAGTGCTGCGTATCCCCTTTGTGTGGGGAAGCAGATGTTTGTATGTATACCGTGAACTGGCATTAGAGAAGGCAGCAGATGCCTGTAAGTGTGCCAGGTTTGCGAATTGTGCAGACGGAACATGTTCTGTGAGAGAGCAGGGGCTAACCTCTTGCCATAGGTGATTCCCAGTGGTGTGCAACATAGCTCTGCTTGTTTATTTATTTATTTTCCTTGAAAATATATTTATTTTATTTTTATGTTGTGCTCTAGTTTCCCCTGTGGTGCATGCATGGTTGCTTGTGTGATTATAGCAAACTGAAAAATGAGGGGCTTTTTTGGGACAAAGAAAGCATAGCAAAATGGATGCATTGGTGGGATTGAGAAAACAACCCAGTTGTACTGTGGGCTACATATTGCATAGCTGCAATAACACACTCTGATTATTGATCTAGAATGAAATGAAGAGGACGCTGATAAAGATAATTTTCAAATGTATGGCTCTGCTTAATGCCATGGCGGTTTAACAGTGTATTCCACTGCTGAGGCTTGTTACCACTGTAAGTCTCCTTATATGAGAGAGGAAAAATCAATATGTAAGAGTATGTGTCTCTTTGGATTATGCGCTACAGCCAGGGAGAGAGAACTCACTGACAAGTGAGAAACCCTCAGTGTACCTTGTGTTGTCATGTGACCCAGCGTGTCAACCCAAGTTCGTGTACTGTGTCCCTACACACCAAAAGATCAGAGTGGGTATTCTGACTTACCATTGTTTCAGGAGAGACAAGACGACAGGAGGAAGTTTCCTTTCGTCTGCAGTCACCCTTTGGAGAAAGGTCTGCTGAGTGAAGGTACAGCTTGTTTTATTAACATCAAAAGCACCTGTGGGAAATGTACATGATCAAATATCCACTAATTAAAATGAACTTCAATTGAAACGTTGTGGTATTTAATATGTACAGAACGACACTGGTAGCACAAAGAGCTGCACTTCTTTGTTCATGTGGATAATGCATCTGTGCTGTGCTATTGTAATAATGATAATATAATAATTTACTTCAATGACCTCTAAATATTTAGTTTGCCATTTCACATTTTTTTTTCTCCTAAACTTAACTTGACAGTTTGCTTTGCAGATTTGACTTTGACATTTTGCATATAATATTTACAGGATATATACAAGGAGTAGACAAACTAATTGAATGTTGTTATCCATATTTTAACTGTTTCCAGTGGAATATTAAACCATTCTTCCAAAGAGAATGCATGTAGTTCTTTGACAAATAAAGGAGTGGGAAAGCTATTCCACAATCTACATTCTGGAACTTCCATTGAAGGTTAAATGATATTTAGATGCGGTGATTTGAGTCCTGGCATTCATGGAATCATGCTTGAATCGATTTATCAGTGTAAGGGGGTGTTATCTTGGGATATGGGAATATTTTGCCGAAACAGTGTCAGGTTGCTCCTTGTGACCTAAAATGGTTTTATATCCCATGGCCGTTATTCTGCTGGGGGAGTAATAATCTGACCCAATGACTCGTGAGATGACTGCCCAAACTAAAACAGATCCACCACCATGTCTGCAGCTGCTAACAATGGTGTGGGTTGAACGTGTCCTTTGGCATTCACTAATCATAAACCTGTCTAGATTTATGAAACTGAGTAAAAGCTGACTCAAATCATAATTTTTTCTTTCACTACTCAAGAGTTCAAGGGTCTCATTAGATGGCCATTTCTCATACAATCAAAAGAGAATCAAGGTGTGCATGTAAAATATTGCACTCATGTACAACATTGCACGTACATTCATTTCTCCTTAATTAAAGTACAAGCGTGTACACGGGAACTCCACCGCAGAAAGGGACTCCGTCTGGGGGACACCCTCAAACAAGTTATTATGAAGGCTTATTATGACGTATTTGTCGGTTTAAACCACTTGATCATGCACATGTAAACTGTGCTCACAATATATTAAATCATTGCAATGAGTTAATCAAGTTCTCTTTTTCATTTAAGATGATGTCATCACATTATGCATTTTTACATTGTAGTATATTCATATAATATTTCAGTAGAACAGCTTAGTAATTTTTATGCATTGTTTTTATATTTCATTGGCTGTGTTTCGGTTACTTCTTCTTTTGCCATAGTTTAGTTTGATCATTTAACAATTGTAACTTTTTTTAAGCTTAAGACCAAAATATGCTTGTTTTACAATGCAGAACACACCCAATTTCCTCTTATGCATATTATGCAATAACACAGCACAGTCATAAGGCATTGTGCAAGAATTATGTATTTTCGTTATGTGATATGTTTTATAGTAAAATATAAATTATGAAAGTGCTTGATCGGTTAGCTTTTACCAAAACAATGATATGATGGTGTCATAGTGTGGCCTTTTTCTGTAGGCCTGTATTCGCATGCTAGCTTCAGGATCAAATTCTCCACACGGCTAAGTAACATGATTTAAGAGAAAGTGTAAAATGTTCATATGTAATGCTGGCTGGTTACTTGATTCATTGTTTATTAGGGAATAAGTTAAAGTTAGCCAGCCAACTGTTTTATCAGTGACTGACAAATAGCTTTGGTGAAGTTGGTATCAGCTAGCTAGCTACTAATAACTCAAGGAGTTATGTTGTCATGTTGTTATGTTGTAAAAGCTATGTTGTCAACCTAGAACAAACTAGAATACAGCAAAGTCTGACAATAATGAAGCTGAGGTGTTAGCATAGGCATCTGACCAGATAGTAAACAGCTGCATAGATTTGTCTTCTTTGGTGATTTAACTTTGAGCCACTTCCATTTGCATGTCACAAAAAGCATCCAAAAATGTGTAACTAGAAGTTTGAGACAAACTTCAGGTATTTTTGACAAGCACGTCGCTCCCTCAGTTTCAATTTTGTAGTCATCATAGCTCAGCTACATTTTTGCGTAGTTCAAATGCATTTTCAATAAATATATGACATACCATCTATTGGTGTTTTTATCTGGCAAATAAGCCTTTGATGTATGATCTTCAAGATCAATATGCAAGCATGGTATTAAGTCATTAAGCATGTAGCTGTATGCACATATCAGTATTTTAGTGTCTTACAAATAAGAACTGTGTTTGTTTTAGCTTGCTTGTTAAAAAAAAAAAGAGTTTGACATTTGCTATGCATATAGGTTTGTTATATTCCTTACCAGGATTCTAGGTTTTTCTACAGCAGAATATGGGTATAATCCAAAGATCCTGATTTTCTTAAGCTGTCTTTAACCTGATGGAGTAGAAATCACCCATTGAATGTCAAGCAGTTAATGGAGTCACAGAGGTTGAAAACGTACTGGCAACATAAAAAGCACATGAATTTTCTCATCAGATACTATCAAAAGTCAATGAGTCAGTTTCTATAATTTGTATATAGTTAATTACATCAGTCATTCAGATTGGAAAATAACACACACACACACACACACACACACACACACACACACACACACACACACACATTTAAATTATTTTCTTTCAACAATTGTTTTACTAATTTGTGAAAGTGCTGTCACCAGCCAGCTGTGGTGCCTAACAAAAATCCCTCAGTCTATCTCTGTGGGGAAATTATTATTATTATTATTATTAGTGGTAGTAGTAGTAGTAGTAGTAGTAATAGTAGCAGTAGTAGTAGTAGTATTAATTTGATTGTGAATAACTAGAAAATTATCTGGAGTATCAAAAACTCTTAGCAACTGCATAGCAATTGAACTTGCAAGAATCTGAGCCTCCTGGTCAAGTAGCTAGTTATAGCTTGAAGCCTGTAGGAGTTTTGTTTAGAAAGGTTATATAGTGACACCACAGAAAAATGCATTGAAACAACAGTTGGTTAGCTTGACAAACCAACCTTTTAAAGTGAACTCACATATTACATAGTATGTATCCGACTAATCAGTATGCAGTATGATTAGCATGCAGTACGTATGCAGTAGAGAATTTGATCAACACTTTTTTTTACACAAATACATACAATGATGCATAATCCATAACATTTATGTGTGTGTGTGTGTTACTTTTACATAACACTGGTTTAAAATTTTAGTATAAAATACACTGAAGTTCTTTCAATTCACAACTTTTGACCAAGATGATTTCTTTGATCTTCTGAGAACTCTTGAGGCCTAATGCCCAGTGCTCCACACATCGCCCTTCACCAGGCTATGGGATGGCCCAGTTTGAAATATGCCGAGCTTCTCTATTTGTCCCTGTTCCCTTTCACCCTTAGCTGCCTCTCAGGCGTTTGATTCCCTCTCCCTGCCCAGCAGCGTTACTTCTGCGCCATTGGGAGACAAAGGGCTCTTCATACCCATAGGTAAGAAAGAGATTTAGGCAGTGGCCAGATGCCGAACAATAGCAGTCTCCTCCTCTGCTGTTGTTGCCAATGCTGTTGTTGCCAATGGGTGTAGGTGTCAGTAAAAGGCATTGGAAAGAAAGACACACCCTTATTTCTACCATTCCATTTAGAGCCCTGCATTTCACATTTGGGGAATAATAAGTAGGTCTTTTCTCTGGCACTATTGCAAGGCATTCCCTCCCTTTAAGACTCCCACAAAGGGCCAGTGAATTATCTCCCCACTCCCACCCCCCATGCTTCTCATTTTCCCCTGGTCCTGTTGCTACTTTCAAGGAATGCTGCTACTACATCACTTCCCTGTGTTGTACTGGTAGGGATGTGTTTTCTTTGATAGATATGGAGTGCCAAGAGAAACCTCTGTTTCAACATCTGGAAAATATGGGGTCTCGTAGTCATTACATTCCCATTACTCTGAGGCCTTTCAGGCAGCCCAGTGAGGAAAGATGGCAGAACCCACCACCAGGAGCTTCTGATGACGTTTTTCTTTCCATAGGTACCATAGGGTAACTATTGTCTACTGGTGCTTGAAGAAACTACTTCTAGTAAGTTCAATGCATAAAAAAACATTGACAAGTTTAACTGGACTCCCTCACAGTTATCTCAGCAAATGGCCAACCAATCAGGCACCAAGACATCCCATTGCCCTGGTCGACAAATAAAACAGACTCCCAATTAGGGATTATTAATTAGACCACTTAGCATTGGTCATCACTTTGAAGCAGACTACTCTGCCAACATTTCTCAGTATGCAGTGGAACTCTTGCTATTCTTTTCAGCTTAGGTGTAAAATGTACAAACTTCCGTGAGGTATAAGAGGGATATAAATTCAATTTAAGTGTTACAGGAGATCAATAAAAGAAATCCAACCAAGATCTCAGGTCATGAATACCTGAAATGTTGTCCCTCTTACAGAATACTGATGCAATCAAGGAAAAACTTGATTTCAGGAAATACACCATTTCTATAGCTTTTAAATCATACAACTTTGTCTGGCACTATAAGGTTTATGTCTAGAAAGTACAAAGTTGAACATTTGCTTTGTAATGAAAATTTAACTTCAGACTTGCTAATCATGGGTTAATGACAAAATGATTACTCTCCTCAGAGCATCTGTTCCAAATGAGCTCTTAACCAATACATTTTTGAAAACTGAAGTGTGATTGCACTCCTTGACAACAGAAATATGTCTCAATATATATGTATTTCAATAGTATATCGCGGCCAATTCATTAGTTTCTTTTATATTTTTTACATGTGTGTAGATGTAGGCTTTCAGTAGACAAACAAACAAACAAAAAAAAAAAACAAAAACAAACTGAAAACACTGTAAAACAGTGTCACAAGAAACATCATCCAAAATGTATAAGTGGAACGACAAATAAGATACCTATTGCACTAATAGGGTTACTGCAGTGATCTAATGTTATGCATCCATCCTAAAATGACAAAAGATGCCTAAAATGATTTTTCACTCTCTGTTACCGCGACAGTTTTGTTTGAATCAGAAACAATCATGTCGGAGTGATGAACGTGATCCCATCCATTCCAGCACACTTAGCCCTTGTTGGGTTTATTGCATTTTTTCCTTACTGTCATCCACAGGAACAGGTAGCTTGCACTCCATTAAACAAACACTGTGGCCCCTCACTTTTATTTGACATTTTATTTGGCCATGACAAACGAGCAGCAGTTGGATTATAACATAATTTGTCTTGTCTTTATTACCAGCACAAAGGACACCATTCATTAATTATTCTGCCGTTGCAGCTCAACACTAACTGGAAAGGTCCCTCTTTGGACAGATGGCGAGGACAATGTTATTTATATCAATCAGCCCGAAATGCTCAACTAGGATTACTATTCCTTGGACTGCACTGATTTATTTCTCTCAACCTCACCCCGAACTCAACCCCACAAGCTCTAGCAGGGACGTTTTAATCGAAAGAGGATTGGAAATGCATTTGTAAGGCGGCAATGTGTTTCAGCATGTTTATTTATACCTCCATATTTGTTTTCAGTTTCCCCTCCGTTGTTTCTGAACTTGTCATTATGGGTGTGTTTCATACTCAAAAATTCCCTCTCTTCAGCCTTTTCTCCTCCAGGGAGAATTAAAGTGATGACATCTGATAAAACCACCAGTAAGAACCCTTCTTTTTAGCAGTCATACTCAGGTTTCTGCTGTCTGTTCACAAAGTCACTGCGCAAAACTATTTAGAATACATTTCTGTTTGTTTAATATGTGTTAACCTTATACCAAAATGAAAAGATGATGTGCTAGTGGCACAATTCCCCCTTTGAAATTGGATACATTTAGTTTGAATTTCGCTGCTTGTCAGAAGTATAGATATTGAGTGTTCATATGATGTTGTATCATGGACACAAGTTGACCAGTGATTACATAGCATTTAAATATTGTAATGCAGTTTGTTAAATTAGCCAAAATTGACTCCAAAGGTCTGTGTCTCTGGGTGCACAAAATGTCAAGAACTAGGCCTGATAAATTCAGCCCCTCTGCCCATCTGCAAAAATGTATTGCTTATTTGCATGTAAAAGTTTGGAAGACAGCCCATGCCAGTAGTATTTTGGTCCTTTTTTACAGATACTTTTATGACCATTTCCCCTGAATTCTGAATCACAGTATATCCAACTCGACTGACCCTGCATTGCCTTTTGAAGGTGGTGATTAACCCCAAGAGTAAAACAGCCACTGAAACATAGCAGTCACATTGTGTCAGCCTTAGTAAATAACAAGCATTGACCTGGATTTTAAGCAAATCACTGTCCAGTTAAGAATTTTGTAAGGACTTTGTTAGATTGAGCAATCTGCTAAATGTGACTGACGTGTGATATGCATATTTTACTGTAGATATGCTCTCTGGTTTACATGGAATGCTGTCCCTTTAAGGACTTAATTTAAGCTTATTTAGTCTAAATAGTTGACTTCATATGCCTTTAATGAGCAATAGGGATAGATGTTTCAACCAAGCCTTCCATACAGATTGGTAACATATGGTCAATGCTCAGAACTTGCAGACTGCAGCAAAAGAAACATATTTTAATGTCAAGTTTTAGCATCTTCTAAAAGTTTGGATACAACTAAAATAACTACATCAATAATTTTTCAATAAGGGCTATTGTTAAAAAATAATAATAGTAATGAAAGACACCTTATATACCATACAAACTAGGATCATCAACTTTCTTGTAAATGAATGACATGTAAAACGCAAAATGCCATTTTGAAAAACCTATTTATACATATAATATCTGGACTATTATGTAGCTTCAGCAAAGGTAATATTAGTCCTATTTAGAACGTATTACTAGTCAGATGAGCTGGGGGACCTGAATACTAGTTGCACCATATAGTTAAGCAAAGAAAATTCACAGGCATTACACATAGCACTATAGCCCAACGGCTATCATGCACTTCACCATTCACTTTATGTTCCTAATAAAACTAATACATGAATATAAAGTCTTTATGAGTAATGTTACAGAATTCATCACTGAAATTGTGAGAAAGATGTCTTTTTGCTCTACAAATGAAAGGAAATTCATCTGAAGATGTCCAACAAAGCATGTGTTTGAATATTTCAAGTAATATTTCTTAATAAACTATTGTGCCAAGACCTATTTTGTTCTTGAATGGTCATATTGAACAAATGGGCTACTAATTCAACATCTAAAAGCTCTTGATATCCTTCCTTTATAAATAAGAACTTTAAAAATAATAATAATGCTTTAAATAAGACCACAGTATAACTTTGTCACTAGGATTAGTTTGCTGATATTAAATTCCCATCAAGGCAAATATTAGCAAAGAGCAAATCATCTTGCAGGTTGTGATTAAGATTTTAAATGTATCCTTTTTCTGCTTTTAGTTAATGAAAAACAAAGTCTTAGAGGATCCAAGTTGTAATTTATTAAACATGAAAAGCTCCTTGATGAAATATAGAAATGAGATATATTTTGCATTTCAAAGATTTAAGCTGACAACTTACTTGCATGCAAATGAGGTACAAAATATTTCAAGCAAAATGATTTCTGAATGCACTTACTACAATAACGTGGCACACAGATAAGGATGACATATGACATTAAAAGGCATTCATTTCTCCAAAGTGCTGAAATTGGGTTCTTTCTTGCCATTTTGTATTAGTGTTATGCTTCCAAAGAGCTGCATGTGAAAAAAAATGTAAAGAATTAGTAATAAATGTGTTGATGATAAATGAATTTCAGATACATTATTAAACCAATCGTGTGAAAGTTTTACTTTGAACGAGAAAAAAGTTGTTGGTTACTCTCCAGTGACTGAGGTATATACACTTATGAGAGTTTTTGCTATGCTTTTGAGTCAGTATCAATATGCTAAATGCAATTTTATTCAACTATTAACATGAGTAATACTTGACACTATTATCAAACTCGATGTATAGCCATATAGAAAGTACAATGTGAATGTGCCTTTTATACTCAGAAATGAAAATAGAGTATTTGGGATGCACTCACACTGGCCATATGGCTGTAACTTAACTTAACTTAGCAATATTTGGCATTACCATGTTAAAAAAAAAAGATATATTGACTATGTATTAGGTAGTTATAACAATAAACAGGATTTATTTTTTTCAATTGTTGAAATTACAACATAATCTCGAACAACGACTACTAAGGACGTTATAGTGTGTTGGTTTGTATATGGAGTGGTCTGCTATGCACGATTTTAATGACAGGACAATGCTTCTAGAAGGAGAGGCATTTTGCTATATGCTGACTTTCTCATTCAATGAGAGGACCTGTTTTAAAACAGATAGAGCCAGCTATCCTGATATACATGATAAACAGGGATTGTGTTTATTTAAATGGTTCATATGAATGTCCAATTTAAGTGATGCTGCATTTGTTCCCAAGAGTGGGTACAGATGAGGATAAAGGCAAAAGCAGAGCCCTTATACATATTTTCCAAATTAAGATCAACCATTTCCTGATAAGTATCAGGACTATAGTTTGTCCCCATTAAATACTTTCCTTTTTTACTGAGCACTATTTTAATCATTGTAATATTATCTTTGTAAAATGATTTGTAGACTTTACATATTTTCATAAAAATTATAAAATTATGGTATGCATAACAGACAGTTTGATTAGTTGGGTTATTAACATATATATTCATTGAGAAAAATGTCCATAATCGAAGGCAGAATCTATCATCATTACATGATTTTAAACCTTTTCCATCATTTAATTCTGGGAACCTTCAGTTCCATGATCAAGGTATTTGTTCTCAGGTTTTTTTTTTTTTTTTGGTATTTTCTCATTGTTTAAAAGCTTTATTAATTGAAGAGAAGTTGAATCACACCCACATTAAGTGGGTTAAACAACACATTGAAATGTTTCCCTCTAAACATCTGGGGGAAAGATTCTCTCTCCAAACACTCCATTTGTAGATGTTCTGAATATTGACCTGTTGTGAGAAATCTGAATTGTAGAAATGAATACACAGCAAAACATTTGGTGGGGATATGTTCTGCAGGAAAATATATAGGCAAGTATTTATGAAGGATTTTTTTTTTTTTTTAGCCTTAAGTTGTTTCCTCCAGTTTCAACAGTCTCACCAGGCCATGTTTTCACAGTACTCTCTTGGCGACTGTTTCCATGCATACTTCAGGCAAAAGCATGTGACAGGGGACAAACATAACCCCTCTGATTATTAAATATGAGGGTTTAATGACAACCTGAGACCTGGTTCAAAGAATGAAATGCAACATAAATCAGGCTCATCTTCTGAGGAATTAATGTTGTAGCAGGCACATAGACAGATAATTTTGTTCCATTATTTGTGGTGTGAAATTCACTGTTCATGTTTGTCTTCATGTTTCTCTACATCACTGTTTAGAAATGCACATTAACTTGTTTGAATATTTATATTGTACACCACATTTGCACTTTTGCCCTTGAACATATTTGCCTGATTCCTTTGCATTCTGCATAAATGGTGCGTAACACAGCTCAGTCTTTACCTTCTCTGTGCAAATCATCCTACATACAGAATGTGGTTTCCAGGCAGCTTGATTTACATTGCAGTGGCAGAATATTTTGAAGCGAATACCATTTACAAAGTAATTAGTTTTATGCAAACTAGAAGTGAAGATGAAAGCAAAATCTTTATAAATTATGAATCATGTTATAACTTATCTGGGTGCTTATCGTCACTTGTGATGAGTTAATGTACCTTTTCTAATTAAAGATGCAGACTTGTGGCTCTCTGGGGATGAGATTGTTTGCCTCAGACTCATCAGGTAGCAATAGCTGCAAGCAGGCCGATTTTGGGGGCAAGAGGCCTTTGTACTTTTAGCCTGCATTGGTATCAGGTCTTAAAGTTTAGCACAGAGGAAACGTACAAACCCACACAAACACACACACACATACACATACACACATACAAGCAGCACACATGCACAAAACCCACTCATACGCCCACGTCGATCCACACATATGTTGGTACCAAGTAACAACATCCATCCACTTGCATTAAAAGCCTTATTTTTGTGTTAAAGAAATTGAATTGTCTCCATATCCATATCGTTGCTTCTCTCTGTCCTCATCGAGGAAATCCTTCCAAACATTTACTCATTGACTAGAAACACTTGCAGGCCCCCGCACCCCCTACCCCTGGCTCTGCGCGAGAATGTTAGTTAGCAATACTCATAAAACCTCAATTCATCAACATGAGCATAATTTGCTCTGAACAGAAAGCTCACAAAAGGGTGAGCTTGTCAGCGAGACAGGTGGCTGGAGATCTCGCTCTGATACTGAGCGATATGAATAATAGATTCTGCTAAATGTATGCCAGGACCCAGGCTGTAAACACAGCTGCCTCCCTTCCCTTCCAAAAGAACAGCTTGGCAGGACGAGAAGCAGAGAGCCCTGCTCCACCTGAGGACTGGGGACGATTAACTAATCAAATGCATGGGCTAAATAGCAGGAGAGGAGAAAAGAGAGAGAGCGTCAAAAAAAGGTATTAGTTTATACCCTTGCCTGGGATGGCGCAGAACAGTGGCACAGGGAGAGGACGCAGGGGGTTATGGGAAATGGCGGAATGCAGTTGAAGAGCGGCAGAGGTTTTTTACCATTAAATATGAATGGGGCTGGAGGTGAACAATGGAGAGAATTATGCATGCGTTAATATTAAATCTTCAGCAGAAAACAAAAATCATGGACCTTGCCTGTGTATCAAGTTACATCATTCCCGATGAATTTTTACTAATATAGTTTCAGGCATTCTTAGATATAGAATTAGTTCATATGTTTCATAATCATTTAAATAAATGTAGATCAGTGGTGTGTGGCACATTTGTCAGGTGTCTTTCATTCATGTGATAACAGACCAGATTTTATCTTCAAGCTATTTCACTTAATCTGTCATTACCAGGACATATCCTTTGGTCCTGTCCTGTCTGATCCCCCCATAATATTTGGAGTGGGGATTATATGTCATTTGAACTACTGTAATAAATGGAACCCATTACTAACACTTTATTAACAGTGATTTTGATTTTCTTAAGAGGTTGGGAATACCATTGGCAATTTCCCTTAATATCTTATCCTCAGCTTTATATATCATTCAAAATTTAATAACATCTGTATTCATGCTTTGCATTTCAAATGTTTTCTTTGCTTTCTTTTGATATTTGGTATGTTATTCACATACGTGAATACACACTCTTATTGATGGATTTCATGTTCTCAAACCATACCAGTGGTCCATTTTACCACATAATGCTCTAGTTTTCCCAGTGATGTCATCTTTCTGCGCCAACAAGTAAAGGAAGTCTTCTTCCTCCATTGTTGGCTGTTTCTTTCCATTTGTGATGACTCCCTAGCTGGAGTTTAGGAGGATTTTGCCCAGCAGAAGGTAATTAATTCTTCAATTAAAATGTTGTTAAACATTTTTAATGAGTAATGGGCACTTGGGAATTGGATATAAAAGTATCTTTAACCAGGGAAAGAAAACATGGATGTTTCACGGTTAGCTTCTGAAAATCTGCCTAATGACCCACTTTTAAAAATTACCCCAGAATAAAAATATAAATAAAAAAAAAAAAAAAATCAAATGAGATTTCTGTCAGTACAGAATAATGTCCCTCATCTCAGGTGATTATTGCTTTATTTTTCTCTCTTATTTTTCATCCTTTTTGCATATTGTAAATTAGGCCAGGATTACTTCTGCAATAACTTATGATACACTATATGTATCAGAGGGCAAGAAATGGATTCCCAATTTGGCAGATTTAATTAATTGTGACTAGAAAAAACCTGCAGTAGAGAGCAAAGAAATTTATATTAAATTACAATCCGGATGCTCATTTCCAATCAGATATTCCATCTACTTACTATAATTAAAATTGCATGTGTTACCGAATAAGTTCAGTTCCTTCTCATATAATGACTCAGAGTTGCCTCATGGTCTAGCCCCTAAATTGGGTTTATGACTTTTTAAAGAGCTCTGTGAATACACCCAAAGTGCAGTACATTAGAGCAGGTTCATTCTATAGCACACCCCTCTGTGGTAATGCTTGAGAGTGATCGCACAACTGTAGTTCATTACAGGAGGCGCACTCCGTAGGTTCCTGGCATTGCGGTCTCAATTAGTGACTTGTAAATGTGTTGCTTGCTTAATCACCCAAAAACTGGCCCCTAGGACCTTCGCTAATGCAACCCCATTAAAAGGGCCATCAAAACAAAGGATCTGCTTCTAATGACAATAATCCTTCAATGTTGTCACTAAAAAGCCAAACTTGTGTCTTAAATGAGGAATGATGGATGACCATGGGCCACCATGTCAAAGAGCTTTATTACGAGTGATGGATGTAAGCAGGGAATCGGCGTTCAAGTCAGCCCTTCAGAATTTGTTGGGAATTTTCCTCTCTTATTCAGGCTCCTTTTGAAACATGCCGTCCATTCATGTTGATGAAGACCATGAGGTCTACATGCATGTATGTGTGTGTGGGTGTGTGTGTCTGCATTTGTTGAAGGCAAATTTATATAAGCAAACTAAGTTCTGATGTTGGTTGTCTGTAAACGTTCAGCTAGACACATCCTGACTGAACAGTGACTCCTTCTGGTGGAGGCAAAATATTATATTAATGAGGCTTGCATAAATTGCATACTGGAAGGAAGACGATGGGCTTCCATCAATAATGAAGGCACAACCTGAGCCAAACCAAGGGAGTTTCAGTTCAGATTAAGACATGAGTAACGGCTGCAGTACTTGTTAATAATGTAATTAAGAAATACCTGCAATAACCACATCTACGTTGTGCTTATTTTTTCATACCAATTTTCAGAGACGTAAAGGTAATAGAATAGTCCAAATCCAGAGCATATCCAGTCAAATTAATTATATATGTAAAAAAAAAAAAAAAAAAACAATCCCTCAATGCCAGCTGTATTAAAAAAAGCCTCAGATGGATTCTCTAGTGTGTCCTCTCTCAGGGATACAATGCATGGATCTTATACGCATGGAATTCGTTCATGAAAGACGTTCCGCTGGGTCCTGCAACTTTGCTGCATTGTCAAGTGCTTCGATGACATGTAATAAAGTGCAGATTTTAATTGCAATAAAAATGAATGCAGACCCGATTTCATTAAGCATAAATAATTTGGCCACTTGGGTATGTGAATTCCAAATTACTTATTCTTTTTGTATTCTGAATTACCTATTCTTTGTGATGTTTCTTTTTCAAGCTTAGAGCTTTGCAACTAGCCATTGGCTTTTCCAGGTCTATGTAAATGTTTTCTTTCTCTGAAAACTTATTGTAGTAATTTTACATGGGGGTCAAGAACAAAGAGAAGGTTTAGAATCTTTGACTTTGTATGAAGATATGTGTCACCAACTCAGCCCTCTCTCAATTCAATATCTTATTGACACTCGGCCAAGTTGGAGGCTTTTTTTTTTTTTCCTGAAAGGCAAGCCTTTCAAATCGAAACACTACACAATATGTTTTAACTGCTTATTTAAATCTTAGCCTCTGTCTAAAGGTAGCATCTTTGGTCATGGGATAGTGGTGTATCTTCTTTCTTAAATATTCCTGTCCATTCCTTACAAAGTTATTTTGGTCTATATATCATGAAATCAAAGGGGAAAACATTTAATTGCCTGAAAAATGTTATATCACTTTAAGTACATTGTGGTGTAATTCTCTCCCATATATAGCTCGGAATAAAATTGTTGCAGGTGAGGCTAATTATACCTCCTGCTAGGAAAGGGTCTTGCAGTGCTAATTAGACTTCTAAACTCTGTCTGAAATAAATAGACTTTAAAATGATATACTCTTGGTTGTCTGATTAACAGCACCTAGAGCACTAAGGGTGTTTTGGCCTACATTTGGAGTGCAAATATTTGTCCCCGAATAATACTGAAGAAAATTCCTTGTGTTTTGTCTTGTATTTTGGAGTATGAAGCATGATGATGGTGTGTATAGATTTGTTTAGCACCTGACTCTTCTTTATGTGAATGAGATACAGTCCACAATCACAAAAAAAATATCTGCATTTCTGCAAAATGGAGTGAACTTGTGAAAGCCTAGTCAATTAGTAATGGCATGATCCAGTTCTCCATTCTCACCAAGACTGACTGAACATACCCAACACACTTGGTAAAGCCCTACTTAAGTCTCAAAGGATTTTGGGCAAACAAAGCTTTGCTGGATGTTATCATATATTTGTTAGATTGATGTAACAGATAATAGTGGTAAAATATATAGAATGACAATAAAGATAATAATTCCATTTTATTGACCCAGGTTGTTAACGACCCTAATTAAATTTTCCTTTCTCATTATTGCTGGTTGAGCTGTGTATTTTGGAAAACACTCTATCACTGGCTTTGGGATATCGGTCCAAATTAGACATGTGTGACACTGGTCTTTAGCCCATCAGATGGTCCATATTGACGCGGGAGGGAAAGTGGGGCAGCCATTTCTCCCAGCAGACCTCGGACTGCTGCTCCCTCACACAAACTTGTCTGGAACCCAAGAGAGAGGCTGCAGATGGTACTCGCACCATTCCAGGGTTCGGCACAGAAAACTTGAAATCTTCAGTAGCATCATTTATTCACGGAGGAAGACACTGGTGTCAGGCAGGCACACAGGCAGGGAAGCAGCGGGCGGGCAGGCAGGCCGGATGGAGTTTTTGGGCATGTCATCCTGATTGAGACAAGTCATGAAGAGTGACGCATGATGGCCGATCTGGTGACAGCCTCTGCCTGGGGTTCAAGTTATGGTCGTGCCCTTCTCTGGAGCAGGAATTCCACTGTTCTGGAATGGGAATTTGACCAAGATTAGACAATGCTTTCCATGATATGGAATTATAAATAAAGCTCTAAAGTTTTATTAGAAAAAAACTATTTGTTACAGAATGAGAATAGAATTATGAATGTTGTAATACAGGACCACACATTTAATAGTATCATGATGATTACACTGAAGAGTATTTTATATTTAATATCTGACCTATGTCAGTGAACCAAACCTCGAGCCCATCAACTCTGTGGCTAAGTAGCCCTTCTTGGAGCTTCATGGTGGTCCAACTTTCTCCTTCTCACAAAGTTCTGAAAACCCTAAGACATAAGAAAGAAGTTGCAGGGAACACATGAGAAAGAACTGCAGCTCTTTCATAGTGCGCGAGGGAGAGTGGAGAGATAACAGGCGGGCTGCTGTGGGGCTGCTTTGTTCACTGTGGCTTGACAGCGCGGGTGAGCCTGCAGCCTCCACTCCCAGCCTGCAGCCCTGCTGGCAGAGTAGGAGGAGAGAGACAGAGAAAGAGAGAGGACCAGCCTCAGTGCCGGGAAGAGAACTGGGTCTTAGGCGTGGCGATCGGGCCCACCTAACAGTACTCATTAATCAGACTTTTCCAAGCAAGCAGGACAAGGGGTCGCTTCAGTGTGTTTTTCTTTCTTGTACAGGAAAGAATTAACATTGCCAGTGGCTGGCAACAGCCCCTTTCCATTAGAAACCCACCGGTGCGTTCCAGCTAAACTTCTTGGTTTGTTTGGATGTTTTATTTATCTGAAAAACGGAAATTAATGCTATTATTGTTAATTGGTGATTATGAGGAGCTGAAATAGTTGTAGTGATGTTGTTACAGTGGTAGCATTTATGTGGGAAAGGAAAAGAGTAAACAATAGTGGTATTATGACAATAATATAATGACATTTTTGTGGTATTCAACACAGTTGACAGATTATTGCACATAAATTGTGGAGCATTTTTATTATTGTTATTTATGCCATTCTTTTCTGAACAACTTATCATGTTGTCACAGCTCTTACTAACCAAGCAGGGAGTGAGTCAGCTGATCACATGCCAGTCTCAAAGGAAGCTCATGAAGATAACAGATGAAGTGAGATGACTCTACATTTCGAGGGACAGCAGTGATGTAATGTACACAGTATTACTGTGACACACACTATGTACATTATATTACACAAAGCATACTGTAGCTATGAGAACAGGTTCATTTGAATAAATTGTATGTAAAATATCTAAACAATGCCTAACTTAAAAAGAAACAAAAATGCCTCAACATATTATTTCCATGGAAAGTAATTCATACTTTATTTTTATTGTTCCAAAATGGTGCCCTTTTTTGAAAAAAAAAAAAAAAAAAAAAAAAAAAAAAAAAAATCTGGTTACTTTTTCTTATACTTTTTAATAGAAAGAGATATTTGAGAAATGTGTTATTTAATGGTTGCCTGGTATACTTCTCTCATATTACAGGGGGCTAAATGAAATCTAATAAGGAAAACAACATTTCTGATGGTGAAACATGAGCATCACACAAGAGAGGGGCATTTCAACTTTAACAGCATGACAAATCACCAAGCTACACAAACTATTAAACAAAAATACTTTTCAGAAAGAAAAAAGTCATACTAAGTCCTAAACAGAACACACTCAGCTAGCAGCATTCCAAGAAATTTACATGGAGAAAAAATGCAAATGCATCGACTAAATGAAATGACAGGAGAAGGGAACAAAAAGAATACACTGAAATAAACAAGTACTGAAAGCAGATTATTGCCAGTTATGCACTTCATGTTAGTGAAATCTACATCTACCGAAGGCAAGCGTGTTCTCCAGAACAAACAGATGGGCTTTTGGTTGAACAAAGGTTGTGATAGGGGCAGAGGAAATTTGTTTGTTCATATTATGTATAAGTTAACCTGATGAATATGGAATTATCATTCTTCGAGGTAACTACTGACGGATAGAGACAACCGCCATAGTCTCAGCCTCAGTGTCATGTCAGAGTAGGCCCAGAGTGCTGTAGGTGCGTGCATGCCTCTGCGGATTAATGTGTGTACCGCCGGAGCGCTGGAGGAGCAAACTGTTCAACACGCCTGGGCCTATTTGACCACAGGGGAGGCTGTCAATTGGCCAGATAGTTCTGGTAATTTTCCGAGCGTGGTCCCTGAAAGTGCTGGGGATGGGACTTGCTTTACATATTCAGAGCAAATTTAATATGTGATCTCCCCTCTGTTCCCCCTCCATGCTCAAACGCCAGGGTTGGGTCCAGAGCTCCACAGCTTAGTTGCCTTGAAGTCAAAAAAATTCAAGAGGTGTAATATTAGAAAAAAAAGAAGCAAACATAAACAGGATTAGTGTTATCAGCAGCACTTGAGAGGGCTCCCACTCACATTTCGAGCGATGCAGATAAATACATGAATATGTAAAGAAATATGGTCTGCTTTTGAAGCTGTGGGCTTTATAAAGTCTGTTTATGGCTTGTTGAAGTCCTAAAATGAAAGTGTCATTAAGTTGGTATCTGATTTCATGAGGCAGGGAGGCTGTAAGTATCGAGGCTTGTCAAGGAACAAAGTTAGCATTGGATTTTAATTGGTGCATTCACCTCCTGTTTATTGATTTCCAGTGATTGACCATAATAATATTCAATAATTGGATTAAGGCAGAGGATGATATGATTTCATAACTTATTTGAAAAAGCAAATGAAAGCAAGCTAAATGTAAAATTTTTGTGTTTCATGGAACAAAGAGGAAAATGAAGCCATTCGCTAACTGAAGAGTATGAAGAATGAAAAATGATTTTGTAAAAGTTGTTTTCCCCCTTTTCTGAATCTGATCTCTAAGACAGTTATTTGAAATTCCACTGTACAAATGCATCATAGTGCTAATTTTTAGATGGCACAAACATAATCTACATGGCAAATTTCAGGATGTTGATTTATAGATAGTGCTCAGAAATATAATTGCGGAGCACAACTATCAATCAGTCTTTGAGGAGATTTCTAAGCTACAGAAAGCAAATCTAGAACTGCTGTTGGGAAACAAACAATTACATTCATATTTTATGCATTGATCTGTTTATGTTTTCAAAATCATAGATTGCAATACAGCTCTAAAAATTGCTCTTCTTTGCAATGGAGAAATCTGTCTTTTCGAAAATGAAAATGAATGTGTTAAATGCACTGTGGCGATGTATGTGTTTTCTTCACTAAGGCTATTGAATCATAAGGGATTCTCTGAAAATGATGTGTGGTGTATTTGAATTCATTTATCTTGATTTGATACGCTGTGATTAACATCTCTGGGAAATGTTCTCTGAAGTTCTTAGAACAGATAAAGTGTCATATTCCCGCCCATATTATTTAGTGTAAAAAGTGGCTGGATTTTTTCCCCTCATACAGTAATTGGCATTTGTTCCCTCTCCAAGCCCATGAGTAGTATGCCTCCTAATGGATCTAGTGAGAAGCAGCAAGGTAGAAACTGTAAGTGACTCAGAGAGCACTGCACTTCATCTGTGTAACAGAACTGCATTAGGCAAAATACTTAAAAACGTAACATAAATAGATACCATTTACAATTTAAAGCAAATGAATCAAATTCAAATACGAAGTACCCAAAAATGTAAGCCACTGCCAAGTAATACTCTACCCAGTCATATCCAGGATTGTCAAAGGTCCTGTACGACACACATTAAAGGGGGGGAGTTATTTCCAGGGTGTTTAAAATTGCAATGTAGTTAATAAATTCTGTTTTCTTTCCATGCCAAGACTCAATGAGCAAACCAACAATGTGTTATTTTTAGCATGATAAATCACTGTGGCACAAGAAAACAGCTCGAAGAGAGGCCTGCATTATTTACTACTACTGTGTGAAGTTGATTCCTGACCAAATGAGCTGTCTATTGAATTCCACTGGTCAGGGATATCTTACACAATAAATGCAAAGCATATCTTCCACCTGCATAGAATCTTTTGTTCAGAATTGTCAAGGAAGTAACTTTTGTCCATCAACAACAATTACAACAAGTAAAAAACAGTACACCACTAAATGCCAGGTCATTATATTAGATGGGCCGTAATGACAAATGGCATCAATTGCAGCCTGGTCTTCCTCTGCGCACTGCCTGGTGTTACAAACAGGGAGGTATTTTCTGTAGTTAAAAAGGAGGCCTACTTGCTCACTGCCTGCATAAGCTGCTGAAAGAAGCGGTGTGGGAACAGTGGCTCTGGCAGCTCCCGGAAAAACATCTTGAGCGCTCCGGTGACAACGTGGATGTCCTCCCACTGGCTGTCGTCCAAATTCAGCTCGTCTTCTGGGAAAACACGAGGAGAAATGGAACAACTGGTTTTAATGAAACAATTACAAGACACTAATTATTATGTTAATGTTTGCCTACTATCATCAGCAACCGTTAACAGCCTTCTGCACCTAGAGGTTTAGCGCTGTGTGTTTTTTCTCTCTTCCTTCCCAGGAAGGGGAACATTTTTCAATAGAATGCCATCTGTAGGCTTGCATCTAACTTAATATTGAAGGGACACAAAGAGTTCCTGCCTGTGACACAGGATGCAAGGTACATAAATTCCCATAATGCACTCATGAAGAAATTAGCAGCCGGGTAGAAAGTGATTCAAAGCTATTAGTTTTAGATACTGAGGGGGGGGTTGGGGGGATGGGGGGTTGAAGACAGAGGCAACTAGGGAGACGAGCCTTAAGGCTTGAAGAAAGCAACATGCTATAATAACATGATATGCTAAAAATGAGCCATTAGGCCTTCTATGGAAGTTTCACCTTAACAGGATAATGTGTCATTTTATTTGCATTGTTTACAAAAAATTATATACAGCTGTACAATGTGGGAGGCTCCATCCACTAATTGGTAAGTATGTGAGGAGAAATGGCTAATCAGACAATATTGCCTTACAAAAGTATATTTAGATGATGCTCTGAAGCTTGGCGTGTTTCTTCCACACATTTGTCCCCGTGTGTATATGTGGAAGCTTCAGCACAGTCCTTCATTGAGGCCTACAGAAATGATTGCTGTAATTTCACGATAGCATATCCTTCATTCACCTTTAACATTTTCTGTGTTATAAAAGAATGTTAGAATGCAGTATTTTGTTGGGAAATCTATGCAGGTGATAGTTGTTGATCTTATGTTAGATTATGTCTTTCAGATTTTTATTTTATTTTGTGTTACATGGTATTACATGATAATTGCATGAGGAATTTATTGAAAATATTCAAAAGCTACCAAAAATGTCATACATAAAAATGCCTTTCGCAACATTCACATCTAACAAGGAAGGGAAGTTGAGTTTTTCAAGGTATGCTGCTTCCATTGTTTGATAAGCAAAGTATGCTTGGAGATCATTTAAGAAAACAAAATAAAGACGTCTGTGTAGAAAATAATATCAAAATTAGAGTCTTTTGCACATCCTTAGCATACAAATCTGAGCATTTTGCAAGGCCATGGAGTGGTTGTTAATTGAATTATACAAAAAAAATCTTTTGAAACTTTTTAGCCCTGCATGAAAATGCCAAAGTGGGTTTGATTGAAATCAGCTAACAAACAGCCCTTAATTTCATTACATGGTATTAATGCAGACTGACTTCATCCTAAAGGGCCAGCTTTGAACACTTTGAGCCCTGAACAATGACTCAAGGAGGCCAGGGGCCTAATGGGCCTGTTACTGTCGCTTTAAAGAAAGAAGGGTTTTCAAACCACTGAAGTCTGTCAAATATTTTGATATGTCCCACGCACCATGGCGCTGCTCCTCCTGTGCCTCCCCTCCCCCGCCTTTTTTGATGAACAATTGAGTTTCTTCTCGACAGAATCATTTGACTCCCTGCCTCCAACCCAAACCTTTCATGGAGGGCCATCATTTCATCCAGCCAAACAGCTGCCGTCATTCCCATGCTCACCCTTGCCATGTGACTTAGGAGACGATTCCCTCATTTGAGTGGGCTTCACAGGTTCCCATTTACCACAATGCCACCTGGCACCAATCAGCTGCATGTAGCATGAGAAACACACAATCTATAAATGAATTAATGTGAGAAATAAGATTAAAGAAGTGCTTGCTAATTCAAAATATTGCTCTTGATAACATCATGTATGACCTCAGTCCACAAACAGAAGGCAGACTTTAGTTATTTATGTGTTTGTTCCTGGCAAAAAGGGAGTGTGGAAGTGTGCCAGGGCATCAGCAACCACATGGAAGATTAATGCTTAAAATTTTAATAAACTAGTATCTGAAAACCATACTTACCCAATTTATAGGGAAAGGATCATGTTAGATTTCCAAAAAAATATGTGATTTCAGGAAAGAAAGTATGCAATCATGACCAATGACTACAATTCACATTCTGTAGTAGTGTTTTCTTCCAATTCCCTAAATAAAAGAGAATGAGGAAATTTACATTGATTCACTTCACATTACATGAACATATAACATATAATCATACAACATAAATCATGATATAAAGTATAAGATGGGGACAAAATTGACTCTAAACTAGTTCTTAGTATATAAAATATAAGTTTTTAAGCTATCAAGGTAGAACATACCATGAAGGTAACTTTGTACAGTTAATATTGGAGGGATATGAATATTTATAGGAAATTACCCCAGTTGATTGTGTGAGAGTGGGTCTTTCTCAAGCGCAGTATTAGAAAGAGATGAAAGGAAGGGGATCCGTCTCACTTCCACAGCCCTGCTCTGGGACACAATGGGCAACCAGCCGTTCAATTAGTTTGCCATCTCAGACTGACTACTTGACAGGTCCAGCTAATTGTTAATCCTGCCATAACTGTTGCTTTGTATAATTAATCATATTCAAGCCCCTAAACAAAAGCCCACTCGGGCAACCTGCAGCTTCGGAATGTGTCTTAAACAGAAAGTAGGTGCAACTTCAGTAAACATTCTCCATATTGTCCTTCTTTATAATCAGACTCAAAATTTATTAATATTCATTTAGGCACGCCACCTTGATGGTGTATAAGATACACCCACACACCACACAAGAAACACACACACACACACACACACACACACACACACACACACACACACACACACACACACACACACACACACACACACACACACATAACACACATAATGGTGTGAATAGTAATAAGAGAAATCCCATGGTTGAGGCCTCATGTTAATTTGGTGTTCCATGAAATTCTGAGTTAAAGGTCTGGGGTCAAGCACCATTCATGATTAGATAGAGTGGTGTTTCTCCATTTTATACAACAGCTGGCAGAATGGAGAGAAAAAGGTATTATTTGAAAGAACAGAGAACAGAGTACAAACCAGACCCTGGGAGGAAAGCAATGGAATGAGAGAGAGAATACGAACACAAGGTGCCACTGTGTCAGAATTGTAATGCGTGCAAAGTCAGTGATGTCATTTTTTTCCTGACCTCCAAAGTCACAAGACAAGTTACATTCTTGAAGCTGCAAGTCTGGGACAAGGAAACACCATGTTTCAATACAATGAATTACTTAGCCATGACCCATAAGTGAATTTTTGTGCCTCTAAATTATGATTTATATCTGCCTTCTATCTCCTTTTTGCTGGGTTGTACTGGATAACAAGAGCATCTCTTGTTCACTTGAAAAGAACCCCAGGCTGGAATCATTCATAAAGACCAAATGAGATAATTTTGGGAAAGCAGCAATGGTCCCAAGGATTTTTTCTTCCCCCTAAACAAAAGCAAGTTCTGGATTGTCCTTTCATAGTGTGTTTTCCCCCTTTGGGAGATTCCATTTGGGATTGCTTAAAGAATTTGCATTTGTTAAACAACATGTCTTCCTTGCAAAAGTCCCACTTTCCTCCCACAAAGTATAGAATAAAAGAGAGAAAAAAACATTTTCAGACCGAACCTTTATGAAGGTAAAGCATAGAGCTGTGAAGCATAGGTAATTACTTGAAAACGTAATTCAGAGGAATTTCAGAAAACATAGGTTGGACAGTGCTTTGACTGTGTAAGAGGTTTTACTTTGTACCCACACTTTTAAAAAGTCCTTTCATTGTATAAAGATTCCCTGCATTTCAAAGTTGATGCTGAACCTTCCTGAACTCTGCCATTTCATGTAACACGAGTAGAGAGAGAGAGAGAGAGAGAGAGAGAGAGAGAGAGAGAGAGAGAGAGTAGAGAGTAGAGAGTAATCTTTAGTTAAATTCTTTGAACTGTTAAAATGAGAAAAAAAATAGTATGTGATAATTTTCAAGAATTATGATTCCAACACAGTTTAAAATGGCTGAGGAGGCACTAAAAGCTTTGTTGAGACATTGAGGAGACATTGGCAGAGCTGAAATGGCACACGGAAATGGCACATAAATACAGAATTAGTGGATACACTGTATGAAGGTATATTGGGCCTAGTTTTGGAAAGTTTATTCTGGAAAATGCCAATCATCTGACCACACATTGAGTGTTAAAAACTTAGCTGACTGGCAATGTGACAGCTTGGGTCCAAACTCTGACAGTAAGTATCCATGACAAAGAGCTTCAAAACTGACCTGCCCAGCTTACCACCACATTGACTGGGACAAAAGTTAATGACACAAAAAAAGAGTGCAAAAACAGTGGGACCCCGTTCCCTAATTTGACTTGCCCCACAAGTGGCCGCCAGCTGCAGACGACCAGGTTACTGGGCCTGGCTTTGCTGGGGCAGTCACACCGGGAGCCCTTGGAGGGACAATGCCTCACAACACAGGTCTAAAAATAAGAAGTTCATTTTTTGGCAGCACCCCGAGGTAACTCTGCAGAACAGTGCAGTAGACAGTAGCCTTTTTGTCTCAATGTCTGGGCATTGGGACGCGGGCTATCGAAATCCCCCAGTCACATGACACAAAGAAAGCCCCATGTGTCTGTCTGTGGCCAGTTCCTTTCTGTCTATTCACATAAGCCCCGCAGGCAGAACTCTAGGCATGTTAAAGCCTGGATGCTTGTTTGACTGTCATATGCGGTAAATAACTCATTCACAGAGCCATGCTGAAATAGTGCTGGTGTTTTATTTATAGTTCCAGGGGCTTGTGTCCAGGACGTGGGCTCTGAATTAGCGGAGTGTTCCCATCTTTGGAAAATGATAATGAGCTCCTTCATCAAGTTTTAACTTGGCCACACAGCTTTGTTATGGTACATAACATCTTGGATGAAACAGAATACACTGTCTTTCTAAAAGAGTGTGTATGTATGTGTGTGTGTACTTGTGTGCATGCCTGTGTGTATTTTTGTGTGTGTGTATGTGTGTGTGTTACTGTGCGTGTAGGCAGGTGAGTGTAACTGCTTGTTTCTGTGCATATGTTTGTCTGGACAAACATTTTTTAGTGTTTCTGAAATATCAGGAATATGAAATTGATATTGGCATATTTTTGTAAAGTTGTACATATTCTTGCTACATTATAACTCAGTAAACAAAAAATAACTAAGAGGAATAATTATGTAACTTACATTAAACTCCATCATACTAGACATTATATGAATCCATTTCAGTCATAACAAAAGTTTCTGTTTGCATTTCTACAAATGCTGAATAATTTAACAAACTAAACTTAATGTATGTTGAATATTGGAGCACATATTGATTATACAAGCACATATTGTTCCAGGAAACAGAAGAAACCACAAGGCACAGCATACACACAAGCTATCAACAACATCCCTTGTCCTTTGCCATGATACAGCATCATGACCAAAGGATTTCTGTTATCTAGCACTTTATAACACACCATTCAATATGGTACAGAGGCGGAGGAAGTCTGATTAACTGTGCAATACCTCTGTACACATAGCATTCAACTCAATATACATTCAGCCTTAAATCCTGGCCCATCTTCTGTGAATGCAGACTCTTGTAAGGTATTCAGCCCACTCATCACAGCTTTCCTCTTTATTGGAATGACCAACCTTTCAAGGGAATGATAGTGAGATGCAGACAGCAGAAGGGGTAGCTTACTCATTTTCAATATGGGTGTGAGGAAAGGCAGGCAAAAGTATGCCTTCAAGGTATAGAGGGGCTTTCAAATTATTCTGGCAGTGATCTCCGCATGGTAACACAGGCTCCCATTCCCCAGGCCTATTTCACTGGATAAAGGAGTCTCTAGCTTGCAGAGATAAAACTGCTTTATAAATATAAATAATTGTTTTATATGAAATCAAGCCCACTTTATCTAATGGTTATGCTGTTCCAATTTTGTTCAATCTTATTTTAATGTGCCATTATTCCAAAACTTGATTGGTGCTTTGAAAGATAGTGATATACTTAATAGTGACAGAAATATGTTAGGCTGTTAGCAATTTAATTGGAATCATTTTTATTTATATTAAGTGGTACTGCAAGTTTAATGAGTGGGTGCTGTAGTTAGTTTTGTAACATGCAACTGAACACAAGATAATATCCCATTAGATGATTTGCATTTACAAATGGTACTTAAATGCTGTATGGTCTCAAAGAACAGATGGATTGATCTTTATTTTTTTCAAGAAAATGTTGGAAAACAATATTGGAATGTTGAAGATCATCTACAGTAAAACCTGCACCCTCTTTAGGACTATGAAACGTATATGTAATCATAAACTCTCACACAGATTTTCTGTTGTTCAAGGCATTACAAACCAATGAGGCTACACAAGTCAAGAAAATGTGACTCTCTATTGAGTGTTCAGTCAAGATAATAGCCTATAAAGGCTCCTCCTTTTTCATTTAGATCATTATATGCAATGACTAAAAACATTGTTCTTTTCCATCATCTTTTGACTCAATATTTACAACTTGTAAAATTGATCAATTTGACACAGGTGAATGTGTTCCAGCACACCCCACAATAACTGTTGCAGATAATCCAGATCACAAACAAGGGAAACGGAACAGGTTAGACTGTGAGTACAATGTCGTTCTGTAGGTCCTTACTATAATATACTAATATTAAGTGATAACAGTTGTGCCCAATGCATTACATACTTGTATAATTCAGGCTCATGTCACTTCTCCATCCCTTCCTTGGTTTTGCGAGTACTCAGTCAACTGGAAGAACATGTTCACTTGCATTCCACATCCAACAATAATCAAAACATGTTCAAAAAAGCATAACAATATGAAATTGCAAATTGCATGTTTTCACTGGGGAAAATATTATTTTATATATAATTTTTTTTCCAGGAATACTGCAGGCCCTCTCAGTGTAGTTAGATCTGGAAAACATTCTTTTTTCAGGACTCTAATGGCATAACCCCTTGGCCATAATTCACACAAAAGGAAGCTATCGTAAAACAGACGGAACACACCGTAATTAGCAGTTGGCAGCCTGTGCTATAAATTTTGGGAGTTCAGACCGATTTGCTTACATTGTTGCTCTGTTGACAAATGAATCTATACATGCTAATGTTCCTGAAGTGTCCCTGTTGTACCTGATGTGCCAATAAATGCCAGCCAGCCATACAAATTATGGAAATAAGATTATTGTTTATGACGAAGGCTTAGACTTTGACTTTAAGTCAAGCCTTATGATGGATTTAACATTGAAAATCAACTACAAAGAACTAAAGAAAGTCGAGCATATGTAGTGGCTCAGTGTGGGATTTCTTTCTTTCCTTATTATAAATAACCACAAGACATAATGACCACATTCCACCTTGCTGTGCACTTATGTTCAGCCACTTGATACTGATCTCCATGTGAAGATTATAACAAAGCTTTGGTCATGATCCAAGACAAGTTTTGTGGGATGAAGAGAAATAATAACCTCCAGCATCTGGGGACTGTTGATCAACATGTTTGTTGAATATTACACATCAATATATGGATAATGTCCTTACTGCAATAATACCAGCATACAAGGTACAAAAATTACATCTGGCAATACAGCTACAGAGCTTTACCTTAGGATTAAAAGCACTGACAGTATGATTATAAGTGTTGTGATTTCATTGGTGTGACAACCATGTAACTTTATGTTAAAGTTAAATGTTGTCTTGAAAATAAATAATTGAAGTCAGTCAAATAACTAATATGCAAGTTTGCTGTAAAGAAATCCTGTCAAAAAGAATAAAGGGCTACCTGTGGCTGGCTGCAGACACTTTACACAAGCAGATTTATCCTCAATGATGTTTTGATGTCACTATCGATGCCTCAAGGCACTCTGCTGCTGTAACTAACTGGACCCAATCACATCTTTGAAGTAGTCATCTATGCACAAGTCTGTCTACCTTAATACCAAGTAATTAGCAGTATGTATGGCTCATTGGAAGGATACCTCCAGGCAGAAACTTTTTTTCCAGCGTTGATCATCACATTAATTACAATCTCCCTCGATGACAGGTTTTCTGCACAAACAGGTATCTTACATCCATACCTCAATGAGGATAAACACCTGGTGTGTACAGGCAGTTTGACTGTCATCTAAATTGTTTGGAAGCAATAACACAGACCACAGATGTGCTAATGTGAGCCGATGTCTCCAACTAAAAAAAAAAAAAACAGCCATGTCTTGAGACACCATGATTCTCCGACTGGATTTGCATTGGAGTCGTGGCCCGCAGTGAGAAAAAGTCATGTTGCTAGACCACAGTGTCACTCAGTCACAACATGACCCCTGGGGACAAATTAGAAGTCTGTTTCAAGAGATGTGTCAAAAGTGGTTTGGTCCACATCGGAGCAAACCTCCCCTGCAACTGGAAAGACAGAAGAATAGTCACACACTAAAAAAGAATGTGAAATAATGTAGTTCACTCAAACATTATTAAAGTGAATTAAAATCAAACTGTCATTAAAATTGACATTAGTTTTAGATCTAATTTCTTTGAAAATACATTTACTGAAAGTTTCTGTGTGTAGCTTGCAATAAGATTAACTGTTCATTTTTCTACCAGAATAGGAAATATGGGCCAATTTCAACAGCTAAATCAAATAAAGATAACATATTGAAAAGTATTTTGTTCACTAATGTTGTTAGAATGCTCTCAGGTGAACATCCCTGTTAATTAGCGGATGTTTAATCAGAGATCATTAACAGTGTTAATGTGTGATTTTGTAGTACTCTTGTGTGGTATCAGTGTACTCAACTGCTACTTAAACCTTTGACACTGAATTTAGATGCCTCTTATCCATAGGCGTCAATTACGCTGGGAATGCTGGGGACATGTCCCCACCACTTTTTCTTGTGCCCCATTTTGTCCCAGTGGAGTGAACACATTGAACCTGTCGTTGTCCCCAGAACTTTCCAAAACAAACTGATGCCCATGCCCTTATCAGTATATGAGACATAATATCCATTTCTTATGGACACAGTTTTCTTCATGTACTATATGTGGGGTCAGATTTTTTTATTTATTGACTGCTATTTGCAAAATCACAAGAAACATATGGTATGTGGAGGCATGCTAAATTAAAATTTGACATATATTTACATGAGCAATTGTAGGTTACAGATATATAAGTCTAGGGTGTATGAAAATTGATACTGAGCTGTCCTACATTTTGGACCATTAGATACAAGTGCAAGGTTTAATTAACTCATTAATCATTGCTGGGTATATTTAGTCATACTAATTATTCAGTCATACTGATGTTAATCAGCTTTAAACTTTGACCTCACCTTTAAACTTTGATCACACTGAATTCTCATTTGCTGGAGGGTGTACACATAGAAATGGAGTGTCACAAGTTCCGTTCCACATACGTAAATGCCACAAGCTGAGTAAAATAAGTTATCATTTTTGGTTTGCTTGCCTCTACATAATTCTTGCTGTTTTTGTGAGGGTGCCTTCACATACAAGTGCTTAGCCAGCAGTCACATCAATGCTGATATGATCAATAAACACAAAAGGGCAGGTGGCTGTGATTTGCAGCATTTTGCCAGCTACAAAAAATGATGTTACTTTCATAAAAAAAAAAAGTTTTCTATGATTCTGTATCATTGTAGCTAGTTAACTCCTGAACTAAGTGCTTAGCTAGATTGATAATATTTCACATGTATGTGGCCATGCCACCAGATATAATATTAGTTGTGTGGAGGTTTTATAGCCTGAGTAATTACTATTTTTGCATTTGCTACCTCAGTGCCGTTGCCTCCTATTTTTTTTCTAATCTCTATTTAGGAGACTAAAGCTTCAGTTTCTCTGTCTGAGAAGTTTATTTTTTCCCTCTTCACAACCATAATTGCATGATGTATTGCCCTGTCCAGGAGTAATACACATTATTTATAGATCTTGCCAATTGAGTTCAGCCTCCGGAGTACCATATATGCTTAAATGTGGGCATTTCAGGGTATAGTTGTTGCGCATATTCACATACTATGTAGTTACAAAAGTACACAGAGTTTTATAAATCAGACTTCTGATTCCTAATGAAGAAGCACTTCGGTTGTGTGGCAGTATTTTGGTTTGGCACGTGATGACCACACTCAATCAGAAGTGATATGCAGTAAAGATTTACTGGTCACTGAGAAATAGGGAGTGATGTTTCTCAACTCGGGAAGAACAGGAAACATGTATTTTGGAAATGCCATTATTTCAAGCTGTAAATATAAATACAAATAATTTGAACATTAAATACATTAATCTTTGGTTTATCACATTGCATATCGCCATCATGATAATCCATAAGTGAATCACACATTGCATTTTTTTCTCCAAATGGCACAGCCTTACTGCTGAGTAAAAACTTCAAGTGTTATAATGGAATATGTTTATTTGGTGAAGTTGCGCAGTAGATATACACCTTTTTCATCCAGCTCCAATACCATTTATGTGACTTCTGACAGCTATGTGTTTCTATGGCCAATGTAGTTAATGCAAATCTTATTGCTCTGTCATCTGTGGTAAATAGCTGCTTTTAAAAAATTACAACCTTTAAAAAAAAAAAAAAAAAAAAAAAAAAACTTGTACATTAAGCTTGCAAAAAAGCACAATTTATGTATCTGATTACCAAACCAACTTTGATCCAAAAAATATGACTTTTAATTTGCTCAGCACTACAAATATATGGAATCAATTAGAGGCAGTCATTCAAGATAATTTAATCACAGACTATGGCCAAGTGGAACTGCAAATCCTCTTCAGTTACAATCTTTCTGTCCCAATCAGTATTTCTTTGCTTTTCTAGATTTTCCACCCTACTGTATCTGTCCATAGCTACAGTGTGACTGCTGCAAAAACAATTCCATAAAAAGTCAAACGGCCATGTCCCTGGCTGTTGGGTGGCTGCCTGAATAAAATCAACTGTTAGTAGTGTAATTGTGGGTCCCACAGCTGAGTGGCTAATCTTAGCCTGAGCATTACTGGCTATGTTGGGAAGCTGACATTAGCAAAGGCAACAATTTGGTCATCCTTGTTGAGGAATAATGGGGGTTGAGGCAGTTAAGATCCTAAGTCTTATCACTCTACAAGCCTATCTGGGTTCCTGTATTCATATCATATTCCTTTGACATAATAGGTGAAATTATTTGTTTCACGTGTGCAGTGTGGTAAGAACCAAGGTCTAGTTGTCACATGCATCTAGAGTAATGTGTATGCCATCATACTTTTGAGTCAGCAGGAAAGTTGCTCAATGGTATTGATTGAATGTTACCTCAGTTCGGGAGGGAAAAGAGGGAGAAACCACTTTTTCTGATCTTCAGTGGTTTTATGACATTCTTTTCTTCAGTGGAAGTTTAAATGGTTAGAGTCCATGGTTTTGTATGTTTTGTATGGTAATTGTATGTTCCCATGGCCAACTCTGTTCTGGCAAATAAATGGTGTCCAGTAGTCTAATTGCTTCAAGGAAATGTTAGCTGGTGCTTTCTATAGGTAGGGCCAAATGAAATCTGTGGGGATTTTTCTTTAGAATTTTTTTGCCAGAAATCTGCAGAATTCTATGTGTAGTGCTGGGTGAGACAGAGAGCAGACCAGGACTTAAGGGAAAAGTGTTTACCATGTTTATTTGACAGAATAGAGTTGGCCATGGGAACAGTTCCAAAACCATGGAATCTAATGTCAAATGCATAAGGACTACGAGTTATCAATCCTGTTTGGCACCATCTCTCTCCTGTTGTTCTGTGTGGAGTGTAGCGAGTAAAATCATCTCTGGCTCTTAAGAGTTAAGGGGAGTACACACACTTCAGCTTCAGTGCTCCTGAAGGGGTGCAGATAGCACAGCAGTGACTCAAGAGGCACAATTAGAGATTCCAAACTGGGAAGAAAACAATTTAGGGGAAAACATGGAAATATTCTCTTGGTGTATTATTTATTTATTTATTTATTTATTTATTTATTTATTTATTTATTTATTCTTAAAACTTTAATAGACTTTGTACAGAACATAATATTCTGAAATTAACAAAAAGCTGCCATGATAATTAAATGCCCACTTGAAATCATGGCATGTTCTATCTATATAGAAAATAATATTTGGGATCCTTCTGAAGTTTGGCATTGCCAAACTTGTGAAGCCCATATTGTGAAGGATGGGGTGATTATAACATAAATTACTGATAGCTGTAAAGATGCATTCACTCATCCTATCGTTTAAAAAACCATTAAACAATTACAGAGGTATTACTAATTATTACAAATCATAACTGTTATGACAAACATTGATCAAGGCAGCTATCCAGCTATTTGTAACCATCAATCATCTAATCTAGCATACATATCCTTACTCATGAACTATTCAGACAATCCTACGCCATTCCCATACCTTTATTTGCCCAGTGCTGTTATTTCCATTTATTTCCAGTGATCATTAAGGTAACTTTAAAATCAATGTGGAATTTCAGTGAAATTAAAATGCACTTCAATTTCAGATTAAAACGGAAAACATTCCCCAACTCATTATCATTATAAACCATATCTTTATAAAGCTGAAAAAAATTATTGGTCCTGTCAATGCCTGCATGATCTCATGAGAAGATCAAGGTCAGCCTACTCTCAAAAGTTAAGAGGTTTTATAAAGTGGGCACTGGAGAATATCAGCTGAGATAAGAGATCATTACAATTCTGTCCTCATGTTTACATTTAGCAGATAGGTACACAGGTGTTGGAGCTGGGAATCAAACTCGCAAATTCAGACCAGCTCCCTAACCATCATAAAAAGTTAAACTGAAATCAGTGTATGTGATACATTATTTAAATCAAACAATTAGAGATGGAAAATGAATTTGCCTTAACAACATAACTCAGATATTTTGGTGACAATGACAAGGTGGAGCTATTTGGCTTGCCAAATGCAACAGTACAGCATTCTATTACATTCACCATGAGGAGAGCTAACCATCTAATTTTGTTCATATACAGATATTGCCCTATTGTGATCAGTAAGAAAAGGCATGGAGGAACATTATCCGTGCTCCATTCTACAAGCAAACAATTGCTTCAAAATTACTTTGCCACTTAATTTAAAGCAATAATATGCCATGATTTGTTTTGCAATTTGAATGCCCTCAAGTAAAGATATCCCAGACTATAATGTTTTCTTTTCTTTGTACTGTAAAGAGCCCTTAAGTGTCGCTTCAATATAGAGCTCATGTCCCTCTCGTATGCAATAGGTTAATTGTGTAAGCTGTTTAAACAAGGATCTGATGGAAGGCCTATTAAGTACTACTTCCTATTAAGTACTCCTTCCTTCATCTCTTCCCCTCATGAGAGATGTTAAAGAACACACAATGGACAAGCCTGCTTATGTATTACTGAACTTTGAAAAGTTGGATTCTCTTACATTGCATATATATTATCATATTATCATATCATATTTTGATGTTATCCAAGGGAAATGGCGTATTACTTTTTTATACACAGGTTGGCCTTCTTTTGCTGTGAAACCAAATAATTTCTCCTGCACAAAACAAAACAAAAAGCCATATATGTGATTTCAAATCCAAGTTCACAAGTTCATCAGTCCCCTTTATACTCTGTATGCTCCACTGTGAAGCTCCACCAGCCAGGTTCCTAGAATGATTCTCAAACAATGCTTTAAAAATAAAGTTTAAAAGATGTATGAAAAGCAACCAAGTGCAAACTTCAAAGCACTTTGATTCCCATTATTTGACTGCTTTGGAATCATGAACTAACATTGGGCCTAGCTTTGTGGTTGGATTTGGTCTCCATCTGGATCAATTTCAATGTGACGGAAGTCGAAGATGTTTAGAAAATTGCTCCGATTATAGTGTTCACGTGCCATTGGATTTTGGTTCCAAGAACATGTGAATATCCAGCCAAACCAGACCAATAAGAGTTGGCGAATCTCCGGAAAGCCATCCTTTCATTGACCACATGGTCCTCTTTAGATTGGAAGGACTTTATTATTATGGAAATTAACAGTGTCTCTGTGTAATTTAACTTAAGTTTTTTTTTTTTTTGTCTTAGTTATTAATTTTTTTTTTTTTTTTTGAAAAATAAAATTAGAAAAGGAAAGCCTATTCAACTGCTCTGGGTTTAACAATTTAAAGAAAATGTTAGAGTGTTTTCTAATAACCTCAGTTTTCTGAAAAGAAATAAAACAAACATTAAAACAACCATAAACCATGAGTACTTTCAGAACAAACTACTTATTTAAATGTAAGTACAATGGAATATATCAAGAAATTGGGACCGCAACCTAGTGAGTATAATATACTACTTTAAGTACTGAGGAAGCAAAAGAAGTGAGTAATCCATGGAAATGCATTTAAACAATTTTCAGACAATTAATTTTTTGGACAAATTATTAAAATGAGATTTTAGTTCATAGCTTCTCTCAGGAGAGAGGAGTGTGATGATAAAAAATATACTCTATTAAACCCATCTGGCTCAACTTCCACATAGAGAAATGGGTTCAAAGCAAACTGGCGGACCCATTTCATTTTCCAGATTCACCAAATGTGAATGTGATACGTTTCCATATTTAATGAAGACATTTGAGAGAAAGAAGCAAAAACGTTGCATCTCAGTCCACCATGAATTTCAAAAGTTGTGATTGCTTGGCCAGGGTTTGAAAAAGTGCAGGACTTGTGTTACAATAGGAAATGCATATTAAGGGGATTTTGCAGAAGCACATCTCTCATCACAAGATCAGTGAGAGTTGCCTTCTCCAGTCTTTAAGCAAAACACTTGCAAATGCTTTCTAAAATCACAAGAAATTAATTTCCTTTTTGGAAAAAAAGGCATTCCACATGATATGCCTTCCTGTCATCTGTGTGCCATGAGTTTAGTGTACTATTTATAGTTTTATTTTTCCTCCTTATGGCACTGGAGCCATTTGATGTCTGTCCAACAATGTTCAGGTGATTCTTATTAAGTAAATTGTAGATTGCAGGATGTCTCCGATAAGAACAGCTCTAAAAATCCTTTTGATTAAAACAGGAGGGAAGCATTTCCTATTAAAAATTCAGTTTGATTACTTATATACTCAGTTGCTGATTTTTGACCTACTTGAATTTAATTAAATTTATTCTCATGTTTCAGCCGTTTAATAAACAAGGATATCTTTCTCAAGCAAAGCCTTTGAAACTGAATGATTCTGGAGGTGGAAATGGAGATATGGATCTGCAAAGCTGATTCCATGTCTTCAAAGGACAACACAACTAGAGAGTGCAGAATGTTACATTATTTAGTCCAATTTATTTATCTATAGGAGCCTTTCAATATGCATGTTGAAAATGTGTTTACGCAGCCTTCATTTCCAGTGGTTGGATGAAATATGAAGAGGAACTGAATTTCATGGAGAATGTGGATCCATTTGCAATGTTCACTGCTCTTGTTCATGAAAGTGAAGGAAAACAAATACACAACCAGAATTTATTCCAAATAAGAAAATACAGGCCAGCTCTCAGGGAGGGCTGCACTTCAGCACCTCCCAGCTCGATTAACATAAGCAAAGCTTTGTACATCCACAAGTTTCAGTCAGAACAGCTACAGCTCAAAAATATAAATTAAAGAATGTGGACATTGCTGAAAGCACTGCTCGTCATAACATGCAATCATGAATTCCTGTAGGGTGTAGGCTTACATATCATACAGTCTTTGTCATTTGGAGAAGATGACTGTCATTGTAAACTATACACAGGTAGTGGCAGGGACATTTCTATCCTATGTTCATATTAATTGCATTAATGTTATTATGTCTGATTCATTACAGACTGATATTTACTGATGTCACTTAAAATCCTTACGGCAATGTTTGATTTAAAACAACCAAACAGATCAAGTTTTATTTTTAGTTTTTTTGATCTAATGTAATCATTAATGCCAAAGAAATACATTTGATTCTTAAAATGACCAGACATCTGTCCCACTAATACTTTCATTTACAATATAATCAAGCCACTGAAATGGCTCTTTCCATTTCCTATCAAGTCAAAACCTCTTTGGTCTGCTCTGGACTTTCAAGGTTTTGAACCAGTCTCAACAAGAGAAAAAGCCCAATTATTTTTAGTATTTTCCATTTTCAATCCTTGGTCATCCTTTACTAAGATATTAACTGCATGAATTAACACAAAATCCAGCACTCAATTCAATATATAGAATGCCATGCCAAAAACATATTAGGAGTTCATGAACAGACAAGAACCCATGTTCTTAACATGGTTCTTCTGGATTTCAAAAGTACCTTTTCTAAATGGAAAAACATGTTAAAAAAACAGAGAGAGAGAGAGAGAGAGAGAGAGAGAGAGAGACAGAGAGAGAGAATGCTAACAGTATTACTTTAGGAGCACATTTTTCAGGTCACTGTAATTTTAACCAAATATAACTAATTGTTCTGAGCAAACATTTGACTAAAGCCACAAAAGAATCCATTACACAAACATATAATTCATACTCTTTTTAGAGGGTTGTAAACAGTTTGGAATAGACACAAAATGGGACAGGAATCAAAGTGAACATTTTGTAATGAAAAAGCATTTGCCTCAGAGGTCAGTCCCTTGCCTGGCAAACTATGTGGAAAGGCCTGGGAAACTGCTGATCACATGTGCAGTTAGGGAATTCTAAAGCCAACAACCTCAACGCTTTTTTAAACAGACATCAGAACCTGGAACTGGGTCCTGTCAAACAAAAAAATGTCAACAATGAAAAAAGAAAGAAAAACATCTGTTGAAAGATTAAACTGGGAAAGATAAGGCTTCATTAAGAGTGGACCCACTCCAAAATGTAGCAGGTAGCGTGCCAAACCCTAAATGTAGGCCCAAGAATGTGAATGCTTCTTCAGTCTGGGATTAAAAAAGATGCTCCCATTGGTGTTGTGGTACAAACTTATTCCATTATTGTTTTCATGGCATCACTCCCTTTAACATCACTTTAGACTGGGTTATGGTTTAGCCAAGTATTACATGTTCCAAAAGTGGATTCCAGCTATTTTTCACTCTGACAAAGACTGAATTCCATTGGCCCTCTTCAGAAACTTGCCTTACATCCATTGGCCCAGTAAAGGCTCCATATTCAGGATGTCCCACTTACAAATCTGTCTTACTTGCTACGTGCTGGTAAAAATTAGTTAACAAAAAAGCGTTGTTGATGTGGGTGGGTGTTGTCATAAATCACTGTGAAAGTTTGGTCTCGCAGCTCCAACATACGGTCCTATTGTCATAGCAAGGGTTTCTTCTTACCATTCACAGCATGGAGGGTGTTGTCACTATATTCTTACTCCATTCCGCTCCAGTGAGTGTTTGAGGTGCTTTGCAGCATATTGTGGCAGACACTTTTCAAATGCGCTGCCTCCAAAGCTTCGCCCACATATCACTGTTCTTGAGAAAGGAGTCCTGATTTGTGAAGCCGGGAGCCCATTGCACAAATCAAACTATTGCATCTGTGTGTGTGTTTGTGTGTGTGGTTCATGTAAGACAGAATGCAAATGCACTCTGAACACAGGGGAAAAAAGGAGGATTTGAATGTATGCAACCTGTTTTGCTGTGACATGCCATTTGTCACCGCAACTAAGGTCTGTCAATGCAAGCACTCCTTGCTGATGTAAACTAAAGAATTTGGGAGTAAAGAAGTCTGGCTACTTTTTTAACCAAGCAATTTTGTGGGATAATTGGCATTTCAGAGTTATGCCTGTATCCACAACTCAGTGTGTCGATACAGTTATGTGCTCCATACCATTGGCACATGTGGATCATTAGATTACCATAATGTCATCCATTTTAACCATGGAAAATTCCATTAAGACAACACTGCTTAACATACATCAATTTGACATAAAGATTTGAAAAAGAAACTTGAAGCTTTTCCTTCTCAGAAAATGCACAAGCAACTGCACTCCTCATTGTATTCAGTGCAGGTGGCAACTGAATCATTTCCACTTTCCCACAAGCCAGTTCTTTTTTTCACACCACAAGCCACACAGTACTGCATGAGAGCCTTTGCCAAATGGAAGACAGGCAATATCTACTATTGAAAACAACATTGTAGGAAACAATAATGGTAAATCACCCCGACCAACAAAAACCTTAATGGGTTGAGAGTTCAAACCAGGTGTACCCTGTCACTGCAGACCCCTAAAGTCAAAACAAGCACAAACAGAGCAGCCTTCAAATGAAGTGGTCCTTCAAAATATTGTGTTTTTTTTATTTTTGCCATAAATTCTGCAGTTGCTTTAATGAATAAATTTTTAAATTAGTATTTTGAAAAGGCACCTACACTCTAATAAGGCATTCCAAAAAAGGCCCTGCGTAACAGGCACTGTTGAACAGTTCCAACAAATGTATTGTTATCTAAATAAACATATCTTTCCAAAACTCACAATTATGAACATGTTATGTCTACAGCTCCCATTATCTGAATAATATGTATGTTGTCCTCATCTACTGTAGCTACGATTATGTATAAAGGAGTCCAAATCGAGTCTTAGTCTAAGCAATTGTGGTTTGAAGCTTGTACCAGCAGTGGGGAAATCAGCTTACCAGGAGCAAGGGCTTTCTTGAGATTTTCTTGTATGTATGCATGTATGTTTGAGTGCAAAACCTGCACCTGAATGCACTCAACTTTAATACTTAATACTTTAAAATAGATAGCTACTCACGTTGTTAATGTATTGTCTGTCTATAATGTAAGGTTTTTGCATAGAGAACTTTGAGGTGGCCACCTCCACTGAATGTTTTGCTGCATCCACAAAATTCTGACCAGTGATGATAAAAAATCAGCACAACACACTAAAGAAGAAAGCTAAGCTGCAGCTGCCATAAGTTTTCATTTCCATAGTAACCATGTGTTGGTTCTGGCAACGGACAGTCAGCCAATTGGAAAATCTGGATAATTTCTGGATGTAGTTTTATATTCAAAAGTTTATTTGGACACATGCCTGTAGAAATACCATACCTTAATGAAAACGGTGAAATTAAAAAAATATATATGTTTGTTGCAACTCTTATTTTATTAACTAGTGCTACAGCTTCACCTTCTTGATGGACATTAACCTGCTACACAACACTCTAATATTTGTGAAAATATTTGTGTTTATGTCATTACAATCAAAGAGCACAACACTCAGTTAATAAGCTGATTGAGTGGCTATAGAAAACTATCAAACGCAACACCTTACCTGGATACTGTTAGTTATAACTGATTGCTTCCTGGCTACTTATGATTCCACTATCATCTTAGACTTCTCAGCTAGGAGGATAATAATCAGTTTAAGCTACCATTCACATCTAGTGTACACAAATAACTTGTCAACTAATAACTATCAAGCTAGTTCTGAGTCTCTGAACCAATTAACTATTAAGTATGCCCATTAATGGTTTAACGAGGTAAACATCTGTGAACCCTGGTTTTCTTCTACAGCATACCTTTGGGGTGAAAAAGAAAACATCACAGGACTTTTCATACTGTTGAGTTTATACCATTATAGTGGACATCATATGTGCCCTACTTTTTGTGGTGTATTGTGGGAAATATCGAGTACCCTAGATCCAACTCATCTTTTACTTTCAAATTTCACAAATAAAACTAACATCTACGTTTAATGAGTGATCACTTTCTTTTTATGTTTTCTTCTGATCTAATACATACATTATAATGAATAACTGTCATTTTATAGTTATCATTTAATAGAATTTAGAATTCCCATGCATTGCATGCAGATAGTGCTGTGTATAGGCAATATTAAGGCACAGTGCACAATCACATGAATGTGTGCATTTGATCACAATCAAAGCCCTGCTTCTGCCTCTTTCAACCCAGGAAAAACCCTGGTAGACACAACTTTTCAAAAATGAATTGTATAATATTTCTCTAACATTAGCTAACTAGCATGGCAAAACTACTCAACTAGCTAACATTAAACATGAAATCACATATAGATAAAAGAACATTTGCTACATGTATAAGAGTACTGAAACTTATTTAACCCAACTCAAGTGCTGCTAATAGGATAGTCGCATAAACTACAAAAGCCTTCAAAATGACTACAGAACTCAGTATAAACCTCCATTTGCCAGTTTCATCAAAATCTATACTTTATGAATTTCACAACATTTATTTTTCTGGTGTGGCTTCCATCGATAAATCACATGTAACCAAGGTCAATATGTAACAATGCATTACTTTCTGTAATGACAAGCTGAAGAGTAATATGGTTCAATAAGGAAAGCACTGTTGATACCTTTTGCTCTTTTCCCCAAGTGGGGGTTTTGGTTTGAAGAAGCAAACCCTGAATCTGTAGAGTATGGATGGCCATCTTGTGGGAAACAATGGGTCTGATCAATGCTCTGCATAGCAGAATTATGGTCAAGTAATACAAAGTCATCTTAGGTGACCACCATGCAGTGCATATACTGCAAACATCGTTCCCTTGAGATGTGTCCACATTCCAAGACAATAACATCACAACACACTCCTTTAATCTGATTCAAGAGTTTTATGGATACCAGGAGGAAACACCTTCCTTTGTCTCTGTAATCACCAGGTATAAACATCAAGAATAGTTAAGGGAATTCTACTATGTAGAGAGTAAATTTCCTTCTCATTTTTTTTCAAAGACCTGGGACCTTCCCACTTTGAAAAAGTCCAATAACCATCTAAAGCACTTGTGTTCTACAAGCAAAGGGTGGCCCAACTCCTTAAGAGTTAATAAATGATTCATACATTTTTTACTTTTTTGCATTATTTTGAATTTATATACCATGTTAAATGAGGGATGTTGAACAGAGCAAATTTGGTTTAAAAGCCAGTGTTATAATCATATTAATAATTATAATGTACTGTGATGCTGCCTCTCCAGCTTTAGTGCCTTACTGCTTAAACAAACTTTGTTTAAAATGAATGATCAAATACTTTCCATCCTGACAAAGTAAGGGCATGGAACTACCCTCAATGTTCCCATATGATTGCACTGACCTTCTCTCCGTGTTGCTGTCCAATGATGCCTCAAGCTTAGATCAATTTCTGTATGTGGGTTATATTTCTGCATATGCTCTCCTAAGGCCAAATAGTCAGGCCCTGTATTAGGCACTTTGATATGTTATGTATGTGTTTGTTTCCTGATGTGGCTCATTTATATTCACTTTTCACACAGAGAATGAATTAAATGACATAATCTCTAGAAAAATACTGGCAAGTCTAAAACATTTTTTGCTCTACAAATAATTTGAACAACCGCTCATGACAAGAAGTCCACTGCCTGGAGGCACTGCTACAGTTGTGTCACTTGAGATTCTTCAAATAGATAACCTACAACCCTTTGTTTATTTTTTCTCATTGATATTTACAATTTCACATACACTCCCAGAGTGCATTGTTTACAATCTAATAGTGACATCAACTGATTAATCACAAACTTGTTCTTTCATTATTCATTATCTTTTCATCATTCAAATATTTTCCCATAGACCTCAAGCCTCTGTAGTGTCACTATATTAAAAACAAAAGGAAGCAAATTCTGCTGCCATATATCTACTTAATCTTTTCCACTTTAATTCAAACCAAGTGAAAACTCCCACATGCAGTCCATTTGACCAGTCAATTGTCATCTCTGGGCATCTGTAGTAATTCTGTCTCAGCCACAGAGGCAGGACGAACAGGTTCTAAGCTCTAACAGTAAGTCTGCATCAGGCTGGTAATGCATACATCAAACAGAGACAGTTTGTCAATATTAGGGTTTGGAAAATCAACACACTTTTTAAAGGAGCAGCTTATATTTTTAACATCTGGCTGACAGTGCTGTTCCAGTGCCCTCACAATCTCCTGGGGCACTGATTGCTATTATTCATTTTTAGCATTAAAAGGAAAGCAAATCCACAAATAAATAAATGACTGTAAGCAAGGCACCTTCATAAATAATCTCGGCAATTTTCAGAAGTGATGTGAATTTGTTGTGTGTGTTTTGGGGGTGGGTGGGGAGGGGGGCGGATGGAAAATTTTATCAGAAAATATTTTAATGTGTCCAAGCAGGACAGGATAGCCAGCAAGCCATCTGCCCCATCCATTATCCCAAATGTATGTTGTGTTCGAACATAATTTATCAAAATGCCTTTTTTCTTTGATCTAATTATCATCATATGAAATTGTCATTAAATTACCTATTCAAACTAGCTGAAAAAAACATATTGTTGCACTCTTTTTAGGATTCAAGATAAATATTTTAATATTTATCTTTCAAGCAAAGGAAAGACAAATATTAAAATATACTCTGCAAGTATTGTCCTTTTTGTAATTAATTTCCTTGTTGCTTGTTTTTACCTGATGAGCCTGTAATTTGTGGGAAAAAGGGTTCCGTCAAGCCAGTATCCTATGTAATGTCATGCCAAATTGTATTTTACAGCTGGTATTCATTATACATGGTCAACATGACGGATATGGTCATAATATTAATTTTAGATTGATAGATGGATGGCATTAATCATCACAGTCTTTATTTTAAAGCCACTTGTCATTGGCTTGTCACTAACAGCTATATATAAAAGCCATTTGATGATAGCCATAAACTTAAACTATTATGAAACAGATTTGATGGTAGATTTTAGCTGTTATCTACTTTATGGTTATTTATGAATATATCTTTCCCATGTCATAAGAACTATTGATAGCAATATTTGCTAACATTCACATATTAAATTGAAAAGCTGGCCATCTCTTGTGTCACAAACATGTCAGCTGTCACTGGTGTAATCAAGTACGGTGTGTTAATAAATTAACTGGAAAATAACATTCATACACAAATCTTTCTCATATATTAAACATGCATGTGAATACAGGGCAGACTTTCCTTGTTTGCCAAATGTACTGCGATCTCTCTGAGATGGAGAGGTTAAGGCAGATAGCAAAGAGAATGTTTATCCAAGGCAGACGAATGTGGAAATATCAAATTGAATAAGCTCACCTTCATAAAGCTAAACACTAATAAAAGCGTGACTGGCTGTCACTGGCGGTTGTGCCCTAAGGGAATCTCACTCTGAGAATGGAGCGCCATGTTACACTCATTTACATGAAAGAGAGAAAAAATCCAATGCAACACAATTACTGATCTCGACAGACCAGGCTCTCACAGGTATCAAATACAATAGTAATTCTAAGAGCTAAAGGGCTGTAATAGTTTAACCTGTCTGAATTCTGAATGCATGATTGAGTTTATGAAATGTAGAATAGTTGGGTAGCTGGCATAGAACACCTTTGAAACCATGGTACTTTCCGCATTGTTTACTAGTTAGTCAAGGTGGGAAAGTAAATTTGTATGAGCAAATTGGCCACACAGAGCTGGGCTTTTTGCCTAGCTCTGTTTCTATTATTGTTATTATTAGTATTAAATGGTACTGTTTTTTTGTGACAGATATAGAGTTAAAAAAAAACAGCTTGTAATTTTCAGAAAATAAATAGGTTTTGTGTCAGAGTTTCTAATCTTATGCAAGGGCCAGTTTGAGGGAAGGGTAGGTGTGTGTGTGTGTGTGTGTGTGTGTGTGTGTGTGTGTGTGTGTGTGTGTGTGTGTGTGTGTGTGTGTGTGTGTGTGTGTGTGTGTGTGTGTGTGTGTGTGTGTGTGTGTGTGTGTATGTACCCGTTTTGAGGACTTACTTCATTTCTGCAAACTCTCACCTACGTTCCTACAGAAAACACAAGAAGAAACCCGGGGAGATCTGTTAGAGCCCTCAGTGGGGCCCCCTTGCTTCATTTTTTGGGAGAGTGGTCTGAGAATTTGAACAATTATTCATCATTCTCAAAAAGATGTATTTATTCAAATTGAACCTTGCATTACAATTTCTTTTCCTTGTTGGCTTGGCATTCTAATTGCCTTTCATACGTATTGTATATATATATATATATATATATATATGATGTACCAGAAATTCAGTTCGTCAGGAGGAAATCTATAAATTTTACTGTTCTTTAGAAAAGCCTTTCATTAAGAGATACTTGATACAATAATCATCAGTAATTCAGAGCTTTTTAATCTGAAAACCCTAACTTTACATTTAGCATATAAACTGAGTTCCTTGGTATATTTATTGAAAAATACCTTCAGTCTTAATATTTTCTGGACATTTACCAAAAATGTATATTCACAGATGTTAGAAGAACACATATCCAGCAAAAAAAACAAGTACAGTATATTCACACAGGTCCTGTGTAAAGCCTCCTTTTAATTCTGTTTCTACTCTTTTCAAAGATTTTCTTCATTAATTATTTGTTTGGTAATTATGTGGGTTGTATCTGGGCCTCTGGCATTTTAATTCTCTCTAAAATAGGACATTTATTATATGAGCAGCAGAAAAAGAAAATGTAATCTTTTTATAAGGTAACTGGCCACAATTGCTTGCTTAGTTGGTTTCTGAAATGTTGGTTCTGAAAATGAGAGGATAACTTTAATCATATAGTTTAAATTATTTAATAAATAAAGTAAGTTGCTTCGAAGGGAGATCAAATTCTGTTTCTGTGTCAGATGGAACCGCATAAATAAATGTCATGTACAACACATATAAGGATCCTTAATTACACTCCCATGATATTTATCCATCTATGTCTCTTTAAACTAGAGAATAAAGGGAACCAGAACTGCTTTCACTACAAAAGGAAATTAGCCAAGGGTTTTAATTACAGTATATCTTCCCATGATAGGTTTATATATCTTTTTCTTGTGAGAAACACAAACTGCTTCTACAATCTCTTTCAATAACTTATTTTTACTCCTTTTGCTTCAATTTACAAACCCACTATCCCCGGAGTTAAGCAATAATTAATTACCATGAGTGTACACTGGAGTGCTTTTAACATATGTTGTAAGCATTGGCTTTTTTGAAGAACTATCAATTAAGGAGTTTCTGAACTGGACCAATGCGTATTGACAGTTAGTGTCAGGGTAAAGTACTATTGATTGTTTCACATCATGTGTATAGCAAAACCAATTTATTTCAAGTGTCTCCACTTAGTTGAAATAAATTTTAATCGTCTTTGGCCTTATCTTTACACCTAAATGTATTCTCTTGCAATCTTTGTAATTAAAAGTATTATTCAAAAGATTTACTTTCCATGATTAAATTTGTTCATATGGTACACATGATTTTATCCACTTTAATCCACTCCAAAAATATATAAATAAAATTGAAATTACATCAAAGGAGCATGGCAGTCTTTTGCAGAACTGTAATGATTAGTCAGGTTTCAGTAACAAGGAAACAAAAAACATAAATTAAATGCCTTTTTAGTTGTATAGTGAACACTTTTTTCTTTGTATATTGCCATATCATTTCTAATAAGGGATACAACAACATTAACAAGGGACTGCCATATTAAAAGATTAAACTGAAAAATTACTCCACAGATGAGCAGGCTCGTAAATTATCCCGGTGAGTTTTGTCATCAGGCCATTAGTTTAAGTCTTAAGTGACTGCGGGTGACTGCACCAATGCTTGCAAACTTTTTTCATTTCAGATTTCCTCTATCCCTGTCGAGTGCTAAGCATGTTGTGGAGACTATGAAATGGAAGATTAATCATTGTGACACTGCACATTACCCATGTTTATTTATGTCATTTGTCTATGCTGATGCATCATGGAACTAGAAGCTACTTGTGCTGCTGTAATCCCCAAACGGAAACTGTTATGAGTACCTACGTTAAAAAAACATATACAACCTAAAAACAGAGTTGTTGAGTTCATGACATATTGTTCCACAGGAACATGCTTGTAAATAAGGGTTTCTAAGAAATGGGGGATATAAAGTTTGCAAAATCAGTAATTTCTTGGAATTATATTTTACCCCATATGCAACTGGAAGATACGCTACACTATTTCATCACCTGCGACCTATGGATCCTTGGCTGCCTTAAGCTCTGTATATGTCAGGATGAATCGGAATGAATCATGTTTTTCTTCTTAACCTTTTTATTTGCTTTGAAAGTAGCTATATCCATGTTGCTTACTACTGCACTCCTATTGCTATAACATGTTATGATTCTGAGGAGTAACCTGGTGGAAACAGACATAAGGAATTAGCCCAGCAATGGAAAATAGACAAAGTATGCCCAGGTTACAGGGCTAAACCCTTCAGTCATGATGAATGCCTTCACTCATTAAACCACTGAAGCCCCAAGATGAAATATTAGAGAAAATTATTTGTCATCATCTTCTATTCACCTACAATATTATTTAAGCCTGTTTCTAGATACATGCTTATTTATATGAAATACAATCACATAGCATTTGCAGTGTGTTCATTTCAATTATCAACAAAGAATTTTACTCCACTTGACATTTCTTTCATTTCTACAATATAGCACTACACTGATCAAAACATCTGTTTAGCTTTCTGATCATGAGGCACTCTCTTTCCATAAAATCATGAGTATAAGGTCAAGTATTTGGTCATATGACTAACTGACTCAGGACCAAAACACTGCCCAGAGGTTAGATGATGAAATGTGTTCAGTTGTATTATTACTTTCAGAATTCCCATGAGTCAGAGAAGAATTTGCTTTTGCTATGGTTGTGAATAAACATTCATGGTATGTTTCCCACCAATCCAGGGAACAACTGGTGTGTGTATAAGCAGGCACTGTTCACCAACCAATCGTAAATTAGAATAAAACCAATAAAAACCAATCGATCATAAATAAGCTGTGATTACTATAAACTGACACCCCTAAAAACACCATAAAAGGAGCTCGGAATTCAATTTTGGGCCATGTAAAGAGAGAAGGGAGAGAAGAAAAATGTACCTGAAGGAGAGATCAAATGCTTTTTAAAGGAACACCGCTGAAAGCTTCCGCAAGCAATAAACAAAAAATACAGACATCTGCAATGCTACATCTAATTCACAACATGCAATCTAGTATATAGCAGTTGCCATAAACTGATGATATCAAAAGATACCAAAGGAATTACTGGTAGTCAGTCATCTAAGCAATACATCGACATCCACATTCATTCCACTACCCTAGCTGTACAAAGGATTTAGGAAATACAGTGCAAGAAGTCAGGAGAAAAACACTGACCCTTTAACACTTTCTTTGAATCATAACTTACAGTTCATACAGCTGTCATATAAGCATAATCAGGTATGTTTTGAGCCATTGTTAACATCCAGAGAAATTAAGTAAAATTACCCAACATTAGCAAGCAGCCAATGCTTTAGACCTATAGACAACATTAACCAGCTAGTTAAAATGATCTCTCTCCCCTTGGCTTTCAATCGCCCCACAACAATTCATAGTAACTAGATTAATTCCAAGGCTGCATAAGATGTTTCCGCAGGTCAAAAAAACAATGGTTAGACAGCTCCTGTCATCAGTGTTAACTAGCTAGTAAAGAAACTCAACATGAACTGGAAAAATACAACTCTGTATTACAAGGGAAAATTACTTTAGAATTTGTCCATTAATTTTAATTAATTTGTCCACACGTATTTTAGCTAGCTAAATATCCAATGCAGAGGAAAATAAAATGGGGCAGTAAAACAGACTCATACATTTGTCATAAATCCCTCAAACACATTTGCGAACAATTTACGATCAAATTACAATCACATTTGATAAATGAGGCCAATTGTATATCATTGTAACCCACCTATTTCCTGTCCATTCAATGGGGCTTTACATTGTGCAGACACTCACAGCTGAGCTATTTAGATTACTGCAGCGACCTGCTCCAACTGACTCCTCTGACTGATGTGATGGGCAGCCATTGCCACTTTCCACACTGTGGTCTAGGGTTGGGCCAATGGCTGACAGACATCATGATGTTGAGCTGGCATCTAGCATCTGAGTACTACTACAATTATTAGTACCGAAAAAAAAAAAAAAAAAAAACACAATAGATGGGCATGATAAGTAAGAACTGAGTAAGGTGAGGAGTTAAAGGAGCAGATCTTAAATTACGTGCAAATAATTTTTGAATTACACTATTGCAAAAATGTGAAAAATGATTACTATTACGGCAACATGTCATCAGTAGGGAAAAACTGACCTGTCTCACAAAGGTCTAAACCCAGTTCTCATTCCCTATTAGTGGGTGATCAATCCAATGCTTTGTGAATTCTACTTCACAATGATAGGAAGAGCCGACATTGAAAGATCAAAGAGTGACATCGCTATGAACACTGGCCGCCACAAGCCAGTTATCCTCATTGAGAGGCATTGTAGAGCTCTGACATGACCTGAAAGACTTCACTAGATGAATATGGAGATTGTGGAAAAAATGCAGTAAAAGAGAACTATGCAAACCAAACGATTTTCACAGGGGGTTGAGCCTTGACTCCTTTTTTGATGAAGACTACCTCAAAGCTCACCTCAAAGTGTACAATGGTAATGAAGAGATGCAGCAGCCATTTGTGCTGAATGCAGTGGACACCACTAGTGAAGGGATGCAACAGACAGTCTTACAGATCAGACAGTCTATGTCTATGCTCTAAGGGATGTCAGTTAGTAATCCTTTGTTCATCCATCTTCATCTCTTCGACCCCAGCACCATGCACATGAGGGTCTTGTGGGATGGCACAGTGGTTCTGCATTGGTTGCAAGGTTAGATATGAATCGTGCACAGTAATTGACAAGGCCCAGAAAACTTCTCACTTTGGCAGCTGTAGTTGGTCGCCATCTGTCGTGGACCGCCTTCACTTTAGACTGCTGAGATTCCATTCTTGGAGAGAACATGGCCCATGAACTCCACCTCAGTCATTCAAAATTCACATTTTTCACTGCTCAGTGTCAGTTTCCTCTCTTGCAACCTTTGCAGCACACCATAGAGCCTCACATCATGGTCTTGCACCGTTTGTCCAAATACAACGCTGTCACCTGACATGTTATGCATGCCTGAAATTCCCTGTAGGACTTGACAGATGATGTGTTGGTATGCCTTGGGTGCAGACAGGACACCAAACAGAAGCTTTTTGTACCTTCATAGGCCAGTATGGGTCACAAATGTGGTCAGTGCATGTGACTCAGGCTTTAGTTTGATCTTTTGGTATCCCCACTTTAAATTCAGCTTGGAGAACACCTCATGACTGACATGTCTTCCAGGCTCTCATCAATTGTAAGGTACCTCTCATGCACCACTGTTTTTTTCACTCTACGCATATCAACAAATATATTGATATCCCACCCCTTGTGTGCACTACTACCAGCGGTGACACCCATGGAGTTTGCCCCTCCACTCTCTCAATTACATCGTTTTCCTCTAGCTGTTTGAGTTTGGCTTCAACAAGCTTTCACACGCTGAATGGCACTCTGAGAAGGCTGTGTGACTAGGGTGATGTTTTCATCAGCAGGAAGTTCGAGTTGAAATTCTTTCAGCTTTCCCAGCCCATTGAATCATATTGAATATTTTGTTGTTGTGCCTCTTTGAATTTTCCTGTCATCTGCCTAGACTGGACTGAAGGCAGCTTTTGTGCCTATGTGCAGAATGCCCAGTGCAGTGGCTGTCGCACGCCTCAACCTGTACATTGTTCCTATGGCAGCAAAGAACAAACCTTTCAGTGCTAGTGGCATGTCTGAGCCATACACATACAGTCTTCACTAGTCTTCTTTTGCAATGGCTGAAGCATGGTGAGCCAATAATGTTACAACTGGTTCCAGAGTCTATGAGCATGGAGACAAGCTGTACATTTACTGTTACTGACATTGTGGCATCCTCTGATGCATCAGATAGCTCATCATCTTCATCTGTAGCTATGGCTGATGGTGCATATGGTCTATAGCTATGTGCACTATTGCTGTTATCATTCGCATTTCCACTCACCAAGTTCACTGTTGGCTGTTGATTTTGTTCTGCAAAATGTCCATCCTTTCCACTGGAACAGCACCACTTCCCCTTTGTGTTTTGGGTTTTGACTGTGATCAGTAATCCAGCATTGCCTTATGCTCATGTTGATATTTCCTTCGTTTGTGCTGCTGTACATTAACAGTGCATTTTTCCATGTTAGCTGCCTCTCAGCTGCTTCCATTGCCCTGCTTGCTTTGTCTTGCAGCAAACTGAGTTTGAGATTGTAGCAGCCAGTGGTGCAGCACGAAAACTACAATTTTCAATCACTTGATCATGAATAAAGTCACCTTTCTTGTCACCGAACTCACAGCTTGCATCCAACTTCCTTAGTCTGCTCACAAACGTGTCAGTTGTTTCCCCCTGTTCTCACTCTACTTGTTGAAAAACGTTTCACTCATAGGAAATGTTTTTCTTCAGGACAAGATATTCCGCAATTTTTTTCAAAGTACTGCACAGTCTTTGTCTTCCCCTGCATCATCTAACATGGCAAATATGTCTTGGACATCTGTTCCGCTTAAGTGTAGTACAAATCACATTTCTGAGTCACATCTTTAACTCCAGAAGCCATAATATAAAGTTTGAAACTGCTCACCCACTTTTCCCAATGCACACCAATGCTAGCTGGGTCTGTGTGAACATCAAAGAGAGGCACCGCAGGCAGGTTGAGCATGGTCGCCATTGTTCAGGATTTTCATAGTGATTTCTGCCTTGGCAACACTCTGAAAGTCCAAAGTCTGTGAACCCTTTTTCGTGTCTCCACTATCCTTGTCGCCAGTATAATGTATATCACGGCTAGGCAGGGGTACGTTTTAAAATGTAACTCTTTATTCAACACAAAACAGTAGCATTCTTTCTTGCCTGTTCATCGCTCACTTCCTGTCTATATTCTCCTGATCACTAAGTGCCGCTACACTACACCAACACAATACTTTTATTTAAGTTCATGCTACTAATGATAGGAGGAGCAGTTGACCATTGAAATTCTGTACTTTTAATTCCTGTCAACCTTAGTCATTTCCATAAGCTAATAAAAGGTTTATTTCATTTGAAAGCAAAAGATAATTGAAATGTGTAGCTGAAAATGATACCTTTGGTTAGGATTTTCCAAATACAACATGCTGTTTGTGAATCAGCATGTCACAAACACAGGATGTTTATGTGACCTGGGCATGCTACTGTTTGTGCAAGTGAATGGTTCAGTAAGACAAGCCATGATTATTTCTCTGTGCCTTTTAGCAATTTTGTTTCTCCATGGAAGTTTCTATGTGCAGGTATATTACAGAATGCATGGTGTATTAATGTTTGAAGTGCAAAGCTTGAATAGTTACTTCCCCTGGTCGGAAACTAAATTTTATATTATTCAAATTAAATTAAATTGGAATCTTGCACTGGATATTGGTTAATTTAACATAGTAAATTATGCTGTAATAGGAAATGTTTACATCAGTCCTGTTTTATTATTCAGGCTGAGTTTTTATGTACGTATGGATTTATTTATTTATTTTTTAAACTTGGATGTCTCTTGGATACGTGAGATGGGGCGTAACCCATCTGGAACTCAATCAGAGGAGGATTTCTTCTGTGTTGGGGAACCTGTTAATTGTTTAAGACTGAAAAAAGAAAGAAACCAAAGTGGATTTTGCTTATCGAAATGTCCTTTATATCTGTTAAGGTGCACCACTTTCAAATAATAAGGAAGCAATATGGTTATCAATGAATGTGGTATATTGATAATAAGTCTGTTTGCCTGATTATTGTCCAGTTAATCTTTTGTTTCCACCAAACCTAACATGCAAATACTCACTTAGTGGGTTACATAGCTAATGAACTAAATGCAGCTAGCTGATTAGATGTATAGCAAAATGGCTCCCTAGATCGCAAGCTATGCTTTAGAAAGAGATTTGCAACTTAGCTCATAAGAATAGCACTTATTGTCGGCTAGTTAACTAGCTCATGGTCTACAGATGTTAACAGTTAATTGGTAAATTGTTAACAAGAAAGTTGATTGATTAATGTTCGTGATTAAATAGTTATATTTCAATAAACAACACTTTATTCAGAGACTTTGACCGAAAGGACAAAATCACAATAGCCATCAAGCCGTTTGGTGATACTACGGTGGCAAGAAGGGTGGACTGCCTTTCTGAGTATGTGGTTTAGCAAATTCAATAAGATCTTGCAGAGTGTAAATGTTTCTCCTTGCAGTTTGATGAATCATTGGACATAACTGATACTGCGCAATTAATTGTTTTCGTTTGCATGGCATTAAGATTCAAGAACAAAGGAAGAATTTTTACCCTAATTTATTTCACAACACTACGGATGTATAAAATCACATAAGCATTTTTAATTAGAGGTTTTATTATATTTTGTCCCCATTTTGTCTTTATTGGCTTTTGTTTTTAACAGTTGAACTACAGCAGTACTGGAGGTGGTCTTAGGCTAAAGGTGAAAAAGAAAAATGAAAATAAATAATTCATGCCAAGATGAACTTTGATTGGACATTGCAGTAATGCCTTTAGTTGATTTTTAATATTTATAGTATTTTTAAGTATCATTATAAATATATGATTAACTTTATTGATCCCTGGGGGAAAATATTACTAATGTGGGTTATAAAATGAAGTGTTACTATCATCAACTTTCTTCTATGCCTAATTTTTAAAATTCATTTTTAATAATCTATTTAAAATGATCAATCTAATTTTACGTGGCCTGATAAAATCCTGTCTATTACTGTTTTTTGTTTGTTTGTTGTTTGCAGTTTTAGAAAAATGAAAGAAAGAAATCGAGAACATCTCCCATTGCAGATGTTATGTCCATGAGGGGATTACATGCTGTTTTGGTGAGTGTTAATTTATAAATGGCGGAATGCTCCTTTTCCTGCTTTGTTTCTGGTGGTTCACGTTGCACTGAAAGCCCAACTCTTCACTTACATTTACTTGTAAGTGGCATGTTTATATTTAATTCCCTGCCAACTCAGCATTTCATTTAATAACTTGCAGGGAGTAATAAGGCGAGTCGCTCTCGTGACTGCATTTGTAACTTTGCTTACCCAAACTTGTTGCCGCACAGCATTTTAAGGTGGTGCACCAGGTTTGTTTTCATTCCGCCTGCAGTCTGCATGTTGCGCCGGCAATTATATTTGTTTAATTTTCCTCACTGTCCAACCCTTGTTCATAGAAAAATAATATGCCATAATGTCCCTTTTATTAGAGTGAGAATAGAAACACTCAGTGTAGCTGAGCCTTTACGGTTACAAAACTGTGACGTTTTAAAGCGTGGTTAATAGTGAAATTGGTTATTCGCTGCATCCCCAATACAAGTTTCTGCTTAATGCACCTTTTACATTCAATACATCAACCCTCTCATTTGAATCTAAAATCGGTCATGTTATTTCAAGGAAATATATGCCTTAGATAGTTCACATGTTCGTTTGCTCATGAGTGAACAGGTCAGCTGCCAAGCTACATAACACGAACACTAATTTCTGCAACGGTCTCATTCAAGATTAAACATTGGCTGATTAAACACTGTTGCCAAAGTTTTGTTACATAAGGGACATATTATGTAATATTAATACATGAGACTGGTTATCATCTCACCTGTCGTTTTCTTCTTCTTTCCTTAAAAACTTCTATGGTCATGCTGAACTGGTCGTTCAGCCATTTCAACTGGTAGCACATGCCAATTCCCTACCAAAGCAAAAGTCATAGTGAAGTTTCATTAACCAATGAAAAGCATGCATTTGCAGGCTGCAATCAAATAAGCAATAAGCGTAGAAATTTAAATATCGCAGAGGTTTCGTCTTTTCGCGATTAGGCAATACATAGCTTCGATAATTCCATTAAAGCAAAGGGGATGGAAAAGGACAAGACAATTTTACAAGGCAGGCGGTTGTGATCAAGATTTTTGGCATCCCCCTCAACTTGAGCCCAGAGTATATGTAAGTTTTCCTATATGCCCACTTCTCTGTTGATACATACAGCATGTTCAAGAGTTTTATAATAGCCATGCATGGCAATAGGCATAGCATAAGTTTTGTGTCTGCCTGCCCTTCAATGACATTGGCCAAGCTGCATAGTATCTGATAGATCTGTTGAACATGTATCTGTGTGATTGCAGCAGCTGATTCTATATAGGTCAATCATTTTATAAACATTGGCAACACTGGAGCACTAGGAAAGGCAGACATGACGTCATTCTCAAACAAAAGGTTGTGAAGTATGTGAAAACTCTTAAATTTAAGACGAGCGGAATCACTTTCAGCTGCAACAGAGAACGCTGTTACATGAAGCCAGCATAACAAAATAGCATATGGGAATAATGCCTATTTGTGTTTTTTTTTTTTTTTTTTTAGGTCTCATAGCACATTGTGTTTAGGACTTCACACCTCACTAAATGGTATTTTGAGTCATTCAACAGTTGATTTGTTTATTACAAAATTAATCAGGACTAATGAGAAATGTCTTTTGTAAATATCGCTATGGGAGTGTACCTAGCCTGTAATACAGACATACATATATAGATACATACATACATATATATATATATTTTGTTATGATCTTAATGCACAATGTTTTAAAGATTTTTGGGGCTTGTCTTCATAAAACATATCTTATGTAGTCCTTTACAAGTCATGTATTGATTTATTTTGCAGTACTCATTTGATAGGCTTTAGTAAGTATTAAGCCTATTCAATTAACAGGTTTCGACTGTCGATTAAAAGAATTGCCCAAAATTGGCATCCCTGATATGGTCCCATTGTTTTAAAAGTTAAGCTTCCAAACTAGCTGGCTATAAGGGCTCCTTTAATCAGATATTTTTTTTAAAGTGAGGTTTCTGAACTAGTTCGCTAGCTAGGTGACTTGTTTGGTGGAACAGCCAATTAACCAGTCCCTCCAGTTTTTTGATGAGCACAAGATCAGCAATTTACCGCGTTTTTTTTTTTTTTTTCCATGACGCTGCATATTTTGCTTTTTTACTACATAAATTGTGCATAAAACGGCAGAAAATAAGCCTTGATATTATATTACAACTCATGTCTGCCTCCTGCTGGTGGCACAATTGTTTTTCTGTCATGCTCCATGTTTGATACCAGGTGTATGGATTAACACCAGGAATAATGGCCAAATCCCATAAGCACATAAGCACAAAAGACAATCCTTCTGTGCTTCACAAGAGTGGCTTGGCCACCCCTCTGGCCATCCTAGGTACAAAAAGCGATTGAATCAGAGCAGAGAAAAAAAAAAAAAAAAACCTGCTGTCAGTGCAGACAACAAACGATAAAAATAGCCATTTTTATAGAAATGAATACTGATAGAGCTCTATTATCTTTGGTCCTGTCACAGGCGGAAAGTTCCAGCCAAGATATTTGTTCCTGATGACGTGACAATCGAGCTCAAATCAGCTGATCGGCAGTCCAACCGAGCAATTTCCCAATGTTAGAATCCTTGTAGAGCCCTATTGAAAAGAAGCAGTGTAATGCAGACGAACGAGGAACATACTTTTTAAACTTCAACGTGCCATATATAATATGCATAATATAGTTATAGTTAATAAAATAAAATACTGCAGCCTATTATTTTTTAGGCTTTGTGTAATTTACTCACAAACTACTTGTCAATCATCCATGGTAAATGGCAAACAGACAGCAGAGACAGCTAGTGACTTGTCATATTGCCTATGAACATAATTGTAGTCGGGTGTATACACATCTATGAGCTGTGTATGACTTAATGTGTTTTAATTTAAGCTTAACATTTGTAAGATGTCATGTGTGGAACGTCATTGTGAGCTGATGTCCACAAATTTAGGCTATTTCTGTTTTCTTGTAGTCATAAGACTGTTGTCATAAGACATAAGATTGATAAGACATAAGAACACAAAAAATAAAAAAAGAAAAATGTTCATACATCTGTCTCCCTGTTATCTTCTTATCTCTCATTCATCTGTTTTCTAGTATATGTAGAGTTAAATGGGGTTTAGTGAGAAACAAAAATGCTAAATTTCTCACAAATTTGTGTAAATCACCACCACAAAATCTGTCATTTTGATCACAAAAAAATCACAAAAAAACATTGCAAAATCCTGGACCGATGAACTAGCTGCCTGTTTAGTTAACTAGCTAGATGTCATTTTTTAGCGGCAAGGTAGGTTGGAAACCTATATAAATGATACATATATATTGTAGACAATCAACTACATTCTAGTTAATGAAACATATATATATATATATATATATATATATATATATATATTTTTTTTTTTTTTTTTTTTTTACTTGCTGGCCTTCAGACCACATTACCTAGTAAACCACCTGCCCCTTCGGCCATATAGCCTGCTAACTAGGTGTCCACTGTTAAACAAGCTGGGACATAATTAGCCAGGCAGAGAGGGCAGATAGCTAAGGCTAATAAGGTACAGAAGTCAAATGTCAAAATGGCTGTCCATACAGGGAATCAGGTGGGAAAATGAAGTCTATTGAAAGCCTTTTATCTCACTTCTATAGTTTACCACATTATCCCTGTGGTAAAGGCCACCTAATCACAAGATACTTTTTTATAGAAAAAGAAGTTTGTCAGCCAGGTGTCTGGTTCTTTTATCCAGCTAACTATTTAGTAGCAAAGCTGCTCACTCTCAAACAAACCCCCTATTTCTAACACTGTGGAACCCCAAATCCCATCTCCTGCCTACATTTACAAAAATCATATCTGTCCTGGTACTCCATGGCTCCCACACACACTATTGGATTTTGAATGCACTACTAGGCTACACTGGGAGCGTGACTTGAGCGAGCTGAGGTTTCCAAAGTGACTGTATTTCATCAAGATAACTAATGCGATAGGTATTGTGAGATAGATAGATTAACCAATAAAAAAACGGGATATTGATTAACCTCACCATGTATAAAACTGTAATGCAACCTTAATTATCTTGATGAAACCTGTGAGTTTTCCTTTATTTCCACCACCATGTAATGTGGTATTAGTGTGTTTGCCCACACTGCTCCTAGTAGATGGAAACAAAACAATGATGCGTTTATGTTTTGTGTTAGTTAACCCTGCTTTGAGTTTTGTAATCATTACATTAGTTTAAAATTGCTGGTGAGTTGCTCAGCTCTGCTCTATGCTGTTTCATTGGTTCCTTTTCATTTACTGTTTATCTTCCACACAAGCATCCATGATGATAGCCCTGACACAAACAGGAAACCATCAGAACCGTTGCTGTTACAATAAAACACAGATGATAAAACTGAAAATGAAATAATTAGCGGCAGCTTGTTATTGCTATCTTGTTAGCTAGCAAGCTAACACGAGGTAAAAGCTAATGTTAAGTGAATGGTTACAGAAGATGAATAACTACCATGGTGAAATACTATATAAATTATACAAACTTGTTCAAGTGGAACAAAAGGTACAGTGACAGTTTACAGCATTATATATGTACATAGAGTATGTACAAATATGTATTTGTAAATACAAGCTATTTGTTTTCATTCACCACATTTGTAAGGATTTTTCCAAACAGTTCCCTACCCCTGGGATGAAATCAGCAGACTGAGTAAGGACTTGGAGGTCTTATGACCCAAGTCTATAGGGGGCAGCATGTAAACTTCTTGGCAAGAAAGGAGGGACATAGAGTCATGGTAAGTGGAATTACAGTACTCTCTGCTACACTGGGTCCATTCATGTGGCCCACATCAGCTCTCTATAGACAGTAATTACTGTGCTCCAAGTGTTGGCTTTGCTTTAACCCATGATATACAACGCTGCTAATGCAGCACACATTTATTTTATTTTTCCAAGTATAGGAAAACATGAGTGTGTAAGGCAGGCCATGACTACTCATTGCACACAGCGCATCGTCATGCCCTTGGTTAGCTTGTCTGTTACTATGATTGCCACTGTGATTGTGGCACTGCTTGCTGAGTGGAGTATGGTTTTCATAAATACATGAGTATATTTTATTATCACAGTGAGTACAAGCACTGCTAACAGTGATTGGAGGATGTGAACTACAGGTGACCTTCTCACATTGTGGCTTTCCACATAACGGATTCGATTTTTCACAGGTTAGCAGCAAACAATTAAATGGGAACTTTTTGGGAGCTCTGCTGCCTTGTGTGGGAAAATGTGTAGCACTGCAGATGATGCACGTAGCAGACGAAATATAAAGAAAAAGTAAAACAGTTTAGTAAGTCACAAATGAATACATATATATATATATATATATATATATATATATATATATATATATATAATATTAATGTATGTTAACGGTGTTAATGTGTAATACCATAAATATATACACTTTTATTCCACATTGGGGATTGAGCCTTAATCAAGATCCTTAATCTTCGCTGTTATATTCACAGTTTTTGTTTTTCTGTCATGTCACACATCACTGCATTTTGTTCTTTATGTAAGGTCATTTTAATGTAATCCTATTGAATCCCATCAAAATATGACCACTAAGCAGTGATCCCAGAATAGGGCATCATATTATGCTGAATTTTTGTCACATTTTGTGCATACTTTCTGACTTTTTCAAAAATAAGGAAATACAATGACTGCAAACCACATGGATGAGACAAAATCCTTTACGTATCTTATATCTTTATTTAATTTTTATGTGCTATTTTATGGACATAATATATCCTACATGGAAACATAAATATTAGCTTCAACTGTTGGTTCTAATTGAAATTACATTATGGTATAAAATGCAGAGTAAAATCTGTATTTATTTGATTGCAAATTATAGAGAATATCAAATTAGGTTATGCAAGATCCGTTATAGAATTCTCACAGCATTTCCTTCAGCAGCAAACAGAAGTCATTCTATTCCTTCCTTCTCTTGCCGCTTCCAACATATCCAAAATGCCCTCTTTGAAAGGCTGCTGCTGCTCCCTACAGTTTAAAATTATTTTTTTTCTTTTCCACTTGTTTCCCCTCCTCTCTTCCTCTTCTCTGCTTCTTTTGCTTGCTCTCTCTCGCTTGCTCTCTCTCTCTCTCTCTCTCTCTCTCTCTCTCTCTCTCCTTCTTCCTCTTTGTAAGAATCAGTAAAATCCAGTCACTCTGGTCCAATCAGAGCCAGCTTGAACACTTCCAAAGGCTTTGGCGTGTAAATCCCACTTGAAGAGTGGATATTTCCCAATGTCCATTTACTTCCTGCTTGGTAAATGTGCCTTGGACAGGATTTCAAAACCATAATTGTACTTCAGACCATCAAATGTAAATACCACTGGGAAAAGGCATTAATTATCAAAAAATTCAAGCTGCTAAACGTACAGGAGGAACATTTTATGACCATAATCTTAATAACTCTGGGGCTAATGATCTTTACAGAATAATTTATCTGTTCTAATAGTACTTTTCCTCTGTATTACCCCTTAAACACCCTTTGTTACTAAGCTTAAGCTCTACTTTCAGAAAACTACTTTCTTGAGTCTCTTTTCAAGGACATTGCCAGACTCATGGAGTAGATCCTGCACAACAAATTGGAGCCTGCACAACAAAGTCCAGAGAACTTGACTGCAAACTCTTTTAGAACACTTTAAATCACCTTAAAGTCACCTTAGCATGACTTAATGCCATAGCAAAATGTAGAGAGCTTCCACGTAACTGAAAATTACTTTAAATTGTAGTTGCAGTTTATAGACAATCACTGTATAACATGGAGGTTGGTCTGCATTAATTATCAGTAGATGAGGGAGGCAGGCTCACAGGAAAAGCATTCACCCTCCAGAGGAAACCCATGATGATGTCTTTTGCTGTATTAGCAGAGCTAATATTGGCCCCTGACATATGGTACTTTATTTGCAAATTCCATGTAAAGGTGCCCTTTCACAAGATTCCCAAATAGTCAGGAAAAGGAGGCTGACATTGTACAAGAGTAAAGCTGAAGGTTAGTACATTTAAAAGTTTTAAGTACCCACACACTGACATTGTAATCCAACTTGAAATTTATCCCATGCCTTTCCCCTAACTTTGGCATGTATGCCTCTTGTTGATATATGGTTATAATGGTTGTTATTTGATTCATGTTATGTTATTTCAGCTAGGTTTAAGGCCGACTCATTACCAGCATGTCTCACCTAAACAGCAGTTCACTTCTCAGACTCCATCTCCTTTTACAGAGGGTCAACCCTGCTTTTGTGGTTGAAGAAGTGCATCTGTTTCTAATACTGATATTTGCTTGCATATAACTGATATTAGTTATGTAATTCCTAGATGCCATTAGCTATTATTATTAATTTTTTTTTTAGATAGATTATAAATGGTAGGAATTGGATGTGCCAAAATGGATGTGCAGCACACTTTTTCATATTTCATCTAAACGAGCATGTTTGTTCTGGGATGATGTCTTTCCTGGGGGTGCCCTTGGAAGCAATGATAACAGAGTTCCTGGAGTCCTGTGTTGTGGGTGTCATTGGGGACTTGGCTTTGTTTGAACTGGCAAATATGAATGTTCTTGTGGTGTATCAGTAGAGATTTGCAGGAGAGGGTGCAGAGGTGCTGTTTCACGTCTTCATCTCAGTTTCATCATGTCAGTATTTATCTACCTCAAAGGCTGCACTATTTTGAAAAAGATGCAGGGATTTTAGTGTTACATGCAAGTATTTTCTCTAAAAAAAAGCACAATTATTCCCCATTTTAGAATAAAGACATGATGAAACAATTGACAAATAATTTTGATTTTCTGCAATGTTGTATATAATAATTTGTGTATAAACATTAGGACACGTGTGTGTGTGTGTGTGTGTGTATGTGTGAATGTGTGTGTGTGTGTGTGTGTGTGTGTGTGTGTGTGTGTGTGTGTGAGATCTCATGCTTTTACACAAATTATTACATACAACATACAATGTGTGTGTGCATGCTGTGTGTGTGCATGTGTACATATGCATACCTCTTACAGACTAGTTTATTTGTGTCATACTAATGCAGGTATTATGCGTAACATTACCATCCTTCCATCCCTCCTGAATGCAACAGCAGGCACATCCTGAATATGTCTGTACCCATTAGGATTAGAATTTGGTGAAATCCAGAATGCTCATACATTTAACATCAATGCTTAATTAGGATTATTAAGGACAAAACAGATTTAGTTAAATGCTGTGTGATTTTAATTTTGGTCAAAAAATTTGATGGTGCAGAATTTCAGTTGACTTCTGTGTGGCACAGATTGGAGCAGTGACAGTGAATCTGGAGGTACTGTTAGAGTCATGGCACTCTGCTTTTTGGCTCAACACAACTCAATCTGTGACATGTTTGTGCATACTTGCTTTTGTGCTGTCTGAGTGACATATGGAAGTAAAAAAAAAATGTTGAAACTGCCAAAGCGGTGTGTATGGCACTTCCATGTGCTCATTAATTAAGAGGTTCGTGATTTTCATTAAAAAAACTGATATGTATGGTCGTTTTATTATTATAGATGCATGTCATTTCATTGAATTTGTTTAATTAGACGGCATTGCCATCATACATGTTGCATTGCAGATATGTTTAGCATTTCATTGTTCAAACATTTAGTTTATGTTTATTTGTTCTATATTTTTATTAAATAAACATCAACCTCAGTTAAACACTGACATGCAACTTAAGCATCATGTAATTGTTGTCACTCAGTAAAATATACAACCTGTGGCAGAATTTCAAAGTGAATAAGAAGCTTTAGATTTTTTGCACTAGCAAATGGATTTATTTATTTATTTGTAACTAGCTTAATGTGTTCGCACTTATCATAGTAAAGTGTAAACAAAACAGTATCAATCTGATATGCAGACTTTTTATCATTTCTTGGCTTTGTATGACTGCAATGGACATTATCTGCACTGTGAATCCTCCTTTGCTTTTATGTGCTAATGGTCACTGTGAGACTATTGTTTCTGAGTCATGAGGAAAGCACTTTATAGGAAATGAATGCAAATGGAATTGGGTGCCAACGCCATTTCATGTGTTTTTTTTTTCATTCTCTATGATGGTTGCCCAAAAAAGAAACATATTTCTAAAATGTATAAAATACATTCTGTATTTCAGCATAAGATGCATTAGATAATGTTCTGCCTCATTGCAGCTTTATTTGAACATCTTGCAAAGGGGAAAACATATGAAGTCAGGACCACCACTGAATTTGGACTGTACAGCCTTGCAACTGTTTATGTGGGTGTATAAAAATCTGAAGGCTTTCAGCTGTAGTGCTATAGTTCTGCTTTGCTTACCTTGCAATCAATTGGTCTGAAGTGCATGCACAACATTTAATATCCAGGCATGAATCAGAATCTGGTCAGTACTTACAGGTTTTCAAGTGCATTTCTGCCGGACTTGAAAGTGAACATCTGCTGTACAATTCTTTCATAGATGGTTATATTTTGCATCACATTCAAAAGCTAAGATCTTAACGTTCACTGGAAATCATAATCTGTATAACCTTGATTTACGAATAGAGTCCATGAGAGGTGATTTTATTTTTAGATTTTTTTTTTAAATATACAGTCTGTGTATGAAATGTATTTAAATAAGCAAGCTAATTGAAAACACTTAATTTTCACTTCATCTGTGATCACTCTGTAACTTTTGCATTGCTAGTTGATACAGTGGGCCATAATACCACCCTGGAGAACAGCCTGGGCTGGCACAATGGATTCTACACATTGCAAAAACCGAGTCACAAATTTTACTGATGTGGTAAGACACAGAAATGAGTTTGTCTCAGTCTTGCATGTCAAGTCCTTCTGTTGACATTCGAGTCCAAAATGATTTCATATTTGAAAAATACTCAGGCAGCTGGCGTTCCCATATCCATGCTGTGAATTTGCCATTTATATACAGTAACTCTATCTGCTCTGCACCTGGGCTTCTGATGTGTCAGGTGGCACCTTTTGAGGCACTAAAGTGTGTGTGTGTGCGCAGGTGTGTGTGTGTGTGTGTGTGTGTGTGTGTGTGTGTGTGTGTGTGTGTGTGTGTGTGTGTGTGTTTGAGTGTGTGTGAGTTTGAGTTAGAGAGAGACAGAGAGAGAGAGAGAGAGAAAGAGAGAGAGAGAGAGAGGTGAGAGAGAAATTGGGTGAAAAAAGTGAAAAAAGATCATGTGTTCATATCCCCCTTAAAAAAAAATATGTTAACACCTGTCATGCTAAAATTCCAGTTAGTGAGATTCCAAAATGCTCCCCAGGGATGTCCCCTTTCCAATTGAGTGGACACAGGCTGAGAACCAGAGGACAGTGTGCAAGGGTCCTGCTGCCTCCCCCAGCTTGCTTGTCTCTGACTCCCCCTGTTCAGCTGTTTGTTCAATAGGAGCAGGGAGGCAAGCCAGGCACGTACGGCTTCGCTCCTCCAGAGGGGCTGCCGCTTCTGTTCGGCCTCACACTGGCTCCAGCCAGGTCAGATGTAAAACATGGACCGCAACATGTCGCCTTCTTGCTGCTATTCACTGTGGCTGTTTTCCGTGCCTATGGTTTTTATTAGTGTTGCTATTTGTGACCCAGTTCTGCTTGGTTGGCATTGAATTGAACATATAGCCCTTTATAAAATGATATTGTACCTCACAGGTTAAGATGTTTCAGGCATACACAATGTAACAAAATTAAATAGAAAACAATTAGTGGAGTGTATGAATTGATGGAAAGTTGTGTAGTTTTCAACAATATTTTAAATTATAGTTTTATGCAATATTTACTGTATTTACTTTGTTTTCATAACTTTTCAAAATGCATTTATGTGTAGGACTATTATCACCAATTCTTTCAACAGTAGGAATAAATGGAAGTTGTGGTAAAAATTCTGTTTGTATTCATTTTTTAATGTCCTTTGCTATTTATGACATCAATATCTTTATGTAACAGTTATGCTCCTTTTTGCCAATTCTCCACAGCAACTTGAATGCACCATATGACAAATTACGAAACATATATTAGTTTTCAATAAATTGTCATTGTGATTTGTATATGTATTTATTTATAAGACATGAAAGAGGAACATTCATAAAATAAATATCTTCATGAGTATTTCAAATTTCCCTCAGTTCCCATGGCAACTGAATATGACAATGGGGAGGACAAACAACCAAACTATTTAAATAAATTATTGATCTTAAATGTAAAATGTAATTGAAATAAATAACACTATACATTTATTAAATCTGTCCTAACCAGGAAGATACATTTAATAATTGATTTACATTATATGTGATATCAAATAACTTCAAATCCTGAACTGCTCCTAGTATCATCTTCTTTCAGTGATTATTGCAACAAAAGATGCTATTTCATTTGCCACAGCAGATGTGTGCCTTCCAAGTGAAGAATTTAGCTTCATTTAAATGTTGCATTTTTTGTCTTGCCAAGGTGGTTAAAGTCAAGAACAATGATCAGTGACATCTTTCTGAATCTCTTTGATAGCTCCTGATTCAGGCCCCACTTGCTTCCATGATGTCTGTTACATTGGCTATGTTTTTCTAGAAGATCCTCTTGTCTCCGTAGGGGCTTATTTTTGCACAGGAGGCATTCTGCCACATGTATGCAGAAGAGGAGGATGCCCAACTCCTTTTGGCATTCCGATTCTGTTCTCTTATATTCAATTCAATTCTCTTATACAGACAGCTGCCAAGAAGTGCAGCCAATGACGCTGCATAGGCAAACTTGCCAGTGTCCGTTTATGGGGTCAGACATTGCTTTACCAACCGTTACCTCACTGTTTCTCACAATTTAGGGTCACTGGGTCGATACGTATTTACCCTGCCTTCCATTCTGTGCTCAAACCATTTTCATCTTACCCAAACTAATAAAGTTGAGCCCAGCAGGAATGTTTAGTTTTCAGAGCATTCACAATAATGACCGATCCATCAACCAACGATTCCCCATGCTCTCAATGAGATGTTCCCTTGGCATCTACACTTGAAAGTGTTCAGGAATATTTATCATATTATCCCACCAGGTGAGTCAGAGAGCATTGCATACGAATCTAGCCATTGTAGCTGCGTACTGTACAGATGCATTATTCACATTGTACAAACTCAAAGTAATTTGAATACCTCCATAATGGAAAGATTATAATAAATACAGCTGCCAACTTTGTATAATAGTAAGCACATAACAATGGGTACAACTCAAACATGGGTACATTGTAACTTAATTGACAAACAAAGACTAAGCACAGCTTCAGCATTCTCATTCGTGGTCTGTGAGTCATAGACACAAACTGTCCAATTGGAGTTTGTTAAAACAAACATTCCTTCTGCCTCTCCTTCCAGTGGTTCAATGGGGGCTCATCTCACATGAAAGGTCAGGCATGACTCCACCACCCTTGGACTCCTTCCAAACAGTGCTCTGTACATTTCAAAAGTGTAGATTATTATTATTATTATTATTATTATTATTATTATTATTATTATTATTATTATTATTATTATTGTTGTTGTTGTTGTTGTTGTTGTTGTTGTTGTTGTCGATGTTGTCAAATACCCATTATACTTCACCACCAGACCAATATAAGTAGTAACATACAGGCACATGCTCCAGTAATTGCATTCGTGGCTTTTTACTGATGCAGTATGTCCCAACATGTAATACTTCGTACATAATCATTGAAAAAATTAATCACAAAACACAACATTTGCATCAGAATGCTAACCTCAGCATCTGATTGTCAGTGTTTTCCGTACATTTTTAAGTGATTTTTTCCCCCTTTTTTTCAAAGACATCTTTTCAGGAAATATGGTGACATTTTAATTCAGTGGCAGCCCAACAAGACCAATTAATGGCTTTGGAAACACTACAGGGGGAAACATAAAACCAAAACATGTCTAAGAGAAAGCATTTTAAGTGCACTTTATCCAAGATCCATTACTTGCCCAGTTCAAGTGTTTTGTTAAGTCATTGCATTTGCTCAAGCTTTTTCCATATCCTACATTATGCTGTTATCATGACTTTTTTTCCATAAAAAGCTTTCATATAGACACATCATCAAACTTCTTACAATAGTAATAAGTGATCTTGTGTGGGTCATACCCCTCCCTTTCCTCATCTCGCATGTGAGATTTCAACTGAAATACCAGGCTTACGCGGAAATGTGTTTGTCTGATAAGAACAGTTTTCCTCTGAAGTTTGATCAAAGTCAGACAAAATGACTAAATATATATTTAAGTATCTTTTAAAAGCTCTATGTTAAAGATGAGATAGTGCTGTACAGATTACTATAAACCCATAACGTATGACAACCAATCCACATAAAGCACCGAGAGTCTATTCTTTCCATTAATGAAACATGCAGATAAGCTTCTTCCACTAAATAATGTCATCTCTGCATATCAAAACCTCACTAGCTACAGAGATACATATAGTCTAGCTTCATGAATTCTACACGGTCTCAAAAAATATAGGTGCATTTTTTAACGTCTCAGTTGATTTTAATCCTGATATTTGACTGGACTTGTAAGAGGACTATAGTACTTGGGATTCTAACGAATGAGGTCATTTAATAACAAGAAAAAGACAACACAAAAGACATCCCTTCTCTAAGGCAAGTGGAGACCCTAAGGCACACATGACAATTCCAGCCATGGACTAAATTTTAACATAATTGTGCAAGAAGTGAAATGAATTGCATAAACATTAACGTTCACAACCTGTTTCCTCCAATAAAACCATCACACTCATCTGAATTGAAATGGAAAAAAAAAGACATCACAAGCAATGCTTTTGTTTTGAGTTGCTGCCCGTCAGACAGCAATGGCCGCAAACACAATTGCCAGTGTTACTTGTAGTTAATCAAGCCCTTAGCAAAGAGATGTTATTTGACACCTCAAGAGACAGATAAAATATGAAACATAATTAAACAGCAATTAAATTCAATTTGACAGTAACAAAAAAAAAATCAACCCAATATTAACATGGAGTAGAATATCAAATGTTTGACTTCCCAATGTTGTGAAATGAATACTTTCATGAAGGGGGTAATATTGTATATTTATATATTGGCAAGTTGGAAATACATGTAGCACTCAAAAACCCACCAGAATTGCTTCACCAACTTCTGTAATTTATTGTCATCTTTGTCAAAAGACCTCCAAAAAATAACATATTGCATCCCTCTACACCATAAAATGTATGTTAAATATCTAGGTCTTACATGTGGCCATTAATATTTAATGTACACACAGTAGTGAAGAGATGAATGATATTTGTGGGTGAAAATTAGCATTTTACTGTTAAATTACACATTAATTACATAGCTTCATAAAGGAACAATATAACTTTGAAGCTGTCTAGATGGCAGAGTTAATTATTTCCAATTAGCAACAAATTTTCTTCAGTGACATATCAAACCTTTTAATATCACAGAATGTTTTTTTAATAAGCTAGAGAAAAACTTAAGGGTTGCTGTTGTGTTTGTCAGTAACGTGGGGAATACTAATTCATTGCAAATCATGCCTTTGTGATGTTGTGTTCTGTGCTCTTGCTGAGTTATAATTGGAAAATAAATTACCAATCTCTGCTTGCACTACAGTATAATACAAGGATATATGTACAATTTCAGTTTTACACATTATATTTAGAAAAAAAACTATGTAAATAGGTCAATTATAGCACTTTAAATGGGAGCATCATACATGAAACTACAGATATTCAAAGCATACAAATATAATACCCTTTTAGATGACTTTGACCACTGTAAGGAGCTTATTTGGGCCCTTGTGTTCCTGTACTAGATTTGGGTGGGTTTTCACAACCTTCTTTCACCAACATTGAGTATGTGTTGTGATTTCCTAACAGTAATAATAAGTGGGGAGAGTTAGTATTAACATGTTTGAGTTTTTACTCGATTTTTGGCACATATGCAGGGTCAAACAGCACCGGAGCTCATGAGGGGGTCACATCATGAGCATTCCCTGAGTGAAGCTAAAGGTACTTTCTGTCAGAATTCATTTGCCAAAAGCCAAAGCAACTTGCTGGATGTGATGGTCCTATAAACCATTGAACCCTTCAAAACAGATCACCTCAAGGAGATTTAGACCTCCATGTGTTATATGGTATTTTAAAAATGACTGCACAATCCACAGCAATGAGGGGGCTTAATACAAGGAAGCATGGGATACCATGGAATAGAAAGACCTTTTGTCTTTCTTGGCTTATGTGTTTAATGATAACTCATTTCCAGTAATTCCACTTCAGTAATAACACAATTACTGAAGAGGAATTAATTTATTTGTAAATGGAGATTATACTTGAAGAAATGAGCACAGTATAAATCCAGTTTATCCAGTATATATCACAATACCATACCTAAAAAGAAATTCATGATTTGGTTGACATCAGTCAAGATGACATTTGACATCATCCAAAATAGTGTGTCATAATAGTTATGTAGGCATATGATACTTTCATGAACGCCTATCATGAACTTATTTGACATGATAAGAAAGCCATTCTAAGGTTCATTGTACTTGTATAAACCATAAGCTTCGCTGGTTTGTAAGAGGTATGATTGCATGGAAAATTATTTAATTCAAAATTAAATTTAACAATTTGGGTCATCTGGCACTAAAAGTGCTTGTGCCAATTGCTGTGCCGCTGTGTTAATATTCTTTCACCATGAGCACTGAATAGTGAATAGATACATAATGGAATACAGAATACAACATATTTCACCATGGTTTAGTCTCTAGTTTAACCAAAGAAACTCATTTCAAAAGTTGTAATCTCCAAAAAAATCTAATGTTCAATGTCTAAATCCTTTCTTCAGCCAGTGATTAACAGTCTGTGTGTGTGTGAGTGTGTGTGTGCGCGCACAAAATACATCTACTATCATTTTAAAGAACTTAATGAATATCAAAGGCTATTTAAGCAGCTTTGTAGTGTAATAGTCCTTACCATAAATACCTGTTTGCCCTTTGGGAATCAATGGCACACACATGTCTGAAAATGTGAGATATAGCATGGAGAAGTGGAAGGAACAAAGGAACATCAAGAGAGCTGATCTCGAAGAGGTTAATTTTAAACAGATTCCCGATGCAGGTGACTGGAACAATGTAGCTGCAGCACTGGATGCAGCATGTGAAGCATTATCATGTTCCACTGTTTATAGGACATTGGGAACAGGTTAAATGAGTAAAGAAATCAGGCGAGCCATAAACTCAAATTAATTTGGAGGCTGTGTGTCATGTCTGCATCATTTAGGCACTAATTAAATCTGCTATTTGCAGGTGATGTCCCTTGCTCAACTCTCCAACCCCCCCACCTCCCCAAACCCCCAGTGCATTCCCAGTGGGCCCATAGCATGGGCCTCCCAGTGAGGCCTGTTAGAGTCGATCAGGTGGTAATATGGAGGGACAGATGAGGCAGCGTTGACAGATGGTGGGATGACCTGGAAAACCTGCCCCCTTTTGGGATCAGCCAGCAGCTGACAGGTATTATTTCATAAACTAAAGTCTAAAAGGAATTGCCGGAGTCCCCCGCATTAATCTGGGACTGCAACCAGCCATGTAACACTGATGTCAGAACAAATCTGTCTCTACACACAAGGAGAGAGAAAGTGTATTTTGAAAGTTTTTTGTATATTTTATTATATGTTGGTGATTGCAATGTGTAGCTGATTAAATTATTCAAATACTAATGGTCTGGTGTGTTAAAAATACAACTGGAATTTTTGTTGTAGTTATGTTCATGGATCAGGTTTTCCATCTGGTACTCTGAAAGAGCCTCAACCGTTGTTCTCAAGAACCAAGATTTTTGTTATGGCAAGTATGTTTGTGCTTACTTGATAGTGCAGTCTCAGTTAATTTTGAATATTCATAAAGCTAGATATGTAAATGACATATTTACTGAAGTTATTTTTCATGAGCGCTGGAACAGAGGCAACTATTCTGACAATTTAAGTATTCCATACTATTACATATCCTACTGTGGAAACATTGGACATATTTAGTTGTTTTTTCTCATTTTTTAAAGGTAGAATTACCTGTTACTTAAGAGTCACCTTTTTGAGGGGAAATAGTACACTTTCATCCTATGTATATGTATACATAAATGTACATGATTTCTTGGTCCATGTCATATAATGATGTATGTGATAGACACAGTAATGTTTCCATTTCTACAGCATGGGGTGTCAAGATAGGGCATTCTGCACTATTTTTTTGAATTCAGTGCCAAGCCTTCTGAGCTTGCCTACCACTCAGCCTTGACTGAGCTCTTCTGAACTACCCAGGCATCAATGCTCCCAGCTCTCCTTTCTCTCTTTTTTCTTTTTTCGAAACCACTTCACCAATGAAATTTATCAGAGATGTTTAATCCTCTTGAAGAACTTTAAATAAGTATGGAAATATGTAAATTGCTGAAACATTCCCTTTGAGTACAAACCATGAGAAACTAGTAGATTAATTAGGAATATATATTCAGAAATAACCACATTATCTTCTATGGGTGGCTGCAGCAGAACCGGCTATGCCAATGGACAAGTAATTAATACTGCACGTTATCAGACTTATAGGTGGCAAACTCACTTAAAAAAAAAAAAAAAAAAAAAACTTTTTCGCTCCCTCCATAGATGAGAAACGCATTACTGTTCCATCAATTGATTTATGTTGCTTTAAAATGTAGGTCTCATAGAACTCCAGGAATTAAGCTGCACTCTAGGGCCAATTAACCAAGCCTTTCCCTCTCACACAGTCACTCTGATGCATCTCAATCAATCCAAATGCCCATAGGTGAAATGCCAGATCTGATAGCAGATCACTCTCCATGAATTCTAAGCTGCTGAGTAGCCATTCGATTATTAATCTTTGCAGCACACCGTAATATGAGTGCTTCTGAGGAATTTGATACTGTACAAGTTTTGTGTGTTGTTATGCTTCTGTTGTCACAAGAAAATCTAGAATCATTTTGAATACATGAATCTATAAGCATTAAGTTGATGTGGTGTCTTGAGCTGCAGATGCAGCCACAGAAATGACTTTACATTTTAAGGATACTGTATGATATAAACATTTATGATTACTTACACATGTATGGTAATATGTGAAAAAAAGGAATTAATTAATTAAAGCATACTTTGTTTTATTATGCATTTGTACACAGAAAGGAAAGAGTTACGTTTCCCCCCCTTTAACTGCCATGATTGTAAAAAAATATCTTTCTGTATGTATAAGGATGGTGAAATTTTCCTGTTGCCATAATGTTTATGTAAAAAGTATGTAGTTGTATCAAAAAGTAGAGGCAACATCCAGCTTTGAACAGAAGCTGCTTGACAGCCATCAGAGGAGTTCCAGTTTTTCTACAACTGCAAATCTACTGCTTCAGTGGGACCAGAGGTGTGGTAGTTAAGAAAAATGATGGATACGCCTGTGAAAATGAAAAAAGAGTTATAAGGTGGAAACTGTTCACTAAGAAAAACACGAATGTTCACCTTAATTTTGAAAAAATACCTGTATGATGTTGAAGTTTCACTTTTTGGGTGACATGACACTGCATTACACTGTAACAGTCACATTCATATCAACAGGTGGTGCCATCTGCACCATTACAAAAGTAAAGCATGGTGATGATAGGTTCATGGTGTGGGGATGCTTTGCTACATCAGGATTTAGGTGACTTACAATTAGTAACTGAAGCAAGCAATTCATTCTGACTAGATATGCAAAAATTCAGAAAACTAGAAAGGGGAGATATACTTTTTTACTGTGCGACATAACAAGATAGTCATGGCTTGCCAGCATGTTTGCCAATGGATTAACAAACTTCCTGTAATATTACAAATGTATCCTTTAGATGTTGTTACACATTTGAAGAAAGTGGCCACATTATCCCAAACACCAGACTTGCTAAGAGAGGTTTACTGGGGCAAGTAGTCTTGAAAGATTCCTTGGTTGTCTAGCAACAGGCAGGTAGGAAGTTTCCAACTACCCACTAATAGTAAATGATTACTGATGAGACTCAAATATGTAATTAATTCTTGGCAAGGGAGCTGTCACTTCAGTGTTTTTAGGAATCACAACATTTGCCTTTTTGAAGAAAAAAAAATAAACCTGTATTCATTTGCATGTAATTGCAGCCAATACCAAACTTGAACACTGCTTGGCCAGAGCTGTATCGAAAACTGAAATTATTTCACATTGACCTATTAATTAACCTCTAAAATCTGCATATGGTTCCACTACTGCTTCTGCTCCCACCTAAAGAACACTTTCTCAAACAGCATATATTGGTAGACATGTACACAGGCTTCATTACTGTATGTTCCGTCTTGTGTTGAGGGCCTCACCCTTGTTGCAGTTAGTTACGTCAAACTGATTATAATTCTAGGATGATCTATTGGATGTGGACAGAATGCACTGGGAGAGCTTGATTTGCCCTCTTAATGGTATAATGTGGTCTGATGTGCACAGTATGACCTTTAATTAATGTATACTGCTGTCTACGATCATAACCCAGAAGACCGCGACCAGATTTTACAATTACCTAATTTAACCTGCTGTATGTACGTGACCTTTTTACAAGCACTCACTGTGACCATCTGAGTCCTGACATGGAGGACATCTGGTCTGGCGTGAGTATGGTTGTGTCTAGTGCCCTTGTCCTGAAGGCTTTTGGAAGAGACAAGGCCTCTAAATCACAAAAGGGGAGTGTTTTATAGAGGCTAACCAAAAAAGAGTGATGATGAATCAATTGCTGATATGTTCAAGCACTGTCAGGATAAAGCTGTACAATGCCACAGTATTACCTTGCAATTCCTCAACAATAGTAAAGCTAATTTGAAAATATATATCAATAACTAATACTTCAAAGTATGCTGATGATCATTGCAGACACAAATTTTAGCGGTTCCATTTAAAAAAGTTCATCTCTGACTGTTTATCTGGATACTGTATGTAAAACAGCAGATTAACATCTGCACACCATTTAGACACAAACACTCTGCTAATAACAGTGTCTGCTGAATGTTCACTCCAGCCAAATCCCACAGCTGAGCAGTGTCACCCAGGTTTCTGGGCCTCTTCTAACAGTTATTGATTGGGGCTTTATACAGCTTCAAGCTGTTCTCTTTAAAGGAACAATGCAGGCAAAAATCTGTGTTGTGTATTACGTCCAACAGCTACCTCTGTCATTTTCTTCACCATACAGAGCAGCCCTTCAAGGAGCTAAATTCATAGCTTTAATCAAAGAGCAAACTGAAAGCAATGAAATACTTTAGGCTTTTGAAAAATCACTTTAACTTTGCAACAAGATGGCTTTTCTTTGTGATCTCTAATAAGGTAAAAGGACAACACAATGTGTGTGTGTGTGTGTGTGTGTGTGTGTGTGTGTGTGTGTGTGTGTGTGTGTGTGTGTGTGCGTGTGTGTGTGTGTGTGTGTGTGTGTGTGTGTGTATATATATATATATATATATATATATGATTCAGTCTTATTATTACTACAATATTATTGATCCCTTAAAATTTTCCAAGGTATCTTAATTACTCTCAAGAAGCATTTCTTTGGCTGGTGGACAACACAAATAAGTTGATTTGCATTTCTGTGTTGTGAGTATTTTGGCAGTCAGTGCACTAGTCCAGATTGTAACCCCTATTTCTGCCTCCAAAACCTGCCTTGGAGGAGTGTCCACAGAGGGATTAGGGATTTACTGGGGAAGGTAAGTGTGACTACAAGCTTTGGCTAGCCATCTGCTCCCCAGCAGAGTTCGGGCCAACCTGTGCAGCCTGCAGCAAAGACCTGGGCACTGTGCTAAATCCAGGCCTGGCCAACCTGAGCAGCCAGCCAATCACCATCAGTCTGCTGATTAGTTGTAAGAAGCAGTCCATATGTAGCAAAGTTTTTTTTTTTTCTCCCCCCTCCCCATGTCTTGCATGAATAAAATATGTACAATATGCATGTAACCTGCATGTATGGAGTGGACTCTGACCTCACAGTGCTAAATGAAAGCACCCAACCGTACCTCCCTCTAACCTCAGATGGAATAATAAGCTCCAACCTGGGCCCCAGCACTTTTCGGGCGGCTGTGCGACAAAACAAACGACAGGGGTTTAGGGCTGCCTCTTCACCCCTGGGTAATAATCTAATTTATTTAACGACGACTTATTAAAATGGCAAAAATGGACAGGTTTCCTTACAGCTGCTGGAAGTCACACCGTGCCAGGGTATAAGCAGCTGATACCTGCCATCTCCCTTGTTAGACATCCGAGAGAACCAAACAACACAAGTGTGTGTTTGGGGGCAAGAAACATAATGCTCATTATTAAATTGCAGGCAAAGCCTTTGCCAGGAACCTATTTCTCATCATTAATTATTCATATTTTATTTCAGTAATCCAATACTCAGGTGAGGAGGGTGGTGATAGAATGTGTAATTTTAAAGCGTAATGGTGATATGAGTCGAGCGAGGGATTAGAAATAAAATATAACTCACTAATGGACGTATAAATCCAAGATGCACATTTAATTTATCTTGTTTTATGTTTATTTTCTTTATTGCATTGTTTTTTTGCTAGAAGGAAAATGCTTTACATTGACCTTTTCTAATGTTTCAAGAAGTTCCAATTGGAACTGATGCTTTCACACTGCACAGTAACAAAGGGGTCATATGAAAATCAATGACATAATATTACATGTTGTTTGGTGGAACATTTATCACAGTCTTCCATTCCACCTTGAAAAATAGAATTGAAAGAAGATAAAAAGACTTATGCTGTCTGTTTGACTAATTCATCACATTTTTTATGTGTACATTCATGCATATTCACAAATGCATGCCTTTATTTGCATTTTTGTCTTTTAAAAATAATGCAGTGTTACATTACAATAATATATGTGTAACATATCAATCTTAATTAGTCTATATTTTCAAATACTATTTGGAATTTGCATCTTGAGCTCACATTTTATTATAGAAAATGCAAGTCATTTGTAGACTGAGTGCCTGCAGCGATCAAGATGTTTAATATTTAATAGAGCCTGTTTTGAAGTTGTGATCATATATTATTTTGATTGCATTACCATGGCATTGATTGTGTTTGCTTATGAATGATGTTTTTGAATGGGAGCAGCTTCACCTGAGGATTCTTTTAGTCGTCAGTGCTTCCTTTATTTTCCTTGATTGTTCTGAGGAAGTGTGCTTTGCAGAACCCTGCAAAATGATGCACATTTTCGCATTTCTGACTTATTAGGTTTCCAATCATTGTAAATAGGAGGTCTTTCAGGAATCCTTAAATATTGATACTGTATATATGTATGCATGGTTTATTATTATTATTATTAGTAGTAGTAGTAGTAGTAGAAGTAGTATTTGAAAACTACAATTCAAAACATCATATTTGGTATGCTAAAAACAATCCACTGCTCTTAGATTATAAAACCAAGCACTCAAAATGTAAGTGATTTGAGGATTGTGAATTGATTTAGTCTGAAAACTAGCAGCCTTGCATTGATTAAAAAGAGCAAATATATCATCTTATATATTGATTTTTTTCTTGTTTTCATAAAAGATGTTACTTCTCATCAAGTGTTTGTGGCCTCCACTCAGTGTCCATAACAATTCTACAGTGCTTGTAATTATGGACAGAGAAAGAATCTGGGAGATTGTGGACATGTTTCTGGCAGTTATGTACCAAAGCCTACGGCAAACCCTTTTTTCACAACCCCCAAAGAATAAGTAAGTTATGCTCCATATGCTTTTGCAATGTTCCACTGTTTAAATTAATAAAAGGTCCCCTCTGCTATTTAGCAGAGTCCCACGTCATGAGGAATGGGAACTAGTTTATTAGTTTACCTGCCACTGTAATGGAGACCAGCCTTCAACACCATATACTATCCACTCATTATTCAAACAAAAGCAAAAAAAATGCATGTAAGTCTTTGCTTGTGAAAAATATTAAATAGGTGAAGCTGGGGCAGAAACTGATAATCCATTTTCAATCATTTAGGAAAGGCAATGATCATTATTATATTGCTGCAGGCCTGATATATTGACTGAGTTATATATTGTTTCCTCCAAGATTTATGGCAACATGTTCACAAATTAATAACATTGCTATATTCCTTACAATTTGCAGCCCAAACAATTTAGGGCCCATTTTGAAGGTATTGTAATAAAATTCAAAAATGAGTGTTACAGTTTAACAGAACCCCCTGTGGTCCCTGTGGCTCATAAAATGGTATATTTTGCATTCATATAAACATTAATTTGTTTCATGCATCTGCATATCAGAGGCTATGAACCCTGTTTTACTGGTAATGATTGTTTCAGGGATCAACATGTCTTATTTGGATGATTTCACTCTCTGATTTTGTAGCATCAAATGCATTGGATTTAAAAGTTTTGGGCTTGTGTTCCATGTTAGATTTTCTTTTAAAAATGAAACTAAACCCTAGCTGCTCCACTGAAATACTGCCTTTAATACTGCCTACATATTTTCAGGATATGTTCAATTTATATGTTGGATATGTATGTAATTACATATGTAGTGACTGTCATATACTATATATACACACACACACAAACACTTTTCTCAGACCAGATGGAGCTTGTCAACAAATTCTGATGTCACTGCTGTTTAGAACAGCAGCTGTTATTTCCATGTATGAAACACATATTTTAGCACACAGAACAAAAACAGCATGAAACCTGACATTTGAACTCTTGAGCTCCATTGATCTGGAGAGAGGATGTCTTACATGTTCAGACATATAAAACAGAACTCTTATAAAACAGGTGATACGATCAGGTTGCTGATCTTCTTCTTGTTTAAATGGAAACTATGGTTCATATGTGGAATGGAATAGTTGCACTGTGCATATGTTGATTAATGCCTGTTCCCTAAGGAGTGCGTAGTGGAAAAGTTTATAGTAGGCTGTACACTAACTATACAGTAAATGTATTGATCTCAATCAACAAGAGCAAGATGATATCTTACTGTATATTCATGTTGCCAAAATTTTAGCTAAGGTGATGTTAAAATACAGCTTATAAATCACAATATAATAAAAACTGCAGAGATATACATTGCATTGTCAATGATTGCTTTAAAATGCTTTTGCCATGCATGTAAGTGCTTGGTCTGTACTCTGTCTATAGGTGTCTGTCCTATAGAGCTGTAAAAAGAAATTCCTCCATAAACATTTTAATAACAGATTCAAACGTTGTCATTCCAATCCCGCTGTCAACGTGTGCTCCACTCAAATGCAGGGTATTTAAGTAATCCAATGTACCAACCATACTATCCTGGAGAGATGAACAATTATTAGGTTAGCATATACAGACAGTAAACTTTGTTTCATTACACACAATAATCTTTGCAACTAAGTGAACAAACATCAAAATCAAAACTGTATCATGAATTTGTTTCCTTTTTAATGACAATAAAATCAGAATGAATGAAAAGCAATTTAACAAGGGAGTATAAGCCCTTCCTCCGCCTCTGTCTGCCCAATATGAAAAAGCCATTAGGTCACAGAATATGCATATATCTTGCATGCTCTCTTGTCGCCTGCAATTTGGGTAAAAAAGTAAAGGTCAGGGACGTTAGTCAGATTGCGCTCGACAAATTCTAAAAAGGCTCAGTGGTCACACCGAATAGATTCAGTGCAACATAATTAGCCCCCAGAATTCCCTCTCTGCCCGCTCCCAGGCGTGTGCCAGTCAAAAACCACCCTCCCCGAACTGGCTTTAACCTCTGACTGTTCCACCAGCCGCCCACCCCCCCACGCCAAACCCTGAAACCTCGTCCCACCTTCACATTGTTCCAGCTGCGCGGCACCTAACGTTTACCACAGATGTGGTGACTGATGCATAAATTAGTCATCAACATTAGCATTACCCTGCGCATGGCACCCCGTGCCAACTGCTCTCCACGTGGCCATTAAAGGTCATGTTTTGATGACTGAATGCCACACAGGCACCTTGGATCCCTGGAGGAGCGTTCCCCAGGTGCACGTGAAAGGTTAAAAATTACCTTCCCGGCGACGGCGTCTCTGCCCAAGGAAATAATTAGAGGTTTTTAGGAGCGGCAGAATGCCTCCTGTCAGATGACAGAGCGGTACCTAATGGCCGTTTTCTGGGGAAGAGTCAAACAGGCTGTCAGTCCTGACAGGACAAATGAGCATAATAGCAGCGTGAAAATGGGCGCCTGTTCCTTTCAGGGGGATAAAATGGCAATGTACGACTGGAATGGTGTAAGGCCTAACCTTTGCATAAATCTGTTAACACATGTATTAAGGCTCTTTTAAATTGAGCCTCCCTGGTTCTCATCCCTCCGGAGGTTCTGCCTGCTCATGTTTATTCAAACGGAGTGCTTTCAATGAGCTTTAAATGAAATTAAAATGTACAATTAGGAGTGTCCACTACAAAATAATGTGCTATTTAGTCATTAATTACTTGTGTATAGAAATTTGAAGTAAAGGTGCAAGATAGTTTAACTTAAAATAGATATGTGGTATAATTTATAGTTAAAGTACTTTCTTATTTTTTTGTATCATATGAAAAAAAAAATTTCAGTCTGGTATTAAGATTTGACATGCAGGAATCTGTGCACCAGCTGAAAAAGTGCATTTGGATTTTTTTCCCTTTTTAACCATAAAAATAATGTTTTTAATTTTATGTCGGTGGATTAACTTTTTTGCCTGTCCATTTATTGGATTTTTTTTGTATTGAAATTAATTGTACCTACTGTATAACTGAAATTGGAAGTAAAACTGCATTGATATCTATAACAAATTACCACCCTTTTGAGATCTTACAATGAAGATAGAAAAGACTTGTAATGACATGCAATTAATTTAGTCCTTTTATTTTATGAATTTTATTTTTTATTAATTTTTCAGAAGTATAATTACAAGTTAAATGTAATTATTGTGTAAAGTTAATAGAAGGCTGCCAAAATGTGCACAGCCTTGCCTGTGATTTTGATTCAATGTTTAGGACAAATTTTGATTGAATCCTGGCCTGCACATCTATTTTGGATGAATAACTGTCCATAATTAGCTAAAGCTAATTGCATAAGTTAATTGATCATTGGCCTTCCAGCAGTATGTACAGTTTACTGTGGCTTTTAGACAATACCTATTTTCTCTCATTGTGTCTCTCAAAATCCGACTGACCAGTGGGATTTGATCTGAGCTGAAGCAGAACTGGAACCTAGCCACAGTGTGGACAACATCCCTGGGTGGCACACAAGTGTCAAAAGAAGAAGAGAAAGTCATTCATTGTTCTGTGCCATTTCATGTTTTCACAACTTAGCCAAAGCAACTCTTTCTCAAAGCCAAAAAGGTGTCAGTGCAGATCAACCTGCTTATCTCTGGCAGTCTGTGTGTGGGAGACGCTGGCATGACTGTCGACCTTGTTCCTCTGTGATGCTACCTGGCAATGAAGGTGTTAAGTCTATGAGGAAAAAAACAGAAGAGGCAAACAAAAGATCTAAACATAGGCATGTTATTCATCCTCTACCCAGGAGCTCCTAAGATGTACTTAACTGGGTTTTCTGAAGATCCTGGCATGCCCCATTGATGGCATTTATATTCCTACCACAACATCCCGCGCGCTAATAGCAGGGTTATTAACATAACAAACTTAAACGTTCTATATAAATAATACTGTTTCAGGATGCGCCCGTTCAGCTGACACTATTTAGGCAGCGGCTCAACATCTGTTTATGAACACTTTGCCTAATGATATCATCCGATATCATTAAGTGTGGCACAACGCTACGTAGCAGCAGGTGCAGCTGTTTCAACTCCCCATCGCAGGCGAAAAGAAAGGAGCCTCACCCCCTTCCCCCTCCTGATATCCGCCAAACCCGTCATTAGGACAATTTTCTTCAACAAAAAAAAAGCCGCCCTGTGATTTCAGTCTGTATATCACCTGTAATTGTAGTTTTTAGCAAGTGGCTGATTCCATACATTTAGCCAGGCGCACTGCGACTGGGGCCTGAATGCTGAAAGCACATTTGTGCAGCCAGCTGCGGGGGCTTTTTTTAAACAGGGTTTTTTTTTTTTTTTTTTTACGGGTAGCTCATTGCCATGACTGAGCGAGGCTTTGTTTCCTCTTCCCGCTTGCTCTGTTTAGATGCTCACAATTATGGAAATTATTGATTATTCACTCTCTGAACAATGGCAAGGTCCCTACGCCATGAGTGACCAGCTTTTTGAAGAGCTCTCAGGTTGCCTTGCGGGTTTATTGTCTGCGACATCATCATCTATCTGTAATTAGGAAGGTGGATCATTATGCTCCTGTGTTGTGCATCATGTGTTCGCCTCTATATTCTGTGCTCTGCCACTTCAATCATAAGGCTCCAGCTAACAAATTGAGCTGCTAATTTATGTTCACAGTTCACAAAGTCATGTCATCAGAACTGTTCTGCTTTACAGCTGCTTTGCAGCATCTGGAAGAATCACAGACAGTTTCTCATGCTAAGATTTTAAAGGACAAAGTTAAAGGACATAGTGCATTAATTTGAAACTTTACACAAAAGTTTTTACTGAAATTTCAGCCTTGCTACCAAATAATTCACACTATTTATAATAATACTTTAAAAAGTAATCAGAAGAATTAGTAGCAATTATATATTCATATTCTTTTCCCTATGGTTCTCATAATTTATTATTTTTCACCTTGCAGAAACTTGCGGCTGTTTACATTTTCCTCTTTCTTTTTTGATGATTTATCATGCAAGACAAAAATCCCAGGCACGTTGACCTTTGGAACCCTGGGACTACCAGCACTGTCAGTCAGTGGGGAAATATGAGACCCCCCGCAGCTGTTTTCTAAATGTTGATTATACAAGACGTGGGGATAGCTCAACTCTTTGCTACTGCAGTCAGCCATCACCCAAGAGGCGAGAGAGTGGAACCACTTGACCTAAGGTGCTTGCTGACCCAAGAATCAGTTCAGGAAGGGGTCCTGGCTGTAGGGTTGCTCGGAAAGACTCTTATCCCCAAACTCTCACAACAAAACATCACTGTATGCATGGTAGGAAACACAGACAGGAATGCCTTAGGATCTGGCAAGTGGCAAAACAATGGAAAAAAAAAACAGTTGCCTGAAAATAAATATTTGTGGGGATATTGTACTAGAGGAAAAAAGTGAAATAATGCATTGATTTATACAGCTTTAAAAGTGACTTATAGATTTCCAGTCTAACAATATAGAATGTTTTATCTCAATCTGGGTGCACATAAGACTGCATGAAATTGTAATTAATAAAAAAAATACCTTGTTATTATTTCAAAGGGATAATATGTCGTGAATGTTGGAGGATTTTTGGCAGCAGTGTTATCAACTATCTCTTCTTTTTTTCTTTTGCATACAGCTGATCCGACGTCTGTAGACAATGAAAAGCCCAAATAAAGCCCTGTTTTCTCATTCCCTTCCCATGTCCCCAAATAGGCAGAACAAATAGAAGGTATTGCATCCCTCACAGAGGTGGCCTTAGGCATATCCAGGAGATAGTAGAAAAATCAACTTCTCCAAAGTGAGACATGTGTTCTAATTGTTATCTTATTCTGCTACTGTAGGGATGTCTAAAACATGAAATACACATTGTTGCCCCAATATTAACATGCTAATTTCGTTATAATTCAAATATTTACATTGTTTGTAAATGACCGGATGATAATGACATTAGCCAATACTAGTTTATTAGTAAATTGTAACCAATACTAATAATAATAATAATAAGAAGAAGAAGAAGAAGAAGAAGAAGAAGAGGAAGAATAATTTGTATTCACCTTATTGTTATTTATTTTTGTGTAAGGCTGAAGACTGAGCAGAGGGCTAAGCATAGCTTATGATTCTGTAACAATGTTACATAAGAGCTAAACATATACACACACTTTAAAAAAGCTGATAAATATTGAGCTTTCCAAAGCTTCATTGTGAAACATTTTGTACAAGATTCCAGATTTAGCATCAAAACAGGTCTTATTTCCCAAACATTAACATAATTGTAATCTAAGGAAAGGGGTGTATTTCTTGCTAACTGTCAACACATAATATGCACAGCAAATATACTTGTATAACTATTGTAACTGATCTGGAAGTCTGGATTTTCAATGAAAGTGTGGGGAAGAATTCTGAGGAGTTGCAACTGTTGAGGCCAGGGACAGGGCAGAGATCTGAAGGCTTGGTCTGCCACCTGAGAAAAGAAAACCCTGACAATCCCTCCACCATTTGAAACGCCACCGACATATCAACCCTAACAAGTGTTTCTATCAAAAGGACTGCTGCTGCCTTTGTTATTTCTCTTTAGCAAGTAAATTACACTTTTAGGATTTATTAAGACAAGAAACAATTTTCGAGTAGCGGGTCAAAACTCTCCGTGGAAATCCGCTCATTACTTTCTAGCCTGAGGCGCTTTTCTCTGCTCAAATGTATCCATCTTCTTTCTTTTGTTTCTGTATCTATATTTTCAGGATCATGTTGCCATGCCTAATGCTATAATGTCACAGCAGTTTGTTCAAAGCAGAGCAGTGATTTGGCTCTCAGCAGGTGCTAGCCAAACTCTGATCAATTATAGAAGTGAGGGACTCATGGAAACATCACCATCACTGCATCCAGTAGATAAAATATAAAGTATTTTCTTTTTTCTACATTGCACACATTTCTCTTTTGTTTACTGATACAAAGCGGAGTCCTTTTGCTTTATTCCTTCGTTTTATTGATTCATCACCCCCTCCTCCCATTTCTGACACGCAATTTATGTGCTTGAAAATATGAGAAATGAATTTGTTCCCTTTTAATTTAATGTGCAGAAGCAAAGTTATCTTTTGATTGTGGGCAGTCTCAGTAAGGTCATTTATATTTCCTGTGTGATTATCATTCCCCTGGGATCCTTAGAAGTTCACTCTTTTCAACTTCCCTGCCTCCTTCAAACTGAGAAGATACAAAAGCTAGTTTGATTTATAAATTAGAATACTTCTCTAATGATAAAGACCCAATTGACTAGTATTATGGCTTACAAAAAAAAAATGGTGTAAACCTTTTCCCATACCATCCATACAGTGAGTTTGACTTTGGTGCCCTGTTTAAAAATCATCCAGTAATAATACACTATCATTTATGATGGAATGATCACAGCCTGAAAAATGCAGCGCATAACTCACAGAAGTGATACTCATATTTCACAATTTAGCCTCACTGACAGGGAGCAACTGAATATCACCCGAGTGAATGATCTAAGTAAATCAACCCTCATCCCTTCCACAGGCCTAAGCTTTTAAAATAGAGTCAACAACTAAAGATTGGTTGTAAGGCATGTACTGCACTGAAATTCAGTGATAAGGTCAGATCCACAACAGGCAAGCCGAATTTAAAGCAGGGGCCTTTAAGTCAAACCTATGCAAGGGGGTGATGTTGCGATGCGTGGGCTGGCAGGCCCCTCTGACGGTTTCTCCAGGATGCTGCTCTGCTCAGCCGGCTGCGGTGGCATGGAAAGCCCTGCTCTCTGGGCTGTGGCCTGTTGTCTCCTCACTTCTCCGAATGCTCCTCTTTAATGGCTCCCCTGTTTGCGCAGGCTGACAAATCGACGGCTATGTAAAAAGCTGGGCTGTTACATAGCTGCTGCATGCTTGGGTAAAGAGGTATGGGGAGGGCGGGTGGGACTGGGAGGGGAACGCTGTGCTGTGTTAGCCAGCTCTCACTGAACATAGCCAGTACAGGACTTCATCACAACAGCAATGGTCCTTTATGCCTCACACTATGTCATTCAGTGAAAAGTGCACTAAAACATGTACACACAAGTCTGCAAACATATCACACATACAGTAAACCGTTTTATTCCTTAACTGGTTGAAAACCAATCATTGGTGTAATCTTGGAACAGTGCTCAAGTGAAAACAGTTCTCTTTTTCAAAATGTCTTTGAACAGATAAATATTTTTCACCTAGCTAATGTCCATTTAAAAATATTGTCTAGCAAACAGCAGAGTCAATTCTAAAATCTCACAGAAAAATCTTTGTGCCAAATGTGTATGCATGTTATGATTTTATGTTTGTAATTGAATTAAAATGTAACAGTGCATGTACAATAATATATTGCATATTTGGTGAGTCACATCTCACTAAAACAAAGCCAGGCATGTAAAATATAATCTTTGGTATTGTGATTTTTATCCACAATTCGTTCTCTAAGTGGACTGGATTGTATTTTGTATTTGCAAATGTTTCAGCCCTCTTTACAGCACTGTACATACATTCACACACACACACACACACACACACACACACACACACACACACACACACACACACACACACACACACACACACGCACATTCATTGTGTATGATAGATATGTATAATTCATAATTCTTCATGCAGAGTAATAATTGGGCTGACAATATGACTTCCCATGCCCTGACAAATACGTGACCTCAGTTAAGAGTTGGGGAAAGACAATGACAGTTGTAGGCTACTTTTGGCCTGCTTCAAACATAACCCCATCCGTATGTACTTTAAAATAAAGATAATAAAGATATCTCATCAGACCATGTTGTTTTCCCTATTGTCTGTCAATAATCTTCAGCTTGCAATCACCTGCATATGAGTGTGTTTATGCATCTATACCTTCCCAATATTTACAAAATATTTCATAATAATAAATATGAAATCAAAGTAGTTTTCAAATCTCTGAAATATATAGACGAAAATTGGCAAATATTCCTTCCATCACTTCAAAGAAAATAATGTACCCCTTTAGCAAACCACTGAACCACTTGAAGATATATTCTTAGCATGCCTCGAGACCTTCTTCTCTTCTTCAGCAGCCTACAGAATGGCTGCACTGGAATGACCTGAACTTGAACTGTTGGGCCTGTGGTGTCAGGCATTTACTGAGAGATAATGTACATAAGCTGAGTTACCCTCTGGTTCCTGTGTCTGCTCTAGACTCTGAGGAACATTTGCAAACTCTTTATCTGGGGGACAGTTACGGCAAGGATCCACAGACTAGCTTGTGAACACATGCAAAATGTAAATGGGCTTATTTTCACATAACACTGAAAAGAAATTTAAGATAAGTATGTATCTGGAGGAACATTTTCAAATGCAAACTCTTAAAATGCATAATATAGCATGATGGTGGATCATGCAGTTCCCTTGGGGTCACTACCCAGCTTGCTCTGTGGTTTTAAAAAACCTGACAGGTCATGCACATTCACAGAGAGTTACAGGGCCTTTTCTTGTTCTCCTACTACTGAGGCTTGAAGTTATTTTGAGTGAGTGTACATGCCAACAATTTCTAATTGCACTCCTTTCCCACAGATCCTGCGCCTTTCTTAAACCAAATTCCTTGTGTGCTAATTAGGCACGGAATATTACTGTAGAAGCTCCTGACAGGTGCTACTGGCCTGTCAGGGTCACTCTGAGTGAGCCTGTACTCGCAGCATTAAAAAGAAAAGACTGAAGAATAACAAGAGATGAGATGTGTTCATTTCATCTTCCATCTGTTAATGCATAACTGATGCCAATGTTTCCATGTACAAGAACGGAGGAAAAAAAGAAAGAAAAAGAAAAAAAATCGGCACAAGGATGAGAACATGTTTTTTAGATTTACAAACAGTCCTATTCAATCATCTGTGTTAGGATTTGGCATTTGAAGTTTTAAAATGAATGATGAAAGGAAGTGATTGGCATTAGACTTAGGGTCAATTAAATTATATTTTGGTACAGAATATTTTACAGAATTTGCATATTTGCACATTCTGTCCAGCTGTTAACTCAGCTGATCTTAAAGTGTTTTATTTAAACATAATAGTATTTACTAGAATGTGGTTTATAGTGTACATGTAAGAGTGTGTGTGTTTTCATATGTGCATATTAATATACAATACAATTGAGGGAAATGGTACACTCTTAGTCCATTTGCTAATTTTTCTACAGCACATTTTTGTACAACACAATTTTGTACAGTAAGTACTATATATTTGCAACTATTTAGTCATGAAGCAGTGGTAAAATATTTTTATAAAGTCAGATTTTACACTTTAATTTTCTTTTAACAAGAACACCACACTGTCATTAATTTGAGAAATTGTTAGCTCCAGATATTTTTTCTCTTTAATTGATTTGGTATGACTAGCATATGAAACAGTAACCCCTTCCACTGAACTTACATTTGATGACTTTCATAGCAATGCCATAAAATATTATGCAATATTATGGTTGTAATGGTGATCACCTCATGTTTCAGACAACATGAAACATTTTCCCAGTTTTTAAAGATACAATATTTAACGTATACCAGATGTCACATGTTAGGAAATTTCTGTCTTTGAGGTACACAAGACAAAAACCTTTTGAAAATGTTTTTTTTTTTTTAAACATGGCACAGGCTTTGGGGTAGTGGGCATTCGAATGGATTCAAAAACAAAGTGCAAAGTGGGTAGGAAACTCACTGGGTCTTAGGTGCTTCTGTTTTCCAAAGCTGGGATTTGCTGTGTCAACATAGTGGGTCACCAATCGCTGAATGATAGGTGAACTGGACAGGAACTTTTCATTGTTTTCTAAATGGAAAAGTGATAGAGAGGAATTAATCTTTCACATGTTTGGACAGACAGTCTAATTTTTTTTTTCTCAGGATGGAGACTGGTATTGTATATAATGTCTCTCTGAGTAAGAATAAACATTACCTCATTGATACACCTGCAGTGCTTTGAAATGTTTCTGTCTCTCTCTTGTTTCAATAACAAAAGCAACAGGCAAAATGCATTTCTTATATTTTAGATGGGGAAAGCTATATAGTCAATACACTGCCTAAATCAAACACAGCCACCTCAAGCCATTATATTTTAAATCAAACTTTTTTTGCTGAGGGAATGAAGATTATAATTGTTTGTTCATTTTATTTCCCTCCCTTCAATGGTGCACCTGCACATCAGTAAGTGAACTCCAGAGAAAAGCTTGCAATTACAGTCTTTGGAGCCAAAGGCCTGCTTAAATAGTAAGAATGAACCCAGAGGGCAAATCAGATAAATACCTTCTAGTCTGGAAGGTAGCAAGAAGGGTGACATCCAAAAGGCTCAGAGGGAGCAATTTCTGGTTTATTTGTCTTCTTATTTGACCCTTTCTTGACAAGGTTTCAGCGCTTCTGTCAGAGACGTTATGGTATCTTTCCACGGCTTAATCAAAACCTATTACCAATGTTTATGAGCACAGGAGGCCAGATGAAATGTACCATTTATAGACTAACTGATGCCCCAAAACATGCTTAGTGTTTTAAATTTCATGGATAACTGCTTCCGATTTTCATGACAATCATAAGTTGCAAGAGCATTTTTACCCTTTTTACCCAAGCAGCATTAGTTAACTAAGGGTGAGACATGGGATTCAGCAAAACAGATATGTTTTTTTAAAAAAAAGACAGTTCATGTCATTCATTTTGTAGATGTGTGGAAATTAATGCAAATGATTCATGTGTTCATTACATGCACAATCTGTTTTTCTTCTCAAGTTTAAGATGTTCATGTTGCTACAGTATCACTATCACTACACCACAGTATAACTACCGACTTATTATCATTGAGACAAATATTTTTCCTGTGTAAAACATTGTTTAACTTCTTGCAAAAAAGAGCTTATGACTGCAGTCATACTGTAACTATTTTCCACAACTATGTTACTTGCAAGGTGCTAACTCAAACCCTGTATATAATATTCAATTCTAATCCAGCATGATCAAACTCATCAAACCATGGTGTGGTAGAATCAGATAGAACCTGTCAGAAAAGTGTTTCCCATTACTACTACTGTGTAGAACCTGTTTAAAGAAAGCTCCATGTCACATGACCTGGATGATATTCCTTCAGACCACTACATCGCCTTATACTCGGATTCCTTAGTACAGTCATTTTACAGTACCCTTTTCTGTTTTAGCATTGGTTATGCATGAGAGCAGAGAGGGGTATGCGGTGGAAAAATCCCGTCTTAGAGCTCTGAGAAGAGGAGTCAGAGGGATGTTACAGCAGCTGAAAGTGTCACTCACAGAATTATAACTTTTTTTTTTTTTAAGTTCCCTGGCAGTGCAGCTGCCTAAATGAGAGGGATTAAGTTAACTCCCTGCTCAGAGGAAGAGCAGGGCAGGATTAGGGCAGTGGGCTTGGACATAGCAACCATTCAAGCAGGGACCGCAGCTTTTTTAAAAGGGGGAAAAAAGCATCCTTGCACAGCTCTCGTGGGGGCCTCGGAGCTGTATTGCCTGAACGGATACGCGGACAAGTACGCCGCTGTCAACAACATGTCGGGAATATGTCCGCCTTCAGCCCCTCCGCATCTCGCTCCCCTGCACCCTGGCCTCGGCGGACACATGTGACCAGCTTAGAGAACAATGCTAACAGGTGGTTAAGGGCCCTTGAGGGTACAATTTGAAAATAAAAAAGAAGTACTGAAAGAGAAAGAAACAAACCCTGACTCTGAGCTCAAACCCAGGTACACTTATATGCTAAGCTGTCCCCCTCCTGTTGGTTAAGTTGCCAGCATGGTTTTCATAGTTTTCAGATTTCCCCTGTTAATCATTTGCGGTGATGATTGCTGTTGTCGCTCCGTATGCAGCGACTGTCAACTTCAGCTTGTACTTGATTCATGAAGGGATGTTTATGACCCTAAATATTTATTATAGATACATCAACAAGGCGGACAGAATAAACGCTCTCTCTGATTAACTAACAAAAAGCCTGGAAATAATTTGTAATATTTGTAACTCAAGTGCTGATGCAGCAATTACACTGAGTGTTCCATTTCAGTGTATAATATGAATTTCAGGCAAGCACCTAAGACAGTCCCTTATGAGAAAATGCATGTGGGTATATGGATGGATTTTCTGTGGGGGTTGCAGGACTTGTTAATTTCCCTTAAAACAATGACTGCCCTTACCTCAAAACACTCTGAATAAATGTACTTGGACTGAAATGGGTCCTGATTGCATCTTATCATTGTAACGCGGTAAAAGCAGCTGTCATTATTTTGGTGTAATATATGTAATTGTAAGATGTCAAACATCACAATAAACTCTCTGGTCACCAGACAGATGTTTTTACAAGGATCCATTGCGCCAAGACTAGAGTTGGGCTTTGCTCATGTCATTTCCACTACCCTGAGACAGCAATCACAGCAGTGTGGAGACACCAGTGATGGATGCCTTTTTTCTTCTGGAGTCAAGTCAAATCCTCCGTTCAGAGGACAACAGTAATTGTTGGGACAGGTGACACATATATGGAAACTAAGATATGATGGGAAGACTATTTAAGACACGCTTTCAGTTTTTTTAGATGGCCAATTGTATACAGCAACTAGATCTTGCTAATTCTTGTGATTATATTATGTGGACTATCTAACACTTAATAAACAAGTCAATCTGAATGACTGTATGTATGTATGTATGTATGTATGGCATATTATGTGCGTTTTCAGTGTAGTTGTGAGTTTATAAACCTGTACCGGGACATTATATACAGTTTATTGAAACTTGATACTGTACATATTTTGGGATGATGAACATTCTCTAGTGGCAGTCAATCACACTGAGAGCATTCCTTGAAAAAGACAAGTTATCTAAAAAATGACTATTTGCAAAATAGTTGAAATTACTCTTGCCATGCCTGTTATACAAAATAACAAGCCAAGATTGCGAATCAGTACACTTGCGTTACACATTCCATAGAGAGGTATTTTTCTCACATATACTATGATTTCAAAGGAAATAGTTACATGTTCCTGGCTCCCAAGACATTTATTAGTCTGAAGTGTCAGCAATGGGAACTGAAGAATTGAATCCCAGATCTTCACTGCTTTTCTACCTCAGTGTTTTCTGAATGTTACTACATGAGGAGAGTGTTTGATATTTTTCCCCCAACTAATAGAAAAGGCCCATAGGCCAAGTGCAGAAAGCAGCAACATATGAGCCCAGGGGACCCTGTATCCAATTGTGTTTGTCAAGGCTTCGATTCATCATGTCATAGGGCCCTAATGTACTCCACACTCTTTCTTTTGCATGCTCTAAGTATTTTCTGTGAAACTAAGGCTGTCACTGAGAAAACACACATAAAAACTATTTTGCAAACACTGCTCACTTCTCTGAATTCTCCAGAGCCAGGAATTTCCCCCTCTTGGTCTTTATCTTGTGGTAAATGCTGACAGACCACTGAACCTTGTTGTCAGCCATGACAGGCTTATAGCTATTTTGTAAAACGTGTAGCAAAACAAAGGGCCTCTGGAGCAGTGGTTAGCAATCTGAGGAGCAATGCTTTGAACATGGGGAAAAAAGAGAAAAGAACAGGAGTCCTCACTAACCACTGGCAAAAGTTGAATAACTCAAACCTTGCTGTGTCGAGAAAAAAAAAGGCTCACACACTAAGAAACACAGAAGCATTTAGTGGAAATGGTATTGTGGAGCTCTCCAGATAAAAAAAAAAAAACAAAACAAAAAAAAAAACATATATCATATCTGTCCAGGAAAGGTATAAATAATCTAAATGTTGAGTATCTAGGTTATTTATAAGCATTTCTGTTGCACCTTCATGTTCTTCACTAAACACCTTATCGGGTGAAAAGAGAAAAAAGGGGTGCATATTATTGTCTCTACATTTTATAATTGTAAAAAAACATACACAGGCACATACAAGACCTTCCACATTACATGAACAAATGTTGGACAACATTCGTAGTGTCACCTTGGAATAGTGCTTAATGGTGCATTTTGGGGAAAATGACACATTTTGCAATGTCTAAAGAAAATCGATTGGAATTATTGATAGAATTGATGAAATTATTTTAGAACCATTCAAGAATCACACACATCTTTCACCAACTGAATGCATGTATTGCTTGTGTTCCAAAGATCACTGATGCTAAAGCATGACACATCTGAAAAACTGTGTGAAACATGGATTAGTTAATGAAACACAAAACAGAGCCAGCCAGGCTTTCCTACCTGCTACACAAATATCTTTTTGTTTTAGATAACAACAAAGCCTTCCGTGCAGTGTGAAATCACAGGAAATTTACAGGAATTTGTTCATCCAAACCGAGCAGCATAAACATTTTCTTTTTTTTTGTTAGCACGGAAGCAGTCTAAAAGAAAAGATACATTGCACCCATAACATTTATTTCATTATGTTTTGTTGGCTCTATTGTCCATATCTTCATTGATAATTACACTTATTTTACCATATGCGTCCTTGATTAGTTACGATGGATACATTATTGGTTGAATTCCATACACATGAATTGGCACAATTGATATAAATGTTGATAGAAAATTGTTCAGATTTCTGTACCCAGCTAGGAAGTCACATTTTTATATACTACCATTTGGCTCATGTACATTGACTTTTTTCCAAAGGACATAAAATTCATTCTATTTTCATTGCACCCCCATCCTCAAATAAATGGTAAAGTAATTGTTTTTTTAAGAGGGGAAAAGTGATCCTTTGAGGTGTAGGTTTAGTATGCATTTTCTGTCTGTTCCTCATGACTTCCTGTGGGAACTTTGCAGAAGGACGGCTGTTTCCCACACAGGCCTATTTTCTGAGCATGTTTTAAATTCTGCTTGAAACACACACACACACACACACACACACACACACACACACACATATGCACTCAAGGCAGAAATCACAAAGGTTTATAAAGGTGAAGATGGACAATAGAACGCAAGGTTTCCTAGGTCATGACCCACTTTAGTGCGGCAGTTTGATGATGACAACTTTATCCTGTGAGGATGCAGCCCTGCTGGAATGAAGGAACAATGGATATGTCTGTGTTTTGTGGGAAAAATGTAAAAATGCTACGTTAACCCTATTCAGTGGAGTGCTGTATGGCTTCTGTTAATTCCAGTCACATACCTCAACAGTTATGTTTCCTTTGTATCTTAATACATATATATATATATATATATATATATATATATATATATATATATATATATAATCGTTTTTATTTAAGTTCCATACATGTCATCATATTTCACTATGAGCGTCCAAAGAGAGACACCTGAAAACTGAAATTATCAATAAATAATCAAGTAGCACTTAATGTTCATATCTTTAAAAATTGTTTGGGTATTTAATTGGAATATTAGAAAGAATGTGTTACATTGTAGCTGCTCAAACTGAGACAAAACAGTGAGTAACTGATCACAGTTCAATAATATTTTAAAATGTTTCTTCATTTTAACACAGTATCAAAGTGTACCTCTTGTCATTGTGTGACAGGATTAGACAGTTTTATGTTTTTGTTTTTTTTTTTTTATCTGTCTTCATGGACATTTTTATTGGTGTATGTTAAATAATGTTTTGGAAGAAAAAATCTGTTTGGCAATAAATGGATTTAGAAAAGTAACTGCTGAAGCTGAGATTGTGGGAGAAGAGAAGATGAAAATGAGATTTATGCTTGATTGTGCCCCTCCTCTCTCTGCTGAGTCCTTTTTCCCAGGGAGCACAAAAGAGTGATTCATGAAAGTTTGCATCAGACCCTGTTATCACTCAGACAAGTCATTTGGTTCCCATGAATTGAAGATGGAAAAAAGGACAGGTTTTTTTTCTTACTACCCCTGCAGATAACATTCACATAACTTGCAGTGAAAAGCCCCGCTCATCACCCCTCTCTCACATCCTAAAGTAAACCTATCTGTCCTACATTTCCATCCTACCAGTTGTTTTTTTCCGATCTTGGGAATTCACTTCAATTTTATTGTTTGACAGAGTTTTCCTGCTTTTATCCAACTTAGAAGGTGCGCATTTCTGTAACAACAGTAACAGCATTCCACTGAAGAAACTCCCAGGAGCTAAACTTCATTATTGCTCATATGAGCAAAAATAAACTGTTTTACTCAAGTGGCACCTTAAAAATATATATAATAATCAGAGAAATTTCTTTAAATGTGCATTGCAGCATTTTAAACTATATTGTTAATTTCCACATTCCACATGTTGTCTTTGTTTAGAAAAAATAATTATTATATATCAATAATATATATCACTGATTATTTTAGAGACCAGAAATGCTATCCTGCAAACAGATCTGCAGCCAATGCAATTGTATTCTGACAAGTTGCTATTAAGAAACATAACACCAGGGGGCAGTACTGCAGCTTTCTCTTGCATGAATCATATAGCCACCTTATTACGAACACAGAGAGGTTTTTTTTACAAAGTCAACTGAAAGGATGTTCTTTGCTATTGTGCAAATAATAATAATAATAATAATAATAATAATAACTTTTGGTTTAGGTTTTCTTTTTCAATAATTCAGTGGGCACATGTCTACTAATAGCTGGAAATATTTTAGATTTGACCATATTAAATGTTTCTTGGTGAATTATCTCCTAACATTTTAATTTATTTATGATTTTTATCATTTATGATTTTATTTACTTTAAATATCATCAAACCAAATGACTCACATTACCCATTTATCCAAATAATTTTATTGAAACTATCATATGACTATTTTATTTTTGCTGCAATAAGTATGTCAATTTTATGATCACAATAACCATATGGGGAGGTCTGTGAAATTATACTAGACCACTATTTTCTGGTAGAATCCCCCAGTCTGACAGTGGAGAAAAAGCCTGTATTTGCAGAGTGATCCAAACTGCAACCAAGTCTGACAAAGTGTTCAAACCTGGCAGTTACAAGTGAAGAAGCAAAGAGAAAGTAAATCACATCACAGCTAATAAGATGATTAAAAATGACAAACCAGTGTCTAGCACTGAACTGCCCAGTTAATGAGATGCCAAGAGAATGAAGGGAACTATAAAATCCAGGGAGAGTTCATTACATGTCAGTTACGACAGCTCTCTGTTTTTTCCACCACAGGTCACGTCATTTTGACCTGGACCGGAAAGCCTATACCCTGAAAGAGAGAGAAAAAAAAACAGTTTTCTCTTCGGTTTCTCACAGATTTGCGGTTTTTTCTTGGTTTCTGAATTTGTATACTGTGTGACATGCATGAAAATGACAAAGTAAAGATTCAATCGTTACAATATGACAAAATGTTGTAAATCATACTGCATACAGTGGTTAACCAGCTCTGCATCCTTCCCCATTAAAAAAAAAAAAAAAAAACTAAATTAAACAAATACCACCTATATGCATATTGTTGTTAAAAATGTATTAAAGCAGTTGCTAAATTAAATGCATATATATTATTCATATTATGTAAATATGTATTCAAATAGCTGTTAAACATATGCATTTGCATAATGAGCAATGTATAATAAGGTAAAGATCTGAAACAATAGGGACCACATATGCTCTGGCCGATTTACAATCTGAGGCTTCTCTGTATGCTGCATTGATAGTAACCATACATTTTATGTGAATGAATTGATTTGTGCAAAAACACACAACACACTCAGTACTTAGAAATTATTGGAGCCAGACTGTATTAATATTTCTAGCAATAATTGTATATAGAATAATAGTATTATTTGATAACACATCAAATAAATAAGACAGAAACCCTGAAACAAGAGGCATATACTTTATCCTAATTGTTTAAATCTGGTGGTTTTCCAAGATGCAAACTTTTCTAAAAGCAACCACTTTCGTACTAATTCTTCATTTGAGAGGGTTCTATAACAGCAACATCTGTAAAATGAAAAATCATCATACCCAGGCACACAGCAAATATGGCAATATGATAAAATGATGTTCATAATCCTTAATATTTTGAGTAAATCTGAAATCTGAATTTTCCCCATACAAATGCATAATCAAGAGGAAAGTTCTAATCATACAGATGGGATAAGAAACTACAAAAAAAGAAAGTACTGACAAAATTGCATGAAAGTAGATGCCTCACATCTTATAATGAACCTGTGAGACATTGATCAAAAACAAAAATTAGAAACATAAATCTTCTTAGTCCCATCTATCGTTCATCTGCTGGGGCTTTTGTCCTTCACATAGCTGGCCAGCACTTTAAGGGATATGTCTCTTAAATTACAAATTGCTTCTGCATACTCTGAAATGGTACAGCATTAGTAACAACTTTTACACTAATTTTAATCCTAACATTGACTGACAATGTTGTCAGACCTCAGGATGGGTTTATACAGTTATTACAAGCATTTTTCTGTCCATGGCACTTTGGATTATTCAAGATTATGTTGTAATCCCTTTAATCCTCATTGCATTAAGATTTCAGTCAAAATACTGAACAGTAAAGTACCACTCAGCGCCAATGAAGTCTTAAGCATGTTATGAGATCGGGAAGCAGTCTTCATTTCCTCATTTTTATGATTATTTGTTCTTGGGGGAAAGCCTCCATTGTCAATGAATTGAGAAACTGTTTAATTTCTTCCTGAGCCTTTTCAAAAAGATTATTTTTCAGGCCACATTAGAGAGACACAAGTCTGTAAGGTAGACCCCCTGCCAACAAACAACTACAGAAGATTTTAAGGCAATGGACATCAAACACCTTTCAGCAGATTTAAGAATGTCCTTCTTTTTTTTTCTCATCAACCAGTGGTTGCAAAGTTTTGGCACAAAGGTAAAGTTTTAATAGGCTACACAAAAATCCTACAAATTTAATCTAATCTTTAAAAATCTTCATGGGAATGAGGAATTTCCCCCACCACTCCTCAATCTTTGACCCAGATATCCTTTGTGGTAAAAGAAAAACTGATCTCTGAGGGCTCTTGTTCCTTTATCTTTGTCTGAGTTGTCCCTGCTGTGTTTCTGAGGCTGTCTCTTGTACCACTTTCATTTCAGAAAGAGCCAAATTAATTAAGGTTCCACTTTCCCTACAACACACATTTTATGTCTATAAGATCCATATTACTGCTACAAATTAACTCTTCTTATATACTTTTTGATGACCTGGTTTTGTTTGTGGCAGAAAATGTGTCTAGAGTCAAAGAATCCTTTACATACATTAGACAAAGGAAGTCTCACTCAGTTAGAGTTGTTTGCATTTACAGCCCTCATACTTGTGATATCTTAACTGCCAAATTGGTCCTGTTTGTAAATGCTGTTTTTAAAGTTATTTGGTTGATTGTTAATGCAGCCATTGTTTTGGAAAAGTTACATTTTCTTTTTATGAATGTGTAATATATGGAGATTTAACAAAGGTCTTACATTATATGGTCACATGCAATGACATACACTCCCTACATTAGCCAGGGGGATGGACATCATATATATCACATAAGCAAGTCCAGCAAGAGAAGAGCAGTTTGGATGGAGTTTTACCTCAGTCCTAATCTGACAAAGCTCTGTAGCCCTGTTAATGCTATTATTTTATTCTAGGAGCTAAAGAAGTAATAAAGAGGCACAAAATTTGCCTGAAGTTGTGTCGTACAGAAAATCTGCAACAGCAAGTTTGCTGTATTGAGAGGTCCTTGAAGCAAAACCAGGCTGGTAGCAAGTGGTGCTGAAGTTGATGTGGAGCCTTCATGGGGTGTCATGTCTGCCTCACCCACGGAAGGACAGCCTAAATGGATGGGATTTCTTGTGCCTTGCTGCTCTTCACACTAAAGAGTATGAGTTTCTGACATAGACTGAGACCTGTGTAAAAAATGGAGGGTAGGAGAAAGAGAGAGGTTGATTGAGAACCACAGGCTCTAGGTTGTTTCGCTTTCCATTTGCCTCTGTCAGAATCCTTGACATGACCTTGGTGTGGTTCCCACATAAAAAAATGTCAGAACCAAGACCATCTCTCTGTGGATTTGTTTTAAACAAAACATTTTACGGCATGGCAGAGAGAGACTGTTACAGTTGATTTGACTTCCCAAAGTCCTCGTCTGTCTACATTAATTTGCCAGATGCTGCATTTCGGTACATGTGATAATAAATGTATCAGACCAGGGTGGATAGTTCTTAGACAGGGTTGTACCAAAAACAGAGTGGCCATGAGCTAGTGTCGCTTTGCACACTGAACAGTGTGCCATGCACCCTGTGACGGATAATCACGTTGCCTCAAACAATGTCACACACAACATACACCCAGTCCCAAATTACACTGAGTGGAGGTTACAGGCCCAAGATAATCAGTTCTGAACATTTGTATCTGCTGTAGCTAATATACATTCCCACTAACTGCTGCCTTTACCAGGGGCATTGCGAAATAATAAAGAACATGATTCTACCATTGAGCAACAAAACCGTGAGAGTTTCCTCTGTCAGAACTTTCACTGAGGACACTGTGTTGGGGAAAAGTAGGTTAGAGTTTGCTTTTAGGATATAAGACCCCCTGACCCTGGCTTGGTTCCTGGTTCCAGAGGGCTACAGCAGGCAAATGCCCTCTCCTTGAGCATGGCTGTGCGCCCTTTAGGACACATCCGCTGGTCAGAGTGCATGGGCAGCCTAGAGAACCTTTCACAAAGCGGCATGCTCAAACTCGGTCTCCTTGCGTGTATGGACGTGGCATGTTTTTGCTTGAAACCTGGGCGATGAGGGCTCATACCCTCCACTGTCCAGTGACTGTCTGACTCTTCCTCTCTAAAGGGCTGTGGCAGCCTGCTTCTCTTTCTGAGAGGGTCTAAACAAACTTCTATGAGGCTCAAATTTCGCAGGACATGGTCATTGTGTTTGTGCTTTTTTTGACCTGGCTGGTATGCTGTCAGTGCCTAATTGTATCAAATGTCATACTGACATGTTAAAATCAATAATGGGAATAGTTAAAGTTGAGATAAATATCTAAATAGTAAATGGTAAAACAGCGCATTATTTAACTCCTTAGCAGTCATTTTGTCTGGAAATACTACTATACCATAGATATAGACTTGGTAGTAAATCTACTAGCATTTAGTGAGTTTACACAAGACATAGCAGAAACATGTCATAACACAGAAATACTGTGTCAGCTGACATATACAACCAGTTCCTGCCAGGACTGTCTCTGAGAGCAGCTCCAAAATCTTAAGAGGTTGGCTCTCTATTAATAAAGATGGTTGTTGAAATTATGCCTAAAGAAGAAACGTCCATGCTTTCTGTGGGTGCCTGAATGCGTGTGTTCTGTGTCTTGGCTCAAGGATTCAGACCTACCTCACTATAAACCTGTACAGAAGGACAAATATACAGGGTGACCACAACTACTTGGATAAATTCCACAATCTAGACTTGACTAAGATCTGTTTTTACTGACGCCAGTGTGGTTTGGTATAACTCCAATAAGAAAATAAACTGATGGTCCACAGTAAAACACCCCAGCTATAAGATATTGCACAGCTGTTACTGGCAACATAGTGTAGCTTTTTTCTAAGCCCAGCTATGATCTTGAATGGTGATTCCATGAAAGGAAACTGACAGGCACTGCTTAAATAAAGGGTTTACACCAAGCCAAAATCATGATGAAACTGAGTGGTATCCTGCAAATTGTCCTCACCACCCCTTGCTTACCACAATATACAGGCAAGAACTATGCATTTGAGGTTAGTTCACTCTATAGATATAAACTCTCTGGAAATATAACAAGAGAAAGCAAAAATTCTCATGTCGATTGAAATGATGATAAAGACAAAAGGTAAGGTAAGGTTTTCCTCAATTTTCTAATCACAAAACCTATTTATAAAAGCTAAAAATGCCAGGGGTCTGTCTTGTGTTTATTGTAAGATTATTGATTTCAGTATTTATGTCTCTACAGTGTTTTTTAAATTGTTTGCTAATTATTTTATATATAAACCAAGACCAGTGGAAGTATTTGCAGGAACAAATGGTCAGAAGATGCATTATGCAAATAATTATCACAAATAAACTTTTCCAGAGGCTGCATGAAAGGAAGGCAGTGAAAGAAAAAATGAAAAAAACCAATGAGATTCAATTGCAACTGCATCACTTCCTGTGTTGGCTTAGCACTATGTTATCATTGGAGACAATATAATAATGAAACTGACAAACACAAGCAATGACATGTAGCACTGAAGGCATACAGCAGAGGACTTTAAGTTAATGGTACAACCGCAGAGCATAAAGGTATGTATGCAACCTCCAAAAATAAATCAATCAGATAGGATTGACAGTCACACAATCCAAAACCACATGTGTCTTGGCACCTACTGACCACAGCTGATAAGCACAGTTGTGAACAGAACTGCTTTAAGGTAGCATCCTTTGAGAAACCTGCGGGAACGTAGGTCATATGTAAAACATTTCATCACAACTTCTGCATCCCAAAGCCACCAATCAATATAGTCACCAATGCATGTGAATCCCAAAGAGAAATTTAGACTAAATTCCATAAAGTCCACCTCATTATACCCACAAACTCAGATTTGAAACAATGCGTAGTAAATCCACTCCCTTCTGCACGTTGTTGAACGTTTGTGACCTTCCATTGCATGATTTATATTAATATCAGAATACACTAGCTTTGGTCTGAGGCAAAATGAAATATTTTATGTTAAAATAAACACCCAAAAATGCTGAGGAATACACTCCTTTTTCAATATATACAAGTTTTTTATATAAACTGCCTGTTCATACACAACAGTTCAGCTGCTTCCTATCAGTGCTAAGTCACCTAATATTCTAAACAGTATGCATGTAAATATCATTTGTCTGTAACAAAAAGTAAATACTGTCCAAAGGTACCAACTGAGGCTGTAATTGAGTGTAATTGAGCTGCTTTTCTTCAGTCCTTACTAAACAGCATATTATAACTCATATCAAAATATTTACTTTTTGTGAAAAAAGGAACATAGAGACCCTGGTCAAAGTACCACAAAAATATTTGGGCAATTGCCAAAGATAGTGTAGACAGTGATTGTAAATTTAACACTATTTGCAGATATATGTGAAAAGGACTGACATAAGGATGTACCCACACCATTACCACCTATGTCAAGCAGTCCACTGGGGCAAGGAAGCCACTAGCTCCACTTTAACAGGGAAGAATAGTGCTGAAGCCACTTAAAAACTTCAGTTTCAATGCTCTCTAGAATCCTCTAATACCTGACTATGCACCTGCAAAATTCCTCCAAAACCTGCAAAAGCGAGTGCTAATCCTCATGTACAAGTGAGGAGTCACTTGTATGTCTCCTGATAAACAATTATGGTATGAATAAGGAGATAATTCAACAGAGAAAACCTTCAAATGCAAACTGGCATGATTGTTAAGTCTTACTAAAATATTCATCTTAAAAAGTTGTTGCTCAGTTTATTGCTTCCTTTCATAAAATCCACAAGCACAACTGCCACCACAGCTGCTTTGTGACTTCAAATGTATCTAAAAAAAATTAAAATCAGGATTATAATGCAAATTATTTACAAATGAAAATGTACAATGCAATAGCATAATACATAGTTTCCTATGGATTTCACATGTTGTTTCTATTTTTATTACCAGAACTGTTGTTTCCTTGAACAAATACTTAAAAACAAGACAATGTACACAAGAGACCATTATGTATGTGGCTGAAATTGAGGCCCTATGAAATGGTGTGCATGTGTGTTTGTGTTCTTGTGTATGTTTGCATATGTGTGTTGGCATGTGTGCATGAGAGAGAAAGAGTGCATAAGAAAAAGGGTGCAATAAAAAGGGGGTGTATAACTGTATTCCACCCTCACAGACCACCACTTGATACACACTGTGAAGATACACACTGTGAGACTGTGAAGATGCACACTGTCTCTGGCTGAGAGAGGAACCTCCTCTAAATGAGCGTGGGCAGGGGACTTGGGCCTGACACGCGTTTCATGGTGCCTGGTCCCCATAATGAACTAGGTTGAAAGTGACTTAAAACATGTGCCTCATAGACCTCTCACTAAGGGGAGATCAATAGGGAAAGGCTTTGATAATTGCTCTGTGCTTCATTAAAAGCGTAGCGAGCTCGTCGGCAAGGCCCCCTCTTTTCCGACAGGGCCACATCAGAGTGGGTGGATTAAAATCATGCACTTAAACTTCTCTGCGTAGTGGTAAACATTTTGATTGCTTTTTGAAAGGATGATCTCCAATCCTCTGTATCAAAGCCAGTTAATTTGCCAGTTTAAAATACGGACACCCGAGAAAAAGTCAAACTTGCTACTGTTTCTTGTGTCAACTTAAATATGTTAAACGCTTATTTCAAGTGCTGCTGTCTAACTGCACGTGTTCATCTTCACATACAGACAACTATAAATGTTCTTGATATAGCTAAGATTTGTCATAGTATATACATGATTACAATAATGTACACAATTAAGTGTTTCGGTTAATTTTTACATTAAATGGTTATTTTCAATCATATACTGTAGAATAAAAATCACACTAATTCTGTGTTTGTTGACTTTGTTCCTAAAAAGGATTTGTTGTTCCATCAGTATGTATTTCAAAAATCATGTTAAGCCATTGGCCATTCAAGTTAATATGAATAAACAGGACACCATCACACTTAATAGTTCACAACAAATTTTAATGCTTTGCAACACTAATACTGGTGGATGATTCCTCTGGAAATCAAAGAGTAAATGTCACATATTGATCTGCGGCTGGTGTTGGAACATTGACATTCTCTCATTTTACAAGAGAAGGAAATCAGCTACACGCCAATTAGATCTGTTTACTCTGGCAAGACGACGCGGATGTGCCAGGAATACAGCCCTCACAAACACAAAGGTTGATTTTCTTGCTTTCTGGAAATCACCAGCATGTTGTAACAGATCTCCATTTCAGCAGGGCTGTTGACCGTAAGCACATTGAGAATGCTTTCCTCTAACGCCTCCTCCACCGTCACTTCCCAGAACAAGCACCGGCCAGACCCTTCATGACGCATGCCACCTCCACAGGCTTTCCACTGAAACTGTGCCAAGGAAAATGTAGTCAAATCCATCATCATTGTCATTCAACTTTTTTCTATTATCAGTTTATTACAGTAAACCGCACAAAATCTCCCTCTCTTTCCTCTGCTATTAATTCTTTGGCAAAAACAGAGATAAGGCTGCACTATAGACTGTTCATCTCCTGCCTTCTAGCTAACCATTGCTTTGCCAGGGCCAGCATTATTGCATTATGAGTTTATTATGCCTTATTTATTTATTGCTTTTTCCCAGTTGACCACACAGACATGGTAATAGGTGATGACTTCTCCCCTGAAAGGAAAAGCAGTAAGACCTATAAGGGCACATGGCAGCCCAGTCGCAGGATATTGATTGTGACGTGTGCTTCCAGTGCACCTTCCCAGTGGCCTGTCAGAAAGATGCAGGCTGGCAGGTTTACCCCACCCCTGACAGCTCCCACAGAGTGGGGAGGTTGAGGGGTGATACATTGTCAGTTGCAGGCTCACACCCCTCACTTTTGGTGCCTAAAGAGGTAAGTATGTGTTTTTTGTTTATTATTTTTCACTGTTGCTAAAAGGTGAGTTCTGCTGCCTGCCTCAGTTATTTTCTCTTTGACTGTACACAGGTCTGTCACAATAGATCTCCCCCACCTTTCCTCTCTTGCTGTCACTTCTTGCACTGAATAGCCCCAGGATCAGCACAAACAATTTCACTCTGAGCTTCATGTCACTGTCTGTTTTTTGGTTTTGTTAAGCATGCATACACTCCTAAAGACCCTGTATATATATATATGCATTTCCAGAACATCTGTTTTCCCCCTCCCACTCTGCAGACAGGTAGTGATTCTGTTCATGGCTTTAAGGTGTATATCCACACCTCTTGGTTCATGTAAATTAACATGTACTGCTAAAAATCAGCAAAGTGGAAAGGGAGAAGCTTGACAGTATGTATTGCTTTCAGTAGTGGCTCAGAGTTTGCAGAGCAGGTTTTCACTGGCACACAATAGTATAATTCTTTATCTCAGAGGTGGGCTGGGATGGGCTGCATTGGAACAGCAAACATATGTCAAGGCACCTCGAATTGCAATGGATCATAAGCAATAAGCACAGGGGTCCACAAAGGGTTACGGACAATACAACTCTGTATCTCGATTCATTCATCTCGCAGAAGGAAATGACTAAATCCAATACAATTTGATAAAAATCTGTCCTGTCCCACATCTCTCGCATGTGGATAATTTCCCCCGATAAACGCTGTTGCTTCCTGCCCCCGTCCCCTCCTCGTGGCATTTCCCATGGTCAACCTGTCAGCTGGCTGTTGGAAGAATGACCGCAGCCCACCATATGGCCCAGCCAGTATGTCTGTGGACTCCATGACTACTCTTTGCAGTCTGCATGAAAGTGTTCAAAATATTCAGCTGTAAGCGTAAATGGATTGTGCTGCTACAGTTGTGTTAATATGAATGCATTTCAGTCATGGTGGGTTTTGTATGAGCATTGCAAATACGGGAGGAAATACATATTAATCTCACAGTTGCACTACGACAGTAAAGGGTGAAGTGAAATTAGTGAAGATTTGCCAAATTCCTCAGGACTCCCACATGTATCATTTCAGGTTCTGGACCCAAAAATAACTTCAGTGTTAAGAAGAGGATAGCTGCTACTTGTTATGAGGACAGAAATATTCTAGCACTGTTCATTGGTACATATGAAATGACAGTGTTATCAACATCTCTCATTTTAACATATATCCTACATCAAAAAGAATATTTAAGTAAAGATGTACACAGTTTCTTATTTGTCAAATTTTGTTCATAATGCCAAAATATATGAATACCAAGCAAATTGTTGAAGGGCAATGACTCCTATTTTCAAAACAAATGATTACCCACACCGAGTGCCTCATAGCTGATATTATACAATCTTTTTAAAAAATCTAATCTTTTATATTTTACAGATGCTTGTGCTAAATTTCTATATTAACTATCTAACTAGGTCACACTATGAGGCTATAGAACTTTCAATATTCTTGTTGGCTGCTACAAATTCAAGTAATGTGCATGTCTCAATTCGATTCACGTCTCTATCCGACGTTTCAAAAGACACCTAATTTCATACTTGTTTACTCGGCTCTACTCAGATCTGAACTTCAAAATCATATGCATTTTTAATTCTAAATTAAACCAGATAAATTCCATGTTCTTGTCGGTACTTTTGACAAACATCACCTCCCCTTTCTGGGCAGCAAGATTATGAAGAACAAAAGTTAACGCATTCAAGATACACATAAAGCCGGCCTCCCTGTCAACGCTTTAAGGCTATTGGGGACAGATTATAACATCTTAACCTCTCAAGGAGATAAGGCGCAGCATCAGAAATTCATAAAACTTAAATAACTAGTTAATTGATGGTATTTCCTCTGGTGTAGGAGAGGGGAATTTGATCTTTAATACAGAAATATATGTGTAATTCATTTTTTTCAGGACAGGCTTGTAAATCCTAAATTGTACCAAAGAGGGAATCATCTCTAAGTGTGATACCCATGATATGCAAAATTAAACTTATTCCAAGTATGCATCTAATGCAACATTAATCTTAAAATTTCATGAACAGTACTAAAACAAAACATATCTAATCTTATTTTCATAAGCAACACTCATGTGAATGAGAATTCAAACTTTATAGATGTACAGATTCAATTAGACTTGTTAAAGTGTTATAGTCCTTCACATACACTGAATCAACACATTGACCTACTGCACACTGTATTAAACAGTACTTAAAAGATCTTAAAGGTGGAATCAAACAGACTAAGATAGGAAACAAACAGATAAAAATACATTACAAAACTAAGTAGAAATGACAAAATGATGTATAGAACTACAATGGATCTCAATTTGGTTTCTTGGCTCTAGGTTAATAGAAGGTTTGATTGTGTAGAATGTTGGGTCTTTAAAACACAGCTCCTCCAGATGGAGCACAAAGGGCAGCTATGTCTTATCACACAGAGAATGGCAGCAACCAAGCATTAGTTTTGTTTTTTTTTTTTTTTTTCTGAGGCCTTTGTTTTTGTTCCAACCTCAAACAATTCCTTCTCTTTATTAACAATCTTAATCACTTGTAAATATTCCGACAATGCTTTAATATTAACCATATCAGTATACAGTTCAACATCACAATACTAAAATATAATTAAATGTATTTTCACTTTATCTACTATGCCCTATGCTAGTTACTTTAGCTTTGGAAGAAGATGTGGCTGCTACATTAAACAAATTAACCAGGATGATTAATGAAGTAGTTGAATATAACATTTTAGAAATACATTGGGCCTCATTTATCAATATTTTTATAAAATAGTGTGTAAATGTATGCACCAACGGATACAAACGAACAAATTCTGCCAGATTTATCAAACATGCATAGACATAGCATTTGTTCATATCCCAGTGCATATGTTGATAAATAGCAATCAACCGTAAATGAGAATCACATACACAGAATTTTTGATTAGCATAAATCGATGCCCCTGAAATACCATATAAAGAGCTTGTTTGCATTTTAATTTTGAACAAATTATTTTACTTGGGATTCGTTCCAAGTTGATTTTGGGAAAACTTGACAGTTCAAACGATTTAGTGCATTTGTCATTACCACTTTGGCCAACCATGCCCCCTCACGTGCCCGCCTCAATTTATGGAAACGATAAGGCTGTTACACAAAAATTTACCTTCAGAGATGGAGGGTGATTGATCCAAAACAAAAGAAAACACATCGCTGTCACCCTACACAGTAATTCCAGCCAATGATATCTCTCCAATAATTTGGTCAATGTGTTCATCCATTGTAGACAACTTGACCAAACTCCTGACCTCCTCCCATGGCTGACATGCTGCTTTCATATTTAGGATCCTCTGTGACAGTGTGCCCTCATCTGCCTTTTCCATGCTGCAGTCCCTTCCCTTTTCAAACGCAAACGCTAACATCATTTTACCTTGTACAAAAGTAATGACAGCAATTGTAATATTTTGATCTATATCTCAAAGACAGGAGAACATTTGATCACAAATTCCTACACAGTAAATGGCCCAATCAACTGGTAATATTAGTCCAATAACATATCAACATAAGTTTATTAAATAAGAATGTAATAAAAACCTAAAAGCATTATGACAGTTCTATTTCTGCATTGTTTCCAAGATGTGTTGACAGCTTAAGTTTTTCGTAGAGCTAATAGACTGAGGTCAGCCATAGCAATGAAGACTTTGAATGTTGAATCCAATTGTGATTTTACATAACAATTTTAACCATTATAATATTACTATATTACTACCAAATAATTTGCTACTCATTTTTAATCCAATAAAAGATGAGTGAATGCAATAATAAAAGCAAAAACATGAAAAACATGCTTTACAGCCGCATTTTCCCATTAACACTCACAATATGAACAGTTTAGGGCCTTCCTGATCAAACTGATAATATGGAGACTTTCCCATATCCCACATTTTTTGCATAAATGCATTTACGATCGATTTATCATCAAAGGAGGCGGGCCAACACAGGAGGAGGCGGGGCCAACACAGGGAAATGGAAACAAAACTACATGGACAGGGAAGCAAAGACCAAAACAAAACAAGATCAGGTGGTAATACTGACAATATGGCTCCGTTTATTCTTGATTCATAGTACGATATTGCAGCTTTCAGTCTTAAAAGGGCTCAGTTTATTCTTGGAAACCCATCTAGTAATTGCTTGTAATGTAATATGAAATTTTTAACTGTCATGATAAACCTGTAAAGTTTTCTAAAAATATAAGCACACAAATTGCTGGGGGCAGTTGTGCAGATGAATGAACACTAGCTGAATGAACACACCATTGTTTGATGGCTTACCAAAAAGGACTTATTTAACAGGTGAAAAATTTTCTTTGTGTAAGAACATGTTTGTTATTCCTTATTCAATGTCATTGTGTTTGGAATTGAAACAGTTATTTGGAACAAACATCAGATTTATAACCATGAAAAGGATGTCAGACTTTGGTTTACCATACTAAATAAAACCAATATTAAAATCAGGGTGCAAGTTATGTTTGTTTATGTCTTCTGAGGGTCTAGAAAGCTGTAATTTGTTCTGTCACACAGCTGATCAGAAATTTTATCACATCCCTTTCCAGACATATATTATGTTTTTCAAACTTTGTTGCACACCTTACAAGATTTCACTGCCTAAAGACTTTAACACTTTAAGTGCTCAGACTACCTGACGTGCAATTTACACTTTGTACCTGATTAACACCAATTAGCATCTTAAATTACCCTCTGTAATCTCAGTGTAATAAATCACTTTATGGTACAGAAACATGAATTAAAATGCAGACCTGTAGCTTTCAGAAAAGACATGTGCTGTAAACTAAGTGTTACCAGAGAGATTTTTTATTACCCTTTTTTATTGTTATAAAAAATAATTTACCTTTGTGAATTCGGGAATGTGAGAATCAAATGTTTATGACATGTAAGAACATTACTGGATGTAGCGCACATAGAAGTCTGTAAGAACTCTTAATCATGGCTTGATGGGCGCGCTCTGGTAGCTCATCCGGTAGAGCACATGCAACGTAAGGCTGAGGCCTTAACGCAGCAGCCCGGTTTAAAATCTGGCCAGGGCCCTTTGCTGCATGTCCTCCCCCCTCTCTCTCTCCTGCATTTCCTGTCTGTCTCTCTACTGTAACTGTCAAATAAAATGGAAAAAAATCCCAAAAAAATAATCATGGCTTGATGGTGTTCTCACTCTTTGTGATCAGCAGCATTCACTCCTGTTCACAGTTTTCTTCCAGATCAGTGGGAGCTCAGTGGAAGCCTGCAACCCTGGCTGATATCATATCAATATCATACAAGATCAGCTGTATCAGATGTAACACAGGTATTTCCATGTGCCAGTGAGACAAGCTAAATACTTCATAATAGATAATGTTGGAATGTGTTCAGGGGAAACCTGATCAGCACTCAAATAATCTTTATGCACATGTCCGGAAGCTACTTTAAACCTGTATCTGAACATCTACATCTTTGCTATATGTCCATTGTTCACGCTTTAGGCAGTAACTTTTCCAACCAACTGGAAAGTTAAATCAAATATACGATCAAAAGTCTTGCACTGATTTTATGTTTCTGTAGTTCACATAAATACCCGATTCTGGTCTCCTCACAGCTGTCTTTCCTTATCCATTTATCACTGTCAACAGAAACTATTACTTATATATTTCTGAACAGGTTTGTATGTTCATTTTGATGCTTTTATCATGTTGATCATGCATTTGCCTGAAGTTAGCCATTTTATATGGGACTATCCTAGGACAGAGATTAAAAGAGAACTGAGTAAACATTAACCAGTTTAGCTGGATAACATTGTGATAGCTGTCTAGCCTCACAATTCAGGCATGAGAATTTAAGACCCTGAGGCCCTACCTGAAGCTATCGTGCCCAGGTACTGATATCTTATGAAATGGAATGAAAATAATGGTTCTGTGGACTGGGAACTGCGGCATTCCATGCTACAGATTGAACAATATCCATGATTACAGCGTTTGTGTCCATGAAACATACCATTTCAATTCTGAACTTGACATTTAATGGAGTTTGAGAAGTAATGTAGGAAGCTTCATAATTAAACAGGCTAGCTAGCAAGCTAGATGACTGTGATATATGAAAGTCATACATAATATTTATGTGTACTAAATAATGAATACAAATTATGTCAATAATAAATCCAAAGTTATACATATATGAATTTTATTGAGTATGCATTTGCATAGTTTTTTTTTTTTTGTCTTTTTCAGGTCCATATTGTAAGCGCTTCATGTGCAACGTGGAAAATAGGAGAACAAGGAAACACAAAGCAAATGTGATTGTACTGAACTCAATTTCAGATACAATCCCAGGCTTTTCTTTCACCGGCTTCTGCATTCCAAATGTAAATCCATTCTCCACATAAAATACACACACTGCAAGTCTAAAGTTAAATGGATCTTTTAATATAATAACAGAAATTCAATAACAATAACAGTTATGAAAGGCAGTCTTTACACATGAGGGAGCATGGCAATGCTAAATAAACACACTAACTTATTGCAAATGTAAATGTACACAAGTAAAGGTTGTAGAACAATGTCTTCATTTAAAACAGACTTTGGTTGAGCTGCCAGGGTCCTTAATGAATATGTATTTCAATAATATAACAGTGTCCTGCATAAATAGTGCTACGTTTCCTGACATATGGTTTGTCTGAAATGCACTGAATGTATTGACCCTTGATAATTTAAAATACAAATACTCAATATCTGACTGGATAATTCCATACAAAAACTGAATAATAACTCATCAAAGGTGAATGGCAATAAGAAATGCTATTACCTGGGATCAATCATAAAGAAAGATCTACAGATGTAGTATGGTTGCTGTATGGGATACATTTGGAGTTTATTCAGAGACATTTTCATGTCTTCTGGAGTAATAAAATATATTATGGTAAAGGGTATAATCCACACTCATTCATGTTGGTCAGCAGTGGCTAACAATACAGGAAAAAAAAACAGTTAGAAATGATTTTGCTTGGTCAATGATTTTTCTTTACCTTGGATTCTGTTGTAACAATCAAAGGGCCCTATTTTCATGAGAAGGTGCAACGTGCTACAACTGATTAAAAAAAACACGCCATGACCACAAAGAAACGTTCAAAGTTATTTTCGTAAAATACGACAGTAGCCCTGATGTCTCAAAAAAAATGCGGAATGACTTTAATTTGATATCATGCGTTTCAGGGTGGCCTTGAACCGTAAGAAGAAACAAGCCTTCCTTCTTCTTAAGGTTCCAAGGGGTCTGATGGGTGGAAGTCCTGGTTGCAGTCATTTGAAGGGGCGGGGTGTCACAGTTACAGGGCCGATAAAGAGCTGGAATGGACAGCTGCTCCGCTGCAGTCTCTAGGAGAGAGCCTGCCTTGCCTCCATCCTGCTGTCCATCCAGCACAGACGGATGTTCAAGGAATCCACTGCACACCGGAGTGCATGCAGCTCATTCTGAACAGTGCACCATGTGAAGGACCTCCTATTGCAAGTAGCACCATGGAATGGACCCGCCAAATTTGATTTATCACCTTGAACTTGTGTCCACGAAAATAGCTTTGTGCTTTTGCCCCTCCCATCTGAGTTTTGACATATGATTTTCAAAATAGGGCCCAAAATGTTTTGATTATTTTTTACTTATCCTGAGAGATCTCCTCTAACCAACTAAACAATGCACTAAATACCAACTGGAAAACAGTTTACAATACAATGCCAGGAAAGCTGGTGAAAATGGCTAATCCTAGCCCATTATAGCTCCACAGTTTGCAGTTAATATCATGAACAAAAGTTAGAGCAAATTAAGTTATTTAGCCATATCATTACCCAATTAGACATTATATTATCATGAACCCACTGTGGTCTTCTCAGTTTTATTGCCCTGCTTCAATGTCTTGTGGGTTTATATACTTTGGTGTTTTTCTAAACCTTTGCATTTATTCTGTGATATTAACACATTAAGGGCCAGATTTACAAAAGGATTATGACTGCTTTTCAGGTGTAAAAGCAGCCGCTAAAATGCTTCAGTATTTACGTGTGAATTGCTAAACAGTCACAATGGGTGAAAATCGCTAATAAAATGGGATTTGCGGTGACTTCATCACTTTGTGACTTTCCTCTGGATACATTGTAAAATCTGTTCATGCATATGTATACCTGAGGTGAAGGCGTTAAAACAGGGTGGAACATCTGAGTCTTTTCAGTACAGTTGCAGACCTAACAGGAGGGTTGCTCCATCATACATCAAACAAGTGTTCATAAATAGAAAACACATACATCCCATGAATGTGCAGGTTGTGATTCAAAACTCATCACAACTTTTGTAGCAAAGTACAGCGGTTCACATCATGACATCTTTACTTTCAGGAGTAGCTCCATCTACAGAAAGTGAGAGGATGGAACAAGTGGAATGTATTAGCCACGCTATAATAAGCTTAATCCAATCGGTGTTAATATCTGTTGTTAGACCCCAGGTGTGTTTTTGCCCTTATTATATTCTAGGAAAGCTTCTTGTATGCCACCTAACATCATGTCACATTTTCTTTACTTCCTATACTCTTCTTTTTGTAACTCTACACCTAGTAAATTAATTTTGAATATGATGTCATCCCAAAACATATGCCTCTTGATTGGGGTTTACTTTATATATTGTAATATGGCATTATGAAACTGTGCCATGCTAGCCATTATATTTACTACCTGATCAGTAAATGTTTTATTTTTCTTGTCCTTCCCTCTCAACTTGTGCCCGGCTGCTCTGTATCCATCTCGGAGCATCTTGTTATCTGGATACGTAAGCATGCCATATATGGCCTTTTATGGGCGTCCCCTACCATAAAAATTGTGACATGAGAGTGTTTAATTTTTTGATTGCATGCTTAGAACAAGTCTTGGTAAACAGTTGTTAATATTTCAGTGTTTGCGACCGCAGTGTTGCTATATAGCAAATATTTTTGCACTGCCACTATTCCTGAGTAAATTTGGCTCTTAGTTCTTTTCAGAAAAAAAAAAAAACACAAAGTTGTAGTATGGTATATTTTGTGTTTCCAACATATATTCTGAGCTGTGGTAAGAAGCAGGAGAATTGTTGGATGTTGGATGGTCAAAGAAACTTATGGTATGGTTTATTTACATTTTTATTTTTGCTAAATGCATGCCAACTTATCTTGGTTGACCCTTACCACTTGCATTGAGCATAGCCTATGGCATATCAGATAATATGCCTTTTTTATGAGTGCATGTAAGAAAGTGACACATTCTTAACTTTTTTATGAACTGAAAACAATTTTATTAATTTATCCTCTGAGGAAATACATTTCCAAGAACAGCTAAAGCCAGAATAATCTCTCATTGTTCCAGTGGCAGTATTTCTTCTCTTCGCTAGGCCGCTCAGTTAACTGATGTGATTCAGTGCTTTTATCATGGTGATATAATATCCTGATGGATCTTTGAAAATTGTTTTTGAATCATTTGCTTGAATTTTCAAATAATTCAAAATCCTTACCTCTACCATCACTGGTCAAAAGACATTTTCACATAGGTACTAGTGTAAAACGTATTGTTAAATGTAATATTTCAGGTTATTATTTTTTTTTCATTTGAATCCTCTGCATTTCCATGTGATGGTAATTTGTTTGTGTAAAATTGAAAAGCAGAGCCATGTTTGTCATGGCAGGTTTAGAATAAGTCAGGCTTATCTGACACTGTCCCTAGATGGCACATCCAGGCTAAACCTGTCTCATTAGATCAATCCAGGTTATCAAGATGAGCTTTTGTGCCTATTGAGCATCAGAAGGTTGAAGTGCTGCTCATTGAACCACTGATCTGAATCAGGAGCCCAAAATAATGGCAGGTAAGGAGATCAACATTCTTTACAAAGAGAAAGCAAGAATTAATTATGGAAGGACTCAATGAGCATATAAAGATGATCACAGCAGAATAAGCCAAATGCATTGGCTGCCAAATACCCAAATGAAACATGACAAAGCTTGATTGCTCACAAATTAAATCCAAATTTTATTCTATTAAATATCAAAGTTGCATAAGATATAGCCTATAATATACATTGTCCTACATGCAATGCATAGTTTATTATGAAATCACATAATGTGTATTATTAAACTGTATTAAGATACAAAAAGGTCTGATGACACTTTCTGCCACCACTGGTATCTCAGACATGTATACCACCAGAAAAAGCATTTTAAGTGTTCACAATGTATGACAGTGTTAAAGTCTACAAATTATTCCTATTGTATTCTACAAATTATTTATGTGAAGTATGGAATCATAAATATGCCAACATTAACATTTAAACGTGAAAATTCATACTTTTTGCCACTATTTTTTTTTTTTTTTTTAATTCAATCCGATGAACAATGGGTGGGGGAGGATTTGAGGAATGTAAAGAAAAATTTTCCAAATTCAAGTTAGCCTGTACTGGAGCAGGTTTGGAGATTAGGATATGTTGCTATGGTAACATGGTCAGAAGAACTTGCTTTGAAGAGCAGGCAATGACGGACTTCTGTCAGGTTATGAACGTGTTTAAAATATACTCATCTCCACTAACTAAACCTGCGTGTTTTATGTAGGGCTAAGAGCATTATAAAATCATTCATACAAGCCATCTGTAAGTACAACTTAAAATCTGTCTTGTGTTCATGAGGACCAGGGACCACTCATGAGAAGAAACATATCTCATAGCCCAAATAATATATATATATATATATATATATATATATATATATATATATATATATATATATATAAGCCAGTGTACTTACTTCTGTTTAAAAAGAGTGGGTTAGGTTGAAACCATTGTTCATTTTGGATAACAACAATTTATTGTTCAACATTTAACACACAGTAACAAATAAATAAGGTAAAATGTGTCCATTCAGGTCAAATGCATGCCACTTCATATTACAACCGTGGAAACACCACACAATGTATGTGTGTGTAATCATGATATCACATTCATAAGATGAACGTGGTCGGGTAAGAATCTATCGATTAGGTCACACTGAGGGTGGATGAGGTTCATAACATAGAACTTATCCATAGCAATTCTCCTATTTAAATGATGTTTGGGAAACACAAGCAGCAAATCTACAAACATTCTTTCAATCACTTGTGGAGCAGTTCATGAATCCTGAAGATGCATTGTGATTTGGAAATCCACCCCTCTTCATACCTACAGGTCCAAATTCTTTCTGCTGGCAGTCAAATCCATCAATGTGTAGGCTGTCCAAAGATGCCACCCTAGAAAAAAAAACTAGTACTTACCTACATTATAGTTCCCCACTGTTATGACAACTAAACACTTTATGATGGTTTTGAGTGAAATACCGCATTCTCTTCACCATATGCCTGTAGGTATTTACGCATTTAAAAAATGTAATTACCATGTTTTGCAATTTATAGACTTTCGTAGAGTTTTCATGATTCAGCCTTTCATAATGGCAAATCAAAAAAGCAGCTTGGATGAGCTAATGCAGATTCACCAGAACTACAATGCTGAAATTCAGCCTTATTTGTGCAATAATATTTATAATAATATTATATAATTATGTAGGCCAATATGATACTTGCAAATCCAAAACAACATTAAGGCCAAATACCAGCTGTGTATGAAAACAGGTAAGTGAGAAAAAAGTGTTTGTTGAAAGCATGGAGGTGAGAAAACAGTAGTGTCTGTAAAATATCCATTCGGGCTAATGGGTACTGTATAAATGTGCTTGACTACTTGCTGGCTGTCTCTCTATCTTTTACGTTACATTTATATGTTTAGCGGATGCCATTATCTTACAGAGCTCTCATTTTTACCCACTGTCCATTCATACAGCTCGATATTGAAGTGAAGTACCCCTGGCACCCACACTGGGTTCATCCAGCTCCTAGAGCATTAAAACAGCACACTTATATTCTTTCATCCTACATTTCCACCTCTGTGATTGGTTCATATTTATTACAGACATTCTCTTTAACAAGAATTTTTCTGCTGACATTTCCAAAGTCTGTGACAGTCTCTCATACAAATAGTTGAGTGACAATTTCACTAGTGAATGCTCATAATAAAGGAATACTACCTTCATTGCTTTATTTCATGGGAGAAACCCCACTCACCAACTTTAGTAGAACGCCAGTACATCATCTGGTCAACTTCTCACTCATTACACATGACCCATAAGTTCAGCCAAAAAGCCTTGTCTGCAGGGTTAGCTCACACTGGGTCATAACGAGTTTCTGTTTGAAATATGAATCTGGAAAGCAAAAGAGACAAACATCTCTGAAAAAACATGGATTTCTTGCTAATTACAAGTCTAAAACTGAGAATAAAACAGTATTTATGAATATAGAACATTATTGCATATTTAATGTGTATTGATGAATGTTTGAGTTATCAAGTAAATGGAAAAATATAGTTTTGAAGTTCATGTACTGTAGGATGTGTTAATAGAATAAGATGTTGATGAATTTAAATTTGCATTTTTAAAAGATATATGATACCAGAAACATGTTGCTTAAAATACATAAATAAATCCCTGCTAGCTCAAGCATTCAACATAGCATGCCTGTGAATACATGCTGTCATTTCAAAATGCTGGAGGACTTCCATTTGCTGGGTGCAGATAGTCATTGTCTTGTTTCTGAGAGGGTGGGCTGCTATGGTCCTTGGATTTCAGGAGACTGCTCCAAGTTCATGTCATAGTAGAAGATACAGAACCCGAGGCCACCAATCTGGGGCAGGCAGCAAAACAGCCAGAGGAGGTATTCTTCTCAAGAGCTCATAAGTAAATGCATCTGTGGGCTCTTTTTTATGATGTTTACAGCGATGTTTAAAGCAAGGTGACAGAATAATATACAAGAAAAATTTCATAATTTCCAAAGAGCTTTAGGTGGAATACTTTTGGAAACCTTCCCTGCTTACCTAACCCACTAAGGGAGCAGCCCCACGACACTCCCGAGGAATAGCTTCTAAGCATATAAAAATGCACTCTGACAATCCTGCATTCCCTCCAGGAGCAGATGCCAAAAACTACAATATTTCTTCTGAAAGCTCTTTTACCGAAGATGCTGAGGATTAAGAAAGAAAAACACTGCAGGACAATGCAGTGTCACCTACCATTAAACAGCCTTAATCTTTCTGTTATGAGATACTTCGCGAAATAGGTCAGGGGAAAGAGAGAAGGGGAGGGGAAAGGGCTTTTATTTCCCTCCGCATTTTCCCCTCTCCTGCTGGTTCGTACTTGCCGACGGTTAAGATGTGGGATTGTGGGGTCATTTATCCGCTGCCAGGCTTGGCTGCTTTCCCCTGCGTGTATGTCAGTATCAGGGGCGACAGAGGACTGGCCACCTGTCCGGGGGAGGAGAGATCTTGCTTGTCAGAGGGTATTTACCCTGACCGTGTTGGGACTCGGGGAGAGGTGCACTTGGGGCCCAAACAAGTAGCCTTCCACATAGTGTGCACCTCCCCTCTCAAAGTGAGCTTAGGTACAGAGTATTTAGTTTCTTGGTCAACAAGAGCACTGAACATTATGACAGTCTGAACAATAGAAATTTTTGTTAAAGGAGTTTCACCACAAAGCTTGGAATGTTACAATCCTTATTCAGGGATATAAGTCTTAAGACAATCTGCACTCAAGTTAAATTCTGTAATAAAATAAATGTCTGTGAATATTCTGTGGTTACTGGTGTACCTATCCAACCAGTAAGTGTCCTGTTCATCAGTAATGCTGGAAAAAAGACATTTTACAAAAATAGACAAATGTATATATATATTTACATATGGCACAATATTATCAAGTTCCCTGGAACTAAATAAATTATTCTTTAAAAATATAAAAAATGCAACACAAATTCTAAAAAGGAAATTCTGTATTTTGGTAACAGATGAAAACCTGTAAAATTATGTGTGCATAGAACTAAAATGTTATGAAACACCAGCAGCAATATTTGTCAGTATCAGCTATCTGACGGTTATTCCCACTCAGTTTTAAAGCTCTGTTTCCTCACATAAAACCACAGATGATATGCACTGCTTGCAAAGCCCAGCTGGCAGGGTGTACTACAGTGCAGTCTGTCAGTCTTTCCATTCTGAGCTATCTTATATTCTGTTGCACACTGGAGTTTCAACAGATTCTAATGGTCACAGAAAGACCCCACAAACAATACTTCAGTCTCAACAACTGCAAATTACTTGAATCTTTAGATGTGTTTCTGTCTAATTCCCTTGTACATTATTAATGAGTCTGGCAAATTTACCAAAATATAAAAATACTTTAAAATGTGTGTAATGGTCATTACAGGAGACACACAAACAGTGGAACATTTTCTGGATCAAAATGTAACCCAGCAAGAAAATGAACATTTTTTAATCTTACCCATTAAACTCTCCTTTCACAATACTGCTAGTGACCGGTTACTGCTTGTCTGTTAGTTGTCTTTTAAAATTATTTAGCAAAGCACTTGGGTGATATTTTCTGACTGCCCTTAACTGGATAAACAGACAATGATGTCAGATGTATATATATATGTATATTGCATGAATTCTTAGCTTGTTGGTAATTTCAATTAGTATAGTGTTCTTAAGGAACACACTTCCAAACGTCCAAAAAATACTATGAGAATCTTGTGCATATAATATTTCATATAAATTTGTAATACAATGATATAATTACAGTACTGTGCAATCATTCACATGATATAGCTATATATACATACTGTCTTCTCAACTGAATTTCACCAGTGAAATACTGACACTACCCAGTGTCTTCACACTTGTCAAAAAACCTCTTTGCCAGTGGGCAGATTAAGTACACATTGAAGTTTGGAATTATTTAAGCACCTGCAACCGCCTACAGTTTGTCTTCCTGCATACCCCCCCCACACACACACACACACACACACCCCATCCCTGGCCCAATACTTACCATTACCTCGTAGGGAATGTTTGTGTAGCTGCCAAAACAGTGTCCTCTAGTCCCTCCACAGTGCAAGGAAAGGCCTGGCATGTGGCCCTGTCCATGGGAGGACGTGTCCCCAGGGACCTATAATGAGCCAAATTTCTCAAAGAGAGAACTGGTTCACTCACAGCTGGGGCTCCGGCTCACTCTTGTTATGTGCTACCCAGATGACACTGACAACTGAACCATTGCTGGGGTGAAATGCAGTTGAGATCCTATCAGGCCTCATGGAGATGAAAAGGAACAACATGAAATACAAAAGATACAACAACAATAGGCTTTTATTTTGGTCTCTCCTATTCAAGTGTGAACTACCCTGCTGCCATTACTGTAAGCTTATTATTGTGAGAGTTTTCCTCACAAATGTTTTCCATTTGTAGTGCAAAGCCATACACTTTTGATGGTGTTTACATAGTACATGGTATGAAATTTGTTTATTCATTAATACACATCCTACAGTATAAAAAGACATAATAATATATCTTGAAATATAGCATATTTCAAGTTATTATTATATCTGATTTTTACACTGTAGGATATGTGTGTAAATGTATACACGAAAGGCACTGAATGTCACCCATGCACTACGTAACCATCATCAAAAATATATATATACTTTTGAAAGTATATAATTTATTGAATATTCCAGTGGAAAAAAAAAAACAATTGTTTTCCCCATAATGTACACTGGAAATGTTTTCAAAAAATAGTTTATGTCACACACTGATATGATGTAAATCTATCTATTATAATTGCATAGGTATTGATTGTGTTGGTTTGTTATAAATAGAATATGTGCAACATGCCAGTAATTTAAAAAGATTATTTTTATTACTGAAAAATAGTAGTAGAGGTATAATAACAGGCATTGTTTTAACAAAAGAGTGATCCTTCAGTCCGCGAGAAGGAAAAATTGAAATAGTCATTTATTTGTCCGAATTCACGGGACCATATTGTAGCATTTGTTCATATCATGGTGTTGTCCTGCCCTCTACTGTTCTACCTTTGAAAACCTCTACAACAGAAATATGGTGCAGAGCTTTTTCAGATACAGTGCGTAAACTACAACGCCTCTGTCATCTCTCACTTCTCCAGCAAGTTCAAGGTCAGAGCCTGGCTATTTCCAGCTCATCTTTACTTTGATCCATGTCGCAAAATGACAAGGTAACACAATTTGGGGTCAGCTGCATTACAGGAACGCTTACATAAATCGGGAAAGTGGAAATCAATCCTGGCTGACAGTGTCTTCAGGATACTCAGACCTTACTGTGCACCGGCTGTCATCCCCCACCCCCATAACAGACATACTCCCCTCCCTACCACCATGAATCAAGCGCATGGAAGCTCTGTCGTTTCGTGTTAGCAGAATCGTTTTCACTTCTGGCAAGGTAAATAAACCTTTCACTCAGCCCATCATCCACCGTTTTTCTGTCAGCACAATTCTCTATCTTTTTTTTATGCTCTCTTGACATATCAAAAAAACTTTCTGGAATTCATATTATTCTGGACTCTTCAAAATATTTGTGAGAATGCTTTATTAGCCTTAAATACATTTTGCTGTGGATTCTCAAAACAAGTGTTTAAATGTTGTAGTGTTTAAGTATCGTAAAACAGTGGCCATTCCAGTACATCCGAAATCTGTCTTTTGCTCATTTTATCTTTATGATTGTTATTTGGTATTTACACAAAGTTCAACTAAATTAAACTGTGTCCTCAGCTACTTATCTTGATGATGGGCTCATCAAAACGATGGTAGTATAAAGATACACCTAAATCACTAAGGAGAACGGAAGCATTGATTTATTGACTGACTTGCTAAAATGTACCTAAATGTAAAAATCATCAGTTATGATGATGACATTCAGGTAACTGCTTAATGTATTATTTTAACTGCTTTTTAACTGCTGTTATTATTTTTTGTCACCAAATGAACTAGGTAGTGGTGTATATGTAGTTAATCATAAACAACTGGATAACTTGAGCTTTCTGTGTCTCCTGTATTCATCTAATATCTGTGACCTGACTCTGAAGTGGCAGTGTCAGTGCAATAACAGGAGAACATACACCTCTGTGTGAGAGTAAATGCATTTATTTCTTGTTTCAGATCCACAAAGCTGAAGCTGAATCTTTGTTTCAGTACATGAAAATCTGACATAGATCTATGTGATTCAGGAATTCATCATCTACGATGGAGTTCAGCATAAGCACAACTACATCAAATGGCACCTTAACCAATTCAAAATGAAATCTACTGCAATAGCCTATTGTGTTTCCTTTAAAGCATGTACCAGAGTAACAAACACTTCAGCTACATTGCTGTAATATTTCCCATTGGTCTTAAATGATCAGTTTAGGATTTTAATTACCCGTATACTTCTGTGGCGAAACAATGCTTGGATTGGCAGCCATTTGACTCTCTCGCAGGTCATTGAGTATTCTGGTTAATTACTGTGCGAATAGCCTGTTTTTCTCCCCTCCGGAAACAGGGTACCAATGGAGGACGGGGGTCTAACGAATGTGTCATCTGCATAATTAGCTGGGAAACAACATATAAAACATTAAACATGCTTTGTGCCGACGACAATCAAAACATTTCATTTGTTGTCAATTATTCATCACTTTGAAGGTTCTGAAGGGGTTGTTAATATGGAAATCAGCCCAGATGCTAACAAGGTTAGAGGATCTGATTTAGGACCGCGATCATTTGAACACAATTAAAAGCAGTTTCTTTTTCGAAAGCACTTCTTTCATTTTAGCCTCGTATATCATCATCCCCCATAATGGTGTACTTTTTTCTTATTCATGAAGAATTTCTGAAACAGAAAGCTGCACTCTGGTTAAAAACACATCTTTCATCTACTTCTTATAAATGACAAAAGCCTTTGATGGAAATCTTTGATAAGTTGAAGCAGCAACCTATTGTCCATTCTTTGCAAAATGAGGCCAGCATAAATTGTGACCTGCCCAACAGAGAGTTTCTCATTATTCAAGTTACCATAAATTTTATATCAATACAGAAACATTAACAACAAAGTATTTCAGAAAACCTTACTAGATTAAGCATTTTTTGTTATTAAATAGCTTGTTTCTCTTAGTTTGTCCTTACTTTTTGTTGATAAATGTTCTCATTTTATGCAAATAATGATACTGAAACAAAATTATGCTAATCAACATAAATTAGACTGTTTGATTGAGAAAAGTAAATAATTCATAACAAAGAAATGTGTGTGAAAAATTACCATCTGTAAAACGGGACCTGTATTACTGTGGCGTTTTTCAGATACACTCTTTTTTTCCTTTAAAAAAACAATACAAACACATTAATTCAAAGATGTGTATCACAAAGGCATTACTATGCTGAAGAATGGATTTTTTGAGACCCCAGTTGCTCTGGTGTAGTTCCTGTAAAAGTCATTACCAAGAAGAAAAATCACATAACCTGCTTCTCTTGCTACCTTTACAACTTTAAAATCAAGAAGACATGAAGTGCAGAAATAAGCTCAAGGGTGAGCTACTAAAAGTAATTAAATTTGATGCATGTGTCTCTTAATCCCTATTACCTGCAGGACCCTGCACTCCTCTGTGCTTTCAGTAGAGCATACTCGTTTGCCAAATTTATGTTTCCAAGAGTGCAAACATGGAGAGAGGCACCAGTGTCTGTTATCAATGGTTTTCAAACACTAAATTCAGACTGGAGCTCTTAGCTCTTACACAGAAGAATAAATTAGACATTGAAAGACATTTGTATGTGTGTGTGTCTGTGTGTGTACACACACATAGGCATGCGCACACACACACACACACACACAAGCACAAACTCTTTCTCAGAATAGGAAGACCTTTTTCAGGACAGTTTGGAGCTCCTATATGATAATCCTCATTTCATTTGAACTGAGGCCAAAACTCAGATAACACAAACACTGAAAATGAAAGCTGCTACACAGTGCTGAAATTCTCTACATATGGTAAAAATATTCTCTACACATTTTTTCATATTGATTTGTTCATATCTGGAAAAAAATCAGATTTCTCAGACAAGGACAAGAGTCAAAGATGTCATTATGTTAATTGCCTATGCCACATATGTTTCCTGCTTTTTATCATTTCACAACCAACAATTGATTTTCAACTGTTTTGTTTCAGTCTAACTACTACCACTCTACTTAATATGTTCTTAACATTGCAGGAAAACCTAGGGGCATTGAAAGGAAAAATATATTCACTACCGACTGTACAGTGAGGTGGTTTCAGATGTATTTTAGATTTTATTTAAAAGGCTGATGCTTTGGCTGTGTAGACGAATTGCTCTGCTTGAGCCGCTGTTTTAGTCTCAGCGGTGTCAAAGGCCAGATGTTTTACAAGGGCCTCTGCTGATAGCGATTCAGCCGACACAGGCATACCCGGACTCCAGGAATCTGGCACACAAAGCAAATCAATGTGTCCTCCTGGATCCTCGGGATGTATGCTGGAACACCCACAAACTCAGCTCTCTGCCAGCATCCAAACCCAACATGACTGTGCTGCCTGATATCATTAAAATACAGAGAGGCCTTAAAAAAGCAGGAAAAAAATGCATTCATGGATATTGGATTGGGGGATGAGGATGGTGTTTTAACAAAGTACAGATTCCGTATAAGCACTCCATAGTGTGGTGTACACATACTGCCTCTTGGATGACTTGAATTTTTGAAAATAGTGTTCAGTAACAACTAAATATTTATCATCATGCTAACTGTAGTCATTTTACTAAAATCATATTTGATTTGTGTCTGTATTTTACCTTGGTACCTCTTTTTGTTTTGCTAAAATTAATAATCACGAATATAAATGTATCACGGCATTGAAAGTACATGTGAATAATGATCTAATGGATACACACACACGCACACACACACACACACACACACACACACTCAAGCACAAACAGTGGCAGTGTAAAGTAGTATTTTGTGGAAAGGGAGCAGAGGGATACACTATGTAGCCATAACACACAACTCTAAAGCTAAAGCAGAGTGATGGTATGACACTATATACAATGTAAAGTCACAGTCAAATGTCTATTCAGTTTAAATATAAGTTTGTTTCTCTTTTTATACATACACATTTATGATCATTTCTAACAATAAAAAAGCTATATTTTCTAAAAAAAAAAATTCTAAGACTCTATTGTTTAGAATTTAAAGGGGGAAAAGGGAGAAGTTTAAGGCAGGTAACATAAAATGTCTGCTCCATTTATTTTATTTTAATTATTTATTTTTGGTTCCCCAAAAAGTGACAAATGCAAATGATACCCCGTTCACCAGCTGGGTATGGAAGTGCTCATTAGTTTTAAAGAAGGTTAATCCATTTAGCTTTCGCATATTGATATGCCAATTATGTCTAATTGTAGAAGAGGCATCCATCAAGGTAATAGTGCATAAACACATGCAGGAACATTAAGAACAGCCCAACATGTAGTAAAGTAGGTGTTAATTGGTAGGAAAGTACTGCAGGCTACTGAGGTGTGTAATGCTGGGAGAGATGGATCACTTGTAATTCTTCTAAATAATTCCATTTGCAACCTCACGCTGTGATGTTTTTCAAGCTTTTCCAAAATTTAGAGAGGAGGGAGGGTGTAAAAGCTACAGAAACTACAAAAAGGGATGATCTCATGAACAATTCGGTCACAAAAAGATGTAGTTCACAATTGCAGAGGTGGCTGTTTCTTTTTATTGCCATTGTAATTTGTCTTTTCTTTAACGAATAAGCTTTAAAAGGTATTTTGAGGCATTTGGTTAAAATGGATAGGAAGAAATTCATTGTTTTGCTTTCTTATTAATGCTGACCCAGACATTTTCCCAAAGCACCTGCTTTTAAATGTATATTCTGAAAATATATTAACCCATTTACATTAATAAATTGAATAGGGAAAGATATGACATAGTTATTACATTTATAGAAATCTGCAAGTTGCCTCCTCCATGTTTCTCAAATTTTCTTTCAGGACTGCTTGAACGGGGCATTCCACATGACTTGCTGGTGTCCTCTAAAATAGCACGATGGGAAATGCGCCAAACACAGACAACTCATTCCCTCACCAGCCTGATGGATCCAAATCATGTAATTCCTTATAGCTTTTTTGCTAAATATATCATGTTTTTCATCTTAATACCCATTTATATATGAGCTGACTCATCTTTTATTATTTTTGCTGCACACACATTATCCTTGAATCTCTGAAGTCTTGTTTATAACAACGTGAAAATGATATGCTAGTCCTCTCAACTGAAAGGAATACAAAATATGTGTTCTTTAATACTGACTTTTGCAATACTTATTCTGAATGTATGAGGTGCAGATGTGACATCATGGTCTTCTAGGTGCTCTGATTAGGATGGCATGTCATCATTCTACACAGGATGAGGCCGGTCATGGGGTTTCAAGCTCAAATTAGCAAATGACTCTGAATTTCCCTTTACTTCCAAACATTTACTTTTGTGACCTAATTTTACATGACATAATTGTATTACAACATTTATGGAGAGGCTAAACTTTAGCAGCAATAACAAATATGTTCTTATTAGCCAACTAACAGAAAGTTACTACACACAAGGTTGGCTGGGTATACAAGATACAGTTTCTGTTAAGTTATATGCTCAGCTAGCCCACTATCCACTAGCACACATACTGCACAAACTGATTCCTAGCTAAACTATGTTATCGGCCTATGACTGCAAAAACATTAAGCTTATTTATTTGCCAATCAGCGTTAGTTTTGGAGGAGTTTGAAGGACTGCTAACCACCATTGACATGATTATCCCCAGACTTCAGTCTGAGGGTCTTTGCACAAAACAAGTGCTTAAACAAGGTACTTTTATCCATTTGGCAAGCTAACAATTACAGTTACAATGAAAAAAAAGGGGGGATGGAGGTTACATTAGCGAGGCCTGGGATGCTGTAGATGAGGAAAGCAGCATTCTTCTGCTGCAGAGGCCAAAACAGGCAAACGAAGAGGGAGCTGTAATGATCCAGATGAGAAACAACTGGAGACTGAACCAGTAACTGAGCCAGGTAAGAAAGTAAGAGGTGTATCCTTCAGATCATGAAGAATTGACATACCTGGCAGATTGTTATAATGTTCTAAGAGTGTGAAGTTGTCCAGTGTCTCTCAAGCTTCCTTGCAGTTGAAGAGGCCAATACTGGACAGGGTTCAATCCAAACTGGTGGAGACTCAGCAGGTCACTGTAAGGGAGAAAATTTGAGAATCGATTAAAGAGTGTAATCCAAAGAGGACAGAAAGAAGTGAAATAGGGTGGTATTTACCAGAGAGATGAATGAAAAGAAACTGCAGGAGTGATGAACTTCAGCAGAGGTTTGGGGATTGGATTCAAGATGTGGGTTATGGGATGGTGGAAGAGCAGAAGGTGAGAGATGGTGTTATTTGTAAGGTGAAAAAAATAGTAGCCTAATTAATTAAACACTGCCTAATAGCTATCAACCAAAGACATGCACCAGGATATAATATGTATCCTAACAGACTTGATCTTTTACAGTTTTGCATATAATATAAATATAAAGGCAATGTATTAAACCAGTAGGCTGTAAAAAAATTATAATCTCCACATGGTTGCACTGTGCATTATAGGTCATTGAAATAATGGACACCTTTTTTTAGAAGTAGTTTCTGAATATTCTCTGTAATCCTCTTTCAATAGTAATTCAGCAGTTTAACCACCAGAGGGTAGTAAAACTTTCATTTCCAATGATATATGAGCTGCAGTATTTTTCCTTTTCACTAAGTCCACAGCCAACATAATTAACATAATGTGCTATAGGGCTGAGTATGTTGTCAGACTCCTCCACCAAGGAGTTGCAAAATAGTAGGAATAAGGCAATAGCTCCCAGGTTCTTTGCTTTGGGGAGAGAAGTAAGACCAGATCACACAGGGAGGCAGAGGCTGGGCAGAATCAATATTTCATCATTCTTGGCAACCCCCCCCACCCCCACCCCGTCCTTATTCACATACAATGAACAAAAGAAAGTGTCCATGATGACTTAACGCCCCCCCTCCCCAGCCCCCATTTGAAAGAGCAAACCTTTGCCAAAAGGTCTTTAGGAGGGTAGTGATGTGGTGCAGTGCCATTTTTGACCAGGGGGTGGGGTGGATGTCAATAGGCTGCAGTGGCTCCTTAAGTCCACCTGCACCTGGCCTTCTCCTTCTCTCCAGTGCATGTGTTAATCCACCCTGTGGAATAGGATAACCTCTGCATAATAAATGTGTTATGGGCATCCTTCGACACACTTTGAGTAGAGTTCACAGTAATGAATATCTGCCCCAGAAATTTGAGAGAAGTACATGTACCAGCAATGTCAATATATTATTAAATTCAACTGCATTTATCGAGAAAAACTATATATTTTGGTAATACATGTTACTATTTAAAATGTATCTTTATATTTTTCAAGAGTCCTCTAAACTAGTCACTGTATTACTATCAAGCCCTGACACTCGCAATCCTTTTTGAAACTTCTCTCCCAGACTGGAATGCTCAGTAATTTTTGGCCAGTCTCCTTGCTTCCAATTAGGACTGTGAACTGCAGCATGATTATGAGTCCAAATGTAACTTCTTGAAAGATTTTCATTCTGACTGCTAAATTGTCATAAATCTTGAAATGTTTTCATAATTTTTAGTATGATATGTCACCCTTAGCCTTATGTCATTCTCAAACTGAGTTGTATCTATGTAAAAACTGAAAACAGGGATAATGTTCATGCAGCTCACCTGCTATGCTGCAGAGTCACTGCACACAAGGATCATGTTTCTGATGTGCTTACACTGGCTGCATGTGCCCAGTCCATAAGAGTCAGCATATTAACCTCCCAACAGGGCACTCACTAGGCTAAAAACTGACATGGCTGGGATTGATCATTGATCATGATATGACAAGGCATAGAATTACAGAATTATTTTGCTGCAACAAAGGCTAGTACTTCAGCTGCACAAACTACCCAAATATGCATTTCTGTGTACATACCATCCAACCTACAATTAACCACTGTTTCCAACTATGTCCTGGGAGTACTTTCAATTTGGTGCATGTAATCACAAAGCCATTGAAATAACAAAGTTACACATTTCTCTCAATTCTTTACCCGTCAAATGTGCATGTTGCCTAAACTTCAGTTTTAAGGTTTTCACTATCTATGATCTCTGGAACCTAGTTTTAACACAACACAAGTTCATTAGACTGCTTAACAGTGTACTATAGTATACTACTGCATTAATATTCTATCAGTTTTTTGCCTAACAGCTATGTTTTAAGAAGTTAAAACATTAGCCAAACAAATGGTATGAGCAAGCAAGTTAGTTGGCTATGTAACTACCAAGCCATGTAACTAAGAGATTACATTAGCAATCAATAAAGCAAAGTAGCTCATGACTAAATCACATGAGCCTAATTAACCATAATGAGAAAGCTTCATTGCATGGACATAATTCCACATGATGTAAGTAAATCTCTCACTGGGAAACAAAAAACAATAATTTACACTTGCATTGTTTGTGGTAGTCTGGCCTGTTGTTCACATTCCTTCGTCATTCCCAGAAATCTGTTAGCCTGGCTCTCTCTAGCATGATTGCATAAACAAAAGCAAAAACATGTATCTGGTCAAATATTCATAGCTACTGTCTAGCTAGCTAATGCTTGCTTATGAGGTTCATTGAGGTCAGTAAAAAACTTTATGACAGTAACATTTACACAGGGACAATTCATCCTGAATCCGTGCACATAAAGGTGTCTGTCTTTGTTCCTAATGAAACTCCTGTTGCTAAACCTTCATGAACAAAGGCAAATGGCACCACAGCATTCAAAAACACTAGTATACTGTGCTTAATCGCCACTACTCCCCTGCTTAATGACATTGTAATTTAAGAAACTGAAAGCCGCTATAAGTGTTGAAACTTAAGTTTGAAAATATTAGCTGGCCTTAGCTAGGTAATGTTAAGTTTCTTGCCTCTATCTTAAGTAAAAGGAGCATGGTCTTGCATGCCAGACAAGTAATTTATAAATACGTAACCACGTCTAATTTGCATACATCACATCGCTGAACGGCATTTCGTTCTCTATGTTCTTGCATGTTGGATATTTTGCTGTTGATTGTTATATATATATATATATATATATATATATATATATATATATATATATATATACTTTTTGTTGTTTTTTTTATTTTATTGTCGTTAAATAACTATTAACTGACGGACTGTTTTGTGTGGTTGAGCTCTCATCCTATTCTCCTGACGCCTTGCCATAGATATGAGTTTGAATGAGTTTCAATGAGTAGTTACATGTATGATTTTATTCCCTTTTAAAATACAATGTTAGATACAATGTTATTCTCATTACCAAAGTTGAGCTGAGGGTGGTGTTTTAGAATGTTTAACATTACTTTGTAAGCTACTGATTTGTTTAAGACTAACAGCCACTGTAATAATGTTTGTAAAACAGTGTTTTTGTATGTTTAGTGAGCTTATACTGACTAATATTAAATTTTGCACCAATGTATGCAGATTGTTTTTTTTAGTACTAATTTTTTGCATGAGATGAGAAATGGCGAGCCAGCGATTCTGGATTCCAGCGAGATGTCTGCCTGTAAGTACAGTGGCTGATTCTTCATAAGCTGATCATTACTTTTTTGAGCATAGGCAAAGCTTGAGCACTAGGAAAGGCAGACATGATGTCATTCACAAATTGGTGAAAGATAATTTTTGCTGTTGCTCGACAACGGGAATGGAGTTTGCCAAAGTTGCAAGAAGTCGCCAAATTTGTCACTAGTTGCTAGATAAGACTCTGAGTCGCTAGGGAAGGTAAAAAAGTCGCTAAATGTGGTGACAACGTCACTAAATTGGCAACATTGGTGCTCAACTTTGGCTTGAACCTACATATGTTGCAAATTACAAGTGCCAGACTTCTCATTCTGTTCTGCTTCGATTCACATTTCATAATTTTCTTATTTGACTGGAAATTCAGCAAATGGTCATACGGATATGTGTCACACAGCGGTAACATCCTATGTGTAATGTTTTAATGTATGTTCTGTTTTTAAGGTTGTATTTATTTATTTATTTATTTATGAGTGAGTGAGTATGTGCTTTTACTGTTTTGATGTCTGTAAGGACACAATGGAGAGAAACACAACAACATTTGCTTAATCTTGTGAATTAATAGCTGACAGGTGCACGTGTTTATTAGAAAGCAAAGATGCCAAAGATTCCTCGTACTTAAGTTTGCTGTGGAAAGAGAAACAAAGTTCTAATGCTTGATGGTGGTGCTTAGTTGGTTTTCTCTGGTTTCGAAGTAACACCATTTTCTCATGTCAGACAGTATACTTAGGCGATAGTATGCCCCAGGCTATGGACTGTGGCCAGCACTATTCTTTCGAGGGTCAGTGCATCCACTAGTAGTCAACTACTACAGAGCTTGCTTTTGTTATTTTTAACCATACAGACCATTCATTAAGCTGTTCATTTTGGCTATGTTTTAGGGTGGATCCTAAACGGACAAATGCTAACTTAAACACATGTTTAATTCTTTGAACATGTATAATTGTCTTTGGAGAAAACACCTTAATAGAACAGACTGTGTTTGCTTCGTTGGGGGAAGGGTGCTCTGTAAGGTTAACCCCATAATTGCTGTAGTCATCTATCATTGTTTTTTACACTAGAGTTGGAACAGCAAAATCTGTATTTGCTATGGGGGTAATTTGTATTTGCAATGGATATATCCCATTAATACTGTTAAGAAGCTAGTGTTCATTTACATCCTAGTACTTGGTAAAAACACCTGCATGCACTTATTCACTAATAGTATTGTACTGTTATGTATGTAGCGGGTAGGATATTCCCTGTTAGCCGTTCAGAAAAGGCCAGGTGTATGACCTGTATTGTCGTTTCTAGCAGGTAGTTGATAATACTATCCCTCTTCCCATGACTGGACTGACATATCTAAAGGGTTTGTTTATAGGTACTGCTACCTATGGCTACCTTTTGTATTTGTATACTGATTCCCAGTCTCCTGGGTGGTGGAACCATCTTTGAGGTTGGCTCCCTCACCAGTTTCTTAAACTTATTCTGATATTAGATGCTTCATCTCTGGTCACGGGTGGGGGTAGCTCGCTCATCATCAGAAATGTCTTGGTATTGCAAGTCCACCCAGATGTAAGGATTATAAACACAAGTTGGGGCTGAGTCTACATGTCAGTGGATCTTTTTTTAGTGATAGTCATTTTAACAGAAAATTTTCCTATTCTACATTTAACACCAAGGTCCCTGGTGACTGACTGCACACAGATGATTGGAGGTTTATAAAATGTGGCTCAGTGTCCTCTCTTGTTCATGTGACCTAATGATAAAGAGAACTTTTGTTTTTGTGATATTGATTGTGAAATCCATGGTAACAAATCTCTAACTCAAATGGTCAATGATTCAATTACAAGTGCTGAAGTTAGCTTATTTTGTGATAAGTATCAGTCTGCATCATACTTGTGAGGTGCCATTCATTGACAATATAATAGTGCTCCTTTATTTTTTGCAGATCCAGAAACCAGCCTTTATTTTCTTGGGGCTACCGGTCAAATGTTGCTATAAAGTGAGAGAGATCTAGGAGCTTGTGAGAGGTTTTTCTGGTCTTATCCCACATCCCTCTCCCCTTTTTAATAAACTCCAGAGTAACTGTGCTGTCCCAGCTGATGCACAGCTTTGGCACATTCTCTGTAAGCAGTAGACTTTTTTGTTCTACTTTTTCATACCACTCATTAAGTTGGAGAATCCAATGTAAGGACCAACCCATTGCACAGCCTTTTAATTTGCTTTCTTAGCAAACAGTCAGGGGCAGAAACAATGGGGAATGGTTGCTTCAGGGGGATTTTTCAACCCTTGTCTATCAATTTTGCACAAACTACACATGCACCACAATAGTTTGAAATGTGTTTTATCCTAGGGACAAAAAAGCACAAGCCAGCATCCAAGTCAGGCTGACTGAACCATATTATTTAACCAAAGAAGGGAGGAACTACAATAAAGTATTAGTGACTCGATTGGATTTAGACCAATGAATCCCTTGGCTTTGCAAAACAAATATTTTTGGCTGGTCCAAACAAGTCATCAATTGAGAAATGAGCATAGTTTACCCTAACAGTGTTCATGGAATTTTATTTCAACCATCACTGTTCTTAACCGTTATATTACACTGCCACCCAAATTGCTTTGTCAGTTAGTAAGACAAACACATTTTTTTTCCTAATCATTACAGCTAAATTTTAACAAGTGGTAGATTTAGAATTTTATGAATTTCACCTTATGTGCAGAATAATGGACTTCTTTGGAAAATGTATTTATTTATTTATTTATTTTTGTTTTCCCAGACAGCGACCAATCAGTATGGCCTTGAGAAAATAAACTCTAAAAAGGAATTTTTCCCAATTATTCGTTAGCTGTGTCTGGCTTTTCAAGACATTTGCCTCAGCAACTCACCCCGTCATTAGGGGGAAAGCAGCCATGGGTGATTTCTTTGACAGAAAGCATAACTATAAGGATATTGTTTGTGGTCTAAAAATAAAACATTTTTAGAAACATTATTGGTGGGAATAGTTCAACTACCGAACAGCACATTCTTTTTCAAGGTCCTCAAAACCAATTCTCACAAACATGAAACATGACAGAGCAATTAATTACTCAAGCAATGCGTGTTGCAGATACTGGAATAACACAAAACAAACAAACAAACAAACAAAAACTAATAATATGGAAAGCAGAAACTAGTGTCATCCTCTGTGCTCTATACTTTTCAAAGTTGGCCTCACTTGCTCCACTCTCTGCCACTTTGAAACAAACTCTTGGGTAAACAATGCACAAAAATGTGATCCTCTGGGGCCTCATTTATAAAACTTTGCGTACTTTCGTGCCTAAATAGTTACGTACGCCAAAACCTACGAGTTTGCGTACGCAAAAAAAATTTCTGATTTATAAAACTTGCGTACCCAACACATACGCATGTCTCTGTTATAAATCACAACTAATCCTACAATTGTGCGTGCGTGAACGCGCGCCACAACCACACCCTGAAACGCCCACATTTAAGGATATATGGTGCTCCGGAGGTCGAAATCAATTAAGTAAGATCTATAAATAATGTGTAGAACAGAGCAATACATTTTACATGCAATAATGGCAGCGAACAGGGGAAACAAAGAAACTGCAAAAGAAGCTGCGAGGTCGAAGCTTTAGTGTCCTAAACAGAGATTAGAAAAAAATATAATTTCAGGTGGCCACAGCACCGGGGTAACAAAAACAAAAACACCTTGCATGGCAGGAGGTTACAGCAGCTGTCAATTTCTCAGGTATAGAGAGCCGCACGCAGATCAAATTCAATGAAAGATGGTCATCAAGCTTGAGGCAAACAGGCTTCTACTTGCCCAGCTGCAAGTGTATGGGCAACGGGCGGCGGTATGGAGGGTGCCACCACTGACCTCCGTCGATGAGTGGCTGGCTACGATTATTGGAGTTGATTTCCAACTTTACTGTTCATCAGAGTGAACGAATCATGATGAGACCCTGGCCATCGGGCAACCACATATGTCGGTGTTATCTGTGTATCGCAAATCACTTGCACGTTTATTAAATGGAGAATCTTATGATTTACGTACACCTATTCATACACTGACTGCGCCCTTATTGCAATGTGAGAGTAGTCGATTGCAACGGTTACATAGGGAAAACCGGTCATCGCTGCAAATTGATTTTTGATGTTTCCTCTGTATAGTGGAATTTGATATACATCGAACTCAGGGACCATCCATGGTATGACATGGACTGAATGTGGGCTGGGATGTATCCGACCGGTCCGCTATTTCCCGCTGGACACTCCCCGTAGCTGAAAATCCACACAGGATTTTCAGATGGGCAGGTATTGAATGGTTGCTACGTGTAGGGCGCTCCAGCATCGGCCTCAATTCAGCACAGAGTTCCAAGAGTACAGTCATGTTAAGCGAAATCGACTCATGAGCCAATCGTCATCGTGGGCAAAAAAAAAGTCAGAGCAGTCCCTGAAAACACGTTCCGTTGCACCATTCAGTTCACAATATCCTCATATTGCCAAGGCAGCCATGGTCATGCTGTCTTGCTATCCTTACACGTTTTAAGTCTATTAATGTGAACAAAATACATTGACAAATAATGATTATTAGTGATTGCTGATAAATCTGTTAATTTATCATTTATGGCCAAAACAACATTGGTTACGAATAATAATGTGATCCTAATTAATTATCAGGAAAAAGGAAAATATAGTGCAAATTTCTTTTGGTCTCTAGGGTGTGCTATTTAGAGCAAATATGTGCCCTAAATGTGCGTACGCATGGGTCAAACACATCGTACCGGTACGCACAAGCTCACGTCAAGTAGAAGTTTTATAAATCCCAAATTGTGCGTGATTTGGAGCGTTTTTTGTGCGTACGCACGGTTTATAAATGAGGCCCCTGGTGTTTAAAGTATCTGGAGTATTATAGCTGTATTTCCTAGTGTGAAAATATGTAGTCAAATAACAATTAATAAAAAAATAAAATGTTGATATATGGCAACAGCAGGCATTTTACATTAAAACACTGGTTTTTATGGTAGAGGCCAAAAGCATTTGTTTAAAATGAATGTAAATCTACTGATTACCTCTCAGAGGAGGCAACAACACTTTGAGGTAATAACTTATACTCACCTGTCAACTCCTACTTATATGCTAATCTAGTCTTAACTGGCAAGAAATTATTATGCAAAATAGATTTGGCACATAGAAGAGGTTGTTCTCTGGACTGTAAAAAATATATTACCATCTCCAGAAAAAATAAGGTGCTGCATAGTTATAAATCTCAAATATTTACTCACATTACACCACTTTATACAGGTCTTGTGAATGACCTTTGTTGCACTCTTTTGGAATGTGTACCAAAGACTATAAAAATTAGATCAATGTTCAGTTTTATTGGCAGAGAGATAAGTCTTCTGCCATAAATATGTTTTTTTCTGAAATTCTTTGGTGCTATCTTGACTACTTATGCACCAATGAAAAGCTGATGGACTCCTAAGCTCTCACAAAATGTTACTCAAATGTTAATGTGATTTAATATACATATCCATAATGGTACCATATCTAAAACTGTAGACATTTTAAATTTAATTTTATTATTTCAAATATGAGCTTACTTGAAATATAAGTTCCTAATAAATTTATTAACTAACTTGAATTAAAGTTTAAATATGATTTAAATCAACAATGTATCAATAAGGACTTGTTCACTAAAAAATCTATTAGAGCACTGATTTAAAATTCATGTTCTTGACAATGGCAGTCTGACCTCAGCCTAACAGCTCTGCCGGTATTAATTTGTATGCTTGCTGTCTGCACCCTTCAAGCCCTGAGTGAAACCAAGGCTTGGGCCTCTACTTTGTACAGCGCAACACTTGAACTCTGTGCAGCCAATGAAAACATTCTCACTACGGAATCCATTCATTCAAATCAATTACTTCTGATTATATAGGAATGTCACTAAAACTTAGTAAACTTTGTAATCCTGGTTTAATATACTTTTACTTTATAAAATATTCAATTAAATTCAACTTTAATTGTGTAGTGCTTTCGACAACTCAAATTGTCACAAAGCTCCTACATGTGATATAATCTGATGTAACAGATATGTGATAGTGTCTGTCACAGTTCTGAATACTGTAGGTGGTCTCTGTTGGTGATAGGTGACCCCTGAACTCTACACAGCAAAGAGACATTGGCACTTTCTGACTGTAGTGGCCCTGGCCCTGGATTTTGTATAATCATTAACTTCAATACCTTCTGACCTCATTTAAACAGCCATATATACATCTGGAGAAGGAGTTCTCCTGTAGCATTAAGCTCATTCTCAGGACATGGTGCTTCCTTATCTTACACTACCATAGGGCCATTTATGTTGGGACATGTCCCCACCACTTTTCGGTAGACATGCCTGCGGCTACAATGATTTGGAATAACCACGAGTATTTTTAATGTCTAATAGTTTAGCAAGTTATATCCAATTTGTACTGAGATGGCACTTGCAGTAAATCTCTGCTTCGTTAAAAAGGCTCTGATATCACTTCCATTTTTTTTCTTTTTGACATGATGCACAGCAGTGAAGTAGCCAAACTGTGAAAATTGATTCATTTTTTATTAATGTAATGATAATGGGGTGGGAGATTCTCTGAATCGTTGAGTGTAGATCATCAGTTTTTGTCAAAAAAAAAAATACAGTTGTCATTCATGACTGTTACTTGTTCCATGAATGTTGTTAAATAAAGGTAGCGTAGTCATAATGAATTACGCTGCTGTTGAGTTTTCATTCACATATTTATTTTATGCAAAGGCAATGATTGGTGGAATTGTACTCATGACCTTGGTTAGTCATATTTAATGAGATAACCTTAGCAAAACACACACTAGCCAGCCATTTACTTTTGTCTGCCACTGAAAACTGCATTGTTTTTGGAAAGTAATCAAGCAATTTACTATGAAAATAACTATGGACACAAAAAAACACTGTACATCATGGAGAATTTTAGTGGACCATATGTTCGATGTGCATTTGCCCACAGCTGCTTGGGCTATTTTAATGCTAGCTATCTATCCTAGCTAAACCTGGGCATTACAGGCAGCAGATGACAGCAGGAAGTAGCTGGTGCTAGGTAGCTAAGGTTAGCTAAACTAATTGTGTATTACAGGCAACAATTAGATAAATATTAGGCTACTTTGCATACAGTCACAGGCTGATGCATATAACAAGGCCAACCGATTTTCCTATTGGCATACAGCAGGGATAAGATAAGTAAATACACAGGTAATTTTGGTAGTCTGAACCCTAACTCTGTCCTTTGCTTACGTTTGTGTCTGGGATATACTGTACTTCATCTATTATAGGGACTGTATTGCACTTGGCTATCAGTGTCTAATGTCAGCATATTTTGGGACTGACAATGGATGTCAGTTCTACCAGTGATAACCTGGTTGTTGTCGGCACTGATGTAAATATTACTTACGTAATATTATGTAAAATTATGTTTCTAATGTGCTGCAATATGGCTTGGAGTAGCGATATCCCTAGGTCTGACACAGTCTCAGTATTTGGGAAAACATGCACAGGTGGTGTGCTTGACAGACATAACTTAGACATGTTGGTTATGTGGCTTCCATAAAGTTTTGATTGTTTTACATGACAGTGACTTTCAAAACATCATAATAAAAGACACAAATGCATCCACCTTACCATGATTTATTCTGTCATCCATGTAAGCAGGTTAACGTTACTGCATCGTAACACACATAAAAAAAAGTCCAAGCAGATTTTAAAGGCGATCCTGAAAGGGATGCCCATGCTAGGAACCAACTCACTCTCCCTTTCTGTAACACATTTATTTACACTGCACATCAAAGCAAATTAACCCTTTTATGTTGACAGACTTGGAGTTACATGTTTGCAAAGGCTGAAAACAGCTGTTTAGCATTCAGCCATGCTTTATTCCCTTTAAGCAGTATTGATATGGCCCTTCCTTTTCAAAGTCCTTGAACATTTACCACTATGGCAAATACTTTATCAAATGGTGCAAGATCTCATACTCTTCTCATACAGCCTCAGTAATAACTAATGGAAACAAAACTATTCCTACTCGCTCGAGGTAACAGGCAGTGCTGTCCACTATCTCCACTACCCTACTACTTTTGCCCTTTTCATAGAACCCCTTGCTTGTGCCATCAGACAGAACACTAATATCCATTGAATTCAAACAAATCTAGACACTTATAGCATCAGTGTCTATGCAGATGATGCAGTCCTTCTTTATATACAAAATCCTCAATCATCTCTGCAACACACACTGTCACTCATAAACAGTTTTGGTCAAATTTCTGTATATAAGATCAACTGGACAAAATCAGAAATACTACCCCTCAATCCCTTAAAATGGGACACTGCGGCCGAGGAATTTCCCTTTAAATGGTCCTCTTCATTAATTAGGTATCTTGGTATCCAGATCCCATGCAACCTCAACAATCTCTGTACACTAAACCATCTTCCAGTCTTTCTTCTATACCATCCCCAGCAACCTTGAGCTCTGGAAGAAACTCCCTATTTCATTAATGGGTCATATTCCCGCTGTAAGAATATTCATTTTACCCAGAGTCAATTACTTATTTTCCATGATTCCAATTATTCCTCTTACCTCCTGGTTCAACTCTCCTGACAAAGTCATCAATAATTTCTAGTGGAAAAATAAGCCACCTCGCAAGTTACACACCTTGCAGAAACATTAACATGTAGGTGGCCTTAATTCTCCAATTTTTTTTTATCTCTACTGTCGTTCATTCCAGTCACACTTCATTACCCACTGAATGGATGTGGATCACCCCTGTATGGTTCTCAGCCGTGAGAGGGTAATATCAACTGAGCTACCATATGTAACAATACTTTCTCTTTCACAATAAACAGCAAACACCAACTCACACATTACAAAATCTTACAACCCACTCGTTCATTCATTCTGAAATCAGGTAATCTCCACCATGTCTCAAATCCTTACCCACAGCGCCCCCCTCTCCCCCTCCCTCTGTGTCCTGGGTGACGTGGACAGCCTTGAAATGCCACCCCACAAATGCAAGCAACTCTGGAGTTCACTGCTTCTGGCAAAAAATTACATATTGCAATTGGAATGCAGTTGCCAAATGGAAAAACAAAGATAACATCTCCATACAACAATGGATCCAGCTCATCACTGCTTACATTCATATGGAACAAATCTAAATGTCAGCATTAAATGCCTAAAACAAAATCTGGAATCCAATAATCACTTACTTAAATCTCCCTCCCACCTGACCAAACTTCTCCTGATGTTACCTGAAAAACTCTTACCCCCCTTTGCTGTTGATGTCCCCCCCAATGGTTTACTGTTGTTTAATGTTGTTATGGATAATTCAATTTCTTTAGTCTAATTGACACCTCTCGACGCTCTGTTGAAACCCGATCTATGTTTGTCCTGTCTGCATTTGTCCTTTATGTAATATTCTGTCTTCCATGTTTGCCCCTCTCCCCTTTCCTCTCTCACCCCCTTGCGTGTACCTCCCCCTCTGAGAATGTGACATCTACTCAATCCCTTCAACACTTAAATGGAAATTACTGTTAAACTGTAAAATTGAAAATTAAGTAGACCTTCATGTGCATGGTTGTGTGCAAGCTACAGGCAGGCTACAGACTCAGTAATATGTAGGGTGTCTATATAAACTGTCAGCTAGAGATAATATCACGCCTCACTAAAATGGAAATAAATAATGGATATAGTGCAGTAATGTCATTTAACAACAGAATATGTAGCTTTACATTAAAGCTTGCTTATTATAATAAAAGGTCAATGATCAAAATGATATGTTTGGAAAAAAATACACATGTGGACTAGTGTGCCATAGAAGGAAATCCCAGTTTATCCAAAAACATCATCATTAAGATGGCCAATTTAGAATTTAGATGTAAATGTCTGTCCCTGTAGATAGAACACAGTATTTATATACCTTTCCTCATGCATGTATGAGGACATGGATCACAACTTTCCGTGCTAATATTAATTTTTTCCCCCACATGGAATTCAGCATAGCCCTGTCGGTAGAGCAACATGCATTTTATGGATATTTACCTTGCTCTCTTTTTTTATGGTCCCTTGCCATGCTCCCAGAAACAGCCAGAGAGGGACAAATGGTCCCTGTCCCTTTGTCACCCCTTAAACACCTCCAACCCAGTGATAAAAAGGGCAACAGGTTTTTCAAGCATGGGAAGGAGTATACTTTTATTCAGAAATTAAGAGAAACCACTTATGATGGTCAATATGGATCTACATTTTGGGTTACCTGATAAAAGCAGAATTGGGTGTGGTATGACCCTCTTTGTTCTTGATAAGCCTTAAGGTGCCCCCAAATGTGGAAACCTTTGACAAACATGGTCAACCACATGGTTGTCTCTCTCTGACTCCTTCCCCTTCTGGAGTGTTTGTGTATGTGTATCTCAATATAACCGCAGAGCCATTCATGTGCAGAACAGCCTGTTCCTCTCTATGAACTCTCCTCCCTCCAGTTGTTAAAGTTTCAATATAAGATTACGTCCTGGATAAAACTTCAGGCACTCCCCCACCATAAATTTAGATATGCGAGGACCAGCCTCACTGCTCAGTCTCATTGCTTAATCCTATTACTTAGCCTGTCTCTTTGTCCTTCGGTTTACTCTTTCTGTTTCATCACTTGCTCAAGTCTTCTACCACCACCGCTGGAACTACCAAACATTTTGAATTAACTTTGCATTTTTGTTTGGCTGCAGTTGGAGCTCTTTGGTACTCCTCAAGGTAAACAAGCATTGGCTGGTTTTTCTTCTTTTCATTCATTCATCTGTGATCCTGAGTATTCTTGTTGTGCAATCGTCAAATAAACATTTTCAACTTTTCCATTTGCAAGTGTATATGTATTCCTGATAAAAGCTGATCCACCAGACAGCTCATTTCTATAAACAACTTGGTTATTTAATGAATAGTATATATTTATATTAGTAATTTTAAACCGATTTTAACTTATTCCCTGTTGGTTTGGTGAGTTTTAGTACTAAGTGTCACTTGTGTTTGGTATTTAGAGTGCTGGACATTAAACAAGGGCTTTAATTATTAGAACACCTCGGATTCAGAGAATCATTATTTTTGTTACATCCTCACTTCCCCGACAGCTCAAAAGGCCAAATTGTCTGAATTAGATAAATGCAAGTTTAAACTGTGATGCCAGTCAAAATTAAAAATATATTTTGCACATTCATGTGTGAGTGCATTTGGTATTAACAAACTATGGAGACTCTTCAGTGTGGAGATGACGTGGGTGGGACTCTTGCAGACCATATGTTGAGTTCTATCAGGAGCAGAGACATCCCAAAGGGCTTTCAGGCTGGCCCAACAGAAGATCTGGTGTAAACATGGGACCCACCATTCTCACAGATCTGAATCTGCAAATCAATCAACTGCTTTCTGGAGCTGTGAGGCACTGCACTTCACTGAAATGCAGGGTCAATGAGTCAATGAGTAGTTCTGTAGGCTAACTAGAGAGTCATCTACTGCATGACCTCAGTCATGTATAAAGCTCTATCACGTCAGTATTGTGCTGGACGGTTGGCTGCAGATCATGCTTAATAGCTGTAGGAGAGGGGTGTAAGTATGTGGTGAGATTTTTTTCAAATAATTCTAGTTAATTCTGAGAAGACAATATTGTCACATGCTTCTGGTAAATATGGAAACAAAAATAAGAATGTGATCGCTTATTACAAATTCAGTGTTTCAGACAACATAAATGCATTTAGAATTGTCTAGTAAGTCACGAGTAATACAGACATTGGTACTTGATCTTGAGTTTGACCGTCACGGTGGCAGGAGGATCCCTAGCTGAACCACAAAAAAAGGTAGGTGAAGGGAATAAGTTAGAATGACCTGAGGTGGAAAGAAATGATGGTGATAGGGATAGAGGTAGATATTTAGTGGAGGGGGGGATGCCAGAAATGGAGAGCAAGATGGGGAGGCATGAGATGTGTGACATGCTTATACCTGTACAAAAATAAAAAACGATATAACTATACAATAACATAAAAAAAAAACTGTTTGGCAGGACCAAGGAGTCAGGCTCAGTATAGAAATGCCATCCAATACAGAACAGTATGGCAAGTGGCAAGGAAGGACTGCTGATACAGGTACTGAAGCCCTAATTTCATCACACATGATAAAAATTGAAGATGCTAACTATTTGATAACTTTATAAACAGCTTGGCTCTGGAGTTCCCTATTCCAAGCCTTAATCAAGATCTCATGTGGATGTGTGCTGCAGCAAGAACATGCCCATTCTTGCTCTGCCCATGTAATAAGACTGTTTGCCCACTAGATGGCAATGCTAAATAAGTAACTGAAAAGTAATTTTATAGCCTCTATGTCCTACATACTATGCAATGTGTCTAATGTAAAGGTGTTTTTTTCCTGACTGGGAACAAATATGAGGAAAACTGGTCAATATACATATTATCCACAAATATTGATTTAGTTGTCCATTGAATTTTAAATGAATTTTAACATTTTAAATGAATACTCAGTGTGAAATCAGATGGAGAGAGATGCTATGTAATATTGGGTAGTCGCAATGAATCATTGACCTGGTTTTCTGAACTGTGGTTTTAATCTAGCAGAAAAAATGCATAGAAAAATGGAAATGTATGCGAAGGAATGAATTTTAATATTAGTGTGAAATTGTATTTGAAAACTAAGCTCCCACTAGACCAACAGACTGTGAGACTGTTATAAAAATATCTCCTCATATTACAGACTGGAGGAGGCCAGAGGGGAAGACCGGCTGCTTTAGGGAGGGGAGTCAAGTGCTACAGTTTGCATGTAGTAGTTAGACTTCAGATACAATAAGGTAGTTATTTGTTCAGTTCCCAATTTTAGAGTATGGTTTCAGACTGTTAACCAATCTAGGATGACTTTTAACCAACAGCATCAAAACTATTTTGAATACAGAACAAACATTGTGATATTTCAAGCTGTGGTCTGCTCAGCAATGGATTTCCACCTGCATTTTTCATATGGTTCAACTTGGAATTTCATATTGCCAGTGCATTCACCTGTGGGATTAGACTCAGTCTCTGTGTAATCACAATATTGTTATTAGCAATAACTTTGCAATAACCAGGGTGACTTTTATGATTTATTTTATTTTACATATCATCAGTTTCTACTGCAGGATATTTTCTGATGAAATTCAGGGAAAGTCCCGCTCAGTGATACAGCTACACAATGTCACAACAGCGTTAAACCTGCAACCACATGACTAAAAATCCAGCTGTCTAACCTCTTTGCCGAGCCTATTGAATCGGTGCCTGTGGGCTGAGTCTGGGCCATGAGCAGTCTCTGAGTAGCCCATGAGCTGATTGCACTGTCATTCAAAATAGGTCAACAGTATATTTTTAAAAGTAACGGCATCTTAATGAGTACAGTTATGGCACTGCTTTGGACTCCTATGAATCGCTTTTTGCTAATCACAGAGAATCTCAATGCTCAATGAAAAAAGCCTTAACTTAGCTCTTTTATATCGTCACATGATCCTATATACTTGCATTGTTGGATGATCCACCGTGAATGTGGTTCCAGATGACAGAAAGTGAGAAAAATATGCTTTTTTTCAACATGAAGTCTTCAACATGAGATAACTGATTACCATCTGCCTTCACTTTAACAAGTGGTGGTGGAAACTTACTTTCAATTACATAGGTAGCTAATAGCTAAAAAAAGTTACATTTGTACTTTGTTTTCTTTATGTTGAATCAATTTTGATTTCTTTATGTTGAATTCTTAATTTACATTAACATTCACAGAAGTGGGATTTTAAGATTCTTTACAAATGATGTGCTTTTGACTAAAGCATTGTTTGTCAATTTGTGAATAGGAGAAAGAATTTAACTTGTTTTTCTGCCTCAAAATGTAATTTGTTAATTCTTCTTGGAATATGTGGGGCAGGCAGTACTCTAGTATTCAGTGCTCAACAGAAGTCTGTATTTTCAGAGTATTACAGTGGCAATGCTTGAGTGTTTGACTTGAGCTGATGAGTTACCATGCTGTTCTTTGAATGCCAGTATACATTATATCACAAGAATTGTGTGTGCTTATGTTTGTGTCTGCGTGTGTCTGTCCATAAAATTTGTTACAGTTCTAGGAAATTTAAATCATTATTACAGAACTATCCAAAGGTAACAAAATCACAGTCCAAAGAGCCACACAAATACTGCCAGCCTCAGTCCGTGGGCAGCTGGGAATGTTCAGGTGACTGCCCCTGACAGCTTGATGCAAGACTGTGGAGCATCAGCAGGTGCATTCCGCCCTCCAGTTACACAGGTGTAGCTCTGTGGTTCCCACCAAGTGCATTCGGTCCAAGCCCCTGCTGAAAAGAAGCGTGGCTCAGGCCCACAGGCGGGATCACGCAGTGCAGTCAGGGTGTTGGGAGGACCCCAGGGGCCAGTCAGCCACATCCACACACACCAGCACATCTCTGCCTCTCCGCCTGCAGTGGGAAGTTTGATTAGCTCGTAGCGGAGGCAACAGGAGGGGGTGACGTCTGGTTTGGGGATTTGCGTCTTCAAGCGGTAGGGGTCTGACTGTGTGTTTGATAGAAAACTTGCACACCTAAGGGTAAGCCGAGGCCAGATAATAGCAGGTGCTTGGGGAAACTGATTTACACGAGTTTGAGAGTGGCACTTGTGGAACGTGTGAGGTAAATCAATAATGTACTGCATAAATGCAACTTTACATATGATCCTCCAAACATACATTGTTTTAGTTAGTTAGTTAGTTCATTGTTAATTCTTGTTTTAATGTACATTTTACAAAGTGCCTTACACAAATTCCATGTACCAGTCACCACCTGTACAACCTTATAGCAAGCAGAATACATATCACTCTGAAAAAAATGTTGTCTATCTATTTTGTGTTGCCATCTCGTAAGATGTGCTAGCCTCCATTAGGCTATTAGGACATATACACCCTTTGTGCACAGTCCAGTTACAATATAATTATCAACTTCCAGTTGTGAGTGGTAATAATCACTAGTCTCATGTACCAAAACCTAAGATAATCCTGAGAATAAAAAAGGATTTGGACTTAGAACAATACCCAGAGCAAATGATTAGTCTGTAAAGAATCACACGCCCCACACCAAAATACATGTATCAATAGTAATTAGACAAGGTTAAAGGCAAGGTTTAAAGCTGAACAGTAGCCTACATGTCATATCAATTATTGACAGCTTTTGTTTTATTCACAACCAGGAAAAGTTTATTCCATTACAAAAATCTTATGTCACAACATAAACATGTTGTATATTGTGACTATACTGCACTCCATCCACCAGAGGACAGTGAAGTTACACAACCAGCACTGTCTGTGTTTGTTAAAGATCACTTTATATTGAAACAAAAAAGAGGTACAGCCCTATTGCTTGAATTTCAGTTGTCTTAAGGGGGGGAATTACTATAAGTAGTCATTTAGGAATTAATTTATTTCATGGTGGCATTTGAAAACAATATTCAATTTCCAGATGTGTCATGGTGCAGTGGTGCACATGGCCAGAGTTCATATAACAATTTATAAGTAACTGCTTAAAATGAAACAGTGAGAAGACATGGCAAAATGTCTGTTTGTAATTGATTTTTAAACCTGACAGCAGCAGCTCAATCAACCCAAAGAAGTCAAAACTTTAAATTTGGAAAAACTAATTGTGTTTTAATAACTGCTGTCAGGTTATTAAATGATAACTGAAGAATTTATTTGTGGGTGCTGTTTTGAGTTGATTATCTTATAGGTATGGAGGTTCTAAATATTATTGAAAGAACATTATGGCAGATCAAACACACACACACACACACACACACACACACACACACACACACACACACAGACTCACACTGTCATTATAAAAGCAACCATTACCAATGTTACTTGCTCTGGGACCCTCCATGTCATTCTTAGCCAAATCCAAGGCCAGGAGCCTTTATTCATCACAAATACCTCTGTGCATAATAAATATGATTAGTTGCAAAACTGGGCTAAATCATTAACATTCACATAAAGTTTGGATATAATGTTAATTAGGTTATTAACTTTGAAAGAACACTTGAATCATAAAATATCCATGGGTCCATTGTGATCATAAAGCCAATGATAAAACAGAGAAGGCTGAGCAGCCTCTGCTTTTGCCCACTTGTGTAACTCCTTAGCATTGCACTTTCTTACCCTTTTCTGGCTCTGGTCCTAGTGATTTTGTGCAAAGTGAAGGCAGTCATATGTGTCTTATGCAACCAAGAGGTTGGCTAAAGAATGATTAGCAGTATATTATTACAATCCCAGGCTGTCTCCTTTTGAAGGACAGGGCTTGGGCCCTGAAGAGATGCATCACTTTGTTTATTGGGATGGCTCTCAGGTCATTACTCTTTAACATACTCTGGGCTACTTCACAAATGCCTATGACAGAGTGCTGAACTAAGATTACTTGAAAAGAACTGAAAAGAAATTGCAAAAGTACTTGGAATGTAGCCAGTGGTGGGGATTATGTTAGCATTGTTTGAAATGGAAATGAAAATACTTAATGTTAACACATGTGTTGCACCGATCTAAGCCATTGCAGTTATGGTGAAGCAAGAATACTCTGTGTAGGATAGAAGACCTTTGCTGAAATGAACAAGAGCTAAGTTACAGATAGGGACTTGCCTATTTTCTGCAGAAGGAAGATGAGAGTACAGTAGACTATGAGTATCATATTCATTAAGTCAGTGTGCCGGTGCTGTTTGACTACCTATCTTGAAGAAAATGGGGTCTGTAGGATTTTGTGTGACATCAGATTTTATATTTATAATCTGTGACAGCATGAGTGTGGTCAATGGATTAGAGACAAGTAAAAACCCAGTAACACATGAAAACTCATTGTGTTTGGTGAGATATGGGGCAACATCCAGCTGGGTGATTATGCTGTCAGTCATTTCAGAATCAACTGTCTAAGAAAAGAAATGCATGATAAATCATCTAGTCCACTTGTAAGTGAAGATTCATGATTTTTTACTTGTTTTGCAATAACAGAAACAATGTACTAAGTCCTTAAAAAAAAGTCTAAAACTGTAAACTTGTGTAAGAAAGCACAATACCAATTCAACGGAAGTATGAGCACATTTTTTGTCTTTCTCTCTTTCAATGCAATATTATTATATGTATATTATCATGAATATTATCATCATTAATCTATATCATACATATTTATGATACATTTCTCTCTCTTCATCTTCATTCAAAATATTGGCATAATTTGCAACAGGTTAATGAAAGAAGGTAAAAATACCAGGGCCTTGTAATTGTTTTTCAATTGAACAACCTGTTCTTCTTTAGAAAATTGCTGCCACCTGCTATGGCAGTATGCCACCGTATGCACCTTTTAAGCAGATGATTTACTGTGGAAGGTATACAGAATACAGTGTCCTAATTTTATTAGTATACATCAGATAAGGGTGCTTTACCTTGGCTCACATGGCCACCCAAAACTATGCAGTCTGAATGTGATGTATATACAAGGAAATGCATGGGTTATCATGTATCATTCTGTTTGTGTTTGTGTAAATGCCTGCGAGTGTGTATGTGTGCATGTACATGTGTATATGTGACCTTGTCCGTGCCTACATGTCTGTAAAACAGAACTTGATATCGTAAGGTAACAGCCAAAGCTGTTTTTTTAGTTTTCTTTTTGTATATATATTTATTTTCTTTGTGCGTGTATGTCTGTTTGTGCACACAAAAGATTACTGAATTATATTATTTGGATACACCCCTTACTTATTTGCGAAATCCCCTTATGAAAAATGAATGGATTTATTTCCAACAAGAAATGATAAGCCAAGTCTGCAGCATCACTTAAGTAGGTGTTCAACAGTCCAAACCCACTGCAAGTCCACAGTAGAAATTTGACTGATGTTTGTACCACACCTCCATCAGCCTCACAACCGTTTTGTAGTATGGGGGTCTAAACACAAGTGAGCATGTAGATAGTTAATTAATAATGTTTAGTACTGTTTGAAAAGCAAGCAGCAATGAAACTATGTTGGTGTCGGGGAAGTGAGGATGTAACAAAAAAAAAAAGATTCTCTGAATCCAGGGTGTTATAATAACTAACTGGCACTCTGAACTGGCACTCTGAACTCTGAGCACAAGTGACACTAACTATATATATATATATATATTCTATATACACTATAACACTAAACAAGGACAAACAAGAATATTCAGGATCACAGATGAATAAAATGAAGAACAACCAGCCAATGCTTGTTTACCTTGAGGAATAGCAAAGGAGCTACTCCCAACTGCAGCCAAACCAAAAAGCAAAGTAAACAGTGGTTACAAATACACACATATACCACATAAATGAACTGATCAATGACTACATACGTTCATACAGTACAGCCTGCCGCATACAATTCCATTATAGTTCTAAATGAAATCTGCCTTTTGTAGGGCTTCTTGTCTACTGCTGTACATCAGCTGAGCCATGAATTTGTCAATTGGTATTTTCTGCAGACATTACCAAATGAATGTGAAAGCAGCTTACTTTCACAAGTTTGTTAATACAGAGGGCTACATGAATGTTCTACCTTATTTGTAGTGTACCCCATGTATAGTGTGTAAAGTCCAAGATGTTAATGTTTCTAAATAGGTTTTTTGTCTTTTCATTTTTTAGGCTACTTGCAAGGTTTATGGTGTAAAACATGCAGAAAAGAATTCAGTTCATTCTGTTCAATTTGATCTTAGAGCAGGTACGTACTGACAAGGAGGCAGCTGCAGAATACTGCTGTGAATTGGGACCTGGAGGCTTATTTTCAGAGCCATCGAGCAGCATCTCTCCCTGTAAAACTGTCAGCTGTCAGTGAGTGTGCTCAGAACTCATATGGTGTTAGCCGCCCACATGTCCAAACTCCATGCGCTGCCTTTCTGTATGATTTGGTTCACAGCAGAGACAAAACAGAACTTGGTTTCCTCCATCATTTTCTCTCTTTTACAGCTGGTGAGCAGCAGAACTCATGTTGTGTGACTCATACCTCATTTATGCATGCACTTTTTCTTGAATGAAATTAGACACATTGAACTAGATTCCAGTTTTGCAAATTCCTTATCCTCTTATGTTCCTGGAAAAAAAAAAATAATGTTGACCTTGCAAACAAGAACAATACTTATCCAATTGCACTTTGACAACATTTCCTTTAACAGTAACAAGGTGAATTTATTGTTTTCTCTTCTGCCGGATCCTCTATTAATTTAAACTACCTTCAACAATTCTACTCCACAATAAAGTACCGGAGAGCTGGTAATAAAATTTATGAAGCAGACAAGGCTGGGGATTGTGAATACAAGGCAAAGGGTTTTTGTGCTATAATAATTGTTTTGCCTTGATCCCTCACCTTTTGCATTGTGAATTCTAATGGCTTAAAATGTACTAGAATGCTTCAATTCAAAGTCTTTATATTTCTGAGGTTTAGAGAACTATGTATTCTTAAGAAACTGTATTTAATGTATCAGTTTATGTAGCTCTTACATCCTTCATATGCATTATGAAGCATACAACAATGACAAACTGTTACTTCCTTCATGAAATATGGAAATAAAGTCTTTCTAAATTAAAATGAGTTCATACAGTGTCACCAATATTCTCTGTCATGATGTCTGGGTTTTGTGGGGGTGGAGCAGAAACAGCCTGTTTGAGCTCTCTGTTTTTTTATGTGAGTAACTGAGGTAAGGTCTTCTTATTGAAAAATCTCTTGTTAGAGCTCCAGACAAATCAAAATGATTTTCCTTACCATCTGGGATTATCATGCACTGCAGCAGCCATCACCATGCCAGGGACATGGTATCTTACACATCGGTCAGACTCTCAGTGGGTGGTTCTCAGAAGTGTGACACGTCTGACACACCTCCTCTCTGTAGAGTTCATGTTTGAATTGTTGCCTTAACCCAAGAAATTTGTGGTCTCAATATTTGACATACTAATCTGTGGAGACACCAGCAGCAGTCATTCAAAGACATTGCATTTCATAAAATAAGAAAAAAAAACTTATATGACTGTTTTGTCCATTGATAATGAAATGTGGGATGTTTTAAAGTACAACATGGCATACAGAGGTTTACATATAGGTTAAAGCTGAAATACTTTATCAAGAGAGATTTTTTTGAAGGACATTAGAATGAGTCAATTGAGGATGAGGATGCATGAATATAAGAAGACTGGGCAGTAATGTTTGGAATAATTGTGAATTATTGTGTATCTGTCTGCTAAACAATATTAAAGCTAAAACTAAAGAATTAAGACTGAGTCCTACACAGAGAGAACATGGATAAAGGATGTAGCTGGACAGGAAAACAACATTGCATGACCATAAATGAGGGAAACTAAACCTTGGAGATTTTCTTAATGGGGAAAAGAAGTTTTGCTAAAGTTGGCAAGTTACTGGGAGACAGTTTTCCTTTTTTCAGCCTGGAAAAATTTTTCTATTCTTTCTATTATTCTTTTATACATGCAAGAATAAATAAAACAGTGCATGTTCTTTGAGAAAGTGTTTGCGTGTGATGGAGGAAGCACTCAGAGAGATACCATCTTTCTCACTTGTGGGATGGTACTGGGTCATTCGAATTTGATAGACAGAGGGGCACTAAAAGGGTGCATTGCATTTTTCTCTGCTGTAGGTACCTCCAGTTACATCTCGTCACAGGATCTATACCCTCTTTCTTTATTCATAAAGTGTTTTGTGAATGATTTTAGAACGTTGAATTGAAACATTCAGAAAATGAAACATTCAGGCAACCATTTGAGAATTACAAAGTGAACCAATTAATCTGGAAGTTGCCTCTGTTGTTGACGTTTTTTCTTCTCTGTCAATAAGAATAATGACCTAACTGTACGGCAGAATTAACTGGCTGTTGGAAAGTAATACAACTGCAGCTGAGCCAAGAGTGTGTTGTCCCTCAAGGATGTTATGACAAATGATTAAATGTCATTTTGGGAAAAGTACTCAGACTTCCACTCACAAAAAGGCTTAAATTGACTGTTTTGTTCAGGAATTTCAAGTGGGAAGTGTTCATGGGTGACAACAGCATTTATATCCAATGTTTCCCCTACCTCATTATGTGCTCTTTACATAAGAAAGTGTGACTGAATTATGAAATAGCACATTTCTGAATTGCAGAAAATGTGTTGATTACTTTTGGTAGCAAGCATATAACAATTTGCATTGAAGTCAGATTAAGAAAACTTTGTTCTATTCCTAGACAATGCAGAGGTAACAATCAACAAGGGTACATCAAAACATTGCCACTTCAGTAATTACCATTGTATTAAAAATAAACAAGAAAAACAAAATTAAAAAGAAAAACAGGATAAATCCTGTTCTGCCTTGGTGCGCAAGTGGTTTTATTCTGAATGCAACTGTAGTATCTGAGCTTTGCTAGACGCACACCCCAGCTCCACTGTTACAGCAAAGCCTTTCAAATTATGCACAGGTCTGAAAACCTAGGTCAGGCCCAGCACAATTCCGGTGTGGTCTCATTATACTTTTCTCCTTTCCTCATTAGATCTGCTTGGTCTTTCAGAAAATAATCAGACAAACATCTCTTTGGCATTTTCATTACCCGCCAAGGCTTGAAGGCCAAATAAACATTGACAGCAGGTAATGAGGTGCTGTCGGAAGGTGCTAACCAAACACCACACTGATTGCTGTGACAGCTACGTTAATGTGAGGAAACCTTTAGATGTGAGACTGGATCTGTGTAGAAAGAGTTATAATACAAAATGTACAGTAAGAACAAATATACCACATCTCACTGTAAGGTCTGTTTTCTGTAGTCTTCACAATGTAGGAGGGAAGAGGAGGTGCCACGTTTTCCACATTGCAGTGATAAGGCAATATGTTTATAGGCAAAGACAGTGGAAGAGATAACAATATGTTGCTGTCCATGAATATCCCGTCCTCAGAATATAGAGGCCTTCCATTCCTCATCAGCACAGAATCAATTCTCAAAACAATTAGTTTTAAGTCATCTTGACAGGGCACTGCATGCAACACCATTTTTAGAGCAGGACCATCTAATCTCACACAGTCACACTTCACAGAAGACACACAAATGTAATGTGTGTGCATTGAAATATATATTACTTGACATTCATGCATATATTTGCTCACAATATTTAATATACCAGGAGATAATTGGAAAAAAGGATACACTTTCTCGTATTTCCCTTTTTGGTAAGAAAAAAACTTCTTAGCTATACAATGTTTTTGTGGGGGTATTTCTAAAATGTGTTTTAAGCAATATGCATAGTAAGAATGATGTTAAACAATAATTACCTTTCTGAAGATGAAAATTGTTAACATGAATCATCCAAATGCAGCTTCTTAGCAGTATTCAGTAGCTTTTCCAACCATTGTTCTCTGTTATCACTGCATTATGTATGATCAAAGAGATTCTGTGATATTTACTTTGATCAAACTTATGATTTAACCAAAAAGGAGTTTTCAAACATATTTTATAGAGGAATATGATAAAAATCTGAAAAGAATTGTTTTTCAATAGTATGTCTTAAAGGGCTGAATTATCATTTGTACATACATTTCCCCAAGACTTCCTGAACTTCATAATAACATGTTTTGCAATATTAAGTCACATGCATATTTTTGACCCTATGGTAGACAGGTTTGCAGACAAACCGTCCATAAAAATCTCCAAAACTAGATGCATTCATGAAAAGATGAGAGTACAGATGTACAAACTTTCTGAACTATGCACTAATTATGCCTTATGAATAAATAATATGATTTAAACAAGCTACACTGGAAATGAATTTTGGAAGCTGAGTTTGTAAATCTACATATTTTGCTGACATTTCCAACTAATTTTCATTTTCTGTTGCAATTATCCAGAGGCCTACATGCACAAGATACCTTTTGGCATCTCCGGAATTCATATATTCCAGAACATCTGCATTAGGACCTAAAAGCAATTAAAGGGCAGTATCACATTTTATTGGGGCACTGAGATAATTTTCAAGAGGATGGAGTAATCCACAGAACTTTTTCATTCATCCTCTCATGACTCACCCATCTCCCCTCAACAGAAGTTAAATATGACAGTGGTTTGAAATTGCCCAAAGGAAAATGGGGGCTTTTACCAGTGAATAATATTCAGGAGGTTTTTCTAACTTAAAATTTATGTTGTAATAACTGGCTCAAAACTACCAGGCAAAAATGGCCAAGTCAAGTCAAAAAGTACTCTTTTTAGAAGGAAAGCTTGATAGCTGGAAGGGGTGAACAGTATATCTACATTGTATTCCCCAGGAGACAGTTATGAGTTATGATGACAAATAACATCTGTCTACAGTGAATGGAATAAAAATATTTAAGAGATTTTTTTGGAGAATGGTGGATGTGAGCTCCATTCTCCAAAGCTTGCAACCACTTTTACTTGAAAGTGTTGAAACTCCCATGAAGAGTTGCTGATTATTGAATATGATTCTATAATTCTGATGAATCAGTATAACTGGTGAAGCAAGTATTTCCTGTTATCATGGAACAGCACTTAACATATTGACATTGACAATTAATTATGTAGGAGCAAATTCTGAATACATTAAATTTACCTTTCAAACAACCCAGTTTTTGAAACAAAGCATTTATCAATATTTACATTTACAAAACAAATGAACAGAATTGCAATAAAATACAAAATATACATTTTGCTCCAAGTCCATGATAATCTTGAACACAAACAAGACACTGTCAAGTCACCTCCATGCCACCTCACTCATTGGCAACTCCATGGACTGAACTGCCAACATCCCCAACTTCCAGCTTTGTGGCACACATTCACACACCTTTTACCACATTCAATGAAACCCAAAATCTGTCAACGCAAAATCAGCAAGGGTCCTTGATTCCCTGATGGAGGAAACAAGATGCAATAAGAGTTGGAATAACCATGTCACCCTGTGACTGGATGAAGGGTCTAATGTGCAAGGCTTTGAGCCTTGTGTGATATAACAGGTAGATGTTACCACAGTGCAAAGATGGACATATATTAAGTGCAAATGCTGGAATGACATCACAAATTGCTGTTTTACATAGATTTGGCAGTTGGAACAGCTTGTCCAGTCATTAGAGGCCCTGGGAGTGTTTAAGTCCAAAGCTATACAGTGTAAATTAATAACAATTAATTTTTTTTTTTTTAAATTATTATATTGAACTAAGGTTAAAGACAAATTTGAATTGGGTTCAGGCAATTGTGTAATAAATACTGAGCCTTATTCTTAAAACTTTTCTTACTTTTGTCTTTGTGAAAATTTTCTCTGAAAAACTGTGGTGGGATTCATATAAAATGGGCGATCCTGTGATTTTGTGCATACCCCAGTTGTATCAGATGATGAATACCGATTGTTCACAAAATGGATGTGTATGTCCATTCATGATTGTTAGCATAAAGAAACACCCTAGAAACACCATATAAATTGGATTTTCCAGAAATTTGTGAATGAAGTATATCTAGGGCTTTATCTATAACTGAAGGCGTATCTTGCAAAGGGAAAATGCATTGGAGAATATCGTTGTTAAAAGTAAGTTGTACAGAATCAATGTACTGGTGATTATTTTCTAAAGCTTCACAGTGTGGAAAATGACCACATGCAGTTGTCCTTGGCAGTCACCCATAAAGAGATCTATGGCAGTGTCCTTGGTGGCTTTTGTTTTCAGAATGAATGTGAGCTGAAGCAAGCTGTGAGTGTTTCTCAATCTTCCAGTTCCCATGCGTTAATCCTGTACTCGGATCAAAGGTTCCCCTTGGTGACTGCCTCCAGGTGCTTGAATTAACTGCATTTCAGACATCTTTCATTCTCGTCAAATAAAACTCTTCTGTTGTTAATGTCTCTGGTTAAGTTTTTCTATGGCTCCCGAAGTACTACTGTGTTTTAGGTCTCCTGCAAGAATTCAACTTAACCCAGAAGATGTGAAGGACTGTGCTGTTTTTATTATTATCAAGCATTATGGAAGGAATTAGCAGACCCCTGTGGATCTTTAAACACTAATCCATGTCATTGAGATTTGTTGTAATGTTTTGAAGCCCAATATGGCCCTAATTTTGGTAATAGAATATGATTTGATTAAAATGAGGATGGAAGTCAACTACTATGAGAATATGTCTGACTGTGGCCCAGTGCACAGAGCATGTGCTACCTAATGGTAACAGTACATGAAACAGTCCTGAAAAATATTCTCAATGGGATATAGTCATTGATATTTGAATGATTATGTTCTCAATGACATTCATGGTTTATCTGCATGGTTATGTACCCCCTTACACAATTCACCATACACCACACAATAATGTACCAAACGTAACAATGAAAAGTTTACCAAAGAAACAAAATGAATGATTTGAGAAATTTAAAACAACATTCAGATTCTTGTTATCACCATATTATAAAATAACCATCTACATATGTGTCTTTTGTAATGCTTAGTTGTGACACTCACAGAATACATTATTTTTTTACAGTACATACAGTATAGTTTTTTTTTACTGGTGGAAAACATTTTTTTTCTGGCACACTGGATAGCTCATCCTATGACCATATTGTGTTCCAGTGTGAAACCACCAAAAAGGTCCAAGCTGCATAGTTGACTACAGTGTCATCAGAGGAGGGGAGCTTTCCGTCTCGTCATGGTCTAGACTGGGCCAGCAGCAGAAGCATATGCAGTGTACAGTACAGCTCACCTTGAGCCGGTTCAGCCATTTCCTCTCAGTCAACTTCAATATGTTTTTGTTTAGCCTTGTTTACCACAACGTATGTCAGACTGTTGTGTTTAACTAGCCTCTCTATGCATCATCCATCAAAATCCTATAAACCACTATGACAGCTGTACATGGTGCATCATCTTCCAGCAAAATTGCTCTTGCATTCAATCAAACATAATACACCAATTTATTTTGCAGAAGATTTACAAAAATATTAGGTTTAACCTTTTGGAATTAGATGGAATTTGCCATGTCATTTTTAAAAAGCTGTTTTAGCTTGTGTACCCCACACCAAAATCAAGCCACAAGTCAATATGTTACTTGACACTGAGATTATTGAAAGGTTAGATCAGGACACTCAGGTTACACTGAGATTTTTCAAGACCATTTTAGATAAAATATTTATTTTATTTTGATTTATTTATTGTGCCAGGAGTGCATGGTTTCATGGGCAACACTGCAGGTGGGCTGCTAAGCCTACTCTGTCTGACTGCAGGGAATGTGATGCTACCTCCATTGGCAAATTCACCATGGGTATAGAGGAAATGGAATTTAATTATGGATCTTAATACTTCCTTTTATGAGGCCCTAGGGGAGGTGGTAGGGGGGTCCTGCATATTCATGACCCTGTTTCCTTTTGTTCTGAGAGCGAAGGGGAGAATGCATGGAACCACTGCCTCTTGAATAAGAATGGTTACATTTCTGGAATTCTGCATAAATTGAATTGGCAAAAAGGTGAGAAAAAAAAAACAAATCTCTTGCTGCATTCAAATGACAGAGACAATGATACTGACTAAAACTTTTAAAATGATAATCACCCTGAGGCTATTATTGTGCATTAAAAGCTTGGTAATACAACACAGCCTCACCCTTCAGATGTTGATTCTGTCTCCTAATTGTATCTCATGTGGGAGCAATACCATTGGACCAGTTACATATTATTTCAATCAAATTAAAACATAAATATTAAAATTAAGTTAAAAGAAAAAAAGGTTATGTTTAAATAAGAGATATTTTGTGTTTATAACATAATACATCTGATCAATGTTCACAAAAGCAGAGATATTTTTTTAGATGCAATAAAGTAAATATGAATGATCGTTTCCATTGTGTGCATGTGTGTATTGTTACTGGTTTCTGATGCTGATGTAACATTTCATAAGTGAACTATATTGGCCTTGACCAATCACATTTGAAAAGACAATGAAAATACATCGTGTTACTATGAACTGCAACCAGGTCTCTGTCCTGATTCATAATAGGAAATTACAAATATAAAATGATGCCTCTTTATTGCCTGTTGTGGGTACATTAGTTGTCCCAATGAACATAATTGGTTGATTAATAACTCTCTGATGATAAGTCTCATCAGCTGAGTGAGGACCTGGAAGTCTTACTCAGATATCACCATGGAGCACCTAGTCCACTGTTACTGCGCTTCTGTAGTGTCAAAATCAGTCTGAACATGAAGATCTCCACACTGCAGCCTCAGTGGGAAAATCAACTCAATTAGCTCCATTATCTCAACAGCTGCAGACAGAGTGCAGCCAGCCCTCCTAAATACACAGATTCAAGGTTTACATCTTTGGAAAATGCCTTTAAATGTGCTGATTTGATATTTGAGCACTGCCTGCAGCAGCAATGAATACAGTTGTTCATACATGTACAATGAACAACACTAAGATTTGTGAGTATGTTCCACTTCTGTAATAATACATTTCAAGAGTATTACAACTTTTTTTGTTTTGTAATCTGTGGAATATATATTGGATATACCAAATGTGTTGACTTGTTGACACATGCTGAAATACCTGAGCAAAATCATGTAGCATGTGAGTCTGATGACCTGGATACTTTACATAGGAGGGATGTTTAAGTATTTTCCCCACAAATACATGGGGGAATTAAAATAAAAACTGGTGTTATGTTCACTTTGACAACAACCCATCTCCCTTGTCAATTTTGCATGTCCATACACTCAAAATGCTATTATTGTGTGAGTCAGAGAACCTCATATTTCATAACCTCATCATGTTGGTGACAAGAACGCTTCTCCAATGTATGAAGGCATGGTTACCTTTGGATCTTAAAATAACTTCCTGATTTTTTCAGGAGTGTCTGGATAAATAAATAATATAATAAAATAAAAGACTGGTGGGATAAGAATGTTGGAAGGCTTTTAGCTACACTCAGATAAACCTAGGTCTTCTATTGATGATTCCCGCATGACTCCTCTGCACTTAGGCCTTTTGTGTCTGTTGACTCCACTTACATCCCAGATTTCAGAAGGTGGGAGAGCGCTGTGTCTGAAAGGGCTCAAAGAGTGTTTACAAGCCACAAATGACACTGTTGAAAAATGGACAAAATGTTTGGAAAAGACTAGGGGCGGAAGAATACTGAGGCTGAACCCCAATAAAATGCACTTAGGCTGAGATTCAATCAACATCCTTCATTTTGCGTTCAATTAAATGTAAAAATTGTACTTTTTTTATTTTTATTTTTCCTCAACCAGAACAGTTTACTGAGTTGATTTTCATCATTGCTGATCTCTCCAAGCTGTGTCAGTGAAGATAAAAATGCAGTTAATGAAGAATTAAATCTGACCTTAATTATTTTAATGGCATACATTGCATTGCCTCTGTAGACTTTTCTATTTTTTTTTTTTTTTTTTTGCCACAAAGAAAATTTGCTTTGGAATATGTTCTTTCCATTAAAAAATATAATAATTTATCTCCGAAAAAAAAAAAAAAAAAAATCCTGTTTAGATTTTAATTGCATATGCCTTGAAAACCTTTAAGTTTGTTTGCTTGTGTTATGGCCATTGTATTCCTTATTCTCTTGGTTGTGTTTCACAACCCTCTTGTACCTCATGTACTGTCAAGAATGACACTCCAAGAACTATTTTCCAAGGATCATTAGCATTTCTTCACATGCACCCAATGGGTTAAAATGTTGAGTACTTAAAACATCATGATAAATACCAGGCATACTCAGCATCATTTAACTCAGGAACACACAAGGTCCCTGCACTGATAACGTCCTTACTGCAAAAAGGGTGTCAAAGATTTTCATCTTACCAGGCATTTTGCTGAGGTCCTAAAAACACTCTTAGTCAGCCTCTCTGTAGAATGATCAGCAGTTCAACACCCCAGCTCCTAACATAAAGGTCAAGCTCATCACGGTCGCTGTCCTTCAACAAGGGAAGAATTCCATGTATTAAAAACTCCTCTGGTGAGGCTGATTGACTTGAACAGCCAGGAGAAAACAGGTCGGCCTCAAGCCAAGACCAGTATTTGTCCTGCAGTCATCGGGAATTGCAATGTACTACCAGGACTTGGTTGGGATAGATTGGGCTGTAACCCCCCTCAGCGCTCTCAGGGATGACTCTGCTGGTACACTCAGCATTTTTTCCTTTGATGTCGACCATGTATTTTATCAGATTTTGTATACGAATAATGTTGCAGTGGCAATGAATCCATTGTTTTGCAAACTTTCTACACAGAGCTGGCAAACTACTGAGGTTTGCCATGAGTTTTGTGTCATTATTAGTTTAGCTGTCCCATTGCTCAGTCTCTTGAATCTCAGCTCAGAGAGATTACATTTCTCATCCCAGGTAGCAAGGCATTTACAGGTCTTTCAGCAGGATCAAATGATTTATGGGAACACTCATTTAGAAACAACTCAGCAGGGTCAGTGTTGTGACGGAGGCGGCCTCCCCACACAGATGCTTGCTCACAGCTGAGGACGAAGCATTGCATATCATCCTGAACCAGAGATAACAATATCTTGCAGCTTCCCTACAGTTTTAATTCTCAGCACATGCCGCTAAGTGAAAATTGAAAAAGCAGTGTCTAAAGTAAATAAGAGGAAGCTGTCAAGATTTAACCCCAGGGAGTAGATTCTGTTAACATGCATTGTGAAGATATTTGTCTATGATTTTCTCTTAGCTTTACTTCATCGTCAAAAGTTTTACACTTTGCAAATTATTTGAACTAGTAAATTGGTTTTATGACAGTGAAAAGTAATTAAGTTTAAGAACATCACACAGTGACCCCATACAAATATGTGTTAAAGAGAGTCGGTGTTACTGTCTGAGAATTAAGCTCTGCAGCGCTGTGGGAGAGAGATCCACTTTGAATGAGTGTAGGTACAGGCTCTTGCCAACAGTGTGAGTGGAAGTTAAAAAAAATATATATATCTCAAGTGTGTGCATCTCCTGTGGAGGTTTTAATTATGTTTTGCAAAAATAAGCTTGCCTGTCAGACCAGCCAATTATAATGGCTTTATCAGTGAGAGATGGCATCAAGACTCAGAGTGTCACACTGTGCACCCAAAGTTTTGTCTTCCCTAGAGGAGAGTATAAAAGAACAAGTGATGCTATATTGTTCGGGATAACTTGATGCCTGAAGACTTTACTAGGATAGCAGAGGAAAAATGATGTTTCAAAAGTAAAATATGAATACTTAAAGAGAACATACACAAATAACATACATGGGCACATTTTAAACACTTCTTTTCACTAATGATCATTGTTGTTTATAGTTTTAAAGTATCTCATAATACCAAAAGGTGCCATGGTAAAACATGATATTTTTTGTACTTGCATGATATCAAAATATGTAGGGCCCAATTTACTAAAGCATTTGGCATGTGCAAAATTGTCTTTCTGGCCCTAAAAGGCAGAAGAGGAAAGCACATGATTCATTGAGGTACTTTGATTGCTCTAATCACAATTCCGGTCAGTTAAATTGCATGTGCAAAATTTTGAAAATTAGTATTGGATGCTTTGACATGGACCTACAACTGACTTTACATTGGTATACATTTAATTAAATATATAAATACATCATAGAGACATTTAAAACTTTGTATCCTGGAACAAGATAAGAGAGCAAATGTAACTTCTTCCAGCTTGCTCAATAGATCAATACAGGTGAAATAGATAAGGTTAGCAAGTGTACCCACTTACTGTGCTTGTTTTCTGCTCTGTGGGTTGATCTCCCTGTTGCCATTAAATCTCCAATTTGGCAGCTGCAGTAGTAGCAGTATCTACCCCTTCCAAAACATTTTGATTCAGCAGTTCATACTTTTACACCTGCACTCTTTTAAACCTACTGCTAGCAGCACAGATCTCTCTGTTGTGTGATGCTGGGAGCCCTATCTTCCACACAAGAATAGGTGGCAGTAGCTCTACCTCAAGTTGGTTTGCTAATTTCAGACTGACACAGTTGTTATTTTTCCAGATGCAGATGTTCTTAAAATAGCAAATGAATGTGTGTCCATTTGGTGGGTTGCTATTTTGATAACACCAGATGTGACTATTGGGTCACAAAGCTGCAAATGTCGATCTGCACTATGGTGTGACTCTGCTTGCTTTACCCTCATCAATTAATAACTATCCTTGGTGTATAGGTGTCACTGTACATGTGCTAAATAGCCAATGTAAAAGTCTCATTTGAGCCATTGTGCTTCTGCATGAGCTTTGAGAAAGCCATGATCATGGTTAATATTTGCTGAATAACATTGCACAGCTCTGGCAGAACATTTTAAGGCCAATTTATTTTGCAAGCTTGCTAAACATTGCCCTCATCTGAAAAAAAAAATTCAACAGAGGACACAGTAATAGTAGGACAGTGAGCTAACTTTCAGATTTAGCTTGAGCTTGCAACCTTATTTGGTCAGTTGACTTTCAATGAACTATCAATGTCCACACTGTTTAAAAATCTATATCGATTCTGCTACTAAATGAAAAAGAAAATAACCATTAGTATGATGACAGGGCTATCTGGATAGCTATGCAATCAAGAGAGCTGGTTAACATGATGACTGACTAGTTTAATTTGTAAACAGTTAGCCCTGTGACATCGACATGAAAAAAGGCACAATGGTAATGCAGAACTTGCTTTTGTTCAGTCAAGGTTAAGTATCATAAGACCATAAAACTAACGAACCCATAGAAGTGTGTCAATATTTGCCAGAAAATGATATGATGAATCAACTAATGCCATCTTGCGACCTTTTGCTCACAGTTTGGTTCCCACTTCAAAAATCTCTCCTGTGTCATTGTCAGTTTAGCCTGATGGACTTTCTCACCAGTAATGCATGATGGAATTAGACCAGAATGCAAGGGTCTATCTATCCATGGGCAAAGATTAGTCATTTGAGGCAAAGATCATTAAGGGAAAGGAACAGATTACTTGACCGTGGGAGCTGAATATTACACTGAGAGCACAATTTGCTAAACCGAGAGTACAAATTTTGCTAAACTGTAAGAGCACATTGAATTGCAAGAAATGAGATTGTTTCCTCATCCCTGGCCCTGAGAGGCCACAGTACATGCTATTTTTGTTGCCCAGCACTTGCCAATTAAAATATTTCAGTACACAGGTAACACACCTCACCTGGCTTCTTGGGTCTAAAATGGTTGTTTTGGAACTTCAGGCAATCAGCAAAAACAAGTATACACTGAAGCCCTCCAGGACTAGGTATGAGGACCACAGGGCTAAGACATAATTGTGAATGAGTGTAGTTGTATTATGGCATAATATATTACACCATATTGCGACATGCAGTATCCCCCAAAAAGTTTGCTTTAGACAGCTTTAAATACCCATCATTGATTTTAAGTGATTTTCCGTAGCACTCGGCATATGAATACATGTCTTAAATTGTCAACTTCTGAATTTGAGTTTGTCTAAAAATAGAGAATTAAAACATAAAAAACACACAGACTGTCAGTTTCCCCTTTTGTTATGACAATTGTGTGCAGGGAGAATTAAATTGGGTACAACATGATTTTGGTAATCTGTCTATCAATTCATAATGCCTAAGAAAGGTGTCAGAATTTAGGAGCCCAACCTTGTACCTGTATCCCAGTGCTCATTATAAGTATTCAAAAAAACACCATCCCCTTGTCTGGAAATGTCTGGAAATAAGTTATTCAGTATTCTATGAGCTGTCAAGAGCACAAGGAATAGGCCAGTGCTGGACACATGAGCAAATTGTTGGAGTTCCAAAGAAGGATTTTACTTCAGCACTATCTTCATGTCCACTCGGTTATTATTTTCTCATGGCCTTGCTATGAGGCCATATCTCTGGTGTAGAAAAAGCTATGAAGTCATCCTACTATGTAATAAAGTGTAATATTTGGTACTTGATGAAGATGGGACTTTTGCATGTGGGAACTATGTACCCGTGCGTCATATGACAGTGAATCTATTGGTTTGCAGTCCAAAGTGCATGGCATCACACCCCTTAGGATGCTGTTTTTCTTATTTGGGTTTGATATTATACCTTGTAGCAGCCCAAAGATTTCCCTGCCGAAGCCACTGTCTGTGTGCAGAGCGTAAACAGGTCTACTGCCAAGTATCTGGCAACCGGATGGTTTTATACTCGGTCCACTTGGTGTAACAGGTGATGGAGGTGTCTTAAAAAGGCAAATTGTTAATATTTAACTGTATAAAGTCTCCTGAAATCTATAATTCAACACTGCTGAAATGTGTCCCTATTTGTGACCTCTTAATGCTGTGGTGAAGTGAGAGTGGTGAAGCTTCTGTACACTCAGCCTCACAGCATTGTTTATCAAGGGATCAGAGGTCTCTGATTAAATCTGCATGTGAAAAAACCTCAGTAATCTCAGTACACTCAAAACTGCAGAGCCATCAGTTATCAGAACAGGTATAAATGTTGAAGTATCAGTCATTATTTAATTCATTTTAAATGCTGATTCAAAATGCAGGTATTAAACTGAAACACGATTGCACACATAGCTACATCAAATAATTAAGAATAAAGCCATAATTGGACAAAGGAGTGTCTTACTTAAGAATACTATCAGGTGAAGCAAATATGCTACTTTACCAAAAGATTAATTTAAATATGCAATGGGCAAAATTTTAGCCTGCCAGATAGGGTATAAAATATGTAGACAAAAAAAGTAAAATACAGCCAAACAGACTACAAAAATAAAAACACAAACATATCTACCTTTTATCTGTAGTACTAATGTAAAAAAGTAAATGTTAAACAAAAACAATTTTTTTTTCATTGAAACATCACAAAATAGGCACAGTCAGTTAATAGAGATTAGAGGATGAGACCTGGGGAGATAAATGAAAATAATCAGCTCACTTCATATTTTTGTTGTTAAAATTGTCATTTTGAAATTCTTGTTGCAGCTTGGTCTCCTATCTGTGATTGGATATGACAATGTTATTCAGTGAGTGAGGGAGTGTGGCCACTCCATTGTCACCACTATGGAATGACAGCAATAGATTCCTTCACGATGTGTGTTTTTCTTACATCTCTGTCAAAACCAGTTCTGTTTTCATTTTAGTTTTAATGCAATAAATACATTTGACTGTAACTTAAATGATGGCCAATCCACCAAAATGGATGGAGGCTCATTTTCTATTTTCAGAACATTGGCACAGGAGGTACAAAAAATGGCTTCATGAAAAATTTGCAAATACCTTTGCAGCAGAGCCAGCACATCATGACACCTGCATTCAAGTTACTGCAGCATAAGACATGGAGTAAAATATGGCCTTATGCCATTAAACCTCATTTCTTTCTACCAGTGCAAACTCCCCTGACACATGTTGTTTTGTATTTCATGGGAATATCTTCTATATCATGAACATAAGTGTGCCATCTGCTTCTATATTTAAAGAAATGTATAGCAAAGCTGTAGCAGATATAGCAAACAATAAAGCTATGCAATTATTCTCATCTTGTTAAGGCATTATTCTACTGTTTCAGCATATCAATATGCTCCACATTCTGGTACTGAACCCAGAAGTGACTGTGTCCAGCATTGCCATCAGGCAATGCAAAATTGACCAGAAAGGAAGGGATTTGGTTGATATTCAGCCGAAATTTCTACTACACATGTTGGAAAAAGTAAAATATTGCAGGCTTTACTCTGGGCAAAAACATTTTTAAATACATTTTCTAAATTTAAATACTGTGTTTAACACCAATTTCTACAGAAAGGAACTTGGTGGCAGCACTGCAAAACAACGCATATCAGTAAATAATAATATCATGATTTCCCACAATTTACAACAGGGTAGACTCAATTTTCTTTTGTTGTCTTTTCTTTCTTTGTATAAATAGGGTATATTATCTATCATAACATTTAAAACAGGTTGTAGTTAATGACACCTAATTATTCTTCATATCCTTATTGAAACACACTAAATGGAATTTTACTTTAGCAAATTATATTAAAAACTTCAGAGCATATAAAAAAGACAAAAAAACTGGATGAAGGTATTCATGCTTTAACTGGGAAAACAATGATTAATGTGTTTATTCCCCTTCACAGAGGTAACACCAAGGGATGTATAGGCTGACCTATTTAGATATGAAGGTTATGTTGGAGAGTGTGAGTGTAAGTGCATATGAGGGAGAGAGAAAGAGAGCCCATCAGAATTTCTGCTGCATGCTCAGTCTTTACAGTCTTTACAAAGTTGATCATTAAAAAAATTGTGTAGGTCTGGTTTTCTCTGAATATTGATCTCATCCAATTACTCAGATTCAGATTGTAACCCCCCCAACCCCCACCAAAATAAAGAATGTAGCTGAACCTAAAGGGTTGTTTACTTCATTTATCATTAACTGCCCTCTCGGGATCAAAAGATAAATCCAGTGAGGGTAAATAGTCTCATTCTTCTCTGGTTTTATTGTTAATTTGCCTGTTAGACCACTGGTCTGCTCGGGGTAAAGCTGTAGCAGATGGCTGTAGCAGGTCAGTGATGCATGGTGTAAAAAATTCTGTTGATTTGAAAGGTATGACAAATTCCTTACACTCAAGATACATCCCACATGTGCATATTTGGAAACTACTCTGTCGACCTTCGAATGCTGAAATAATAGATGTGGTAAAGGTTACATATAGCGGGGGCAGCTTGAACATTACGGAATTCAATTTTTTCAGAGGTGTTGTCTTTAGCATACTTAGTTCTGTGTGTTTGCCTGGTGACAGAAATCATGAAATCATCCTTTCCCTTCATAATAAACATATTATGAATTATCATTGCATTCATACTTAAATTTAAAGTTCTGTAGTGGCCAGGTGCCTGCAGACATGTGAGCCAAGCATCTGTTGACCTCTACAACACAGGCAATATGTGATTGCTGATGTATCTGCAGGGTGAAACATGGAGACCTTCTTGACATATGAATTGGACTAAGTACTGTGATGTGATCAGTGGTCCCTAGTTAGTCCTGCTTGTACTGGTTTTGTGAATGCCTTTAATTCATATCTCATTTAATTTCTGTCTCATTTGAAATCTCCATGTGCTGCCTAAAATGGGGGAAATGTTCCTGTTACCTCTGATGTTGGCTGTAACACCCATGAGCAGGACTGACTTTGCCTCCCATCTCAGTACTGTTTCAAGTAAATGCAGTATCTCACCCAGATGCTTCTCCAGACATTAAATCACCACTGTTGATTAACAGGGAACATGAAATCCAGTTTTTGCAAATACTGGGCCATTGCCCTTTGTCTGAATACCTGATAAATTTTACATACTAGAATCTGGTACAGAACAATCATATAGCTCATGAGCATACACATAAACTTTCAGCTTTATTTATCTCTACAGAACAAGATTAAACAAAAATTACATAAGGTAGAAAACTTAAAAGCCCTCCTCATACTGTACTTTAAAATCATGGTCAGTTTGTGCACTAATAGCTAGTGTTGCTCAATTGCCATATGTAACTTTGACCGCTCCCTGAATGTGCAGGGTATGCCTGTTTATTCAGCAATGTGCTGAATTTATCTGTATTATGACTTCAGATGTGATGTTGTGTACCATGGTTCAACAGACTAAGTGCCTACTGACACTGCTTATTGGCATTCCTGCCTGCAGCGCTCCATAGGTTTATATCCCTCTGCCTTGAGCTTTTCAGTCATAATTAGTTCAAGGTTTATCTGGCTACTTTGTTATTTTGTACCCATGGTTATAGGAGCTGAGAGTTGAGAACTTGAACAAATTGAAATCTTTTTTAATTGAAAACAACTGGATCCAAATTTTTTGTGCTATTAATACACTGACATAAAAAAGAAATGTCAGAAACATACACATACCAAGGTTTTACCCCTAGTAGACTCACATGGAAATCAGTCTCACTTTAGTAATTAGTCTCGTTTTTAATAATTATGCACTATTTATTAAATAAAAGATACAACAACTTGTAATTCATAATGGTTGAAGGCATTACATTCAGACTGGTTTGAATGCGGCTCATGTTCTTACGATATCAACACAGACACCACGTTTAATAAAATATATTTATTAAACAACAAAGAAAATCATACCTTGACAGTTTTTATTGATCTAAGGAAAGAGCATATGCGTTTGTGTGTGTGTGTGTGTGTGCGGGTGCGCGTGCATATGTTGAGAACAATGGGCGCGTTCCCGTCTGTTCCATCTGTGTTCCCGTATGTGTCGGTTACATGCACGGTGCTTAATAACGATCCAAATTCCACGGCTAGTGTGGCAAGTTTTGAAGGAAAATGTATATATCGTGTTTGTCGTTATCAAGATCGCATGCAGAGAGCTCAGTTAAGAAGGTTATAGAAGATTATATACAATACAGATATAGCATATATTAATTACATTGTAATTAAACAGAACGTGAAACATTCAATCCAAGTGCCTGGTGTGTCCGTCTTACGTGTAGTTGCTATCTGGGGATAGCAACTACCGCAGTTCATGTGTCCAAGGATTTTGTCTTTTCGTCCATCTGTTGTTGGAGAAGGAATCCCGCTGCTGAACTTTCTAAAATGGTACGTCGTCCGAGTTTGCACGTCTGGATTGGATGATTTGGTTCGCTATGGTTTGGATGTTTCAGATGCTGTGAAGCAAGCTGAAACAAGTGTTCAGGTTACCACGCAGGATGGCTGTGGATCCGTCGCGTGAAGTATGCCAGTAATGAACCATGCTGTGCTGGATGGTTGAGTGCTTGCAGAAATGCAGGCCTGGAGCAAAAGTTTCTTGCTTGCATTCCACACGCCAGGGGTGGACGAGCAAGAAGGGCAAAAAAGACAAGAAGGGAGAAGTGCCCGGAAGCAACAGACAGAGACAGGGAGTTTGTCTGTCTTTTTATTGCTTAAGTTTTATTGCCCTTTGTGTGTTTCCGGCGCTATAGTATTGGTGTACCGTAGCAAACATGGGCTGTCTTAAGCACTGAGACTGTTTAAAACACGCACTCCCTGGTGATGTCAGGGTGAACGTGTGCACATTGGTAGTGCCGTTTGCTAGGGACCCTACAATGGCATGTTTCAGATGTCCCCCACAGAAAAACTTATATTGGTTCTGTTTGGGATCTCACAGAACCCAACCATAAAACATGGTTAAATGCAATGGATTTTCATCTGCTTTCAAACCTTGATTGATGTTGAAGGTATAGTTGTATAGTGGTATACAACCACTCCTGAATAATTATGATAAATGTGCAGGCACACACATATTCACAAATCTTTGCATAACTAACCCCTCCCCCGTCTGTCTCTCTGTTTCATCACCTTTCTGAAATGTGCAGGCCTTGCTAAGTGAATGTGCAGGAAAGCTAAGACTTCAGAAATGACCTCTCCATTGGATTTTAATGTGATCAGAAGAAGTAAAATAAAAAATAAAATTGACTGAGCTATAACTTTTAACTATTATATTTACATGTACAGCACTGGGGTTTGTGAGACCCCAAACAATGAGGAGGTAAAGCCAATTTCAACACAACACAAGGGTTAGGTACAATAGAATTGGGTGACTGCTGAAGGTTTGTGACAATACTCAATTACTCATAGTAAATCATGCTTATATACCATATGTATCCATACATAGTCCCATCCACAGTGTGTTTCAACATGGTATTATTTTCACTGGGTATCAAATTATGATATTCATTAATTAGAGATTCATGCTGAGGAGCACAGATTGGAGGCCATTGCATGAGGCAGCATGGAGCCCATTGTAGGCACTGAGTGAACTATCAAGGGACCCATTTTGGGTACTGAACAGGATAGAAATGGGCCCATTTTGAGTACTGAAGGGGACAGCATGTGAAGCATGTGATCACAGAATGGAGCAACATTTGGAAATGATATGGGCACTGAGTGCAGCAGTATGTCGGTGATACTCAGAAACTCATGGAACCCCTATATAAGTACAAAATGGACTACTTACTGTATAAGTCAATTTATAGAAAATAAAAGAAATGAATGAACAGGTTGGCCATCACTTGTCAAACATATACTTTCTTCTAAATCCCTTGGGGAAAGGCTCTGTTTGTTTTGGACTTAATTTCTTTGCTCATCTGCAAGAGAGTGCAATATTAGACCACTTCTCAAAGGGATTGCCAACTCAAATTTGTCATTTCCCATCTGAATGGATATTTTTCATCATATTGGGGGATGATGAACATAACATCAAGCATTTGATCAGAGCAGATAGTTTACTGCACTTCTACTCTACAAGGTATAATGCAAATGAGAACTACCTCAAATAAACATTTTGTAAGCAATGGGAGCATGATCATGCCATTGAAATTGATTACAGAACAATTGAATTTGGTTGGCTAGACTGAAAGCACTTGCAAACAAAAGGTTTAAGAGTAGGCACCACAATAGGGTCCATCTGGACTATAAAGATACACTGACCCCCTTCTAGGCTGTCACATCAAGGTTTTTCGAATTACATTTCGCTTTTTACATTTTCGCTTATTTTGGAGCCTCAAGTGACATCAGTTTAAGGGTAAAACATCTGGAAGATTAGAGTAGGAGTTCTATTTTTTTTAGAACAAAATTTGTTCATATCTATCCTGATGACAGAGGAGATTCTTTTCCCCAAAAAAAATATTGCACCCATTGATGGGGTTCAGCTGAAATGATTAATGCCAGGACATGTTTCTGCTCAGATGAATACCCTTTTTTTCAATCATGATTTGAATTTACAGATTTTAGACTTTTTATTTTTGTTTGATTTGTTTCAAAGGTCTGTCTGATTTCAGGTTGTATGCTTTCTAATTTAAAAAAGTTACATTATTCTTCTTCAAAAAAATCCCTTTTAGATATGCACAATGAGGCTTGACTTGTAATTTTTTTTCTTGCTTCTTTTGTTTTACTCTACATCACTGTGGAGCCAAGTTTTTAAAAAAAAAAAAAAAACTGTGCAGACTTAATATTTGATAAAGCTCACTAAGCAATAATTGTTAAAAGCATATGCTTATTTTATGTGGATCTCAGCTAATTCTATGTTTCAGTCTGGTCTTACTCCAACCTATAAATCATGTGCGAAACAAAATGCGACAGTATTCCAAAGTATGTGTCATCTCTTGATGCATTCAGATGCAAGGCACATAGGATAGTGGCTTGAATAATGTGTTCCCCACTGAATTTTCGAAACATTGTACTGCAGGGAAAATTATTGAACTTAATCAGGATACCACACACATGTTCAACTGATCAAAATGGATACACGTCTTGTTCAAAGGCAGAGACCCGTAAATACTGAGCGTGACAGTATCAAAAGTAATAATCAGTCTCTCATACAGTAATTCTCAGGAAGTACATCAAAAGCTATAAAGGCTTTGCAGTTCAGGCATAATGACCTGATCACATGCAAATGATTGATATATATTACAGGGGCATGATTTTGCCCCTCATCCTCATTTTGCTAAAAATCATATGAAAATGTTAATTTTATCTCCACTGTCACATCAAACTTTCATTGTAGAGAAAAAGCAAATTACACTCATTCACTTGTAAGTGTTTGGAAGTATAAAGAGCAAGGTACATAGATCATATTTAGTTCTATCAGACAACACAATGTGAAAACATAAGAGCAAAGGTTAAAACACTTGTCTAAAACCCTGTAAGTAATATCTTTCCAGTCTATCACATGGCATTAAATATTACTAAATTAATTATTAATTATTTGGAATAAATGTCAAGTACATGACAAGGACTTGCTGAAAGAAGAAATTGAGGGAAGAATGGTAGACCTACAGTCCACATCCAGTTTCACTCAGTCAATAAATGAAGCAGGCATATTTAGAATTTTTATAGATTGCAGATAGACATCTCTGTATTAAAGCTGGCCAGGAACATCATTTCCATGAAGTAATTAGTAATAGAGCAGGTCATTAAATTGATTCCAAATTTGGTTACAGTGAGTTCAAAACAAAATTTAAATGAGTCATATGTTGTTATTATTATTATTACTATTTTTTTTTAATGAATATAGCCAATTTTTGGATGAAATGAGACAAAGAATAATGAAACTCACTGACCACATTAAACTGAAAAAATGTTTTCCCGTATTTACTTTGTTTTTTAAAGGTTTCAGAATTCCATTTAATTCATCTGTCTTTTAGTCTCATATGAACAATTTTCCAATATCTGTCTGCCTTTTAAAATATAAATCTAGAGGCTGTACATTGAGGCTGATCAAAATGGTTTGATGCTGCTAATGTAAGAGATGTTTCTCTCATGGTTACTAAACCCATTACCAATCTGGGTTCAATAAAGCAACTGAATGACTTTAGGGCCTAAGGAGTTAACAAGCAACTGTTCATGCATAGCACCTCATGAATATCTGAGATGTAAAGTGAAGAAACACTTAATGAAATGAGGCAAAAAATATATATATACAAAAATATGCTAGCTTTGAGGTCCAAAACCTCTGTGATGCAAATAAATGTAATATTGATTCCAGTTAGTGTGTTTCATATCATTATACAATTTTTATTCAGTTCCACATTGTGACTTTTCCTATCTGAATAATGATGTAAATCTTTTGATTATGCATCTAAATAAATAATAAAATCCTTACTTAAAATATGTAGGTTGGGGCTCTGGGTGGCTAACACAATAAGACGTTTGTTTTGGAAACCAGTGCTAGCCCTGCAACTGTGAGTTTGAATGGCCATCCAGCTGTGCCATGACCAGCTCTGGCCGTAGGTCTGCATTGGCTCAGCCTTGCCATGGGAAGATGGGGTCAAGCCAGTTAGGTCTGTAAGGTCGCCATCACACCTGCCTTCTTTAGACTGTTTAAATCAAACCCTGGTGCATCTACACCCTTGGTGCAGTTGGATTGGGCAGCTGTCAACACAGCAATCACACTCTTTTGTGAGAAGTGGTTTCGTGCCCGTACCAGATGAACCCTGGTGCGATTTGATTGCAGTGAGAAAACAATATGACCCTGTTTTGATCCAACTGCAGGAAGTGCCCAAACACGTTATGCATTATTTTGTCAAGCAAAATAATAGGTCAAATATGTTTTATTCCCCCCCAATAAAGTAAAAAAAAATATATATTATTGACTTGCGGAGGACTACGGTGAATTTAACAATTGCTACATGTATATGTCTTATTGCTTGACTATACAAATTGTAAGATTATAGCTATTTTCTCCTTGAACTGATTGAAAATTGATGTTTTCCCCTCTTCTTTCTCTCCCAAATTCTTGTGTCTATCATGTCTTCCTTCAAAAATCTGGCCAAAGAAAGAAAGGCTTTTGTGATTACGTTTCCAGCCCTGCCCCATCCAACACGTCACTCAGAAAATGGTTTTATTTTCCGGTCCACTTAATTTTGAGCAGTGTGAAACCTAATTGGACCAAACAGAAAACCAACTAAATTTATCAATCTGACTGTGATTCAGACCAGGAAAACAGTCTAATAGGTGTGAAAGTGATCTCACTCTCCAGTGGCCACCCCCGGTTAGTCAGATGCCTGCTGATGCACAGATCGAGTGTACAACATAGGCAGTAGGTGGTAGGTAGTGATAATGAAGTGTGGAAAGAGGGGCTCCTTGTCACATGACTTGGAGAAATTGTATGTTCATGGCTGTGTTTAGAATGTAAAATTGTGTGTTTAGTTGGACATTAAGTGGCATCAGCATGAAAAGTATTAGAATATGCATTCAAATGCACAATTCTCCCATCCACAACTTCTATATGTGACTCAAATTTGAAAAGGGGGCATTTGTACCCAAGGCCATTACGCAACAATGCATAACCTGGTGTAATGAGGAGAACATCTGCGCTTGCTGTTTGCTGGCTTGATATCGAGAGACAGTTCTTGGAAAGCATAGGCCAACAGCTAAAAGATTCATTTAGCTGCCATGATTTAGACAACTGGTTACATAGTCAAAGGCAGGTGAACAGGTAAAATACATTTTGAAATATTAGCTATTCTTTGAACTTACTGTGTGTGTGTGTGTGTGTGTGTGTGTGTGTGTGTGTGTGTGTGTGTGTGTGTGTGTGTGTGTGTGTGTGTGTGTGTGTGTGTGTGTGTGTGTGTGTGTGTGTGCGTGTGTGCGTGTGTGCGTGCATGTGCGTGTATAAGGGATGAGTTCAAATTTTCAAATATTTGACTAGTAATGCACATCAAAACATTCAAATAGCATGCCCGGCTCACATTTATTTTTCATTTGTTTCACTCGGTATATTGAACCACAGATAGCTACAGTGCTGTAGGCTATGTATAAGAGGTAATTGGTAAATGGTTTACACTGCCATCTGATGGTGATTTAAATGCCCTACACTACATTACTGGACACATTACTAGACATGTGGAAGGAACTAAGACATGGAAAGAATGGCACGGAAAGTTAAAAGGTCCAAGTGGAACTTTATTGACAAAAAGAATGACAAGGAAGTGAAATCCAAATTGTGCAACGCTAAGTTGTCCTACCACAAGTCAACAACGTCAATGCACTCGCATTTAAAAGCAAAGAATCTGCCCGAAACCATGCAGCCACAGACCCTTAGCAGCCGCAGACCTTTAGCAGCCAACCATCCATAGCTAACTTCGCAACAAGGCAACGTCCTTGTGATGACAAATGTACAGGATAAGCAAAAGCTCTTAGCACAAGGATGACAGCAAAATACATGCTTCCCATAAGTTTTATCAAAAGAATGGTATTTTGCGAATTAATGGCTTTCTTGGAACCATAGTATATGGTCCCATGCCGTAAAAGCATTACCTCACAAATCGAAAAGCTGTATGCTGATACTGCTGGAGATCTCTGCAGAAACTTAGCCAGTGATGAAATGGTAGCATTAGCTAATGATGCATGGACTGCACTTATCAATGAATGATATGCTACTGGTACCTGTCACCACATGCTTAGCTGGGAAATGAAAAGTGTGGTGCTACAAATGCAAGCAATGCCAGAGACACATACAGCTGAAAACTTGGCTAAATAGCAACTGAGTTGTGGGGTTGAAATGGCAAAGTCACTGCGTGTATACATGACAATGCTGGCAACATTGTCCAAGCCCACAAAGAATTTATTGAATGGGACTCAAATCCCTGCTTTGGCCATGCTCTTCAACTTGCAGTCAATGATGGATTTGAGCTTACTACAATAAACAATGTGGTTGTTTCTGCTTGTCGACTTGTTTCACACGTTCAGCATAGCAGTTCAGCAATATAGGCCCTTAAACAAAAGCAGCAACTTCAAAACCTACCAGAGCACCACTTTGTGCTGTACTGTCGCACACAGTGGAATTCGATTCATGATATGTTTGAGCGCCTGCTTGAATAGTGATGGGCAATTGTGGCGGTCCTCTCAGACAATGATTTCACTAAGCAGTCTGACACCCAAACCCTTGATTTAACTGACGATAGCTGGAGCATTATCGAGGAGTTACGACCAGTGCTGTCTGTGCCATTGAAATACAGCCTAGCACCTGATGAGGTGGACAGTGCATGTAAAGTTGCATTCACTGCATCATTCCTCGACCCAGGGCATAAACACCTGAGATTTGCCGTAGAAGTGGTCAAGAATGTTGTCAAAGCTGGGGTCCATGAGCTTACTTCAGCTGTAAGCACTCAGATGACAGAGAACAGCGATGATGATGATCCTGAATTGGGTACATCAAATACGGCCAAAAAACCTCAATATGCCTCTGCCATTGCATTCTATTTGGCAAAGAGTACCATACAGAGATAGCTACGATGCTGGACACAGATTTGAACCATTACTGCAAGGACATGTGTATCACCCTGCATCTGGATCCACTGGATTGGTGGAGGGTTCATGAAATGAAATATGGAAGGTTGGCAAAACTGGCAAAAGCATACTTGTGTGTGCCCACTACTTCTGTTCCGTCAGAGAGAGTTTTCTCAGCGGCAGGACTGATACTGAATCAACTGCGATCTTGCCTTGACCCAGAACACGTCAACATGCTGATCTTTTTAAACAAGAACGCATAACGTGCACGTTGAAAAAAGAGGACAAAGGCATAGCCTAGCCTAGAGACTGACCTTAGGTTCTAATTTTCACTATATCTACAATCTTGACAGACTGTTCAATATTTAAAGCAGCAGCATATCTTTGTTTTTTGTTAGTCTAATCAAAACCAATCAATGTGACGTGTTGAATTTACACACTGTTTTTATTGTTGTCTATGAGCCGTTAATTGTTAAAAAATAAAGTATATCATTAAAGCAGTTGTAGCATATCCTTGTTTTTTTGTTAGTCTGATCAAAACTGATCAACGTGACATGTTGAATTCACACACACTGTTGTTATTGTCATCTATGAGCATGTATATTTGGCTATACCAAATGTAGCATATCCTTGCTTTTTTTGTTGTAATGAAAACACAACATCCCGTTTTAGGCCAGCTGTTAAAAAAGAATGTATAGCCTAAAAGCCTGTAATTTAACCATTGCAAGAAGTGCACAAACACAACTGTTTTGCATGCAAATTATATTGTGTTTTTCTCAGGTAAGCAGATGAGCCAGTACTCCAAAGATTACATTCCTCTAGAGGAACATTGCTGTGATACCTTTGAGCCATGTACTTAGCCTAAATCACTTCAGTAAATACCCAGCTATTTAATCGGTAATGTAGTGATACACAATGAAGACTTTAAGCTATATGAAATGCAAGGATAAATGTGTCTATTAAGCAAAAAAGTGATACTGTGTATTAATATTTTACTTTTGTTATCTGTCAATATCCTTTTCTCAAAATAATGAATATCTAACAATTTAAATCCTCTTTACCATAGATCTTTTCCAGTCTGTTAAAGCATCATTTGACATATGTAAAACACTGTGTACAGTAATTCCAAAGGTATAATACATAAACAAATCTTTGTAAACAGAGCGTTGACGAGAGAATACTGCCATGGTCTTCCATTACCAATAAACCTAAGTATATCTGGGGTTTAGAGAGCAACCTACATTTTTAATGCATTCTGTAAGTCTGAGGGGACATCCTAACCGGAATTCAGGTTATCTTATATGTTTCCAGCTACTACTAAAACAGTCAATTTGGAGTGGAGTGAGAGAGATATTCCATCTGTTGAGAATCTCTACCAGTATGAGAATCATTTGAAGCCAGTCAAGATCTCCAACCCACACAACAGAGACAAAGGAGACAATGAATATACAGTATTCCATTTGGCAAAAAGGCACGTACTTAAGTTGGACTACCTTGGGTGTGGAAGCTGAAAAGCATTTTTAGATCCTGACCCTGGACTGAAATTCTATGATGATTCCTCTTTTGTTTGTTTATTTTTTGTCTGAGGAATATCGCTCACTCATTTATATGGAAATGACATTATTTTGTTTCTCTGAGAATGGAGGATGATTTATGCATTTACATTAAAATCATATGAAGGGTTTGTTAATGCAGATGGTAATATCCCAGTGTGTGTGTGTTGAAACTCAATTATTAGACAGCAGGCTACATGTTCAACTGGTTCAATACATTAGTCATCTACTATATGAACAGTACACAACAGAACACATCGGAACATACATTGCATAATATCTCTCTTTGTCTCCTTGCTTAAAGCTGTGTAGGCAATGCTGTTGAATGAAAAGCCCCATAGGGGGCACCCAGGTACTGCAAACTGAAATAAAATGTCTGCAAAATCTCAGAGAGGAGAAATAAAACGTTAGAGACCAAACAGGCAAAAAAGCAGGAGGACAGCACACATTCAGTGGCAGGTTATTTTCCCCCAGCTCTGAGAAAATTAGATTAGTCAGATATGACAAGGACTTCATTATAGCTACCTTTAAAAATCAAAGGAGTCAAAGGTTGCTTGTGGGAGAAGAAAGAAAGCTGCTAAAATATGAAACGGGTTAAACCGTAAAAATGGGTGCCTGCAAAGCTGGCTTGCTGCACCAACCAGTGCTGCAATTAATATTCTCCTGTGGAACAGTGGGCTTTGTGTGAGGACGATCACATGGCCTCCACTTGCTCTCCCAGCTCACACAAGCCTGATAATTGCCTATTTACATTTCACCCCAACAGACTTCTGGTGCTGAGGACCCCTGTCTGTGGCCACCCTGCCCTCTCACAGTGCTTGTGGAAGTAAATTGCTGTGGCAAAGGTCTGTCACTTGATAGCAGAAAAGGAACAAGTATCCCACTAAAACAATCAAGTATAATAAAGAAGGTCTGCATGGTTGCCATGACAACAGTTTAAGGGAGGAAAAAAATATTTGCAATGTCACCTCTAGAGGATCAATTGGATAACTATGTTTCTGCCAGTGTGTATGCGTATCTGCACACTTAATTATACTGTTGGTTGTCATTGAAGTATTAATTTATCTATCAGTTAAGGACATATATTGCCAGCTTTTTTGCACCTGGAATGTTTACTTATATTTTACATCATGCTTAGGAAGCAGGGGCAAATCCAAATCCAAACCAAATCCTGTTTGAGGGTCCTCTGAATCATCATCGTAGGTGGATGGGGTATTTTCAGATTAGTGTCTATTGTTCAATCAATGAATTTGTTGCTTAACTATCAACAGTCTTTTTCCTCTGTCCACCAAAAGTAAAATGCTCCTCTCACCCCAGAGGACACTGACCCTCTTGTCAGGCATGATTAAAACTCAGAAATCTTCCTTAGCCCCTAGTGAAAACTAGTACCCTGTGACCAATCAGGAGATGGGGTGAACAATTTTTGACAGACTCTGCATGACTTTGGAGAGGGGAGAGGTTGGAGGGGTACTCATTGCAGAGAAGGTAATATGCGTTCAGAGGAATTTAGAATCCTATAATTAGGCTAGACAGCAAGATTTCTTGTGGCAGGTAAACGCAGGCAGTCTCTTTTCCTTGCAGTCCAGCACACCCACTTACAGAAGTGAAAAGGAGTCCAAATTCTGTCAGAGCAGGCAGTGGAGGGTGCAGTGTCATCCCTGGCACTTCAGAGCAGAGCAAAGAGGAGATCACATGTTGAAAGAATTCATTACATTTCTGATGCAGTGCGCCGGTGGGACTGGGCTCAGTGTGTCAGGGAGTCAGCTGTGCAGGACGACTGGGCAGGGTGCAGTGGAGGGTGACTGCTCCCCACATTCCACTATTGTCCATTCTCCTGCTTTAAGAGGTTCTTTAAGCACAACAATAACTGATTAAGGCAAGACAAGGCAAAATACTTACCTTGCATTGGTTTATATTTGCTTTGTCATTTTACTCCTAATTATCATTGTATTTAGCATTGCAAAAGAGAATGTGGCTTCAAACACAACTATCACAGTCCTAACCACTGCAATAACCTGCATATCCCTAATCACAACAATCAGTGTAGCCTCCAACCGTTCCAATCAACAGTTGTGGTGACAGCTTATTAAAAAAAATGTTTTCTGTTCTTATATGTGGATTGGTCCCATGGTATTGAATCAGGACCATGCATGCACAAAATGGGATTGGTCAATGGGGACTACCCAAACTATACATGAAGTGTCCCTCTCTGGCTCCATGTGTGTAATCAATGGACTGTGTATGAACTGGCATGAACACACGGATACAATTAGGACTTCAAAAAAAATGGGAGAATATCAGGGAAAAAGGGAAAAATATGAAGTTTTAGCAGACTCTATTAAAGTACAGTCATTTTGCAGATACATACTGTTGTCCAGAGTGACTTTGAAACTACAATGCAGAAAGTGCCCTCCTATGGGGGTAAAAGTTAATCTGTGCGATTGGCCTGTATTCATGTGTCTTTAAGCATATGATTTCTGATGATATTTATAGAGGCTAGCATATGGGTGACTCAATATTTAATTGAGTTAAAATCCATTGGCAATACAGTTGTTGATAGTCCTATGCAGCATTGCTCTTTTTTGACCCATAGGAAATTTTCCCTAGATGGCAGTAGTAAGTTAAACATCCCATTGACATATCAGCTACACAGAAAAAAAATATTAGCATGTTTATTTTACACAGACTAATTCATTTGAATGAATAAAAAGTTGTTCAACTCCAAATGGGGTTGAGGATATCTATTTTGACAGCCTCATTTGTTCTCCATACAGCTATCACTCTAAGACATGCTGAATATCGGAATAATTCTTCATAATAATTCTGTTATTAAAAACACAACTTCCTCATCATTTCATTTTAAAGGTACATGTGATGAAAGACCTGATAGCTCAGTCCTGTCAGTCCTGAGCTGCTGGCTTGCCCACATGTTGATCCTTGGGAGACTGGGGTTTGAGTCCCGGCTCTGGCCCTTCTACCTATACCCTCTCTTCGCTGTGACTCTCTCAGCTTTCCTACTCTGAATAAAGAAAAAATATGTATGGGATGGCTTGGCCACTCTCCTTTAAAAAAAAAAAAAATTTATAAATGATGAAATGATTGATTGTAAATGTGTCTGTGCAAGTCACATAATTTTAATGACAAAAAGATGTGTTTATATTGTGCTGGTAAGATCTATCATTAATGCCAATGCTTCACATTAAACAATAGGTAGTTCTGAACATGTAAAAATGAAGCAGGCACATACCACATTATTGTATTTGCTTTATTACTATTTCTTACATCTGTATCTGACATATTTGGCTGAAATTTGTTTGCTAACAATTTTTTTTGTGTTAGTGTGTGATCACAGATTAGAAAAAGGTTCTAGCTGGAAGGAGTGAACATGTCATATTTTTGTTTGAAATAACTGGAAGCCTGAACTCTCCAATCATTGCTATTCCAGCAAACCCCTGGGTGAAGTCAACACACAATGAATAGCCCAAGTATGTAATAATGTCACTGGAACTGACTTTTTCGAACAAGTGAGCTTGTTCAGTTTCTCAGTTTATTGTTACCAATGTTTCTTGTCAATGCAGAAAGAATTAAAAGTAGACCAGTTTCTTCATCATGAAACATCTTTGATTTAACAACAAGGTTAGCATGCAAATCCATATGTGAGAAACATCTGAACCCTATTGTACTTTAAGAAGAGTTTTGGCTTTTTCTATTGACTGTGAGGTATGATGGCATATGCAGCAGATCTGTTTTCAATGCATGTGATGTATGATATTTCACACAATATACATAGTTATCATTATCAAAGTATCTCAGATCTGCGGAGGGACATATTTGACCCAGAACCTCTGTCTATTCAAGTACACATTAAGGGATGTCGCAAGAAGCAGCAACAGAGGATTAGGCTGATTACAAGATACATGAGGGGGAAGGAGGCCAAATAAATAGATGCCAAGAATATGAGGGGCTATTTCACAGAAATTGTGTCTTCTTCTTGAGTTTTCTCATAATGGACACAGAAATGTAATGCATGCCCTCCACAGCAATTATGCTGGCTATTTACATTCTTTGTCTCTATTATGACATTTTGGTGACTTAAATAGTACTTTTTCTTTCCATTTTGTTTGTGAAATTTCTATCCTTCACATCTCATGTACTGTTTTCTCTTTTCTTGCCTCTTTGATTTGTCCTGATAATCCAGGTGATTTGTCCTCAGATGCTTCCAAATTTTCACTCACTGCAGTTTCATGCTTAATTCTGTTAAATAAAATTCAGTGTGTTATGTTCTCATTTCCCTCAAAGGTAGTCTTTGATTCTGTCTGTGTTCATGTTTTATCCATCGAAGATCTATTGAATTTGACCTTGAAAGAGTTACCAACTAGAAAAAAACAGTATTATTATTACATAAATTGAAGCTAACCTGCCTTCAATAAATACAGAAAAAAATAAAATGACTATCTGCAGACTATTGAAAATTGAGGTATTTCATTTCAAAACATAAATCCACTGTATTTTACATGTCACAACATTAACCTATTTACCTGTGTGTTGCAATACATTTTCAGCTCTCTATTTGTCATTTTTCATGGGCACATATTTTGGTATGCAAATGTCCCCAACAGAATGAATTTGAGTTCAGCTGGCTAACATTGGTATAGTTTTAGTCCTAATATTATTGATAGGAATCAAAGTATTTAAGTCCATCATAGGAATAATTAAAAGCAACACAGCTTCTTTGCTCTGTATCTAGGCAGCTGTAGTTCTACATGCCCAACAGATTGTTAATTAAGGATAAAGGTGACACCTCTGTGTTAGAAGATGAGTTGATTTAGATGCATGGCTTCCCTCATGAGCTGATCTGTGCCAGGGAGTTGTTGTCAGAAATAATGAGAGCAAAATAAGTGATAATTTACATAAGTACCGGATGTTATAACCCAGAGGTATTCAAATAATTTTCCAGAGCATCACTTGACCATGCATATGGCATGGTCATACACATTCATTAAAATACAGCTTAAATGTTGTATTGTTTACTTAATTAACACTCTGCCTTACAGGGTATGACTTATTCCACATTTTAATTGTTTCCACTGGGCATGTTACCGATCGTGCTGCTGATGGTAACACAAGTGAATGTAAGGACATACAGAGTATGTGACACAGGTACACATAATTTGCTTGAACAAATTGTAATTAATCATAATAAATGTATGGTTTGTAAGTAGTTTAGTTGGTATTTTCACTTTTGGGGAACTTCATATAGCCCCACATGAACTTTTTGTAAATATGTGTTCTTTGCAGTAGTACTTACTATACTGGACATTCTCATAATGACACTGCATTTTTTTTTTCTGTGAAACTCAAAGAATGAGCAGGGCACAGATGGCAATGCCTCAATCTGTGCCTCCCAACAGATGCTGGAAAACAAAATGAACTAGTTTCCTATGAGCTTCCCCTAGGCTGCCCACTGTGTGCTATCTTCAGGAAACTTTGTTTCACTTCAAGTTCACTTGGTTTTACGATTTCCTAACACTAATTATTTGCCATTCATTCAAATAAAGGCATTTGTGACTGCATTGATTTTAATGTTCCTCATTCATGAAATGCATACATATATTTCAGGATCTACAGTAATCTTCTGATTGTGATTTATATTCAGTCTAAGATGTTATGTGTGAAAATGTATGAAAATATTTATTTTTCAAACACACAAATGTAAATGACATGAAAACAATCAAGTGTGTTATGTTTTGTAATTAAAAAATGATAACTGGACAAAGGTAAAGCAACCACATACATGATGAAATGTACAAAATTGTATATGTTCATATTATGTTGATAAACCATGCAGTGTCCTCCTCTGCAGTAATTTCAGGAAATCAGAGAATTCCATGAAGCTGTCTAAAAAAACCTTTTTTAGTCTGTCAAAAATCATAACATTAAGCATCTTCACTCCCCTATTTGGGTTGCTTCGTAGATGTTAAATTCTGGCAAAATAACCAGAGTAGCATTAGCCCCCAACAGGTACCAAGATCTTTCTGATAGGCAATAAACAAACAACAGTGCAACTATCTTTTCCATTAGGTGTTCCTGCTGTGTGACTTCAGGAGCAGGAGAAGGTAAAGCATGTCACAGTTTAATTGACTGGTCACAACATCCTCTGATTTTGTGCTGGTTGCCTTTTCTTATTTAACAGCGACTGTTTCTTTGTTTGTCATCAGTCTAGTTCCAGATTTAAACCCTGAGGGCACCAAGGCCGAATATGTGCTCTCAGAGATCTTCTGCATTGTTCATTCTGTCCTGGCTGTAGCCTGAAGGAGAGAAAATGGAAAGTGCTTTGGTTGCTGGGGCTTGGAAGGATACATGGGGATATCTTATAGGTTCTTTCTGTCATAAGGCTTAAATAGATATCCTTAAAAAGGTTATATTACCTATGTTCCATTATCCTTAGTTTGATTAGAGGTCATATTCCAGCTAGTCAAAAGGTCATGCATCTACATAAGCTACTTTAATGGAATATGACCAATTAAATGGTCAACTAAATTTAATGAAGCCCAAACCGATATTTTGAAAAAAAAAAAAAAAAAAAAAAAAAAAAAATACTGGGATGTGATTTCAGTTACCATTTTAGTGTTAGAAGAACACAATTGTGGTGCCACATCGAGTAAAATAACTTGTAATCAGTCATTAATTTTGGTTAGTTTAAAAATCAATTTACAGCAATGCAAAACAAAACTGAGTCTGGTTCGAGGAATGTAAGTGAAAACCATTTACGTTTTAAAACATCTTGTCTTTATATCTGTATCAAATTCAGCATAATTTCATGTATTTTCAGTTTTTGTGTTTACAGTTCCATGTCATGCAAAGGAGATGTGCTTGATGGAGATTGCAATCAAATATTAAGGAGCAAAGCCAACTAATACTTTATATTGTTCATGATTATAATATATAAAAGACCGAATCAAATTGGCTTTTCTACCCCTGTGAAAAAGTGATCCACATAGAACAGATTCGAGGTTAATGGACGTGATTTATCAGGACATCAGGGGTGTTCAGCGGATCCACGTGATTAATCAGTAGCTTCCTAGCCCCTGGCATCTCGCGCTAACCCTTCGTGAATGATGTAAGATCAGACGTACTCTGCATGGAAAAGTGAAGACACGCTCAATTCTCTCCATCTGCACACCCTCCTCCTCCTCTAGTACCTAACGCCTCCCTCTTGCCTATCTCTCCTCATTCTCTCCCTCTCTCTTACTGTCTCCGCACACACACACACATTCATATGTATGTATATATATACACACACATAGCAATCTATCTAAAACCGGGAAAGGAGGAGTGTTGGCTTTTTTAACCGTTCGAATTTCAACTGACACCACGGCGCGAGACTCAAGGCTGGATCCGGACTTGGGTGAAAGAAGTGCAACGGCAGAAGACTTCATTCTGCAACAATGTCCGAATTCATTCTAGCCTTTTTAACCATATCGGGATTATTTCCAATCGCTAAAGTGCTGACAGCAGTAGGAGCAGAGCCAGGTAAGACAGACTCGTCCGCAAGGCACCGGTCTGCTAAAACTTGCTGCGCTGACTTGGTTTTTCCTGTTTAGCCCATACATTTGAGTGTTAAAAATATAAGACCTTGTCACTTTTAAGACAAGCATCGTATTATCCTTGCGTTATTTTGAATTACACGTGTGAAGCTTTGTGTCCTATACGAATGCTATATGTATATACCATTTGCGTAGATATATTGAGACATTACTATGTGGGTAAATGTATGCCGGTTTTTCATTCCTTTACAGTGAAATGATTATAATGGTTCCAAATACTGACAAAGTACCCCCATCCTTCGTTAAAATAACCTTGATTTTGAAGGGAACACAGGTCTATCCGTACGTGTTTATGTTTCCACACATACCGAAATGTCAGTAAATAGATGAATAAATAAATAAATTAATTAATAAATACATTAATACTACTTCTAGTAATACTAATGTAACTCCTGCACACAGCAGGGAGGCTATAGCGGAGTCCTAACATACGTAAGTGCAAAGTCAATTCTAACCATGTCATTTAAAATAGAAAAAATAATATAAAAACTATGCAACTTTTTTGCTTGCTCGTGATATTACTTTTTTGAGTAGTTACCATTCCTTAGACAGTGAAGACAAAAACTATCATACATTTTAAATTAAAGGCAAATATATATAAATGCTCGAAAAGCTATTGCTTTTAATTATCAGCTCTTAGTCCGCATGGAAAAGGGCAATGTGCTATGGGCAAGTCTAAAATTCTACCTGGTGTAAAAAAAAAAAAAAAAAAAAAAAAAAACATAAGCTTTTGACTGAGTTTGCATCAGATACCTTTGACTCTGCATACAATTTCTGAAGCCATTGTACATCTGTCAATCATTCTGTTGTAATGGAGAAACATTAATTGTTAAATAACATAATTCAGAACCATTCTTGTTAAAAGCTGGAATAAAGCATGTGCAGAAACATTGGTTATACTGGAGCAATTATCCAGCTTTTGCATGTATTAAAAATATAGGACTGCTCATACTTTATTCAAGCTTCTATTCTTATTCACTTCCTTAGTGGTTGAGGTAGCCTATGCTGTAATAACATGTATAAATAGAATAGTTAAAGTGTTTCACTGTACAAAAATAATGACAACTAAACCAAGGTGAGCTTTTCATGTAAGTGTATGTATATTTAGTGACAGATACTGCTCTCTTCCCCACTTCTAATATGAGTGTGGTATTTATAACAATACATGCATTAAGTATGGATACACATGTTATGACCACCAACAGATGTGTTTCTTTTATTATTTAATGCTCCTGTTTAGGTGTGGGTTAAACCTTTGCTTAAACCTGTACGCCCAATAAGTGTTATTGGTTCTGGTGTGAACATTTAACTTAATTACATGATCGTCTACTTACATCACCATTATTATTTAATTATATATAATCACATAGACGTCTTTTTACTTGACCATGCCTGTATGTTGCAGGTAGCTGTTTTTGCATGTCATTGGCCAGAAGTGCCATATACATGTGCTTACACCATTTTATGCTGCACAATCACATATGCAAAACTGAATTATAACACATCTGATCTGGTTATAAGTTGTAGTGTTTAAAAACTATAGAATTTAAACATTAATTATGTGTCCAAACTATTTTTGATTATCTGACAACACTTCAATCTAAGGTGGTTTTTGTCAGGTAAGATCAAAATGTGTATCATTTGAATGCATCCAAAGTGTGTAAGCATTCCTTTACACATGTTACGTCAGTTCTGTGCTCAGTAGCATTTGCATATAGAGTGATGCCTAAATGTTTTATAAATTGCAAAGTTTAGGGAAAATTGTATACAGTATTTGTCTGAAATGCCATCCAAGAAGCTTAAATATTTTTGTGTCTCAAGTTCTTTGGTTGAACTTTATTGCATAATAGATGTTTATCAGTTGAGGGTGTATTTAGCTGTTTTCCTCAGCTTATTGTAAGTGAAAATAAAAAGTTGCTATTGACTGAAGTATTTATGTGTCAAGTAATGACTTATGGTCACATAACATGGTAATGAGTTATGATCAGCAAACCCATATATTATTTATTCATTGAATTCATAAAATTGTCAAAAATATTGTTGCATTACAGAAATAGTACCTTGGCAATATTGGGAACCATCATAGACGTGGAGACATGTTGGAATGCCCAGTAGGGTCTGTTGCTGGCTGTTTTAGCTTATTTATATAGATCCAGCTCAAAATAGTAGTTTTGAAGTGTCATTATGTAAATAATGCACATTACAACTGATGCAATGAGCAATTTCTCACTATGGAGAAAATCATGCATGAAATCAAGAGGCTGAGAACTATGTCTTATATCTATATCTCCCAAATCTAATGAATTATACTACAAAGTAACATTAATCAGCTTGTAACATATGTAGATGCGAGCAGTGACAGTGTAATAAGGTTTAACAAACAAATTAATGCACGCTGCCAGAACCAAATACATCTACAGCAAGGAAAGCTATGAATGTTCTATTTTCTGTCCCAAATTCCCTACTTTGTGCGGAGTCTAAACACCATTAGTTACTGACAATTCGTTATCATATCATAAAACTGTCAATAGGCGATAGACAGCTCCCACCAGTGTTAGATAAAATCAGATTTTGCAGTTCTAAACAGCATGAATGCAAGGGATGGGTTCATTGGGATATGAATTCATTATATCTTCATTTTTCTTCTTGATTTTGTATAGCTTTATTATGTTATAATGGTAGCCAACAAGCATGTTCTCTGTTGATTTGAAATAAATATGATTCCATTCAACTTGCTGCATTCACATGGACTCACCAGATTTACTCTTGAATGGAAAATGGGCATATTACTTGCTTACCATCATTTGCTGGCTGTTTTTAACTTTCAAAAAATATCCCTATGAAATATTTAGCTATTTTTAATGGATAATCATTTGCTATACCAGTTCTACACTACACCTCTTATTATGCTATGTTGTTATGTCAGTTATATGACTTCTTACAAATTAGTGGAGTAAACTTTGAGGGGCAGGGCTCCCTTTGTAATAAAAAAAGGCTGCATTGAATTTTTAAATCCAGTTGCCTGCAGGCCTCCTCAATGGAAAATACAGCTTGCCTGTTAGCAGCAGATTGCAGGGTCCCCGGGTGATTTGGTTGAGTTTTCTTCATGCCAGCATCACTGCTCATTGCTTGGTGCCCGGAAATATTGTGTGTGACAACATTTTGTCATGTTCATTTTTCCTGACACAGAACAAGACTTCACTATAAGAGTTTCCTTTGCTCCTATGCTAAATGTGTTTCTCCTTGTCATAGGAGTGGAAATTATCCAGTAATTAGTGCTCAATCAGGCACATGAAACCATCACACACACACTATGCCCACTGTTCCTCAAAATGTTCCCAACATTCCTGCTTTTTTTGTGTTATGTTTTTCAGTTCCATGGATATGTAGGGGGTCATCCAAATAGAAATCAACCTCATACATCTCACCCCTAATTATCTAACCGTTTTGAATAAGTGAAGCCAAAGTAATGAGTTTTATCAATACATATATTTGTGGAACTTAGTTTGGCTATCACAATTACAAGATTCATTACAAATATGATGGCTAATCTGAGATATATTAACAATTTACATCAGATATGAGGTAAAATGCAGTTTTGCTTATTGGCAAATTCAGAGGTGATTCAAATTTTAGTGTCAGGCACAATATTGAGCCTTAAGTTTATCTCTTAACAGCACTGTCAATAATATTATATAATGTCAGATGTAATTTGGGATAAAGCCATGTTTGTGGATAGGTGATATGTCCAAGAAAAACATATCACTCTGAAGTGTTGCTTTTTACCTTTTAAAGATTTCATGTAGTTATGTTTTTATTCGGTAAGAAGGATAATTTAATGAATGAAATCTACTCCAAAATCTGTGATCCAAAATTTCCCATAAGGTTAAGTGGTGTTTAGATCAGATGAAAGGGGATGCCATTAGAAGGTCTTTGATTTTGTCCTGGTGTCCATCCAGATAAAAAATGAAAAATAAAGTTTTAGACAGTGGTGTGTCAGGATGAGGGAGTGCATTTCTCACTGGTCCACCAAAAAAATGAATGGACACAGCTGCAGCCAACATTCAAAGTAATGAGGTAGCATCAAAGCCCAATATAAACATTTCCCAAAATCAATCTGGGAAATGCAACCGTTTAAATGAAGTTTGACATGTATTAATCAAAGATTTATTTTGTTAATATTGTGTGCAATATCTGCCTATTTAAATAATGGATAATGAGCCAACTTTCCTTGGCTGTTTACTTTCTATGAGTTTTGATGCAGACTGTTGCATCACTGTCCAGGTCTTAATATTTTGAACTAGTTGCATGTGATACCACTCTTGAATCCATTTAGCTGTGTGTATGGGGATATTAGCATGTAGTAATGTGGAAACAGCGTGAGGAAACAATGACATCTAAAATTGCTTTGTATTCCTGAGCTGTAATTCTGTCATATTATATGAGAACAACAGCCATATTTCATAGTTGGGAACAGACACTGGCTTCCTTTTTTGGCTTTCTCCAAACATAAAATTGTCTAGTTTTAGGAAAAGGAATGCACAATCTTATGCTCACATATGCACAGATCCATGATTTATACAATTTTGAATCACACATTTGAATTAGGAGATCTTGTGAAAAACACAAGAAAATCTGTGAAAGAATATGGCACACATCTTTGCCCCATCTACCCAAAAGCAATCCAAAATGTCTCACCAGACATACATTTCTTTACCATAGAGGTTCAGTGTACAACTTCAGTTAGTTAGTACTTATTACAAAATGTAAAAACCTCCAATTACCACACCAACCAATTTAAACCCATTTTTAGTTGATTTGACTGACTGTGAATGATTGAGTTGCAACACCTGACAGACCCTGAATATGGTTTTATACAGTACATTATATCAAATCATTAACTATTTCATTCATTCATTCAAGTTTATTTAACTGGGAACATGCTAATGAAACATTGCTTTCAAACTTAATATCTGATACATCATGCAGATAAATGGCTGAGTAGGTCATTTTCAGCCTGGGTAGGTGAGCAAAAGTATATTAACATCTGTATTACAAATTATAAAACATTACCTACAAATACAATACACTAAATACAGAATCACAGGGTTGATAAGACGTTCTGATTATTACTGCTCCTTATTGGGGATGAGATGATATAGTTATCTCACGATTCTGTTCGATACACGATGTGAGGTTCACGATTCGATATCACCACGATTCGCCATAATTCGCAATTTTTAGCCATGCAAAATACAAAATAAATTCACATTTGAATAAAGTTCTCAACCAGACAACATATAAAGAGATCAAAGTAGCAACATAAATTATTTTTTTAATTTGATGTTTGATTACCACCTGCAGCCATTTTCAAGTTTTAGTAACCTGTAGGTGCATTCCAATACTTTTTCTAGTCTCCTCTGCTCATCTCCTACCCCGGAAGTATTTGGAGGAAAGGAATGGAGAAAATGAGTGGAGGAGAGGAGGAGATTAAATGAAAATTGGAACAGCTAATCCGATTAGCCCTTCATGAAAGTCAATCTTGGCTATTGATGAAGTCATGTAACTTCAAATGATTCCAAGGATACCTAAGGCAACTGTGCTTCTCATCATCCACCAACCTTTTAATGCATGAAAGTCTGAAGGTTAGCTACTCGCATTCTGATCATGATGTAACATAAACATATGCTTAAGGAAATAAATGAACCTGCTGCTACAGTAGCTTGCTCAGTTTTACATTGTTAAAATAACCAGTCACAACTCAAAAACGTGAATATATAGTGTTAACTTGGATATGTTTGAAAAACCATAATATTTCCCTATTAATGTAAACTATCCAATCACTGTTTACTGCTCAGGCACTGATACTGTACTTAAGTGTCGGTAAGTCCTTGTCATGAGTTAGAAACGTTTTGATGCTGAAACATTCTGTGGGATGATCTTTTAATCTGATCATGAGCACAATAATGTCACCCAGTGATGTGAAAAGACTTCTGTGGTAAGATACACTGATGTATCCTTCATTTGGAGGAGAGACAGAGAGATTTTGGTGAAGATCATCCCAGATTATCTTGTTTGTGGTTAAATACCAGGGTACAGTACAAAGTAGTAATTATTGCGATATCATTTTCTGACTTACAAAATAAATTGTAATATTTTTGGATCGCTATATACCGAATTTTGATTTTTTGATTGATTCCCTACTCCTCATAGATATAAGTGACTCAGATGACTGCAAACACCATAACATGGAGAGAGAGACACTGTCTTAGTTAGGACTTTACATAACATCACATCTTACCGTCTGTATGGAACTACAGTCAAACTTTGTGATCTTCATTTCAAACCAAAATTTGGCCTCTGAAAGCATTATTGCATAATGTATTTATTACACAATTACAGACCCTGAAATTATTTTAAAGAGAGAGTTTATAGTACATCCAAAGGCAGACATGCAGCAGGGTCCATCCAGCAGATGGCACTACCATTTTCTTGGACTACTTTTAATTACTTTATTCTTCATCATTCAGATGTCACAGGACAAAAAAACCTACCTATATGAAACAATCATGGACCATGAATTTATGATGTTGTTGTCTGTGAAGCAGCAGGGGTGTATGTGTATTTTGGCACATTTAAACATAAACATCAGTTTTGTGTTCACAATATCTATATTTTACTTATTTGACATTTACAAGAAAGTACATCTGAATTCTGGTGTTGGACAGCTCTGTGTGAGGGCTTGAAGTGTATTTAGGTTGAGTTTACTTTGCATCGAGTGAAATGTGTGCAAAAAGTTAATGCAGCCTATGAAAAAAAAAGTACAGTACTGCTGAGAAAGATGTTCCCAAAATGTGCACTGGTGATGCTGCAAAAAGCACTGACAGGCATTACTGAATTGGATGTTTAAAAGGGATGTACATTTGTCAAATTATTATTTGACACCTGAAATAGTATTCTGGTAATTCTTGATCATAATTACACTACATCACTTTCAAACTAATGCAGGTAGACAAGATTAAAACAAACAACATTTTATCTTGATGCAAAAAGCAGGCATTAAAGTGCAATGCACTTCACATTCCAGTGATAATAAATAATAAACATCTCTCCCCATAACTTATACGTAGAAAAAAAGCTGTTTTGGTAGGTAGACACTATTTGTTGCATCAGAAAAGACCTGCTTATTGCACTGCTTTCTGCTGTTTTACAGAATGCTTTATCACACAGCTTTGTTCTAGTATCTTTAGTCAATGCACAGCTTATTGAATGTTTTTTAAAGTTGCATGCATGTGTCTAATGTGATGTGTTGTCTGCACCACAATGTGTATATGGTTAGTACTAAATTCTTGTTTATCACTGTGAATCATTCATGCATTCATTCATTCATGTTGGCTAGCTTCAACTCATACATCACTGCCCTGCCCACAAACCCTTCTATTGAGCATTTTACTTGGTTAAGGGGTTTCTGTTTTTCTGAAATCTACATATACATATGGTATGGCTTTTCAACTTGTATGTGGAATTGTCAATAAAATATGTACTTGTGTTTAAAAAAACAAAGTGACAATTAAATATGAAAATAAAAATTCAATTTACCAGTCTGGTGAATTTGATATCATGTTCAGAGGCACAGACCTTATTTGATTCCTGAGGTGTTCATATCTCTGTGATTGAAAAAAATTAGCTAGTCACTTGCACATACAGTATGGACAAAAAGTGAACTGTAGCCATACCAAAATAGTTATGCTACAAAAACATGAGCTCTGTAGAGCATTTTTAACAGAAAATGCCCTAACCCAAATTTGTCAAAAAGTGTCAATCAGTTAACCATGGCGATATGACTTGTTTTGAAACCAGGTTTTACAGGGCTATTGCTGTGTTTCTGTTAATAGATGAAATGTGATTTCTTTGGAGTGCTGGGTGAACAACATGCCACAGACCTTTCTGGAACATTTAACAGTACATCATTTCAAGTCATAATCAATCCCTCCACTTTCATTTGACTTCACAGGTATAAGACAGTAATGCATTTATTTTTGGAAAACTCCACTGTGACTATAACATAGAGAGAAATGCTGTCCTAGTTTGAACCTGGCATTGCATCACATGTCTGCATGGAACTGCAGCTGAACAGTTTGATCTCCATTCCAACCTCATATTTAGACCCTAAAATCATGTTGCAAATAATAATATCTATAGGAAGAACACATGTGGTATTATTTCCTAACCGTACTGTATTTTATCTCTAAGGATGTTCCCACTGCATTGTTTTGCCACATTTTTCCATTGGGAACATTTTAATAGATGGCAATATGTTGGCTGCATCTCCTCCATAATTAAAATGCATTGGTTAATTGCTTATTCACACTGTATCATGCCTGCAAGCATGTGGAGTCACCACGTTATACTTTTGTTTTTGAGAACCTCTTACCAAAAACATGATCCCTGGTTTGAATGCCCAAAAGTCACTTAAAGAACAGAACGCATTATTCATAATGGTGAGAGTGATGATCAGTGCCATTTGATGAAACATCATCTCCTTCCACATTATACGCTAGGGTCTATTTTGCAATTCCATCTTGCACAGGGTCAGTGAGATCATAAAGCTGACATGTATTGCTGTATATTGTTGACATAGCTATATGCCCTGTTGTCATTTTTTTCTTTTTCTGCCATTGACATATAATGTAATTTTATGGCTAAGGCTCTAGTCTCATTGTCAAATTCCTGGATAACAAGATGCACTTCTCCATGGCTAAGCTGGTGAAGCTCAGAACTTATCAGCTTTTCTGGATACAAGCTGGCATCCCTGAAACTTTTGCCATCTATATTCAGATCTCTGATGTGATTTGGAAATGAACAGAAGTTTTTAGACAGGTCTTGTCCTCGTCTCGTGTGCCAGTTTCTATTTTATTCGTACTGGAATGGAATTCATTGTATACAGTGGCAAGAGGTTTAAGGGTTGACATTTTTCCTTTGTCTTGTGAAGTGTTACTGTGTCTACAGTCTGAAAGTAAAGCGCTTTTCCAAAAAGAAAAATAGCAACATTGGCATATTAAGTTCTGTGAGAAACTATAAATGAAGAACCTTTGGCCTTCAGGTGGTTCAGAGAGTAAAATGCATGTTATTGGTGTGGCTGTGCACCCTGCAGCTGGAACTCAACATTTTAGTTACACTAATGTGTACTAAGACCCAAGGTCCCTACTGATAAGGTAACAACTGTCCCAGCCTCCCCAGGGAAAAATGGGCAATAAGCCAGTTAAACTAATCAGTCTCACCCCTCTCCACACTGATGTTTTGACTGAGTAGGTGCCTACTGGTACAGGAACTGAAGAGGTTTACTCTGTGTTCTTCTGGTGACTTAAACAATATGTGATTAATATCACATGACCAGTGTGAAATATAGTGATGGCATTTTGCCACATGAATCAAAGGATGTGCTGTGGTTGGAATATACTTTGATTTGGGTGGAGATTTTTTAAAGCAAAGATTTTTATTTATTCTAGGTATTCTGTTATGATGGCACTGTTGGCTGCTGGAATTAACAGGCCAAAAGACCACTTGACACTGGGGTCCTGTCTTCACTTTCAGAGGTCTGTCATGGACAAGATGTGGAAACATCCAAGTGCTCCACCTATAGACATGCACATCAACATTTAAAGGTGTTCCTCATAGTTCCTAAATCTGTCATTTCACCCTGGCTGTTTAAGGTTTCAGCACTGAGCCACCACACTGTGGGTTGTGGTATTTTATTTATGCATCTTGGTCATTAAACCTGTGGACAGAGCCCTTCATGACTTCCTTGCTTCCCAGAGGCTGAACAGGGTTGGGGTAGCACTACACCAACAAATGGACACTAGGATCTGTCCATAAATTAATGCATGCAGTGAAAAAACTTGAAACATGAAGCCTTAAGAGAAAGGCCACAGACTCAGTTGAAGGCCTAAACTCCTGGCTGCTGTGGAGAAAAATGGCTGAGGGAAGGAATCAGAAAATGAGAATGCAGACGACAGCAGGGGGAGTGAGATAACATATAACTGCATGGATGTGTACACACCCTTGCTTCTCAGGGACATCCAATATAAAACACTTATCTCACAATTCTGAGAAGCAGGAGGGTGAATTGTGGTGAGTTCTTGGAGCCTTGGTCTGGGAGAAGGCAGACTTTGCTGCATTGTTTCCCACCCACATATATAAGCTATTTAAGTTTGTGCTTAGCAAAATCCCATGGGAAATTCAGTGGATACCTGGAAATTATACAGGAGAGACTCTGGGCCAGATTCACTAAAGGATTGGGACTGCTTTTCAGGCATAAAAGCAGCTGCTAAGACGTCTCGGAATTACTAAACAGTCGCAATGGGTGAAAATCACTATTAAAATGGAATTTTAGGGTGACTACATCACTTTGCGACTTTCTAATTGATACATAGTAAAATCTGTTCATTCATATGTATACCTGGGGTAAAGGTGCTAAATCAGGGTGGAGATTTTGTAAATTAGGCCAATTAAGTATTCCGTCTAATTTACTTAAGCTTTCAATAACTGATGTGATATTACACAGGTTATACAGTCACGGCATAATCGCACTACTGGAGGAACTTGAACCACTTGCACACAAAGATCAAATACACTGTCAGCTGTGGTGATGCTACATTCCCTCATGTCTGGGTATTTTACAGTTGCTTTCAGGTGGGTTGTTCCATCATACAACAAACAAGTGTTCATAAATAAAAAAACACGTCTCCTGAATGTACAGGTGATGCAAACCAAATAATGAGAAATGCTGTAGCAAGGTACAGTGGTTCATGTCTTGGCATCTTTATTTTCAGGAGTAGCTCCAGGTACAGTGGTTCATGTTAGACCACCAGGTGTGTTTTTTGTTGCATCTTTATTTTCATTACTTCCTATACTGGTCTTTTTGTAGCTCCATCTGATGTCATTCCAAAAAAGTGAGAGAATGGCATCATGAATATAATACGGCTGTATATAAGATAAATGTTACATCTATTACCTGATCTGTAAATTTAAGTTTTATTTTTCTTGTTTTTCCCTCTCATCTTGCACTGTGCTCCTTATCCATTTAGCACCTTGCTATCAATTGGTGTTAATATTTTTTGTTAGACCACCAGGTGTTTCATTTTTGATTTTAGAACAAGTCCCATTAATATTTCAGTGTTTGTCGAAAGTGGAAAGCGAATATTTTTTTGTATGCCATTCCTGAGTAAAAACATCATGATCAGAAAATGCAAATTTCATGGAAAGAACAAATTGAATGAAATACCAGATTCTCACTATTTATAGATAACAGTTTAACAATTTCAGGACTAAAAATATGTGAAAATTCTTTTCAAATAGTCAGTCTCTTTCTCAGCATCTCTACAGTGCTATATAAACACAAAAAGATTGAATGTGTTTAGTCCCTCCAATTGGCAGTCAGTTCTGCTTGTATAATGTTGCCCCAAACAATCAGTGAGGCTGTAGAGATGTTTTATGGTCTCACTATTTATTATCAATACTTTTGTTCATTATTGATTGAATGTGTTTGCTCCAAGACTTTAAATGGTGGCTTTTGTTCATTATTCAGAGTGCTAGACTTTAAATGGTGGCAATAATTACAATCTGGACTCATAAAATCACACTTTTATCAGTTACAGATATTTACAGTTATCAATTTCTTAACCTTTTTACTTTTCATTGATCTCATTGACAGAAAAAACAAGGGCATTTCAACATCTGTTTAAAAAAAATCTAAATGCAAACATATTTATATTTGTGAGTCTGAAACTGAATATGTTCCTGAAGAACTCATGTAACCGTCATTGAGAAACTCTGTTATGAGGTCTCAGCTCCATTGTTAACAGCTGTGGTAGAATTGCAGATACACATCTTAGGAGAGGATAACAAACTGAAAAGTGTGATAGTGCTGGCTATCAAAGTCAAATAAGTATAAATTCAGGCATAGTTTCAAAACATTGGGGTGTTAACTCCCACTTTGGGTGGGTACGTACATACATTTTTGGGTATTTTATGTTCTCTAGGAAAATAATAAAAATGCAGAATAGCTGGTTCAGAACAAATCTCCTGTATCAAATAAACAAAGAGGAGGATGGCTTTTTGTAGTTGGTATATAAATACTTGTGAGATCAAATCAGACACTTTGTGTATGTAAGAGTGTTGTGATTGATCAGATTCTGAGCACTGTGAGAGCTGACTCTATTAATTTTATTTTCAAGTTGGAAATTGGAAACATCACCTAATGGCTTGACAGGATGTCGTTTTTGGATTGCATGTAAATTCTGTGGCCCAGGGGTAGGTTTGTGGGAGGCTGATAAATTAAACATTTGAGCATTTCGTCCTGAATTTCTAAGGGTTTATGTGACCTTGTGTCCTTTTTATGTACAATGTTCAAACAGCAGACAGTGAAGGCAGTCATTGCCAGAAAGCATACTAGCTTGTAAGTGATAAGTACTTTTAACATCCATGCAGTGCACTTTGAATTTAATTCTCACACAGAGTAAGATGTCAGTAATAGCTACTCATTGGGTTTATAGCAGTATTTCAGTATTTCAAAATTGCTATTGAGTGTACAGCAACCGAATATCTTTTATTCCACTATAACATTTCTCTGTTATCTTTTGCATGGCCTGTTAAGGCATTACATTTTGAAATAGAGAAGTAAAAAAAATCTACAGCCCAAATTACATTTTTAATTTGACGTGAACGTGTGATGAAGGCTAAAAAGCATTACCTCTTAATGAATTAAAAAAAAACATAAAGCCAAATATGGCATTCCTCATTGTACAAACATGCATCCAAAGTACATATCTTTTCTTCTGATTTATAGATTGTTTATTTACAGTGGAACACTCATCAAGGTCTGTATTTTCCTTTGCACTTTTATTTCACTTTTTTTTTTAATTCTGCGCTGTATGTATAATACTCAATCAGAGATGCAAGGTGTGTATCATCTTTGAATAATTAACAGTAATAAATTCTGGTTTGTAATCTGGATCATTTCAGTGCCAGATGTGGCTGGCAGCATGCCAGGTGACGCATAATCAGCTGTAGTGTTGCCCATTGAGAGAGGATTCTTACCCAATGGGACATCTCTGTTTCCTTGCCTATAGCATGGCCCATGGAGAGTAGATTTTTACCCAATGAGAAATATCTGTCTTCCCCCCTCACCCCTTGTGAACTGAGTGGTCATAATCTGCCAGTACAAGCTACATAGTGAATGTCCCTCTCTGAGTGTCTGTAGGAGCTTAAACGGCGAACTGCAGAGTTGAAAAAAGTAGTATCCCGACATCATGTTTCAGGTATTGGGAATATAGGTATGTGTCGTATGGGCCATCACCATCTTGAATTGGTTGCCATTTTGGGTTACATGTAACCTAATATTACTTTTTCTGAGTTTTTGTGGAAGCCCTTAACTTAAATTTCAGAAAATTCACCAGGCTATCACTTAATCAGTATGGGATGCATCAGCTCATCTGGTGGGACTAAAGAGCTCAGGCATTCAGAGCTTACATTAACATCTCGCTTAAGACCCCTTAACCAACAAAGAAAAAAAAAAACTCACGGACCACCTAGCTCCCCAAATATCCTAAAACAATAGGCCTGCTTATCACTCCAACAGTATTTTACAAGTTACAGCCTAATAATGACAGCTTTACAACTAGCATTGTTTACTTACTCAGTCACTGTGTCTCTGCGGCTGAACCACTTGTGGCTGCCAAATCACCTGCATCAGGACGATGCACCTTGTCTGCTGTCAGCTAATTCATTTGATTTTCTTTTAACTGACCCTGTCTTGAGCCACCGATCCATCTTTTCAGTTCCTCTTCTTTTTGGATTTTCTGGCGGGCTAAATCTTTTCAGTTGACCGCGCAGATCACTTTAACATCGTAAAACATAGCTACAAGCCAGTGTTGCAAAAAAGTTGTAAAATGGTCAGCCTTAGGGGCCGTAACCACCAAATCTGATTTTCTTTTCGGGTGGCATATTTTTCCCATTGCTTTCGATAGGATTTGCATGCCTATAAAATATGCCGGGTGTGTATCGGGAGCTAAGCGTATTTTCAGTGCTGAGTGTACAGCAGCAATATTTTTCTCCGGTCGAGTTAAAGAATGTTCAACTTTGAAAATACGGTACTCTCATCACTGTCACTTTGTACTCAGCTGTCCAATCATGTTAAAGAAGGGGTGGGATATACGGTACACGACACAAGCTGGTCCTTCTGTTTTTGCAGCATCGCTAGCGATCGTATAGCTAACCAGTTTGCCATACATTTCATAGTGAAAGGTGATACAGTAAATGCATCTGTTGACTTTTTTTTTTCTGGTAAAATTCTTCTGGCTAGGCATTGATTAACTGAGTAACGTTAGATAGCAACATAGGCTAGCTATTGCTGCATGTAACGTTAAGATCGTATCGATGGTAATATCAGAACATGATCATATGTGGCTTCCTTGTTAACATACTCAAGTATTTTAAAATATCTGGCAAACAAGATAATTTACAATATGACTAGTTAGGTGGTCAGATTGCATGTCTGCTAGCTGGCTATGTATAATTGTCACTAGTATGATATAATATGTATCCCATGGTATCATAGCGATACTTGTTATGCTGATATATTTACCATATCCACCCACTACTTCACTATCGATAGGGTAGTTGAAAATATTCAGTCTCATAATGTTTATCATCTTTATTATTTTGCAGCAAATTTCTTATGACCTCTAATTAATAACCTGAATTTACCTTACAGCAAGAATATAACTTAGCATGGCTAATTATACATAGCCAGCTATCTTATGAGCGATCTGACTGAGCGTGCTATAGCAACCAGCTGAAAAAAAAAATCTGTTGATCTAGTCATATATACTCAACATTCTCAGCTGAGCGCTGAGCGTTTTCAGCTGGGATCATAGAGCGTTTTCATCTTTGGTGGACACATGACCTCATCACAAATTTTAAACTGTTAGAGAAACACTTCTAATTTAAAATACAATATTCATTTAAAATGTGATATTTTACAAGTATACTCGCGGACCACAAGGGATTGCTCACAGACCATTAGTGGTCCACGGACCACTCTTTGAGAAAGGCAGCACTAAAAATCATTACCTGTTTAGAAAAGTCACAAACCTTCTTTTGAGGTGCATCTTGCTATGGGCCACAAAAACATGTTAAAGTATGCATCCAATAGTGCCAGCTTTTTCTTTTTTTATGGCAGCTTATTGTGTTATTGGTTTTACTTTGGGGAAGAGCCAGCTCATTCCTCCACCTCTTTCCCCCCTTGATTATAGACACCAATCATCTCCCTCTCTGAGAAAATTGAATTTTCACCCTTCTTATTAGCCTGGGTTTATCTGTGTAGATAATAATAAAGTGTGACTCCTTTTATCGAGCTCTGGATTCAGAGAACCTGCTTGCCTTTTGTGACACCCATCACTTCAAAGATCTTTTTGTGACTGTTGCCTAATTGAAATTTCTGTTCAGCTATGCTGCACTCAGATTTTGCAGGGCTGATTTGTTCTTTATTTCCTCCATATTTCACAATGGTTTACTTTAATTAAATATTCATTCAGGTCCTGCTGGAGAGATTTTTTTCAGTTTGTGTATTTTATATGACAACTGCAAAAGGTATTCTGATTTCGTTGCATCATGGTTATATGCTAATCCATGGCTAAAAATGAGACATTTGATAAATTGAGAATTACGTGCAGTGTACATTGACCCTCCAGCTATACAAAATTGGTGCTTATGTTGACTCAAAAAGAAATCCACATTTTCAAAGCTGGTGTCATGCTAATGGAATCATCTTTGCTTCAGAACTCTTGCATACAGATAATTAGCTTCCTACCCAGATTGTTAGAGTAATAGAGAAAGTATAACATGGCTAACTAGCAGTTTGACTTTCTAACTTTTGTCCATGTTTAACAAACTGACTTGGTGTTTTTGAAGGAAGCATTTGATATACATGATGCCAGCCCCTACTTCATAACTCTTCTGTCCACCAGTTGAGCTGCTTGTCATGCACATCTAGTGTTGACCAGAGGTGCCACTCCTGCACAAAAGACGTTAGATATACCTTGCTCTAAATTTGATTTTAGGATCGCATTGTGTGCTGTGATAACCTACATGGCCTCCTTGAAAACAACATGTTTCATCTGGAGGGTTTTTTGTCCTGAGCCAAATTTTTAAGTAAACAAGTATCATATTAGCTTTTGGTGGACTGGTGCATTGAATTATGAAAGATAATGACAGTATAATTAATCTAATCAGCCACTCCTCATGACTGCATAACACAACTACAAGTGTTATTTGAGCCCAGAATTTGTTTTATCATTAACAAAGTGAATTATCAATGTTTTTCAAAAAAAAAAAACTAAACAAAAAAAATAAGGTAGGGAATGAGGTGAACGCAGTCCTGCTTTATGGAACTGTTCTGCCAATATAAGCACAGTACACAGGCCACCTGACACTATTTTTGGTGGAGTAGTTTGTGTACGGTCAGTTGTAAGGTGAAGTCGAAAACATTATATCAACAGTCAATGGAGACCGCTACAGACAAAATGTGGCAAAGTGAGAGTCCAGAAGGCCATAAGACCATCATCACTCCTCTGTGTATGGACACCTGGCATCTTAAATCTGGTCACTTCCCTTAAGAAGTTTTATTTGAAAATGGAAGATCCAGTGTCAACCAAGAGTGGTTGATTGAAGGTGATGTGGGAGATAATTAATCTCTCTTTTGCTATCAGCTAACCATCTCCAAGACAAACTTAATGCAGAAACATGTACAACAGAAAAGAAAAATCAACACAAAACATTTCAAAAGTAAACTAAAATAATTGTTTCAAAATCCTGCGATTACATATCATTCTGTCTTCTTCTCCCACTCCCACTTTCTGCATCTCTTTCAAGGTGAAGTCACATCTTAATGCCCTCTTGGAACAGAAATGGCATTACAATGTGAATCCCATGTAGCTACTGGGAAATATGGATCAATTCATGATCAGCATATCTGTTGATATGCTATATGTATCATTCATATATATTTTGAGCAGTGACATTTTCACCTTTAAAACCAGCTAGTAAATAAGACTAACAAAACAAACCAAGGTTAGTCAACAAATATAACTGATGGATCAAGTGTAAAATAACAAATAAAAATACCCTGCAGGAGAATGGGCAGTACCCTCTATTCATGGCAATCAGTTTGAGCTGCATCAGCTGTAAGAAGTAAAAAGATATGTGTCTTTTGGGCATTCTTGATTCTCAAGTATTTCACATACACAGGTTTAGTCATTTGCAAAAGAAATTGCTTTGTTTTACATTGGTTTGTGAAAAAAAACAGAGGCACTAGCTGATGCCTCTGTGTTCTACTGAATTTACTGAGTGTTTAGGAAGGTGCAACAAATAGAGTTAACCAGTGCAACCCCTGGCTATTCGCCACAGGTGGCATTTTACAGTCATTCAATCATTTTGTAGTGCAGGTCAAACAAGACAGAAGGAAATGCAACCTATTGTCCTTGGGGAAGGACAGGTGTGGAACAGCTGGCATCATGCTGATAAAGGTGACTATAAGGTAATTGTCCAGGTGGAAGCAATGTCAGAGAAGAGCAATGGCGAATCTCAATTTGCACAGTAGGTGATGAGTGTCCGCACATCTGACAGTGCTTTTAGCATTGGTGCACCTAACATAAAAAGTACAAATGAATGAGGGAAACAAAAGAGACAAGGTGGGGCCACAGAGAAATACATTGAGAGAAAAGCATTGTGAGTGCTCTGATGAGGTCTTGTGACCAAGAGGACAGCTATATAAGAAGATGTGCAATTAATCCCAGTGTGCCAAAGTTACATCTCATTACACTCATTAAGACGGCACTCTTATTCAGAGTTTTTGCACTCCCTTTTTTGAGCCTAATTTTTACCATGTTGACGGTAACACTTACATGATTTCTTTTGATGTGGGGAAACATATATTTAAATGGAACACTGGAATAATTTTAAGCAACTAAAATGTCAAACATTAGTAAGCTGTGTTTGTCATATAGACGTGAGCCATGGTGAAGCCTTATAGGGCAAATACACTTTATGCGAATGAATGGTTAATATTGCAATGCAAATTGTTTCCCCCCTCCCCTGGTGCAGGGAGCAAGATTTCTCTGCTTTGCGACAACTTCAAAACCCCTTAGTTCTGTTTAAATAATGGCTGCTGGATGCACCGCTTTAATCAGCCATCGTGAAATGGTTTTTAGCGACGTGTCATATGTTCACTGTGCATTATCACTATACCAGAGTTCACGTAGCCAGCAACTGTGAAGCTGGCTAGTCATTGCTTAAGACCAAGATGAGATAGCTGCACTTAGTGGGTTCGACTGTCAAAAATTGTAGTTTAAGCAACAGGAGTGTAATTTTTGGTTGGCGTTTATTACACAAAGTATTAAGCTAGCTAGCTGGATAAAGACATTGATGTAAAATGTATTATCATTGCCTACTAAATTTCATTCAGACCATAAGTCCTCAGCTGTTATGCAACTTCATTACATTACTGTCATGTAGCCAAAGCAAACTTACAGATGATTAGGCTAACTAAGGACTAGTCCCCCCGGGAGCAATGTGGGGTTAAGGGCCTTGCTCAGGGGCCCAACAGCACTGGGTGGTATTCTTGCTGTGGCTGGACTAGGGCTTCAACCACCATCTTCAGGGGTCCCAGTCATGCATCTTAGCCACTAGACTACAGGCTGCCCATCTTCAGTATTGTTAACTGTAGTTACACTGACATTGTGTGCGTGGCTAACTAAATAAAAGGCTGTGTGAGATAATTTTACCTCACAATATGTCTTAGATTTGTAGCCTTAAGAAAATGCTGTTTTTGCCATGATGTCATTGGACATTTTATCAATTACTAAACCATTTATATAGTTATATCAATTTTAGGGTACATTGGCTGCAAGTAATTCGTTACGGGGGTTAGCTGTGTGGCTAACATTAAGCAATGTTACTAGCTAACATTGACTAGATAGGTAATTCTTGGAAGTCATGAAAATACCACAGTGACAAGTTTTTAATGTGTAATACATTGCAGTACACCTTATCCTCAATAACACTATGAGTTATAGCAAGTTAGTTTGCTAGTTAGGATAACATTGGAAGTTCGTAGCAGGCTAATCTGTACTACGATAACATAGGTTTCGTATGCGCTACACTAACTTAAGATAAGGTTGATTCTGACTTATGAGCTGCCTTCAATGGGTGTCCAAATTCACATTATTTTGTTACATGTCCTGCAGACCCTCCTGAAGGAGCTGGAGCATCTTTGGTTATGACCGCTCACTGAAAGCAAACTTCACTTTGTTCATTTTGGAGAAGCGGAAAAATCTGGAGAAACCAGTTCAAACCACTTCATTCTTTTAAATATTTCAGCTTGCTTAATTTATCTGTTTCATGACTCTTGTCACTTTTTGTCATTTTCAGATTGCATGGTTTAGATATAGTGAGCAAGTTAATGTAACCTCAACAAACTAACTTGGATCTGGATACACAAAAATAAAAAAAAAACTCATATTCAACCATTAGACTTTTATGTTACTGTCATTTAGCTGATGCTTTTATCCAAAGTGACTTATAGTTGATTAGACTAACCAAGGGCCAGTCTCCCCTGGGAGTAATGTGGGGTTAAGGGCCTTGCTCAAGGGCCCAACAGCAGTGGTGTGGGGCTTGAACCACCAACCGCTGGGGTCCTAGTCATTTACCTTAGCCACTATGCTACAGCCTGCCTCATTCAAAGTTATTAACCAAGACATAGTTGCATTATTCTTAACATTATCATTCATAAACCTAGAACTGAAAAATAAATACATTCTTACCATTTGATTTTAAAACAAGACCCTTGCACTGTACTTCACTGCATAGCGGGAATAAAAGTGGCGGAGAAGGGTCAGTGTGAAAGTCAGAATGAGGCTGGTGGTTTGGCTTCCAGTCATTCCTGCTAGTGTTAATTTGATCATTTTTGTGTCAACGCCATTACATAACACAAAAATTATATCATGAATAACACTTAAAGGGCTCTATTTTCAAATTCATACATCATAAGTCATAAATCAGTCATTGCTCAATTTGTGCAACACTCGATGGGAGAGGCAAACCTGTTTTCGTCCAAGGCAATACGTCAAATTGGGGAGGTCCAGTCCATGGCGCTGCCCGCAATAGGAGGTCCTTAAAATGGCGCAATCCACAATGGGTGGAGTAATGTGTTAAAATTAATTAGAGGGCTTGGCATGGTCATATTTCAACCAATCATAATGATGATTATGATTTATGGTCAGTGATACAATACATCGCTTAGTACTACTAAAACCTGTTTTATATTATGTAATGTCAAACCACATGACAGATAAAAATGAATATAGCCTACAGGAACCATTGTAGCTAGCTTGACATATTTCACTCAGCGGCATACAGTATGTGACATAAATATGGATGGGTGCAAGGCAGGCTTCGCTCAACAGCAGCCTAGAAAATGCAGTGGAGCAGCTGTCCATTCCAGCTCCTTATTAGTGCCATAACTCTACACCTCCCTTCAAACTACCACTCCAAGAAAATCATCCAGTCAGACCTCTGCATTATAAAAACGCAGACTAGTTCATTCTTACGGTTCAAGAATACCCTAAATTGTAAGATTGCATGTATCAAAGTCATACAGTAGCGCTGACAGAAAAGACCATGCACTGCTAGTTACATATGTATTTTATTGTTTGAATAGCTTCTAGCTAACTAGTGCTAGCTAACTTGCTTGATAAAACTTGCCGTTGTGGTCATGGGGGCCTATCTTAGCTAGCTAGCTAAATATAATGATGATAATTGTTTGACAGTCAGCTATATTGATTTTCCTTATGTAATAATGTATCACGAGTGAGTTGCATGTCTGCTGCAGATCCCAATCAGCGATCTCCAATTTTTGACAGGTGTGATGTTGTTCTTTGCTCTGCGCTGTCATTTTTAGAATGCAGAGCTAAAATTCTGCTTATGTGTGCATGTAGGGTGAGTCATACTAGGGAAAGAGTGCAGCTGTTTGAAAAGTCATTGGCGGTAACACCTTCTTCTCCTTGGAATTATGCATTCCATACAGTTGGAATCAACAGCAAACCAGGAGACGTTAAATTCAGCCAAGATTAATAGTCTGCATCCATCATGTTCCAAGCATTAAAAGAATATAAATGTAAAGAGCATTGGTCTCACATTTTCCTAGTAGATTGTGGGGAATTCATTTATTTGTGTCCGTATTGAATTTTGACCATTTTTCTTTAAAATCAGTCATGCTATGACAACTGCTGGCTTAGTCAATGTACTACAATTTATTTTTGTACCTTTGAGTTTTGCTCTCCGAATTGATCTGCTTTTGAGACCTCTTAAGCCCAAGGGTTTCTCTGTGGATGAACACTGCCAATTCGGGCATTGTGCCCCATAATTTGCAATGTACTCCCATTTGTTTTCAGAGGACACTCCCAGACATTGCACTTCTACGCCCCTTTATTACGTCGGAGGCGCAAGTGGCTTTGTGTTTCCGCATTGTTCCTGTTGCAGTGCTGCCGTGTTGCAGAAAACAACTTTGCGGGTGTCTTTGCGGTAATGGCTCATTTTAAATAGGTCTTAGGACATTGCACCTGCTGCTGAAGAGCCCAAAGAGTTATTTCATATCTACCAGGTGTTAAAACAGTAGTTACACTGACAATTCAACACCAGTTCTGATATTTTAACACTGCTAAATTTACTGTTTAGTTGTCTCACAAGTTTCTTTCCAGGCTCAAGCTCCGATAAGGACAAGTGAAAGTCTTTAGTTTCGAATAAACTGGAAATTTTTTCTCCAAACTCTTTTGTATTGCCAGAGACATTGTTTGACAAAGCCAAGCTCCAACTTACGCTAACACTAGTGAAAGTAAGTAAGCTATGAATATTTCTGAGTTATGTATTTTAATTAGATTTTGTTAATTTACTTAATATACATACAGGTTACTTTTCTCTCCAGGGGTCTGGCTTCATGAACCAACACTGTACTGGAGTATGACTGCAGATTACTTCCTTATACAGTTCTAATAGTATGCGTTGTACTACATAAATGTACTGATTAAGTAATCTTAGTGACATATTTCTGCATAACAACTGAGCTTCCTAAATGTACCCATTCTGTAAACATCAGTGTAAAATGTAAAAAAAAATTGGTCACAATTTAGACTTTCCGCTCACAGAACTGATGGCAGCTTTCTCTGGTAGTCCTGAAACAGGTTAACTGTGCATTTACATATAAAAGCCACTTGTAATTAGATCCTTTGAAGGCTGCTGGCATTTATATTGATATCATTGTCATCCTAATCGACTGGAGGATGTCAGGGTATCTAGACTAGGCACTCTGAATGGACTTGTCAAATCATATTTTTTTTTTCTGGAATGATAGGGTGCTCCGGTGTCCAGCCACAGTGGCATCTCATGGAGGAATGATTTATAGTCACTGTAGACCATGGTCATCCTGTTTCTTATGCAAAACAAATATTCATGATCAAGGCAACAAAGGGCACTACCTTTTTTGAGCATATGGTTTTGATGGTACGTGCAAGTTCCATGCTACAAAGAACAACACTCTTGAGGATTAAGTGATTTTTCACTTACATATACAGGTTACAATTTAGCATTGCTTTCATGTGGTTTCTTCTTGAGGTTTTGACTAGTTGTAGAGGGTCAAAGCTCATTTGTTGCATCAAATTAGAAATCTCTAATATAATCACTGTTTTACAAATTACAATAGCTTGTTGCATATGCAGTATTAAAAATGTCTGGTCAGAAACAATACTTTTGCAAGCAATGATGAGTTTGACTCTTTAAGCTTTGCTTTTTTTGGACACTCTGGAATGTTAAACAAGCACACCTTAATGCGGCTTAGCCTCAGACTGGAGGAAAAACTATATACTTATTTCACTGAAGTAAATAAATTATTAAATAATAGACATAAATTAAATAAATAAAACCTCAGTGTACATTTATTCTTGACATAAGTGAACATGTCCTCTCTTGATATTTCACTCAAACAGACTTAGGCTGTGTTTTATTGAGTGCAAGGTTAAATGGACAGTTACTCGGGGCCAATATATCATCTCCAGTTAATAGTCCCATCCAAGAATGATTTTAGCTCAGGCTAATTTGTTCATTTTGCATTCAGTGTCCAATAAAAGCATTGACATATAGGGAACTAATGGAGGACCTTCACATCCAATAAACATTTTATGGAGTTTCACAGATTACCACAGGCACTTACACAGTGCACACATCAGAACCTACATTACAAAACAAAGCATGAAAGCAAGACACTTTGGACTATTTTTGCGCGATCTTATTGCATGGTCTATAGTGCGTAGCACAAGTGCATTTATGGCATATTCCATTCCATTTTGCTTGTTATTTGTTACATTACATTTTAGTTATTTAACAGATGCCTTAAATTCTGAGAAACGTATAAGTTGTGCATAGCAGTAAAATTTAGCTCATCTATGGATGCAGTTGTTCTAAGAGTTAGACCTCGGGGTGTAATTACCCATAGATGTATCGTGGGTGTAAAATTCAATAGACCAATCGGAATGTCATCGGTCCCATTCCCTTTTAAAGCCCCTTGCATTTACAAATTTGCAGATTGTTGTTGTCTCTATGCAGAAGTCTGCAACAAAAACAGAAAATAATGACATATTAATATGATGATAATGACATAATAATGAGGTTCTGGGTTAAGGCATATTAGAGCTCAGTGTAATTTTTACACTGCATTTCCTAGTGTTGTATCCTATTTGCAACTACAAAAACGAATCAGTCAGACATGTTTTTTGTTAATACATTGACAAAATAAGCAAGATGAGTCAGCTTTGTATAATGCTCATAGGTTTGCATAAGTGCTTAAACAGTCACAAAGCTCCAAACATGGAGTTGTGCTCCAGTATGTTGATGTTACATCCTCATAAACTAATAAATGGCAACAATGTCCCAAATGCCATATTAAACAATGTATCATGAGGGCAAGGTGCAGAAGTCTCTGCTGAGCCATTGCACTTCAAATATCAGGAAAATATAAGAAAAACCATTTCTTCAATGTTTGAATTTCTTCCAGTTCAATCAACAAGAGTGAAAAAATAATCTGGGTCTTGTTTCCTTTTGTCTTTGCAACATATAATAACAAATGTCAAAAGGAATTATTAAAAAATAAAAAGCTACTTTGTATTTCCTCTGTTGAATTCACCAATAAATGGTCAGTATGTGAGTGCATTCTTGACAGATGAAACTAACCATACTCATTAACCAAGTTGTGTACCAATGAGCTAATTTTACAAAACTTGCTCTGTGAAATCAGTTTATAATAGGACTTCCTTTACACTATTTTTATGTGATTTTAGCTAACATGGTAGAAAGAAAGAGTTTTGAATGGCAATGTCACTACTTCAGTGGAGCATTTAATCTCTTTCCTCTGCTTAGGACTTCATATGTCATGCCCTTAATCTGGACGTAGACTAGCAAGGCTGGTCTTAATTATTTTTAATGCTCCATGAAAGATTGATTGACCCACTTTCCTTGAAGGGGTCCCCGCTATTTACAGTATTCACATTTTCTAGGGTGCAAGAAACATTTTCTTGTAGAATGTTTTACAGTTGTATTATGGCAGGAATATGTACACCCTCACCCATCCCATCATGCCAAACATCTGTGATGTCAGTATTCCCATTGACAAGTCATCCATCAATCTAACATAGAGTTATAGAGTTCTTAGTTTTCAGGCTGACATTGTGTTTACATGACAGCTTATTTTCAGTCAAGTAGAAGCATCATTCAGCCTAACACTAAAAGGCATTCCTCAGCAAGAGGCCACTGCCAGTGTAATTAAATCAGCCCTACCAAGAGAAGAGTAATTTCTTTTTGATGAATTTACCATATTTATGGCGCATTATGAACAGTTTTTTTTCGATATTTTACCATGGTAGGTTATGAGGAAGGTTATGAAATACTTTACCATTTGTAAACTCCTTGCAATTTATATTGCATCATAATTCCAACATTTATGGATATAAATTAAATTACACATTAGGATACTTCAGCAAAAACATAGTAAACAGTGGCTGTATCAGTTTAGTGTTATTAATTACTGCTCAAAATGATTGGTTATAAAATATGTATCAATCACTGACCCTCTAAATTAAGTTTTAAAACAGCTAATCTGGTTTGTGAAATGATGTAAAATTGTATTCTGTTGTTGAAATAAAATGAACAAAAAACCATCAAAACTGGATAGATCTGCAGTTCTGTCAGTAAAGATCTTTATAAAGGCTTTAACACCTTTTTATTCAGAGCCAACCTGTAACAAACTGCTTGGTTTTGCAAAAATCAGCTCATCACCACAATGACACTGGAGGTTCACACTGAAACACCTTTTTGAAGGGAAGTGCCTCACTGCTGAAAATTGGATCTTTGCTTTTCTGGCACATACAAAAGCAGTAAGGTAGCATTGAGGTCTAAAACAGTGGTGATAGAAGTGGCTTTCCCCCATCCTTCTGTCAGGTTTGTCACAAAATAGTCTGTAATTGCACTTTATAGATTTGTTGATGCCCATAGAAAAGATCTGTTGATAAGAGGTCAAATCATTCTAAGCTGTATTTCTTATCACTTCAGGGTTTTATTTAATTATTTTTTATTTGCAATTCTGTGAGCATTATTGCCAAAAAGCATCTCTGAGTAACATGTCTGTGAAAGGTCTTGGGGATATTGCTGTATCTTTTGCTATTGAATTGTGAAATCGATGTGGCCAGTATGACATTGCATTCCATAATGTCAGAGCCATTCTATTCCGCAAGGGAAAATAACATACAACAACCACCAATAAGTACAACAGCACAACTTCCTTGGAAACTGGAAAAGCATATTTTAAGCTTTTAAAACTTTTAAAAGCAATGACTGTAGGCAAATGATGGTAGATATTCGTGTGGACCTAATTGATTTTTTCTTCTTCTTTTACAGTACTTAAATTTACTAAAATGATACAAGCAATACATAAATACATGCTGTAAAACTTGATGCAATATTGCGTAATGTGTTGCCTGTTGATACATTGCTATCTGCAGCAGAAATGAAACATTACAGATATTACTTCAGTTGCACAAATGTAAATATCATTGCAGATCAATGAAGGTGAGAAGGGGAGACATTATGTATTCTTCTCTTACTTAAATGTTTTGTTCATTTTTATTATTGAGTTGAAGTTGGCATCTCCACCTGCATTTTTGTCCATGCAATTGTGCATTGAGGTCACAATTGTGCATAGCTCTTTCACAATGGGTTCACTGGTTGGTATTCGGAATGAATAGGACTTAATAAGTAGCAGTCCTTTAGTTCTTAGAATTTAACATTTTTCTTTTTTTCTGAAGTACATGTAAAATGGAGCTGCAGCTGGAGATGAAAGTTGTTCAGTAGCTCATAGTAGAATCACTTGGTCCTGCGGGTCACTGACAGCAGATGGTCCGCTGGTCACTCCTATTGCCCTGAAGCCCAGCAATGACAAATGACCCATACTCCCAAGCAGAATATCTCACACCTCTTTCCCTTTACCCACTTAATCATGGCACGAATCTCATCTCCTACCAGCAGCACAGTTGCCACAAAATAACAACAAAAATATTCACAAATTCTGGCTATTAACTAGCAAAAAGTCTGTGGTTTGACAGATCTTTTCACACAACATGTAGCTTTACCATATGTGAGGATAGTACTGCAGTAAATGTGCATGCTGGTTAGATTAACCATTGTAAATTCCAGTTGGCACCCCTCTGATGTTATTCTGTTGGCAGTGCTTTGATTGTTGTATTCGATTAGACCTAGCCTCTAATGTTTTTAAGCAGCTGTTAGTGTTGCCATAAGTATATCTGATCTCCACCCCTCAAATTATGTCACAATGAGTGCTGTTCATGGTACTGAATTATGATTTTGAGTCTGAGGATACTTCTTTTCTTAGTAGTTACTTAATTCCTTTTGATTAAATATAATATTTTTGGCTGCTTTTAGTTCCCCTTACATGTCATCATTTTGCCAGTATTGCTTAAGGATATTACCTTGCAAGTAAATTTCCTAATGATGGAATGTTAATGGAGACATTTTGTAACTATTGTAATTGTGGTCTTATATTATTTGGCCCTACTTCTGTTTGTCTTATTCTGGATGCCTTCTTCCCCTACCAGATTCAAAGCATCAGAGCATTATACTCACATACTCTTTATCATCTTTTTCACATTTTTGTTTTATGAAGGGTGTCAGAGGTCATCCTTTTCTAAATCTCCTAATGTTTCAGGCATGCTCACGACCACACAGAAATTGATACATGAATGGCCTTAGTATAACAAATACAATACATTGACATATGCCAGTAATTCCTCAAGGAGATAATCTTAGTTTCATTGTGATTAATGGGTGGCACATCTGTTGTGCTGTGCATTGGTTATGAACCAGTTGTTTAAGAACTATTTTGAGCATCATACTCACCGATCATTTCTCAAGCCAGCAGCACAGAAAGCAGCTCACAAAGGTGAGCAGTACAGTATCCTGATAGTACTGGTGTATCAGATGTACATAACCACACCTCTAACATTATGTTAGAGGTTATGTATGTATGTATGTATGTATGGGAGGTTATTAGTAATAGTGGTCCAGACACAGGAAGTCTATAGAATCTCACCTTTATGATTTTTGGATTTTTTCTTGCTGGATAAGTACATCAGCTTTCTCTTTTGATCATGGTATAGTTTGTGACTCATACAGACACATTGTTTTTCGATGGCGTTCTGCATGTCATGTCATGCAGAACTGCAGTGTGGATTGTGGTTCATAAAATAGTACACATCTTTTGCTGTATTAATTATATTTAGTGTATTATATTTGAGTAGTGTGATGTGATACTAAAATAAACAATGTTATGCCTCAAAATTTTTCTTAAACTCTTCTTGTAAGTATCATTCCATACTTGTGTTTTGAAAATGGCCAAATGTAGGCATACTTAAAATTTGATGTTATGTCAATATTTGACATTTTTATTTTCTCAAATACCATTATGCAGTTTTGCAGCTGTGGTGGAAATGTGTAACTTGGTCTACCAAAATTTCATTTAACACATGAATGGTCTATGGTAATTGTATCTGATATCTTGTTTCTGCCATGCCGTTAGTGACAGCTCACATATGGGTGTCATTGCTGTTTCATTCAAATGTTAAACTGAATTGATAATAAAGGGTATAATCACAGAAACTCAAATTAAACAGGTTATTGTAGAATAGTGTCTCAAGCATTTTGACAGTATGTTTTTTTTTTTCCCAATCTATCTGCATATAGTATTCTTTAAATGATATGGAAATAATGGAAATGTCTTGTATTTGATGGCATTGAACACTGAGGAAGTAAAAGTTAAGGACAAATGCCAATTGACTGCCAGCCATAGTCTTTGTATGTCATATTTTAGAGAATATTTCTTTTTCCTTTCCTTAAAAGTATGCATTTTACAAAGTAGTGCTTTGTCTGAGGGACAGCTAAAGAGAAAAGAATATTGAAGCTGTCCGTTGGAGCAGAGAAATGTGGCAGTCAGAACACAGGGCTGATAAACAGCCAGGGTGATTAGGAGCAGCTCATGATGACTTATTAAATCGTAGGACTCAGCGCTCCAATAGTGCATGCACAAATCAGCTGTTTCTCTCAGAGTCAGCTGGAGTGGCAGAGTGTCGCCCAACACCGTCAACTCCAAAAGCTTGCAATATTGAGCTTTGATTTAGCAAACTGGGGACAGCACACAGTGCCACGAACATCCATCAGACTGAAAGCTGCTCTGTGTGCATCTTGCCCCAGCCTGTGGTATGTGACATCTGTCATATTGACACAAAAATATTGAATCCTACTGGGGTGTATAGACTGATTTAAGTCAAATGATTATGGCCAGTTGTCTGTGTGTTTGTCCTTGCATGTAGATCTGTGAACTGTTTCTATATATGTACTGTTTCTATAGATTCAGTGTTATTTCAGGGTCATACCTATACATGATCAAAATTGTAATATTGTGATCATAATGCCCTAATTACTGACACAGAATAATAGTATACTGAATGTTATTTCAGTTTTTTCAGCAGATATATCCTGTAAATTGAGTCTCAGAGTTTTACAGAGTTTACAGACATGTTACATTTCTCCATGGACATCTTTATTCAAGGATATGGCTGCTGATGACATGGAGGAGATCTGTCACATTTGCATGTATGCACAATTGTGAATGAAGGACAATAATTTGATAAAATTTTGATACAATGTAATTTTCATCACTTTCATTTGGAGTTTTTTAATTGACAGTCCTTTATAGCCACACATAAGTCAAAAAAACCATGGGCCTCATACAAATAAATCATGTATTCTTCTTCAGTTGCAAAAATAGAAAGCAAGACACAATCAATTATCCTGATTTTTTTATGAGGCTGTCTGTAATTCTGTAATTTTGGGAGTCTTGAAATTGTATTTTCGGGAATTAGTGACATAAGAGCTGTTGGGGTTATTGTTTTTTATTTTAAATTGTAATTTAATTTTAAATTATATATTTATTATGATTGATTTATTTTATTGATTATTTAAATTCCATATTTTACATTTAGATTCAATTGAGATGCCAGCTGGTCAAAATGTAAATTGATTGCATGGGTTAAAATCTGATTAATTGTTGTACTCTAAATGTATTTGTGTATTTGTGTAACACCGTTTCCCATGCATGTCAGGGCATTATCCTCATTGTCTGTCATGTCAACACCCCTATTGAATGGAAGCCACAAATACAATATCTCCTAACTGGGTTCTTTTGAAATGTTTCTCTATCATATTCAGTTTGTGAAGAGACAGCGAGTAAAACTCTTACCATTTTATTCTAAAATGTTGACTTGAATTGGGGGGTTACATTGTTAGCTGTCAGTTTATACAATGAATTTGGCAAGGAATTTATGTTTAAGGACAAACAGAGGTTACAACCTTCTCTCTCAGTGAGAAGACACACCCGTGGACTAAGTGAAAATCATATTCAGTTAATTCCATTGCCAAATGCCTGTTTAAATTATGTATAACTTTTTAATTGGCAGTGCACACTGTGGACCATAGGATTTTTTTTCTAAATTTGTGAAATGAAATGCAATGAGCATGTTTGAAATGATTGTGGCCTCATTCCAGAGGTCATGGGTGCTACCAGCAGGGGGTATCATTGAAGCAGTGTGCCTAATTATGTCTTTTGCTCATCCACAGATGCAACTATTGCATACTTTTTGGAGACCTTAGTGTTTGTGCAGCAAAGGATGCCCCGATAAAGACATCAGTAGATGTGTTGCATTATCCTAAATAAAGAGGGACATGTTGCATGTGAATATTACTCCAATCGTAATGTCCCTTTTTCCTGCTGCAATTAAAATATGAGTGTTCAATCAATAAATCAATCAATCAATAAATAAAATTACATGGCATTTAAGTTTACTTTAATTAAATATAGGATGTTGTTGAAGAGCAACTGGAAAGTTAGACTTCAATATGTGTTAGAAAAGAAACTACTACTTCATATATGTGTTGCAAAACAAATAGCATTGCTTCTGATTATGAAATGGCATTCAACGAAGACACACTGAAAATAATATGATTACATTACATGACATTACAGGCATTTGGCAGACGCTCTAATCCAGAGCGACTTACAACATCATATGATACATGTCATGTACATGTACATCACCTGGTATAAGAATATGATGCACCTACTGCCAGGAATAATGTAGTGGAGTAATATCATATACCAAAAAATCAGTTCAATGAAGGTGCAGTATGTACATTTGGGAAATGTGTGCAATGTCTCCTGTGGCTGAAATTCATTTGAGGTAGTTTAAGCCTTGGAGCAGCCCACAATTTTAAACTGACTGGAAGCAGATCCCTTTTGTACATGCACATCAGCAACCAATGCTGGATTCGGCCAAGGGAATGTCCATAAATAGTGAAATAAAAGGAGACTGAAAAGCAGACAGAAGTCAAATTCATAAATGACTAACCGCCAGACAAGGGAAATTACATTCTAGTTATCATTACACATATCCATCATTGGCAGTTACAAACTGAACAGAGCAATTATTCAAAACAGTTTTGTCTGTTTTTGTTATTATTTTATAAGAATCACATTGTGACTGTGTTAGCTAAGCACTTTGCAGTTGGTGCTAGCTAGCAGTAAGCAGCTACCTGGCTTAGGAAATTACCTCAATACCTTGTGTTTGTTTTGCTATTTTGTTTTGGGTTTCACTTTGGATGAAAATGGCAATTCGGGCATTGCACCCATAATTTGCATGGTACTTCCATTTGTTTTCAGAGAACATGCTATTCCCCTTTAGTATGTCAGAGGCACACTTGGCTTTGTGCGTCCATATTTTTGCTCACGTGCTGCTGACGTGCTGCTGAAAATAACTTTACATGTGTTGTTTCAGTCATGGCATGTTTTAAATCAGTAGCACATTGCACCTGCTAGCGAAAATAGGGCCCTCAGTGTCTAAAACATGCAAAAACACTGAAATAATTTTCCTGGTATGATATATAGGGTTCTTTCTTACATCTTAAGCAGGATAATAATAAAAAAAAACATTTCTGAAATGTTGTGAAGCATGATTGATATAGTCTATATCACATGTTGGCATTTTAATGTTTGAGCAACATCTGTGTTAATGTCAGGCCTAAGGCAAATAATCTATAGTGTTCAAAACTGATTGAGGTGAGGTAATAACAAGCCTATACTGTCAAGCAGTAAAGTGGACCTGCAGATTGCTCTAGCACAGGTCCAGTACCTGTTTGGTCAGCCCTGCCATTTTCCCTCAATGAAGGCGTCTGCATTAAAATGTCAGCCTTTATTTTATCATCTTACATTCATGAGAGTATACTCAAGCAGCAACCTTCTGACCTGGCACTCACCGTCAGCCACATTTCAGAAACAGCCACAGCTCAGCCTCATTCAGTGGAACGATGTCCTAAATGATCAATTATCCTCTAATAACATTCTGGTTTAAATGCTACATTGGGTGGGTCCACACTTCCTAATGCACCTCCTAGAAGGCCCAAAGATGGAGACAATAAAGCAGTTGTATGTAGTTGCAGTTAATTCAGTTATGAAAGTGAGGTTTTTTTTCTTTCATAATTTGGTATTATCCTTCACTGGGTCAGGGCTTTCTTCTGTCAATCCATATTTGATACCAAGGGAAGAAGAGCAGGGGTTTTTCTTAAGTGTTAAACTGACAGCTACAATTTTACCAGTAGACTAATTAGTATGTTCCCTTTGCCCTTAAATTCCTAATTATGGTCATTTAGTATTGTTAGATGATGGGTTCTTAAATATTCATTGTAACATTTAGCTCAGTCATTATCATTATTTATGTAATCAATCACTGATGTTCACTATATGGCTGCAAAGTAATAATTTGAATACTAATTCAAAGCTTTTTTGCCACATGTTTCTCAATTTCCAATGAGAGCTGGACAAGTATAATTGTGAAACAGATAATTATAATATACCTGTCTCTTAAAATATGTCAACAATAGGATGGACAAATCTGAGTGAAATTCATATTGTGTGTCTAATTTCAATAGTCGATCAAAATGCCATCATGGCATTATGAAATGACAATGAAATTCAAGGAAAATAACAGATTTGGTCTTCTGAGTGCATGGATGATGAAGATGCTCTCTATGATCATATGTTGAGCCTTATAGCATCACAATTTAAGGTCTGGTTTAAGCTTGTTTATGCATAGAGGAGAAACTGAGTATTATTGAAAAGAAGACATTTTGATTGTTGTTTATGACATGAAAAACAATGGAATTTCATATTTGCGGATCTTGGAAAAAACATATCTAGTAAGAAAATTGACAGACTCTTAATGTGTGACTACTTTTAGACATCAAAGTCTGTGTCCTCATCACAAAACATCAAAGCATGAAAAGGAAGCACCTCAATACATCCTGTAATTCCAGAGATAGCTCTCGATTATCAGGAACCTGGAATGACAATAATATGTACTGTTGGAAAACTATAAGAGGCAAAGGGTGGTTGTTTTGGGGGTGGGATTTTTAAGAGGATTTTTATCTGTCTGATAATCTGAGAAAGAGAGAGGGAGCTATACTTTATATTGAAACAATGTGTCTCAGGGATTTCATTCCCCTAAGGGACAATATAATAAGCCTGGAGGTGTTACAACCCACCCTAATCCCACTGCAGTAACACTGAGTTGTTGTTATTTCTAGAAATTAAATTAGTCTAAGCTTCTAATTGATTGCAAGAATGGCTGTTGTTGATTCTTGATTAGCAGTATACCTTATTCACTTAAAATAGTGTGTACAGAAACTACCAGTAGGCATAATGTATATAGATTTTTACTGTATATATTTTTAATCTCTTGCTGCCTGGCACAGACACACACACACACTCACACACACACACACACACACACACACACACACACACACACACACACACACACACACACACACACACACACACACATTGGTGGTTTCATTGTGTTGCAACAAGTATCAGAAATTGTAGCATTCTAACAATGTTCCAAATTATCACGTTAACATTCATTTAGCCCATTGGACTTCTATGACGATATTTTTAAGTTCATTTGAAAGCTGAATTGAAGGGTTACTTTTGAAAGAGTTGTTTTTCTGTCGACTGGTTTTCATCAAGTTCAGTAAAATGGGTGTTCGTAATGTTAGGAAAATTAGCCACCTGAGACAGAAAGGTATTTTAGTGCATACTTGCCCAAACTTTTTGCATATTTGCTAAAGTTGGAGCCTATATTTATAATTCATGAAAACAATAAAGTGGCTAATGTTGATGTTGTATGAATTTCACAGATATTAAAAGGCAATACCACGAAAGGATATTGTGAGCTGTCTTACCCAGCAATGTTAGGCTAGCTGGTTTCATGTGGTAAAAATCTAACATTTTTATTTTAGTGACTAGTGTTCTTTTTGGCTATAGCATGGCATGCTGGCATACTATTTTATATTAAATTCTCTGGAATTGTTGGGGGGGTTCAAGGTGGATAGTGGGATTGACAAACAACAATGTCAGACTAATTTAATGGTTAGAAACCCCAAAGTGGGATTAATCAAATCAAACCATTGAGTTGTTTCCATCTGTAGGGGCAGTGTGTAAAAATACAAAAGAAGCCACAGATGGTAACACCTGCATTAGTACAAAATTGCATTTTGTTTTCAAATCTCCATGTCAGAGAGCATGAAGGGAGAACCATGGCCTTCATGTAGAAAATTAAAATGTAAAATGTATAACTTACTGTGGAATCTGATGTTGGACCATTTGTGTTTCGGCAATCTTCTAGAGCCAATGGTATGGTCAATACAAAATGGCGTACAGTTTATTGTTTGGTCTGCGATGTTAGGCCATATGTGCAGATAAGCAGCAGGGTGACCATTGCAGTATCAGCGGAGTACGATTTTAGACCATCATGGTCTAAATGATGAGCAAAATCAGTGGGTAACATGTGGGCTGATGTTGGGCCAATGCAACTTGTTTGCAAAGGGAAGGCTCCATTTTTTGTTTCTGTAAGAATTACATATTGCTTAGTATGTACTTTGCGTCAATAGGCCTTCATTTTCAGTACAAACCTAACCAGAATATCAATGTCAACTTATCTTTAACCTTTTAAAAGAGAGAGTTTTCAAGTTTTCGAAATGTTAGTTTAGGCGTAATACCTGCAAATGCTTGTGTAGTCCATTTATCGTTTCTGTGTTCAGATAGTCACCCTGGTTCATTTTTGCAATCAGAAATATTAAACATGATACATCGTTATACTCAATGAAGATGCGATTTTTTGCTCCAGTGAGTTGAGTAATAGATGTGTCTTAATACAGTGCAACACAAGAGTGAAGGTCACTTTCTTTAATTCTGAACAATCCGGCGGAATTATGAAAAATCATTGGCTGCAAAATAAGTGACAGGATGAGACTTGCTGTGCAAATCACTGCATATGAAAGGTGCACTTCATTGGTTGGTTTGATTGTTTTATCATTAGCATCATTAAGTGCATCATCGGGGCAAAGGAATTTATCGTGAAGCAGACTCATTTTATTTCAGTCTGTATTCATGGCTGTATCCATGATAAAAGCTTCCTCTTTGAATCAACATTTTTTTCTGCAGGTGACTGAAATCCACAACTGAGTCCACAATTATTTTAGCCTCTGCCTCTTTTTAAGAGTGGCCTGTAGATGTAGCAAGGAAATTACCCTTATGTCAGCACACAATAAGATAATAACAGAAGTTCCTTGTGACATATTTTAGCGTTCTTCATATAATGAAATGATTTGTTGTTCATCTTTCTTGATGAGGCTTGAGTTGCAGTCCCTGTCATTTTGTAGGCCATCCATTTTGTTTCATTTTCTTATGAAGCTCTTTAGAAAGAGAACACATTGCTGCTACAGTCTGCCACCATAAATGGTGAACACACCCTGAAAGATGTCTTGCCAACGTGCCGGTATGAACGTGGTGCCACCTGCTAGCTTTTCAGTGCTGTCCATCTTTGGGCTGAACATGACGAAAAGACATCTGACAATTTTGGCGCTGCCACCTCCAAATCTTCAATCAAACGACTCCTACATGCCCACGGGACATGAAGATCTGATAATGACTCTGTCCTCATATTGTAAAGCCATCTGCTCTTTGAAAACCATTGGGGAAAACATTGACTTCATTGTGTCGGCCATGTATGTGGACCGAGTATTCACACTGCTCTGAATGACTCACTCACTTACTTTTGAAACACGAAGTGATAATACAGCCCATCAATCAATCAAAAATGTAGCTGAACTTTAAATCAGAAGGCCTGGAGTATATTTGTGCTGATCATGGAGTGCCATGTGTATATATGTTTTGCCCATACTTACCACAAATTCTGATATGCTCACACATTTATTTTAGTTGCTTAAAAAAGTCAGTGTGAAAGTATTCATCATTGGGTTGCTTCGTTCTCAGTTGACCACTCAAGGCACTTATAGTTTTTAAAAGAAGGCACTGTATACTTCATTGTATGTGTTAAATTTATATTTTATTTAGCTTATATTTGTTTTAGATTAGCATTAAAAACATGAATGTGATTTGGATGATTTTGTGAGAATTTGCTGAGTGACTGAAATGATTATACAAACTTCATAGTAAATAAAGTAATATGCCATAAATACTGTATATCAGGGTATTAGAAATTACTGGTGGTATATTTTCATCACTCGCAATTCCTTTTTTTTTCAAATAGGCACATTAAGAAGGAGTGTGTCTTGTGGGTGTGGTCTATGTTTTCTGTTGTGATTGGGCACCCTAATCATTCTACCCATAATAAATACACTATATAAATGGGATTAAAGTTTTATCTTCAAGATACTACCATTCATTTGATATTATTTGTAAGTACTGGATATTTACATCATGACAAGTGTCAATTATGGGGTCCAGTTTCTTTTTTGGGGTATAACAGCATTTTAGTGGTCACTGAGCTTGTGCAGTGACTTCCAGCAGCGTTCAAACAGACAATGAGTTATATCATTATCAACAGACAATTTTTATTATTTAGATTTCTGTAAATATGTAAAACAAATTGTCTGTTGATGGCAAGTTCCATTGCTGTGGCATCCTTCATAAGCAAACTCTAAACTAGCAGAATGCATACAGCCAACCTATGCTTCTTGTCAAATGTTTTTTTCACAACATAATTCAAATGCTGTAAATCCATCCAAAATTCATTTTTTTTGTAATCTGTTTCAATTACATGGGATATCAACATCAGTATTTGTACATGACATTGTAAGTTGTTGACATGACTCTGGCAGAACAGTAGAAAATACTGTACTACTGTTATTTGCAATATTCTAATGACACAGCAACAAAAAGGGAATATCCCAACAAAATGCATTTGATGTTATCAAGATATGAAGATATCATTACAGTAATCTGAGGCTGCTCAATTATTCAGCATAGTTTGTAGACTGCTCATGGGGGCGGAGTCTATGAATCAACTTGATATATATGTTATATAGGGAATAAACAGTGGTGGATGGTGTAATTTTAAGAAAGTGAGCAACCAAAGGATGGTGAGATGCAGTCATGAAGAAAAGCTCAATTTGATTTTGATCACCCTGAAGTGGTCTATTTTCATTCAATCGCACACTCCAGAAATTTTTATTGTACCCAAGTCATGGAAACTTGGAGAATAAATAAAAACTAAAAAATGACTAACACTGTAGTAATAATGTAGTTATTAATGATAGAATGGTGAAAGGACTTGCATGTTGATTTGCAATGATGACTTTTACTGTAACACCTTCCTTGCTGTGTATTATGTGGTGTCTTTGTGTAGGCTATCGGAAAATAAAGAAAACCCTCTCAACCAATTCGAATTTAGTATTTAACTAAGCCGTGGTATAAATAGAGATGTAATTACCACAGTTGTGGATGAACATCATTAATAGCTCAGCAATGGATGAAGGGGTTTCAAAAAGGCTGTGGAAAAAAAGAACAATTTGATTTATATGGAAAGGGCCCACTCAAGGATAAAGAATAGATTGCCTGCTCAAAATAGAAACTCTGGCAGGATGGAGAACAGAAGAGAGAGGTGCAAGGTGAGCCAGCCTTCCAGAATACCCTAATCAACAGCACATATTACTTTTTAAAGAATTCTGATTTGTTTTTGTTTTTAACAAACTGTATCTGCTCACCATATTTTCACATATATAAGCCTATATTAACACCAGTAGTAAAAATATGGATTGAATCAACTAACCCTGGGTTCAGTCATTATTTCGTTATTTATGAATTAGTTTATTGACTCCCTGAAATCACTCTAAAACAGCACAATCCTCATGGGTTAAAAGTTTGGCATTTTGTTTCACAACAAAATGTGGAACCCACGGGCATTACAGACATGGAGGATGCAGGGAATGTGTCCCTGCACTTTTTCTGGAACAGCATCTAACCGAACCCACACCCATACAGCTGTCTTGCTAAGGAACTGTCTGCATTGGGATTCGAACCTACAGTGCTGGGCCAAGGGGTCAGACGCGCTAACCTCTGAGCTGAAATGTATTATATGAAATGTGGTTGTGACGTTACTGCCTCACTATTATTGAAGTCCACAAGCTGCCAATGCCTCTCAGATTAAATATCCTTTTGTCACATTTTAAGCATACACTTCTGCTTCCTTGCTTTGCAAACGTGCAGTCTACCAACACATATTTACATACATTATAGGCCTATATGAGAATAATAGTCTGGCTGCACTATATTTGTCTCGGTGAACTTTGAGTGGTGAAATATGAAAATCTCACAATTTATTTCTTCTGAATACGGGAGAGGGCAGTCAACGTGTTAATTATAGCAATGTCTAATCATAATGTAGCACCTTACATATTTATGTACTCGTACGTCTTTATTCAGAAAGGGCAGTTACTTTATTTCCAAAGGGATCATAATCCTTGTGCAATTCCTTGTTTGTGCAAATATCTTGAGACACATTTAGACTAGGCTATTTATAGCATTCTTGTTTGCATGGGTCAAGTATGCAAAGAGTCGGTGAACAGTAAGCTACTCACAGCTTCGTCCCCCCCACTTTAAGAATGCTTGATACGCCTCTGGTGGAACCATGATGCATTGTATAGATAGTGGTCTAGATTTACTCAACCTTTGGCTGATAATTAAGATAGAAAAAACCTTTCACATTAAATGTACATGTATAGTTTTCTTCACAAGACAATTTAGCAAAGCATGTTTGCATTGAAAATGGCAGGCTAATGATCATGCATTATATATGACTAACATATGTACTCCAATGACTACTCTTGACAATTTTGAAAAATACATTATTTTATTTTTATCCACATTTGTGTGGATAAAATAGTTGACCTCTAAAAAGACTTTTCTGCTCACATACAATGTTAGGAGTGTATTTGCAATTGACCGTCCCACATTGAGGGGGTTAGGGGCTCAGCCCCCCACAGTGCAGGGGTAAGCAAAGCGAGCACCTCCAGCTGGGGGGTTCACCGATGCGTTTTAAAACAGCCCTGACATCTGTCTAGTGCTCCGATGGTTAGTCAGTTTCAAAGGGAGTTATCCTATAATTTAATTGTTTGTCACCGACCCTCAAACAATTAAAACCACAATATGGAAAGCCACAATGTGGGAGGGTCAAATATACTTTAATAATCACAGCAAGCTGGGAGATTATTTAAATCATGCTTTAGGACAAATTTATCTCACTCTTCATCTCACTCTACTCCCTTGTCAAATACTCATGCAGTTACAATGTTTTAACTAGAACTGTATTCTACAAGTTCTCATTATTTTTATATAATAGCTAGATATTTTTTTTCTTCTCTGCCTGCAGAATGTAAGGTTGAGAGATTTTAGAGAGTTCAGGGATAATTGTCTGACATGCACAGCCTCTCATGTCTCCAATGAGCATGTGAGCTAGCAATGACCTTAGCTAGCAATGTAAGCATCAGTTAGCAACAGTGCAAGTTGGTTATCCTAGAACAAGTTGAAATGTAGCTAATAAATACCACAAGTACACTAACTATAGCATATCAAAAAATGGACAAATGGCTTAAAATGGGATTCAGGTGAAGTCTGAAAAGGTGACTCTCATAAGTAGTCTGGTCACCTTTTGTCTTCAGAACAGCTTCAGTCAAAAAGGAAAGCCTCCAAATATACATATATCACAGCTGTGTGTTATATTTGGTTATAGCAGTATTGTTTATCAGCCTAACCCTATTGCATGTATTCCTTATATAATAAAATGTGTACATGCCCACGCACACACATATAAATATTCATAATTTGATACATGCAGCTCTTAGCACTGCTATCTTGTAAGTTATCTGGTGTTTAAAAGATATTGCCAGACTTTGGCTGGAGGGATAAGACATGAAACTGCAGGGAGGAGATTGGAGGGAGGGAAATCGGGGAAGCACACATGGCACATCTGCTGTGCCAGGTATTTGCTGAGACTAATTTCTGTCCCCTGGCATTGGCACAGACAAGAACATTAGAGATGCGATGCAGTAACCATTTTCACCTTCACAGACAAAAACGATTACCCCACACCAAGTTTTACTCTTTATTTTTTGTTTATTTTGTGTGGTTTTGGAGGCCATCTGCCACAAGTCTTTGAGGCATATAGACAGTGGAAACATGAAGGGACAGCCTTGTGCTTCCCTACTGATAAGAGAGTTTGGGAGGTTTTAGGATAGAGACATGGCGGGAATTGGTGGTGGGGCATTTCTGTCGGGCTCTGGTCTCACATCAAATTTGTAATTTCATGGATAATTATGAATTAAAGCACCAGTACTAGTACTTATCCTCTTTCAGTTTGCAGTGATATAAGAGGACATATGCTTTACACTGGCAAGATTTACAATAATATAAATTTAAGTAACACATGGTCCTCCATGGCAGTGAATATGGAGTTGAATTTATGGATGGAAAGATGTTGATGATAAGAAAGGTCTTCAAAAAGAGCAAGTCTGTGTAAAAACATCGCTTACATAATGTTTTGAAGGAAAGAGCACTGCTATTTTCCCTACTTTGTGTCCACACCAGCATTTTTTTTACTTTATTTGATCAGAGGGTAGAGGGCAGTCTCTGGGTGGCAGGATTGATAGGTGAGGGGTGGGGAAGGTGTGAAAGATTGCTGAAAAGGGCCTAAACAGAGGACGACTGGGGACCTTGGTATTTATCCTAATATTCTTGTTGTCAATGACAAACTACTGTGCAGGGCATTATCTGCCTCATGTAGTTTGAATCCAATATCATGCGGTGATTAATGTTAACTGATTGAAATATCACTATAAATCGCACTGTGACCTTTCTCAGTTATAGTTATGCTCAAGAAATGATAATCTCCCATGGGTCATTAATGTAATATTACTTCCAGGAAAGAAAGACATGCAGTATCTGTTTATGTGTTCTGACCTCTGGCAGGTGGTTGGGGTTGAAATAGATAATGTTGCACTCAGATATTCTCAAGGGAGTCTTGGTAGTTATTGAATGTGTTCAAAGCTGTCAGCTGAGAGGCAGGAACATCATTTAGGTGTCATCAAATCTGTTGTCCTGATTTGTTTGAATTTCTATTATGGATAGTGAGACAATGTGTCAGGCATGCGGAATTGGGGCAATATAATTAATGCCAGTCATCCATTGTTTATGTCTTGACAGAGGTGTTACCTGTAGCCATGCCTTTAACTCTCCATCAAAAGCTGCTGTTATTTATTTTCCAAGTAAGAACAGCTATTATTCTAATACATTTGCAAAACTTGGAAGAATGCAAAGTGCACTACCAAAGGTCATCTACCTTATCACTTCATCACAACATCTGGCAAAAACTGCAAGGATAAAACCTGTTGGTGAAAAAAAAAAAATCCCAGCAATTATGGTACATATTGTTATGAAATTGAAATTGAGTAAAAGTCCTCTACAGAATCCATTAGAGCAGTGGAAACATTTTCTGTCAGACCTATTTAATAAGCATAACCAATAAACATTCTGTCATTATGCACAGACAAAACCGTTGAGAGAGTTCAATTGGCACCTATACGATAAGGCAAAAGTTTTTTTTATAGATTTTATGTATTTTTATAGATCTGATATTTTAGAAAAAATATACCTGAAAATGAATAGGTTATTCATATTTCTTATTTGTATTGTATAAGGTATTGTATAATTCTTGCACACAAGTTGAGTGTACTGCACATCATGATCAAAGGTTATGTGTGATGTTGGTTTATCATTAAGACACATCAGAGATAGAATATTTATACCTCGCAATCACAGCAAGAGATAATTTATAACCAAGCAAAGCTATGAGGATAATGTGTGTTTGATTAGTTTGTTAATATCCAATAGTCAAATATGTGCTCTCAGATTTTAATAAGTTGTATTATGTTCAAAAGACCTGAGTTCATTGTAAAGGCAATAAATAGAAAATAACATAATCCAACTGGCAATAAACAGCCGGTGTTTTTAAAACACTCCCCAATAATTGTCATTGATCTTGAGCTATATGGCATGAAATGACAGTAAGCTAGGTAGTCTTTAGGTCAATTGTCCTATCAAAAAGGTCATTTAATAATTGTAAGTAATTTCATCTAATTATAAAATACAGTGGATTGTGACTGATTTGATCTGATCTTGATAAATGAAGTGAAGTTTAAATATGCATATATCCATTGCTTAACTTGGCAATTAGTCTACCAGATGAAGTATGAGGGAGCTGCCTAGGGTATAGAAAGTGAACTGATCAAGAACAGAGACACTAGCCAAATGTGTTTGTGGGAATGTAGTCAAGAAAGGAAGATTAATGTCTGAAAGTGTTACAGGGAAATTGGCTGCAAAGTATTGGTAATAGATTAGTTTAAGCTTTTGACATGGGATGGGAAGAGAGAAATCTGCTGATGTTAAATTAATGGAATCGATCAAAAACTGCATACATAAAAGGTCCCAACAGACTGCAGGGCTGCTTCGTTACAGTGCAGACCCAGTGTGCATAAGCGCTAATATGACAGCATGGAAAAAATCAGTACTATGGATTTTAATCTAGTAGGTGCTGTTGCAATTCCGTACCAAATCACCTTTAAGCAGTTATTGTTTAACAATTTTCTGTAAACATTACATACACCAACTAGCAAAATGAGAAGTCCCAATATACTCATGATTGCTCATTTTGTATTGTTTAAACAACAGTGTTTGTAATTTTTTACAAGGACTCCTGAGTGGAATCAGAAAAAAAGTGATTCAAAGGTGGTGGACTGAGAACTCCATAAGATTGAAGGTCAAAGCAAAATCAGACGTATTTTGCAGAATCAATAGTTTGCTTTCATTTCAGTGACTAAGACCACAACGTTTGTAATTAATATACATTTGGGTTAGATTCTCTGCAGCATACAGAGAGTGAAGTATTCAAACCATCAGCTCAATAAAGCAAAATACTTCTCAGCCTCAGCCCTGCAGTCCTTTACATGTAGCTAGCTACCAAGATTAAATCAATTGGCAGATGTGACAATCCAGCAGCCAACTTCCAGCTACCTGTTAAGTTGAGTCTACCATTATCTAGAAAGAAGATGAAAGGGAGTTGAAAAGGTAGAGCGATTGTAAATGTGAAAACAAGGCTTTTCTGACTTTGGATAAAAGTGCATAAATCAATACACTTAAAAACCAACATCAAGATGGCATTATTCCTACTATAATTAGGCAGTAATCTTACTTCATGACCCTGACTTCCTTAAATTTTTGAGAAGCAAGGACATTTACTTTGGCCATGTGAGAAGTATCCTTACTCTTAATTAATCCATTAACAAATCCATTATTATCAAATAAATTTATGTTGTAGACATGCACATAAAACCGTGGTTTCATGGTAGCATCCACAATATTTTCATCTACAGTTCCAATGCATCCTTCCACCTTGTAAAATATTCATTGTACAATTCTGAAAATTGCCAAAGACCTGCCAGAAAACCCTTCGATCTGCTTAAAATTTAAGGGTGACAACAATAAAATGACACCATTCATCTATAGCATAATGAACCCACTCAGTTATTCCTTCATATTGTATACACTCAGTCAGTTATTCCAGGTAAAATTGTATTGCTGTACATGTCCATGTACAACCACCTGCCACCAAAATTTAGATAACCATATTAGGTTGAATCAGATAGTTTTGTTCATTCAGGTAGCTTAGCTCACCTGAACAAGCCCCTTTTTCTGCAGCTGGATATGTTTAATGAATCAGGAACACAACTGATTTTATAGCTAGTTTCTTTTCTAATGCTTTTGGGTTTCAGGTTTATTTATTACATCACATAAAATTGCAAATGTGTAAATTCCCAATTGTCATGGTTTCTTCTCAGAAAATCAAGATTTAAAAACATAAAAAGATATACATTGGTATGTTGCTAGATTACACATTTGGGGTATATATTTGGCAACCTTCACTGCTACTTTGCATGTTCTTTGCATGTGTGACTACATGACGATGTTTATATCTATGTTATTATTTCTTTTGAAAAGTATATTGATTAAAGTCTCACTGAACAAGACATACCAACTTCAAATTAAATTGAAAAATATAATAATATAAAAAGAAAATAATTAAGGGGAGTATAAAACCAGAATTTCTTGAAAACATGACTAAAATACTTACACAAATGGGTACCATGTGAAAAATGGTTTCTGTGTAAGCATTGTTCGCTGAACCCTTTTTTAAGCAAATCGCTTAAGGAGGAAAAAAACATTTATCCAACTTACTGACCCAAAAAGCTTTCCTTTGTCCTTTATTGAAACACAGTGCATTCAATTACAGTATAAATAATGCCGGAATCACATGATGGTGTCATAATGCCATTGCTTTTCAGTGTGCGCCTACACCAACATGTGAATGCACTGTTAACGTTGACATCTTTGCAAGCAAGGATTGGCTATAAGTATTTCATGTGCTAATATTAAATATATGAATGTAAGCAATAATCTAAATCATAAATAAGACAGAATATCATTACTGAATACTAATGTTGAAATGAAAATAGTATGAAGAGCATTAATCACCCTTGTGTGTGTCTTTGAATTAAAGTGTTACACTCAACAGTTTCACTCCAAATAAATTACAGATGTGTCAAAGGAAAAATAATCCAATTCCTATTGGAGTTAAAAAGCATGCATGCAACACAGTGAAATGAGTCAAGGTCTCTGCTGTCTTTATTGGCAAATGAAGAGCAAATTTTCTTTGCAATCTGCACACGATAATTTTTGTTAATTTCCTTGTTTAAAGAATATGCCAGTGTATGACAGCTTTATTGCTGCAGTGATATCATGACAAACTCATGCCTTTTAAAATATTGAGGGGGGTTTAATGTTTTTTTTTCATTGTTTAGTTCAGTGTTTCTCAAACTTTTTCAGACCAAGGACCTCTTAACCAACAAAGGAAAAAAAAAAAAACTCATGGACCACCTAACTCCCCAAATATCCTAAAACAATAGGCTTGCTTACCACTCCAACAGTATATTACAAGTTACAGCCTAATAATGACATGATAACTAGCATTGTTTACTTACTCATTCACTGTGTCTCTGCGGCTGAACCACTTGTGGCTGCCAAATCACCTGCATCAGGACGATGCACCTTGTCTGCTGTCAGCTAATTCATTTGATTTTCTTTTAACTGACCCTGTCGTGAGCCACAGATTCATCTTTTCAGTTCCTCTTCTTTTTGGATTTTCTGGCTAAATTTTGTCAGTTGACCACGCAGATCACTTCAAGATCATAAAACATAGCTATGTGCCGGTGTTGAAAAATGACCGTAAAACAGCCGTGTCCACCAAAGCTGATTTTTCTTTGCCCAGCGTATTTTACCCATTGTTTTCAATAGGACCTTATTTTTTTGCATGCCTATAAAATACACCGGGAGCGTATCTGGAACTGAGCATATTTTCAGCGCCGAGCATACAGCAGCAACTGTTTTTTTTTGGTTGCTGAGAGTTGAAGAATGTTCAACTTTGAAAATACGGTACTCTCCTCACTGTCACTTTGTACTCAGCTGTCCAATCACGTTGAAGAAGGGATGGGACATACAGTGCACTACACAAGCTGGTCCTTCTGTTTTTGCCTGTGTCGCTAGCAATAGTGATACATGGTCAGCCAGTTTGCGATACATTTTGTAGTGAAAGGTGATACAGTACATGCATCTGTTGACTTTCTTTTGCTAGTAAAATGCTTCTGGCAAGGCATTGATTAACTGAGTAATGTTAGACAGCAACATGGGCTAGCTATTGCTGTGTCTAACTTTAAGATCATATCAATGGGTATATCAGAACATGGTCATATGTGGCTTCCTCGTTAGCATACTCAACTATTTTAAAATATCTGCCAAACAACATAATTTCCCATTTGACTAGTTAGCTGGTCAGATCGCTTGTATGCTTGCTGGCTATGTATACTTATCACTAGTATGATAGAAGATGTAACCCATGGTAGCGACACTTGCTATGCTGATATATTTACCATATCCACCCACCACTTCACTATCGATAGGGTAGTTAGAAAATATTTAGTCTCATAACGGTTATCATCATTAATTTGCAGCAAATTTCTTACGGCCTTTAATTAGTAACCTGAGTAAGAATATAACCTATTTATATTTATATGTAATTATACATAGCCAGCTGTCTTATAAGTGATCTGACTGACCGTACCATAGCAACCAGCTAAAAGAAAAAAATCAGTTGATCTTTCATATGCTCTGAGCTGAACATTCTCAGCTGAGCGCTCAGCATTTTCAGCTGGGAGCCTACTCCTAACCCACTTCTGGCTCTAAAAGCTCTATTTTGGTGTCATCTGACCATAGAAGTTGGTCCCCCTCAAAGTTCCAGTGATGTTTGGCAAACTGTATGTGCTTGAGTTTGTTAGTTGATGTCAGAAACCAATATTCATGTTACATATGATTACTACATGTTTTTAAATGTATATTATATATAACATTCAGATCAGTTATCAGATAACATCATTCTTTTCTGGAATGCGCTGTGGCCTTTCCAGAAAAGAAGAGGGGGGGTCTATTGTATTATATACTGCAGTTTCTACAAGGTGAATGAAAACTGACAATCTTAACTTTCATCACAAATATAAAATTGTGGAGTATAGAATCAAATCAGTTGTTTAAAAAATATGACCCAACACTTTTGATCTGAACTGTATATCTCTTAGACATATACAATCAATGAATAAAACAGAAGATACAAGTTGACTGTCGACCACTGGGTCCTTGCACAGTTTGGACAGGGTCCTTCATTAAGTGGTTTTTTAACAAGTAATACATAGCAGCATTAAAATGGGTTTTTTACTTCTATTGGAAAGCTTCATTACATTTGAAGTAGTCATAAAAGTTGCTCATTTTAATGAAAAAGACACTTAAAATGAACCCACACAAATAGCAAACCTGTTAGAAAACACAAATGTGCATATTATATACAAATTACACTGATTGCCACCACCTGAAGGTGTCCTAAGTTGAACAAGGAGGCACAACAGGATACTCACTTTTTGTTTGTGGCAGTATTTTACTGTCTTATGCCATTGCTCTGATCGATGTGTTATGACTGTGAGAGCAGAATTATTTTACTGTTGTTATATACCATGTTATTGGTGTGACTGTATGACTGTGTGTGTGTGTGTGTGTGTGTGTGTGTGTGTGTGTGTGTGTTTTCTTTACCTCCATTTATTTGTATTTATTCACTCTGATGTATTGTAAATTGTAATTTAGCGATGTCAGGCTCAAAATGAAAATTGGAAATGAAAATGTTGTGTTTTTCCTCCTTAATAGAGTTAAAATATGTATTCACATAATGAAATAGCATGCTTTGTGTGACCATTTTCCTCATATCCATCCATCTTCAAACAGCATAAAACCCATTCAGTCATTCAAATAGAGCTTTTGTCTGGACTGATTAGAACTGTTTTAAGGAATGATCCATGCAAGTAAATTCATCTTTAGTCTCATGTATCAGAAAATCATTCTCCTTTAATGTACCACTCTTCTTGCTTTGTGAGATATTTCTTCATCTTTAGTCCAAATATAGGATATGTCTGCAGTATTAAATCTGGTGTACAAACATGGAAATGATGACAATAGCACTTTAAATCTTTCTTTTTTATTTCTCTCTGCACTTACAAATTACTGCAGTGTTAGCAGAAACCTATTTTTTTGCTGTATGTATCACTCCATAAAATTCTCTTTATATTTTTTGCAAAAGTCCCAGTTCATACAATTACACAGTTGACCCATGAGATCAAATCAGACAATGTTATAATGAAGGGAAATTACATCAGATCTGCTAAAGCAAACATCAGACCTCTGAAAAAGATTCAGAAAATAAGACAAACTGCTGATATATTTGCTGTGGTATGCACTATGCACTAATCATATGTGTAACTAATTGATTTGCATGTTCCCCAGAATGTCTGTGGTATTTTTCAATACTCACAGATAGACTCTGATCATTGGTAATCAAGAAAACCTTTTTTTTATTGTCAATAAGGTTGATGGTTTTGGGCATATGGACGATGATAATTAACAGCCTGAAATAATTAAAAACTTCAAACAGGACATCATACATAGAAAATTTGTGGAAAGTTTGATCAACACATCTGGGCATACAAAAATCATATATCCTAGTGCAAAAATTAAACATATGTAAACATTTTTACTACAACTAGTTGGATTAATGCAAACATATAATGTTGCAGCTGTTCTAGAAGTAGCACATCAAGTAATTGGTAATTCTATGGGTTTGTCATGAGACCATCTGGTCTTCAAGGTTTTATCTGTGTATTCTGCAATCAGGATTAAATTGATAAATACTTGATCCCATTAAAGCACCGCATTTTAGAGTCTCATTTAAATTTTTGGTTCATTCTTCTCTGGACCCGAGGACATTACCTTGGCATGTCAGTAGAAATTGTTCCCATGTGTCACTAAACAACCTAGTAGGCTGTAATTTAAATTTTTGATTCCATTTCATGCACATTGCTAATCTTGGAAGATTGTGCCAAATGTATCCAAGTGGTTTCAGCAACCACTGCACTGCTGTCGGCAGTGCGACCGCTTCCACAGGCAAGCGCTAGAGGCAAGGCAAAGCATAACTGTAACTGGACATAGATCTGAAAGTAGCTTAAGAAGCCACTGGGTGCCATCCTTTTGAAAGAGAAAGAATGGAGCATAGTGGTGCCAAATAAGGTTGGCCCAGAAGTCACAGGCTCTACTGACTCTCTTCCAGTTGCTCAGCAGAGCTGAAAACAGCTGCAACAGCTGTCCTCGATGACCCCCTCTGCTTTCTTGAACTGGTTGATTTGAGGTTTTTGACATCAGCCTTATTAACAGAAAATATATTCAATATAAATGTCAAGAATGAAATCAAATACAAATTCAAATGAAAGTTTCTAGTCAATCACAATAAATATTTTAGCATTGAATAAAATGCTGAATAAAAATTGTTACATTTGTTGCAATAATAAGGCTATCACAAGCCTTACTACAAGGGTAGTACATTTTCTTGGAACCAACTGTTCATTGTGGTTTTCATTGTGCCCCCCCCCCCCCACACACACACACACACACAGCATTTTAGAAACAACAAAGGAAACAAACTATCCAAAAACAGACCTCTACAGAATACATTTCTACTGAAGTATGAATATCCATCTTTTATCATTCTATCCACCCTGTTCCATTCTATTCTCGTTTCATCCCTTGCTTATACGAGAAGTAATCTGATCTGGCCAGTGCAGTCATAGCTTGGTAAAATGTGGCATTTATCACAGCACTGTATGCATTGTCAGACATCCATTTTCTCCCTTTTTGGCAATCAGAGGAAATTCTCAGTGACCTTCTGTGATGAGCCTATCAATAACTATAATCTGTTAGATATAAAGTACATTGAGGTACATTGCAGATCCAATTCCATCATGTGTGGTTACCACAGTTTTACATCTGTGTATAAATGAATCAAGCTCTGCATTACCTGAGAGACAATTAAGAAATAAAACACAGTTTACCATCATACAAGCAAAATCATATATATATATATACACACACACACACACACACACAAACCTATCTGAGCTGGCTGGCCAAATGGCTGGATGTTAACCTCTAGCTTACCCGAGGGAATTCACAAGCTGATCCTTGAGAAACCTGTTGGTATCTCTATCAAATTCCAACTGGTTTGGATAATCTACCAAAGCTACCTTTTCACCTCTGGCTTACTTGATATCTCCCAGAAATCTCAACTATTAAACAATATGCAACAATTAATTTAATACAAGTAACTGGTACACATGCATACTGTTTCTACATGCTGAACTCAGTATGCATCCTCTGTAACAGTCAAATATGATCAAAATTGGCCAAAACCAAAAAAAGGGTTCACACAGAGAAAAAACCTTCAGACCTAATGAGAGATATGATGGTGAATCCTAATCCATGGCCGCCACCTTCAATTGGTATCAATTTGGTACCCTAAAATGTACCAAGAATGTATTTAAGGAAACATTTTTGTCTGCATGCATTCAGATAGGATTCCTCATCGGTCTTTAACACGGATAGTTTGGTCTGCATGTGCAAAGTGAATTCATTGAATGAAAAAGAGCTACAGAGAAGTCATTTACTCAACCAATTTCCTTTAAAAAGCTGCAAGATTATCCACAGCCTTAGAGTAGGACCCCAATATAACCGAGACAATGTGTGAGGAGTGTGAAATGGCAAAATTCTACAGGGACATCATTACAGATTCAGTGTCTGGAGAGAATCTAACCATTTCCAATAAGTTTTCTTTTCCCTCATGCCTTTCCCTGTCTATATTAGGATGGGCACTGGGTAGGATGGAAATTGAAAAAAATCAGTTTGGCAGTGTCTTCTGACAACTTTCCACATGAACAATTTATGGCACTCAGACAGTGGCTGGGGAATGCCATGACTGACATGGGTCAAATGAACAATGATGGCTAACACAAAGAGGTGTTATATTGCGTTTAAGGATAAATCATCCTCATCATGGATTTTGAATGTTCTGAGTCCAAACCTAAGAAGTGAGGTATGTGGGAAGTTGAGTTACATCAACTGATATGACTGAAATTATATGGGAAAGCTGCTTCCTTTTATAGTTATTCCTAATTGATGAGGACATTAATCACTAACTGAATCAGTTATTAGTAGTTGCACTGAAAACTATAACGTCATTTTTACAACAGGTGAAACATATGCTATTTCATAAATTAATCCATGTGTTATTAAAGCAATAACAAATGAGAGGTCATACTATACTATGATAATTGGAGTAGCTGTGGTGCAGTCAAAGGCTCAAGAAAATGTTGTGAGTGAACATATATAACACATATGAACGGAAGTAACCCTCTTGTAGTAATAGGTGGTATGTTGGTGTGTAGCTGAGTATGTTGTTGTATATTACATTCTGCAGTTCTGCCAGGAGCAGCCTGGTGGTGCTTGCCTGCAGGGCCATTGAGTGTCTACCCAAACTGATCTGAGATTCTATCTGAGGTCAGGCCATTTGCATAAGAAGGCCAGCATGGGTAATGATTGCTGTCTACCAAGCTTGTAATACACTTGGGGTTATGGTAGAGAGCATTGATGTGGTGCCCATCCAGAGCCTAGTGTAGTGCACATGTAGTCATTTTGAAGCATATATATATATATATATATATATATATATATATATGCTTTTCTATGGAAAATAATTACTTATGAGCTTCCAGGCAGTGTCTGATTATAATTTCAGCAGTTTTATTGTGGATTCACTCATTGAGTTTTTTCATGTCACTGTGTGTTTGTCTTAAATTGGTGCTAATGATATATGCAGTAGCTGTTCCCCTTGAGCCAAGGCATATAGACAGGGCCCAGATAGCTGTCTGTTTGTATTAAGGCTGAGATCTAAAAATGCCGTGTGCAGCTCCTTGTCAATGATGTGGGGACAAGAGACCCAGGGACGATGATTGATGGGGAACAGTTCGCAGGATAATGAGACTCAAGACATTGGTATATTTCCTAAATTTGTTAAACAACTAAGCCATCTAATTAGACTTAAGGATTGGTTTGTGTCTTAAATGATTTGCTATGGCTGTATTTACAAGATACATGGCCATTTAATCAACATATTTGCATTAAAGGAGTTGTCCTTGGATTATTTGATTTTTTGTTATGTATGTATTTTAATTAGCATTGATTGTATGGGATTGATCATGTATTCTTGTGTACTGTGTGTTTTTCTTATAACCATCTTGGAATCATAAACCATTTTCAACAATTAAAACAAATACAATGCCCAAATGTTGGTGCAGCAACACTAACTCATATATATATGCCAGAATTATGGTTATCCATTGGATATCTAATGGTTTGTTTTTGGGTTTATTTAAAAAATTATTCTGTCCTCATGTTTTGAAATTTTTACTAAATGTTTGTTTGAAAGTACAGGAAGACAGTACAGATGGGTGATTACATAATTTTAATATATCTTGATCTTAAGGCAACATATTCCATTTTATTACAGTTTCTTATGCTCCATGTACGGTGTCAGTATGTCAATGTGTAGCTTCCAGTCATGTTTGTGTGCTGTGAAAAATTAAGATTAATCCAAAAAGGTACACCACACTACTGTGCACTCACTGTTCCTAGGCTTTGTCCCCTACACATGCTCTACAGCTAGTCACATGTTTACTCTCCCTTCAACATTCTCCAAATACACAGTTTTCATATTGAGATCTGCTGCACACAGAGATATTAGCTGTCTTTGAGCCAGTGCATCCTGCCCACTGAGTCTGCTTGGGGTGGGGGGGGACTGAGGCTCATAACAACATGCCCATAGAACATCACCAATTGTTATGGAAATGCACTCGCTTCTTGTTCCTCTTGAAAGAGCAAAAGCGTTTCAGTTTCTCCCCAGCTCTCCCTTCCTCTTTCGTTTGAAAGTGTCTTCAAATGGACACACCACTTACTTATGCGCCAAAACTGATTTCATGCCTTTCCCCCAGATGCAGAACCATTTCTTTTGTTTTTTTTTGAGAGATAAAGAATATTTATTCATGTATTTATTCTTTTAAGAAGTGGCTATGCTGTGTGACATTGTGATTAAGCTACTGGTGTGCAGAAAAATTGCAGATCCCGGGGTGAGGTTGCAGTTACACCCTTGGGTGAATTTAACATGAGTTACTTCAGCAAATAGTTGTATTCATGTAAACAGATGATATAAGGAATTCAAGTGATTTAATTCACCTTCTTCATCATGAGTGCCTACAAACATAAATAATAAAAAAATTAATGCTGATATGTTGGCTCTGTCAATATAATCTACTCCTGGTGAATAGCTACAAGTTATTCTTACATTACCTTGGGAACATCGAACAGTGGGGGTGAAAAGTGTACCCATATAAATTTGAGAAAGAACTTAAATATTAAGAGTAATTCCGCACACTTTAATCAGGGCCTTTTCTTTCATGGCTGTCAACATGAAAGCAGATGGACATCAATAGGTGTCAGGGCGCAGTATGAACTCAAGTGCAGACAGGGATGAGATCAACCAGAGTTTATTCAAAAGGGCAAATCCAAAAACAGAGTCGAAAACAGGCACAGGGTCAAACCAGAAGATCACGGTGTCAGGGCAAAAACAGAATCCAAAGAAGAGGTCAAAAACAGGCAAAGTCCGAACCAGGTTAACACAGCAATCAGGCAGAGACACAATCCAAAAATCAGAAATCAGGTAAACAGGCAAGAATCAAAAACAGGCAGGTCAGAACAGGGAAAGGCTCGTAGCGCAACTGATCACAACTTAAGTTCATATCATTCCTCTTTAAATGGTAATCAATTAGACATGAAAGGGGAGAATGCACCCAAAGATGATCACATATGTGAGACGTCCAGTCCAGGGATGATATTCCTCTTAATTTTAGAGTATTTCTGTTGAATACTCGTAAATATTTCTAATGTTGATTGTAAACAGCTGAAAACTTAAAGTAAGGTAAGGGTCATTGTTTTTCCCCTTTGCAGAATAAAAATGTGTATTACAGTAGAAAAACAAAACAAAAAAGCTAAGTATGCTACTTCAAATGAACCTGTTTAAAGAAATGGACATTATAATAGGTCACCAATACTATTTTTCATCCCTTTTAAGATTTCCAAGTAAAAATATCTTCTGATTGGTGGTTTAATGACTGCCTTGACTTTTTGGAATGAGAAACAGGAGGTTGAATGCCTTCTTATCTGCTATTATTGCATTGACTAACAAATTACTAGTACTACTAGCTGGTAGCTTGACTCTTGCCTTATTGAGGGGACAGATTCTAGAATCTCAACCAATGAAAAATACCCCTTAATAATGTCTGCTTTGAAATGTTACATTTTATACATTTCAAGCATCAGGTGCATTTCTTTATTCAGATCTTGTTTGAATTAGTGCATGCTTTCACTCTTTCAGTATTTAAGTGTTTCTTACAGGACAAATACACTATGACAGAGACTCCAACATTTAGATGTGTATATTATTACCGAAAACAAGACATACAGTCAAAGATGGAAAGCTAAACACTTTTTCCTCAATATGCATGTGTTCAGCCTTCTGATCTCTCACTCATGCTTCCATTCACTTACCTGTACTCATCCAAATCAGATGCAAAACCCCCATGGCCCTATTTACACTGATTATACACAAGGGTGCACATGCACAGCACTGACTGGTAAATGCCAAAAGAAATAAACCCATGATTCAGACTGCCATCATTGTATAATTAGTATGCATCTTACTGACTATGCATTACACAGTTCTGTATAACTATTTTATTCCAGAGGTCAGGCTTTAATGAAAAAAAATCTGTGCACATAGTTTAATTCTAAAATGGAATTCACACTTTTGACCTAACTTTGCATGTGATAATATTATGTCAGCCGTAAAATTTAAAGCATCTTTGAAAACTAATCTGTTATAACTTGTCCAGCCTTCTTATATGAGAGTTACTGAATATTGTCTCAAACAAGATAAGGGCTCACAACATAACTGTGATTAAAAAAGTGTTGAAAAACTCTCTTATGGGAACACAAAACAACAAGACAGGCAAACAACAATAAAGAGTAAACATGCATGCGTTTGGGCGCTTGTGCAGGCACAAGGCTTACTTCTTGTGTTATTACACTTGTAGTTACTGAAAACCATTACAAACAGTAAAGACATGCAGTCAAACATGTTTGCCCTGGTATTTCCCTGTAAAATTAAGAAGTTTGATTATTGAATATTCAGCATTTTTATTTAGAAAAAACGTGAAATTACAGCAGCAAGTACAGTGAAGTACATTTTAAACAGTGAACACTTCCCTTTGAAAATGCAGAAAGTCCAATATCCATAATGAACTGTGTAACGGTTTACACAAATATAAAAAGGCCACAGTACCTATTTCCACAGTACCTACATCATCTCATCTTGATCCAGAGCATCAGGATGCTCACATACAATGCAAAGAGTATGTAGCTCAGTACATAATGGGTCTAGAGAGGGGTATTGTGTTGTATGATGTTGGACAGTAAGGGAGTGTTTAACATAGGTGCTCTTGTATGGAGACGTGGAAGTGTGTTCCTTTTCACCTTGTGATATTGACCACAGTACTGCTGTGAATGGTAGCTGTGCAAACTGGTCTGAATAGCATATGCAGATACAGGGAGGGGGTTCTGCACAAGTGTCATTATATACCAGAAGTGGATTTTGTGCAAACTCAAACTGAATAGAAAGACAAATATTCAATTGTTGGTCATTTAAACTTTCAGACTTCTCCCAAAAGTCTGAGAACAGTTGTGGAAGTACATTATTTTATAATGTAGTACAAAAATTCTTAATACACATTATACTAACAATTTGAGTGAAAAGTTAAATCTTTCAAAAATGTTCATGAATTTCAGAATGGTTTAATTTTTGGTATTTCCTCCTTTTGCTTTAAAGACAGCATGCACTGCAGCTGGCATGGACTCCACAAGTTTGTGCAAAACGTGATGATCCATATTATGCCTGGTCTTCCAGTGTCCAAAAACTTCCTTGGTTTTGGTCTAAGTGCTCCCATAAATGTTTGATGGGGTCTGACCTTTTGTAAAAAAGGAGTTAATGTGGTCAATGTCACAAATTTACTTAAATATGAGCCAAAAATAGTGCAGAATTTTAAATATTTCTTAAATTTCTTAAATAAATATTCATGAAGGTCATAACTTGTAAAACGTGTCTTGTTTTACATTTTTCTAAACCCTAAAACTTATTTCCAGTATTACATAGCAACAAAATTGAAGAAAAAGCAAAATGTGGTCTCAGACTCTTGGAGTTTTGTCTCAGACCCCACTGTACATATTTCAACAAGCAAAGCAATGAACTTAAGATTTCAAAAGTTTAGGAACATCTCAGGCTAAAACAAGGAAATGTAGTTGTTTGCCCAAACTGCAAAATTTAGCATATCATAGCAACACATATTTCATGATCCAATATTTTAAGATAAAGCATCCAGGATTTATTTGAGGCACACACGTTATTCTAGAACTACTTTTAATTATTATTAAAATAAATCCACTGTCATCTAATCAGTATTTATCAACGTATTATGGAATGAGAACCAGCGAATCTACTGTGTAACAGTGATGAAAATTTTGCTATTTGTCAATGTCACACCCTGTGTCCAGAGGAATAAAATCTAAACATGCCCAAATGCATTCACTACTGGTGTACAAATCCTAGTTTTGTGACTGGGTTCCACATGTACAAATATGTACTGTGTTCACAAACAGATTTTTTTAAAGTGTATGTGCTGATTTGTGTCATTAGGGTGAGTACCACACAATATATCATTTTCATTACCATGTTCAATAAATGACTAACTTATAATGCTTGCTTTTGTGCATGTCTCATGTAACAATACAATCGCATCAGCTTTTGTCAAGTAACAATATTTGTACTTCTGGTACATACACCCTGCCATGATATCTACTCAACATGTCACAAAATAAACATTATAGTGACCATCCCACTGCTCATCAGAATCATTCTTTCCCCTTTCTGTTCCCATCCTCTTTTTCATCTCCAGAACCCCCTTTATGTGATGTGGGGGAGTTCCTTTGCCATGATCACCTGACTTGTATCACAGAGGATTGGCTCTGTGATGGAGAACTTGATTGTCCAGATGGCTCAGATGAAGTGTTGGACAGATGTAAGTACACATTTTAGACGCATCATTTCCCAGATATTTCTCTTAATATTTTGTCCGATATGTTCTAGGTTGTTCCCACCATTTATATGGCGCATGCCTCAAAAAAGTGGCATCCAGTGGTAGTATTCACAACTAAAGTATACACTGCTGAGAGCGAACATTTCCTGGCTAGCTACTGTCAGGTAAAAATTATGGTTTCTGCTCATTGGATGATGTTTTGGAATTAGTTAAATACAAATTAAGCTAAATACAAATTAATCTTCAGTGAGCCCTGCCTTTTCTTCTTGCAGAACAAACTTGCTTTAGCAGGGAGGGGGGAATTCTGACTTGGAAGCGCTCAGCATTTTTCCCACAGAAATAGTACATGGAAGATGCTTATTCATATTTTGACCTGGCTGTGCGGCCATGCCCGGCCCATGTAGGACAGAAAAGTAGGAGGACCCATAAAGAATCTTGAATAATGCTAATTCAGCCTGGAAAATGCTATGCCCCCCATGAAACCTTGATGGCCGAGTGATGTTTTTCACTGAGTTACATTACCTAGTACTAAAAGTCTGCTGCGTAGCAGAGAAAGCTGTAGTTTTGAAAGGTGATCAGTCAAACAGGTGTCATAGCCATGCACACTCTACCTTGTAATTTATGAACTTGGATAGTTTCTGCTGGATTAACGAGTTAATAGATAAAGTAGTTATATACTAAAAATCATGCAGTGCAATCTACGTGTAAGAGCTGAGTTCTTCAGTGAAATGTAGCTATATGTTTTAACATATTTAAATCAATTGGATTCAATTGTTATCCCATTGATCTGGTTAGAATTTACTGATATGAATGATTTGTCAAAACCACATATTACTTTTAATGCTAATGGGCAATACAATCCAAATTTTAATATTCACTTTTGTGAAGTGGCAGTAGCAGCAACAAACATGATTTATCAAGAACTAGAATGTTGGATATCAAATGTAAGGTGAACACAGTATACACTCATGTTTTGAATTTCTTGCATTTAGCTGTAATCAGCCTTTCGGTCTGCCAGTCAATGTATCCTGTCATCCAATAAACAAACAGTTAGTCATGCTGAATGATTATATTCATTTTATTCATTCATTTGAGTCAAACCAGGTAGCCATTTCGTGCATGCACACTGTCATGGGGAGGACACCTGAGTCATTTTGCTTGGCAAAACAGAGTGTGGCAGTGGGTACATAGATAAAGAGGGGGTTAGATAAAGAGACACGAATGGCAGCGAAATGCCAATTCTCCTGATAGTCTTTAAAATTAAATTATCTGTGGGTTTATAGAGTTAAAAAAGCACAGCACTCCAAAAGTGTTAATGAGTCTATATTCATTTGAGATGTGCAGACTGAGGAACTCGGACTGACATGCTTACATGCATGTTAAATTCAGCAACTCAATTGTTGGTGATGGTAAGGGCAATACTTTTACGTGTGCCTGTTATCCAGAAATAATTTGACCAATTTCAAGAGGTATCCTACTTCATGCAATATGGTAACACTGAAAACATTGTCATATCAAAGTCTGATCGATAGGAGTGTATGACTTAATACAGGGTTGTGATGCGCACAGGATAGGTACCCTGACAATCCGCTTAAGTTAAAGTCTGAATCCGCGTAGAGGGTATTTTAATGAGAAGTGCTCCAATTTCTTTGAATCTCCACCCCAAACATGGAATCACTTGTATTACATTGTCAGTGATTTTAAAGGTATGAGTGATCCTGCAACAACAGTTGTCACTTTTGAAGTTCTGCTCTTTTGCCTTTTGAAGGCTGGCAATACAGGATTAATATGTTAATGAAAAGTCATTCTGCTTTCATTGAGTGGAAAATGGCACAGCTTTGTTGTGACATTTTAGAACTAGGTTTTAATCCAGCAATAGTTCCAAGGAGTTTTGACAAGTCTTTTATAACAGAAGAATGTACACAATTAGATTGCCTGCCAACCATGTTGCATAGTCTGAATCTTGCTATAGCACTGCATGAATTCATATTACAGAGGATATCTAAGATGAAATAACATACACAACCAATAAGCCACTACAAACTTTTGCAAAAAAAAAAATATTGTTTACCATTGGTTTAAATGAATGTAATGGGTTGAAGCACAGGAAATACAGTTTTAAAGTAAGTAATGTGATATTAATTTTTGTACCATTGTAGTTATAGGGTCATTATGGTTGCCATATGTAAAGCAGTAGTACTTTATCCAGTTACTCTTATAGAAAACATACACACACGAAGACACACAGACAGACACAAAACAAGAATGGCAGACATTCAAAATGGGATTACAAACCAAAAGATCTTACCACTTTATTACAACATGTTTTGATGAGGACCATTCTCATTTAATGTGAATTTTTCTTCTTCAGTGCCTGATGACTCTCTGTTGAGAGAAACATGTGTGTCTATATCCACGCCAATGTGTAATCACTGCAGTCTGACATCTCTGGAGGTATTCGGTTCTGCTCTCCTTCACCATGTGATCATGAACGAGTTGCGCCTCCCCTCTGCCTGAGTTCCCCCAGGACCAGCAAGGTGACAGAGGCTATCAAGGGGCTGAGGAGTGACCTATTTTCCTGCTATGGGGAAAAAAAGCACGTTGACAGTTCCTTAACTCCCAAAGCAAGCAGCGTAGCACTCTGTGATATGAGATAAAGTACTGCAGTGTCTCTTGCTGCTGCACTGGTGCTCTTTTCAATGTGACTGTGGATGTTTTTCAAGCCTGAACCACCATCTAAGAATATAATAACCACATTTAAATAATGAACTGAAATATGTCACACAGAAATACCCATTTACTGTCACAGAGCACATCATTTGATATAACGCACAAGCTGAAGGGGGAATATATTTGATGAGTTGACTACTTTTATGTATTCTTGAGTAGGAATCAATGTTTTTGTGAACATGTTCTGTGGAAAAAGAAAAAAGGTCAGAGGATGTTTTGTTTGTGATCACCTATGTTTCTGGGTACGCTAAGCCTACTTGGACTTTTTAAAATGAAAAATGGCTGCACCTTTATATTTTTGGATTGATTTGTAGGAGCCCATAGAGTTGCGGTTCACTCGGGCCCAAAGCTGTCTTCACAGATTGAGTCAGTAGATACTGCTGAGGCTATGTTTGATGCCTGCTTTTGACATTGACCCAACTGACACAGATGTTCTTCTCAGAAACTCCAAAACAGCCAGCTAGGATTTTCAAAGCAAGTTCTTCACCAGGTTTCTGGAGCAAGCTACACTAATAAACAAAGTGGTAAAGAGTTCTCAATGGTCAGCTCATGTTTCTAACCTTTTTTTATTCAGTGCTATTTTTTCTAACATAGCCCAGTTTATTGGCCCCTTTTAGCCCATTCCTTTCTGTCTTCTCTGCACGACTGAGCCATCTTTCTCTACTTTTAAAAGAAAATGAATCTGGCCATGTCAACCCCTGTGAGCAGAAGTGGTTGCAGCATTTTGAAGGCCTGGAATGTGCATTAGAAATCAGCATCTTAAAATAGCACACATTTATTTAGTATTATATTTATTTATGTAGTTATTTTATTTATTAATTCTTATTAATGTAAGGATGCAAATGTATTTTAGTTATTTCATTTATTTAGTATAATTTATTTTTAGTGGTTTTATTTAACATGGCAAATAAATATTCATCTGGTTTTGAGTTAAAAATGAATGATATGAACTTACCTATTGGCTATTAGTCACTACGTGCAGTGAATATGCAGATTTATGTTATTAGGTTATTTGCATGTCGACTTGTGGGCAAACAAGTGGCAGATCATTAATAGAAATGGCAAACTCAACATAAGGGGACCTAATATTGACCCATGTGGGACTGGTGTGTAATAAAACATACTGGATATCCTGCAGGCATACCATTTTCTTCTGTTTGACAGATAAGAAAGCATTCAGTCAAAGGCTTCAGTTAATATTAGAATATTATTTGAATAAAACCAAAGGAATCCAGGAAGACTGCACTGATCTAATTTTAATTTAATTAATTCCAGGAAATAGTCCTTTTCTAGTAGCACAGTTAGGTCTGAATCCAAATTAAATTTCGTTTCCAGATTTGACTCACTTGAGTATAACAGCCACCCACTTCTCAGTCAACCTGGATATCATATCCATGTTTAGAAGAATATGTTGATCATTTCCCACTGTGTTCAATTTATATCTTTAAATAGAGGTATTACAGCAGCATGCTTTCATAATTGCAGGGGATTTCATATTGGATGGGCAGATTACTAGTTGCATTATAGAGGTAAAAAGCATACTTTTGTGTTGTCAGAAATGCTTAATCTAAAGAAAATTTACCTTTAGAATTTCTAAAGGAGCTGATAATACATTCCACGGTTTATGCTGGGCTTTATGGGATAAAAAAATGTATTTTCTTCCATGAGAGGGTGGTACTCTTAGCTATTCGTCTTTGAGGTTGTTCAAAGTATTCAGAAATATAAGTTAAAATGGTGGATATTCCTATCATGGATTGTAAGGTGAGATGGTAATAGTGATTGTTTAGTAATACCACATTTCCTTTTCCTTCGGCTGGTAAAGACCATTGCTGAGCCATGCGGAGAGGTTTAAAATCTTAGTTTCCATGAGATTTAAATTTTAACAGAGATTTTCACATTTCCATTTCGCATTACATGTAAGAAATTAGGTCTGAATTATTTCAAAGTGAGATGGGCCCATCAATAGTTTTTGTACTTCCTCATTTGTTAAAGTTGGTCGGTGAATGCCACGTCTATTTTTTAAAAAAATGTGTGTTACTGTGGTTGGTCCCTGAGTAATTTGGATCAAGCTGAAATGATTTGTTATCTCTTTCAGCGTTTTCCTTCAGACTTCATTCTTCATGTGATCACACAGTGCTATGTAAATTTTCATAAAATGTGGGATGCTAGCTGATGATGGTCATGTCTGATGGCCAGTAGTAGTTAGGAAAAGCCATATCCCCATATGCTAAGGCCCAGATTCGACCAACATGCATCCTTAGATTTTATGGTCATGCTCACTCTCTACAAGGTCAGTTTGGCAAGTTAATTGTCATGATTAATGAACTGCCCAAACTGCATGGTTAAATATAAAAATGAACACTTGCATTTCATTGTGAATCTCAGCCTAAATGATTTTTAGATAAGCACATTATTGTACTTAAAAACAAATAATAAAGAGAAATGAAATCGCCAAAGCAAATCAAAATGTAAGGCATTTTTCCTTTGTGTAACTTTACTTTGTAAGCTTTGCAGGGAATATTTGGGTTATTTTAATATGCGCTGAGCTTTGCATGTACATTCAACGCACGCACGCACACACACACACACACACACACACACACACACACACACAATATTTCCTCTTCAAAGTCAAAGCCTCATTTTGTTTATTGAGGCTAGTTTACTGTCAGGGACATTTCTGGACCTCTTCATAATAAAATAAATTGCTTGTAAATGTCTCTATTTCCAGGGAGAATTGACAACTTTAGGAAGGAGTTTTGTGGAGTAATGTAGCATAGTATTCTTTCATTACAATGAAAGGACAGTCCATTGCATTATGTAATCTTTGTGGTTGCAGTTGTCTTTGAACCCGACTTGAGGTCACTGGATATACATCCCTAGTCTTTATTTTTCTGCCAGGGAGGGTATGGTGATGATGGATCTTTGTCCCTCGCATTCTTTTTTGAAAATGTCTTATACAAAGTGTCTTGAATTTAACAGTAAAAATGTTAGAGATGTAGAGACCTTGAAAGTTCAGTCTTGACAAAGCTCAGAATGCATGATACACCAAATCAGGTACATTAACACTTGGGGTGTTTGCATCGGTGTCAACATATGCAATTTCATTCCAGGCCAATCTTTCAATCACCATATTAAACTGAAGGGCAGCGTGTGTAGTGTTTTGTAATGTTGCCAATTATATATTATACTAGGCTAGACTTGGGTTCAGTCAGCATCAGACTGTGTTATTAGGTTCTGATTACAATTCAGTGTTATTTCACCATTGAAACTCTGTATAGAGAATGATCTTTGATAAATAATTAAAAAATACTGAAATAAAATTGATGAAACACATAGATGCACATGCACATATGTTATGCCTTGAGGCATTCACACAGAATAATTATTCCCTAGCATAACTGGCTTAACACCTCTCTCCGTCCTCAGCTCATGTGCAGTGGGTGCTCATGCATTACCCAGTGGGTGCGGGATGGGGGACGTGAGCTTCCCCCTTCACTGTAAAACATTTTCATGTTGCAGCGGATAATATATATTAAATGTAATGCCATATAAATGCTGTCCAATGCAACACCATGAACTACTGTTAAACATTCAAAGTGAGGAGAGTAAATGTTTTGCTAGTTTAAATGAATATATAAGGTTTAATAGAGTAGTAGATGGAGACCAGGGATGACTGTAACATGGGGATGTTGTAACACTTTCAATTTGTCCAAACAAGTATGAGACAGAATCATGTAATCATTAGTGTACAGTCCCACTTCCTATGTTATTAATTTGTGAAAGGTCTAGTACAAATAAGAGAAGAGAAATGGATGCAAAGTAAAAATTTTTACAATCATCCCTTATCTTTTTTTAAATGTAAAACTGCCTTTTAACTGATTAGGCTATTTACTAAAACAAAGTCTTAATTTGACTTTCAAACTGCACAAATTGTACATTTGTGTAGTACACAAAATTTTTTCCCTGTTTTTTTTTCCCTGTGGCTTTGTCTTCTTACGTCATCTGCATGTGGACTGCTTTGCTTTTAAATGGGCAGAATGTGCACTTATCTCAGTTTTATGAACAATTTTTGGTGTGTTTGTGTGTGTGTGTGTGTGTGTGTGTGTGTGTGTGTGTGTGTGTGTGTGTGTGTGTGTGTGTGTGTGCGTGCGTGTGTGTGTGTGCACTAACCTCACTCAAAGGCTTTCAAAAATCAAAAATGCAATTAAGAACATATTAAATTGGAGTTCAAAGCTTGCTCTTTTGGTTTCCTGGTTAAATAAGTATTTCATGACTGCTCATTGTTCCACCTGCAGGCACTTAATATAATGCACTTCATAGTCCTGTTGTTTTGAGAAGCCAGCTATGCTGCTATGGAAATGCTCATCATGGGAAAGATACCAACTAATGTAATTTAAAGGATCAGTGAACAAACCTACAGAGCATCCTGCCTTACAGCAGTGATAGTCAAAAGGAGGGAGATTCAGTTTGACAGTGTATGTCTGTACCACAGCAAGGTTTTAGATCATATGTAATACGTATTACAAATTATTCTGGGTATTGTAAAAGACACTCTTAGTGCCATAATAATGTCTCAAGGATACTACACATTGCATATGTGCATAATGTTAAATAAGATGTGCCTGTCTAATTAGGAAACGGTCCTTTTAATAGAGACCGGTATATATGTAAGTATAGATCATGAAGATCATAACTTTGTATTTACAATAACAATAATAATATAACAGCATATGTGCTTTTATCAACTGACAGACAATAATTACAGATCCCCATCAAATGTGCAAATGTGGATATATAGAGAGAAATGAAAGCTATATCACTAAACATGCTCTAGACGTGGGTTCCAGGTCACTCTGCTGGATGCTATATTTATAACCGGCATTATGCTGAAACTGGCTGGAAAAAAAATAAATAAATTCACATGTTTCTCTGCTGTGAAATGAGCAAATAGCAGTTTGCATGGAAGTGTTTTTGGGAGTCCTTGTTGAAAATATATTCATAAATAATGCTTTAGTGCACATCAAGGATGCAGAAGAGACCAGGAGCAGGGTAATGGATCAACTTTACGGTGGCTTTCAAAATATTCTAAATGCAGCCCAGAGAACGACTCTCCAACTATGCCCATACTCAGTGAATGCAGTGTGTTCACTACAGGACCTGGCCTTCATTTCAAAATATATATCAGTGTAGCCTTCAGGGCAGTATTCACATGGACCATACTGTAGGTCCCACTTCCCTCCATCTCACTGAAATATGTTCCACCGGGTGATGTATAGTCATTTTATTGCACAGTGAGGGGTTTTGAATGTGATGTATTAACACTCAGTGATTTGGAGAATGTCCTTCATTGTAATGCATGCCCATTCTGGGTAAGTGACAGCTTCATTTCACTGCGTCTTGATTACATTACTTTGCATGATAAATGCCTTTAATTTTATTCAGTTTGTGATTTATTATGAGCATATATATTTAATGCACGACACACACATATTTGAAATAAGAAAGTGATTTAACAGCTCCATCATATTCTTTTGTTATAAGCAGACACTTCAGCTCATGTTGAGGACACTAATTTATTAATATGAAAAAAAGGTTTGTTTGGAACTTTCACATAGTAACAGCATCATTGAGGTTCCTGGGTTTTACGGTCACAGCTTAATGCAAAGTACAACCTAAGCATGTAGCACAGTCTGCACATCTGCTTATATGTAAAATATAGGTAACAGAAAAGTGAAGCCTGCTCTGTGCTTGGCTGTAATATGCCTTCAGCTATTTCTGAAAAGTACAGTGCAGGCTTCACTCCTATTATATGTTAGTTTTATTAAAGATAAAAGTCATGATGAATCTTGAAAATGTGGAGCTGAATTCATCCATATGTTCCATATCAATACATTTTTGTTTAATCAATCTCTATCCAGATGTATTCATAGTAGCTTGACCCATTCCCCACTGTTGAAAACCATTGTATTTGTGGTTGGAGGAGAATTTCAAGAAAACTTTTTTTTTCCATGACAAGTTATGTGATCTGAGTATCCAGCAGCATCTGCTTTATTTCAGACTGTTGGAAGTGCTAGATCATGGTACTGCAGCCAGCTGGCAGACCAAAAAAAAAAAAAAAAAGTGTTGAGAACTTTTGACATTATGTACATGAAGGCAGTATGTATACCTGGGTAGCAAAGTTATACAGGAAACTGCATTTTTCTGGTTATATGTGCTGCTTTATGTATGGTTAAATATCATGACATTCTAGTCTTGCAAGCTAAAACTCTAAACCTTATAGCTAATTTTAGGTCACATTATGCCTTTCTTTATGCCAATGTCAGCACTGGACCATCAGGCTGACCAGCTGATAAACATTGATTTGACGGCAACAACTTGTATGTAATTCAATTCAATTTTATTTGTATAGCACTTTTTACAACAAAGTGTAATAAAGCAGCTTTGCAATTGATCCCTGGCCTGAAACCCCCTCAGAGCAAGCCAAGGCAACTGTGGCAAGGAAAAACTCCCTGACAAACAGGAAGAACCTTGAGCATAACCTGGCTCAGAGGGGGAGCCCATCTGCTTCTGGCTGGTGCAGGGTGTACAACGGGTAGACAGGAGATGGCTGACATAACTCTTAATGATTCAAATGATATTTGAAATGATATCATGGACAACAAGTACAATAACAGTGATAATAACAGTTTAGGTAGAATAACCAGATTTGCAGTATAACAGTAAATAACAATAAATATGGTAATTAGGGTCCAATTCTTGGTCATTTTATGACCTACATTTTTTTAAAAAGAGAGTTGCACGCTCACTGTAGTATATTAAGTTACCATATCTGAAGACATTGCTCTCTTTTTACTTTATGTTCCTTTATGGTCTTTCAGAGATTGTGTGTTCTGAGGAGGCAACAGAGGAAAAATGTTGTTGAAACTAACCTTAGAGGTTGCATCTTTAATAGTCCCAACATAAGAGCAAGCTTGTCCCATGCCTTGCAGAACCAGCGGATGTCTTTGGCATTTTGGGGCAAGCCCCAAAGGATATTCGTGTGAATGCCATTGCCTCTTAATATGGTAGCAGTCATTTGACTGAAAGCCAAAGAACACCTTGTCCCACAGGGCATCCCATCACAAATATATGCAGTAAACATAAACAGGTGGAAACATGGTTTGCAGCCTAACCATGAGATTATGTATTACTGGGACAATGTGGCTGGGTATGCACATTGAAGCATGTCAGCATCTACCTTTCACCCTGGGCATGAGTAAAGCAAATAAGATACTGAGCTGAAATGAATGACTCAAGACCACCTCTGTGCCTGGTCAAACATCCATCATGTTTTCCATTGCCACAAAAGCAGTTCTGGCTTTCTTTTGAGCCATAATTACAGATGTTTAGCCTGGATCAAGTGTTCTCTAAGGGGCAAACAATGTCAAGCTGTCTGGTGGGAAAATATTAAGCCATGCAATCGAATCATTGTTCTCTTGTGTCATATGAACAATATGAATCTCTATCTGGGGTCAGACATGTATACAACAGGTCAATACATGATGTCTGCCTCTTTTTAAAGGATAAACTGTACAATGGATCTGCTGTATGGTAAGGTATTAATGTCCTATGTGCACCCACCCATGCATCAAAAAATAAGAACTGTGGTGAGACTGTATTTAAAAAAAGACTGTCAGAATCACTCCACCCCTCAATGGGTGCATACTTATTTTTACCCGTGTACTCATGTTCCTGGAGTTCAGATGAAATCAATATGCATAACAAGCATTAGTACTTATATTTCTGCTATGTGGCTTTCTTTGCATAGTAAATAAAATGAAAAGCTGACAAATATTTCAAATTTTTCTTACAGTTGGAAAGTAGCTGGGTGCCAGCTGGAGTTTAATTTAAAATGTGAAAAGAAAGTTGGCATCTGTTACATGGAAAAAAGAGACGGGGGAGGGGATTGTAATATCAGTTTATTCTGCTATTAGATGGTGTCAGAATCTTTCTTTAAAGGTCTTTATAGTTCACTGAATAGGTAAGAATGGCAATCCATGCAAATGATTTTGCGTGTTACAGAAACCCTAATAATATACATTTGCGTCTACCATTCAGCTCTGTTTTACACAAAGAAGAGAAGATAAACAAGGCTCTTGCATGAGAAACATTGTTGAAGATCCATGTTAAATATTGAATCTTGAAGCTACAATATGCACATAGTTAATCTTAGATTAAATAAAGGGAAATTAGTAATTAACATTCATATTATGGGGAAACATTGAAGAATGTGTCTCTGAAGTGCAAGAAAGCACATGTTAACTCATGACTCCATTTGTAAGGCATTGTTCCCTCAGAAAGTGTTCTGCCATAATTCAAATGTACAGCACTCTGGTAGTTTAACAGCAATGTTGTCAAATAGAGCATGTCAAGTCACACATGCTTTCTCTTCAGTCTGCTATAATCATCTGATGTTCAACCTTTCCTCTTTTGGTGGTACAGAAAATATCTAGATTTTATTTGGAATTTGTCTCCTTGTGAACACTTAGTTCTCTCAAGATTCGACTGTGTGCTGCTGAAGTGTTTTCATTACATTTACATTCATTCATTTAGCAGATGCCTTTATTCAAAGAAACATACAAGGATTGCATACAGTCATACATTCGGCAAAATACAGGAAAGTGCATAGTTTAAACATTGCTACAGCAGCTCAAAGCTAAAAATAAAGTCTATATAAGTCATATCAATAAACATAGCATAGCGAAAACATAAAGATAGTAAATAGCCTAACAATAATAAAAGTCATAATAATATAATACATAATACAACATCCAATTGTCAAGTGATCACAAATGGGTACAAGAAGTGCTAAATGGGGGTATGATGGTTAGACCAGGTATAGTTTGAAGAGGTGGGTCTTCAGACCATGTCGGAAGGTGTGCAACGATTGAGCAGTCTGTAGTGGGACAGGGAGTTCATTCCACCACTGGGGAACTAATGTGGAGAAATAATGTCGTCTGGATTAACGGGAGCGCTTTTCTCTCAGTAACAGAAGTGCAAAACGTCCTGCCGCTGCAGATCGGAGTGATCTATTCTGCTCTGGATAAGAGCATCTAACAAATGCCTTTAATGTAATGTAATGTGGGTGGAGGGTGGGAAAGAGAAAAATAATTGGGTGTCGTCAGCATAACAGTGATATGAGAAACCATGTGCTTTGATAAGTGCTAAGTGCCCTGGTATAGATAGAGAAAAGGAGGGGACCCAGCACTGATCCTTGTGGGACTCCTGTAATGAGGGGTGAGGTGTAGATGTGGAACCTTTCCAGCAGACCTGGGAAGATTTACTAGTCAGGAAGGACTTGAACTATGAGAGGACGGCTCCAGAGATGCTGCAGACAGGTCCAGCAGAATCATGACAGACGAGATGTTGGAGGCTCTAGAAGAGTTGAGACCTTCACTCACCGCGATGAGCACTGTCTCTGTTGAGTGGTCGGAAAAGAAGATAACTGAAGAAGAACAGCTTGTTTAAGAGTTTTGGATAGGATGGGCCGGAGGGACACTGGTTGATTGTTCCTAACATCAGATGGATCTGAGTTATATTTTTTAAGTAATGGAGTGATTAGAGCAGTTTTGAAATAAACTGGGACATGACCAGAGGTTAGAGAGGTATTAAGGATAGCAGAAAGTTGTGTCACCTCTGAATCCTTGAGTGCCCTGAAGGAGGGCAGGTGGCTCTTGGGCTCTCTTCGGGTGGGCAATGATGTTGCTGGAGGAGAGAAGGAGTTCCAGATGGTGGCCATTTTCTCTTCGAAATGGGCACTAAAATCTCCTGAAGATTTTAAAATCTCCTCGAAAGTTGAAGGGGAGTTTGGGGAAGGGGAGAGGAGAGCGAAGAAGGTGGAGAAGGTTCCACATCTACACCTCACCCCTCATTACAGGAGTCCCACAAGGATCAGTGCTGGGTCCCCTCCTTTTCTCTATCTATACCAGGGCACTTTGCATGGGTTAGAGATGCATGCATTGATTTTGCTGTGGAAAAATTATGACTTTGCTGATGTTATTGCAGCTGTGAAAGTCATTAGCAGTGTGTGGTGTGAGGCCAGGTCATCGGTCATTACCAGTAGCATCCCAAAAAGTAAACACATTTTGCTGTCCTTTTTGTCTGTGAAAAAGATACCTTTGTCTTTTAAAAATTCAGATACATCAGTTGATTAACAACAAAGATCTATTACATGAAAATTTCAATTAAGTCAATTGACATATATTTCAATGCCCTCAAAAAGTGGCATTGGAAGTGTGCCACCATTCTGAACTTTGGGTATGTTTAAGAATCACTCAAGATTTTCTTTCATGACAAAAATCATCATGGTACCTGAATAGGTTTGGTTTCAATGGCAGCTCCAAATGTCCTAAACTCATACGTTTGTATATACTATATGCTACAAGAGAAAACACAGTAGAAAAATTAATGGAAATTTCTTCAAAAATGCAGTCTAATATTTTGACTTTACATGAAACTTGAAATGAAACCTGATTGAATGCAATTAAACTTGTAATTTTGTTACAATAAATTCAAGTTTGTTAATATATAGCCCACTTCGTTTTTGTAGGTACAGGAGAGGTGCTGGTAAACTGTCCCCTGAACCACATGCAGTGCATTGGGACGAAGAAATGCATTCACTTTAACAAACTCTGCAATGGAGTGAAAGACTGTGATGATGGCTATGATGAGGGAGTTCACTGCAGAGGTGAGTACTGATACAATCTTTCATGAGCATGAATTCAAACAAAAAAAGAATAAGCAAGCATGTATCCCTGTGCAAATTTTAAAATCATCCCCATAGCTTGTGTTCTTGTAATATATGCCCTTGGGTCTTTTATCTTGAGTAATGTAAACATGTCTATTATGTAAATGAAAATTGTACTGATGCATGGAAATTGTACTGGTCCATGTGAAAATATAGTGGACAAAGGCAATTCACAGTTAACTGTACCTAGCATTATAAAAATACCCTTCACCTTTCCTTTGTCACATCAGTGCATTCACACACACACACACACACACGCACACACGCGCGCACGCACGCACGCACACACACACATACACACACAATATTACATTTGGATATTTCAAAAAGCCTTGCTATTTTGCACCAGTAGCTTTTCATTTACCCAGATATATTTTAACTTCTGCATCATTCTAGCAGGTAAACAAAGCAGTTCACGCACCACGATAACTTCACTAACTAGATATAATGACACGAATTCCACATATGACCTGAGCAACATTTTTACGAGTGTAGCTCCAGCCCATCAATCACCAAAACATGTGGGGTGATAAAGCATATCATCATTCACTCAGGGCAGAGACCACAGATATACGCTATATCAATATGGAAGGGCTAACCTGGAATTCCTGCAAACGAGAAGGCTACAATCACCATCTACCAAACTAAAAAGACACATTTCAATATACCCTTGATATGCCATGAGACTGTTGTGTATGAAAGCTTGTTGGATTGATTTTTCTAATATGCTCATTCTAGTGCATTCAGTGCCTACTGCATAGTACTAATAATGAAATCTGTCTTCTCGCCCCTTCTCCCTCTGAATTGCCCTCACAACGTACACACATACACACACCTACAATCCTTAAATACTTGCCTACCTTCTCTCAGTAGCATAGTCTGATGATGTGATATTGTCACTGACTTAGCAGTCTGTTTCATTGAAAGGATAAGTGCACTTACCAACAATGCATACATGCATACAGGCATCCGTGATAACTATCATAATTGTCCCTTTTTCTCTACTTTACTGTTTTTGCTCTACTGTATCTCACTGAAAAATAAAGGTCAAAATGAAAGCTAAAAGTAAAAATCTCTACAAGAAATTAAGCAATGTTCAACAGAAAACACCATGTGAACCCTACCACATTTGTGAAGAAAAAAAAAAAACATTCTTATCAGTATTCATGTATTCTGAAAGCACCTGTGAAGTATTGATTTCTGAATGCCATGCTCCTTGTCCTGTAATTTATTCAACCTCTCTTGCCAGCTGACCCATAAATAGGCCCTCAGTGCCACACTTGTATGGACCTCTTGACACGCAAGGGTCCCAAGTCCTATTTAAAAAAAAAAAAAAAAAAAAAAACATGATCAACACATGATCTACATTCTGTCTAAGAGTTCAGGTGAGAGACAATTGTTTCCAGGGTGACTTACAAGGCCAATCAGCACCGGGCCCAGGTCCTCTGTCTGTATTCACCAGACATGCATGAAGGATAGTTCAGGCCTCGTAGTGTTTACTTTATTTAGTGTGGGATGTGAGTCAGCTCTTAGCTGCACCACTTTGGTGTAATGTTGTGTTACTCATGAGGAGGTGGCAGCGTGCCCAGAGCACTTCCCCACTACAGCTGAAATCACCTTGGATGATGAATAAAGAGACATTATAATGTACCAGCTCTTGAAAACCTCCCCGCAACTGCCTGGGTCAAACTGTTTATTACAGAGCAGCTAAACAGAGAGTGTAAGTGCCTAGTTCTATAATTCTTTCTCAGCCTGAAAGTGATGGTAGAGGATATCACAGCTGGATGAGTTATTGAAGTGAATAATTTAAGGTTTCATTGTGCTTACAATGTCCTGTTGCATGTTACATATGCCATATATTTGCACATGGGACACTATGGACTATGCAATCATGTTTTTACATAAACTTTTTTTTGTAAAATAAAAACTTGTAATGGCTAATAAGAGCAATGATGAAACAATGTTCACCTCCTTTTAATGTGTGTTTAATTGTTCCCTACAATTTAAATATATAGTATGTTAAATATAATATAGGTATCAATGGGATACATTTCCCTTTTATCTTGTCAGCTACAGCTTTTACTCAGCTGTGCAGGAGTCAGAGCCCACTCTCTTCCCTCTTGTGCCTGCATTTAACCAAAGCACTATACTATATGCATTCTGTTATAATAGTGTATTTAGGCAAAAGTGTCAGCCTTTTATTTTATTATATTAACAAAATACATATTTTAGATGAAAGAAAGTAAGGGTTAACTTGAATATAGTGTGATGTGACCTTAAAATGATCATATGCACAACATTTTGAGGAGTTAAACGAGGCCTTGTGTAGGCCTCCTGCTGTAAACTTCCTTTGATGACTTTGTTTGATGGCTTTGTATTAGGAATGTAGTTAAGGAGATGTAAACTGGGCATTACCAGATTGCATTATGCAATATGACATTATTCTATCCAGTCAGCAGGTGGATGTTTAGTTTTTTTTTTTGCCACAATAGGCCTTCCCACCATCACTGGGTATTACTGCCAGCCTGCAGACTATCAATTGTGGTAATAACCCCAGAAGTGGCCAATACCCATTATCCAACAATAACAATTTTGTGAGAAAATGAGTACTCGTCACTCTTCATGCTTGACATAAACATAACTGGGCCAAATTTAGAGTCCATCCACTTAGCTCACATGAAATGAACATATATTAGTTAGGCTTGATAGTACAACAGATTGTGGTAGTGCACTATATAGAACCAAGTCAACCAAGTAAATTGTATATTTTGCATGCAGGGAAGTGAAATTTATAGTCACAGGATTGCATTGGTTCAAAAACTGAAATGAAAATAACATTTTTGTCTGTCACTTCCTCACAATGAAAGTATGAAGGCAACAGTCCCAATAAATATAGAACTAAGCCTTTAAAAAGGAGATACTGTCAAACAACTTCACCCCTCAACAACCACAGTCACATGCTGTGAATATTCCACCACATCTCACAAATGTACCTCACAATGGGTAGGACTATCTCTGTTCTGATAATCACTCCATTTTGAAGAATGAGAAGATGCTGAAGCATTATCTAAGAGTAATGTGCAGCCATCATTTAACATCAGCTTTCCTCATCTTTCCTTTCCTTTCAGTTAGAATTAAAAGTGTAAAATTGAGTTCATTCTAATAGTGCATTTGTATATTGTTTTTGCTTAGAGAAATTGGGGTTTCTGTCACATTTATTTCTCAATAGAGAGTTCATACACTCAAAATAGTGAATACATTAAAAAAATGGAGCTCTGACATTTTAAGTGGCCACCTCCAGTTGCTTATACCTGGTAGCTGTGTCACATACTTTTGTTCTGTAGTGAATACCAATTCAGGGTCTGCTATCGGATTCCCTATATTTAAATTAAATATAGAACGCAGAGAAGGGGCTCAGAGTGGTTGTTACACTAGGAATGTTAGTAGAAGAATGATGGCAGAGTCCAAACAGTAAAATGAGTGAGAAAAGTTTTTTTGAATGGAGATCACTGATGTGCTGTTGGCCCAGCAATGTTCATGTGTGGATGTGTTGTAAGCAGCTGGTGGACCTGAGGGCTTTGTCATAATCCCTGGTGAATGGAGGGATCCTTGGGGACAGTGTGTTGCATGTGAAGAAATGGCTCAGCCCCCTTGTGTACCTGCATTGTGTCAGTATGTGTGGAAATAAATGACTGAGTCAGGGCCATGCTGGAGAAGAGTTACTGCATTGACTGTAGGAAACTATGAATATGCTTTCACAGCATAGTGAAGTAGTAAAGTACCAAAATTGGTGTATGTGATGTATGTGGCAATTAATAACTGCAATGGCATGGCATGGGATCTACCTGGTATTGGCAGCAGACAAGAGTCAACATGTCAGCATATCCATTATTTTAATGAAGATACGTTTAATTAAAAGAAGTACATATATATGTATATATAAGAAAGGCATTATTGCAGGTATACAATATAACATGTGTGCTGAGTCAGTAAGTGTGTAGGTAAGCTACACCTAATTAAACACACAGGGCACAGGGTCATCAATAACATGGGTAGCTTATGAGTCTCAACAGTAGGTGCAGGACAAACAATAAAAACTTAAACTGCATGTATTTCTGTGGTCAGGTTAGATTGGCTTTTTGGATATTTGATTATGACATATTCTGGGTTGCAACAGCTTTCACTGTTGACATATGACCCCTCTACCATATCTTATAACTGAATCCAAGCTCCTTTCCATTCTGACCATGGTGTAGCTGTCAGTCTCTGCTATGGAACTGTGGTCAATTAAGTGAAAGAGGACTTTCCAATCAGGTTTTGGATTCCAGACTGGTGATCAGTGACTGCATTCCTAATTGTTTGGACATAAACAGTTGTTTCTAGTGTAGCTCAAGTGAACTTACCAAAACCATAATCTGAATAGTGCAGTGAAGGCCATTCATATGAAGCAGCCATTCTATATGAAGCAGTTAGTAACATTAGGTAGGTTGACAATCTGCACTGCACTAGTGACATAAAAAGTGAATTATGTTCATTATCAGGATTTTAGGTTTTCCTCTAGAGCCATTCAGAAGTTGGTTTGAATGTCAGCATTTGTTGATAGTTAAAAACTAAAATTGATAATTCAGAAACTGTAAATGCAGAACCCACACATAAATTGTATTTCTTTTATTAAACTGTGATTTTGATGACAGATTGGAGGTCTATACACAAGCAGGCAGATAGTTAGCAAGCTAGTACTGTTCCAAATGCAGATACTGTTCCAAAAACATTGGCAGTCACATTGTAACATATTACACTTTATTGACAAAACACTGATTGATTTTTTTTTTTTTTAACACATGACACATTGACGCATGACACATTTTTTGTAATTCAGCCACCTTTGTGTGCTTGCATGCTGTAGATAGCACTTCAATGTCCACTAGATTTTGTTTGTGAGTTTGCATTTTAGGACTGCTCATTTTTATTTTTGAATGTTGTATTAGCATAGCAGGGCTGCACTTTGCACTTCACAGCATATGTGCCACCTGTGACTATGTGAGTAGCGATATGTTTGGTGCAGCTGGGTAAGGCACTATCCTCAGGGCCTTGGAAAAGCAGCTGTGGGTGGGCTGGTACCTCAGGATCACCCCTACCACTGCGGCTTGGGGGTGGTTAAACTGGGCAAGGATCATCCAAGGATCTATATTCTTTTTGGCCTCTGATTGTAATATATTATGATTAATCCTTGAATATGTACAGTCCTGCAAATCATTGTTGTTTTGGAAAATGTAATATGTCCATCAACTCTTCTAGTGAGCATGAGTAACTGCCAAGATTATTCCAAAAAAATCATACAGCATGGCGTGTGGGCTTTGTTTGTTCCTGCCAGTGTTCTATGTTCCTGTACTATGACATAATTAATGACTATGTTGCAGCTTTATGCATCAGCAATTTACATATTTTATTTAAATTCATTCAAGGCTTAGGCTTCTTAATGTAGTTAAGCTATAAACTATATTGTATTGGCATAATGCTGAATAAAATCTGAGGGGAAAATATGTGGATGTATAATGAAAAGTATATAGTCCATAAAGCAGTAGTATCTTGAAGATGGCTTGACTGACATGATTGTACTGAAGTTTATTGAACAGGTTCATAACCATAATGCAGGGAATTACTGATGTGACAGACTGAGTTGGTCTGAGTGCATATTCATTTTGTCATAACTTTTTACATTGAAGCAAGCCTCATTTGTTTTTAGTCTGCCATATTATCCAGTCATGTACATTTATATTATAAGCCAGCATTTTTATCACAAAATTCTGATACTGAAAATGATATGACATTTTCTGTAATGGGTGATGTCTGAAACTATTTCATCTTAGATAAAATGAATACATAGATGTGGCTTATAGATGTAGGTAGGTATTTATTGTTCCCTGACTGGCACCATGTCTTTCATTTGACTCATCCTTTTTAAATTAAGATAGTTTAAGGTAGTCTGCTAGAAATGTGAAAAAAAGGTAATCAATACAGGATTACAACAGAGTACAACAGCATCTGCAGCTATATTCCTCAGCTACACATGTAAATATATTAAGTCAAATAAATGTGTTGCATCTGTGTTCATTTAACATATTAATGCATCTATCATTTGCTCATGGATGTTAGCAACATAATCATTTGTTGAACTTTTAGTAAATCCCTTGATCATAACTCCCATCTGTACTGCTATGGGTTGTCTTTGAAATAGTTTGCACTGTGACTTTGTTTCCTTCTCCCCAAAACACTGCACTCTCCACAGTCATTTCCTATTTTCTCTTCCCGTTTTTTCCTTCATTTCCACATAAACTCGTTGTGCCTTCCAGGGCATCTTGATGGCTCACACAGCATATTGATTGCTTGGGAAGCATATATTAGCCCTGTGACTAGGTGTTCCATTTCCAGCTCTGCCATTATGGCGATAGCTGGAGGTCCTCAATGGTAAAGCAGCAACTGACTTTGGTCTGGCAGGGACAGATAGGGGTTAAACCAGTAAAGTTTATTCGAAATGTCTGAGCGAAAGCATGTAAAGCAGCAATGTAAAGAAGTTCCAATTTTAAGTTCAAGACGTTTATTCTCGTCTCTTCATGGTAGTATCTTCTCTGTTTGTTTCAGTACCCTGTGGGAAATCCACAGAGTTTTGGGAAAGTGAATTTAGGCTTTTGACCTCATAGTTTCAGCTGTCTCAGTCCATCACAATTCACTTCCTTCTTGATTGTAACTGTCATATTTTGTGTTCAGGTTCAATGGCATATTGACTGTGAGAGGGGGGAGCACAATGTAAAAGAACGGACAAAAAGGGTATTTTTTTTCTTCTTTAACATAAATGAGGTAAAAATTAAACTTTCTGGACTTTTTTCTGAGCAAGGGCACCTAACGTTGCTAAATAACTCAAAACAATGTTGGCAGTGTCACTGGAAGTTATTAACCTCATCTAAAGTTTCCATTCAATTTCTACCATATTGAAACGTCTCCATAATTGCTGTAACTAGTAGTAAATGAGCTACATTGTGTCTGATGACCAAAAGCAATTTCAACAGGTCCCCCATATAGGCCACTCAGACATGACATCTTCTTAAATGCTTTTATCAGCAATCTAACGGTGGTTTTTATCTTGTTTATCCAGCATTGCCTTGTCTCATAATGTTTGTTAATGCAATCTGATTAAAAAAAAGTTGCTTTATAGAATTACTGTATATGGCATTTTCACAATAACTCCCTAAGTGAAGATTGCTTTAGCTCTCTCATGAATGATAATCATGATGTTTATCAGCAGTGTAATAGGAGGTTGCTCACATGCTATAAGTTTGCTGAAGCTAGGAGAGAAGGTCAGAAGTTTATTTATGCATTTTAAATCATTTTAGAGAATCTACAAATAAGAATGTATCAGCTCATGTGATTACATTTGAAGTCTGCCTATACTAGCTGTGCATCAAGTGTGTGAATTTATGCATTATGTGGTCTCATACATTGACTGGGGATATTTTAGTGATATGACAGGCCCACAGATGCAATTAGGCACTGTTAAAAGGAAGGACAATAAGTAAATATGACATTAAGATGTGCTGAAACAACTATGTATTTGGGTCTTTGTATTTGAATATTCGATTTTGGTTTTCAGGTCAGTCAAATGTTTATGAAATATAAAACAACAATGTCTATAGTTTCAGATGTAAAAACAGCATGCAAATGGAAGGAATGTGAACCTGATGAAGTACACTGTAGAGGACTTAAATTCCACGTGAATCAGATAATCGGTGATTCCATAGGTTGGGTAGATACTTTCTCTTTTCTCTAAATGCAATATGGTATGACATCTGAGCAAAATACCTTAAATAAAGGAAGCCATATATTGACAATTTGGATGTGAAGATCATTGTATTCGGGATCAAGGTCATCTTTACATCTTTACAGTTGAGCTGGTAGATGAAATTCACAAGGCAAACTAATATTTAAGACTGTAGGAAAAATAGTATCATTAGTTTAGGCATGTAGCCAGTATTGTATATTATACTTGGTGTCATTTTGATTTAATTGATTTGCAGGGTTGATGCAGGTCTTTTCAAGGGGGAATAAACTTTAAAGAATTTCATTCACTGTAAACCAGAGCGTACTTCTTGGTCTGTGAAATTAGCCTTCAAGCAGTGACAATGGTTTTTTTTTATCACTTTTCAAGTACTCAAAGTGCCATGGAAATCCACTGTCTACCTCAAATGTTTGAGGGTGTTGTTCTAACCTGTAGTCCCAGTGTTCATATTTGTCACCACACATCCACAACAAGTTACAATATACATAATTAAGTGTGTTTAAAAAAAAAAAATAATCTCATTTGTTGGTGGGAGGTTGGATTGGGGGTGGCAGAAAACAACTACCATGGTTTTTGTATACTGTAAGTAGGTTTTTATTTTATTATTATTTGTAGTGTTTTTACAGTGCGCTTTTATCAACTTTTTGCATTTTTTTATCAGAAAAGTTGTAATAGCTACTTGTATTAGTTTACCTGCACTCTATCAGGTGTTTCACAATAGTTTTTTGCCAACTCCTGCATACTGAAGTATACTGTCATTGCCCTTCTCCAGGTGCAGGTGCCAAACCTCCCACTCAGTCTTGCATGATTCAGGGGTTGAGCTGGAGAATGGAGAGCAGAGGGATATTGCCTTAGTTTAGTTCATCATTCAGCCTTTAAACCTTTAGACTTTTAAAATAAGATGGTAGATAAGACAGTTCATTGAATTCTCCACTTAAAAAGACACACAGGTATTTTGCTACCCATCAGCTATCCAGTCCACAAGAAAGCAACTCCATTTTACTACTACAACACAATGCATTCACTTACCATTTAAGAAGTGGGTAGTATATGTTAAAAGTTTGGATGCACCTTCTCATTCAATGGTTTTTCCAGGCTATGTAAGGGCTATTTGACCAAGAAAGAGAGTGATGGAGTGCTGCGTCAGATGACCTGGCCTCCACAATCACCTGATCTAAACCCAATTGAGATGGTTTGGGATGAGTTGGACCGTGGAGTGAAGGCAAATCAGCCAACAAGTGGTCAACACCTCTGGGAACACCTTTAAGACTGTTGGAAAACAATTCCAGGTGGCTACCTCATGAAGCTGATTGAGCGAATGCCAAGAGTGTGAAAAGCTGTCATCAAAGCAAATGGTGGCTACTTTGAAGAATCTAAAATTTAAAACATATTCTGGTTTGGTAAACACTTTTTTGTTTACCACATGATTCCATGTGTTCCTTCATAGTTTGGATGACTTCAGTATTAATCTACAATGTAGAAAATAAAAAAAATAAAGAAAAACCATTTAATGAGAAGGTGTGTCCAAACTTTTGACTGGTACTGTATACACACACAAACAAACACACACACACACACACACACACGCACGCACACACACACACACACACACACACACACACACACACACACACACACACACACATGTACATCAAATTATAATATTTAAAGAATTCACTACCCTGGATTCTATGATTCTATACCAAGAATAATGCTGCCTCTGCCATTGTTTGAGATAACAGATTAGATACAGTGAAGTATAGTGGAATATTTATAAGTGACTATGCCTTGTGTGGCCTATGGGAAATGATTGCTTTCACCCCCTTGAAATTGACAAAAATGAAGGAATTTGAGAAGTCCTTGTACTGTTTTCAGTATTTGTATTTAAAATGTATTTTCAAACATTTGACTGTCTAGGGATGATATTATTTCATATTATAACACTTTTTTTACTATTAGAAGCATTGCGAGTACACATTAGATTTCGTCTCATGGGGTAGCCATATCTGGGTAGTTATTTTTGCAATGTTTCACTTAACATTGATGATAAACAATCCATATGTTTATCATTACACCATTCTTTGTTTCTAATAAGGATGCTTATACATAACTTTTCCATTTTAAGATATATTTTATTGGATGAATATAGTATTGGATTGTTTAGAGGTTTGTATCAACATTTTCAGAATGTTTAGTCATGTTTTAGTAAGTTACAGTGCTAGATAAAGCCACTCAACTCAGTAAAACTTCACATGTATAATACATTGCCTTTGAATCCTGAAACATAATTTGACTCAAATAAATGTTTAACAATGGCATATCTGAAAGAAAATGAAATCATTATTTTTCTTTTCCCTTTTTGAAGAACATCAAATGACTGTCACTTGTTTTGTTTCTTGAGTCATGAAATGTAAGCCTTTCTTCTTTTTATTATAAAGTCATCCATACTGACTAAAAATGTTACATTCTCAGAACAAATGAATGCTGACTGATAAAGAACAGATTCAGATTCATACATAACACAGACAGTGGCTTTGAAGAAAAAATAAAGGGGAAAAAAGACTTTTTTTTCCTTCATAGCTCCTTATGCATCAAATTTATTTGAGTTGCTGAGCTCACACTGATTTCCCTGCATGCTGTGAAGATGCCATCCTTCTTAAGTAAGGAGTAACCTGGTAAAGCCCCCAGGGAGACAGGAAAGTACAATGAGGGAATTCACAGGTGAACCTATGGAGCTGCTAATGCAGCAGGGTTTGTAAATAATAGTGTCGTTATACTCAGTTCGTCCCCGTGGTGCTGTCCCAGGTGGTCCGGTTCGGCTGTGGGTGGGCCCACTTTGTGCTGCTGTGTGTGTGTGCCAGGTGATAGCAATCAAGCTGGAGGTTCATGCCCTGGTGCTGGATCACTGGGACGGCCATGACAGCACAGCATATGTCCCTAGCAGTGCTAGCAGGGTTTTTTAAACCTGGGCTCAGTGAGCAGTTGTTATTGAAGATCTGAGGTATACCTGTGATCTATCTAGAGCCATGGCATTTTAGGAATGGGATGTGTGGTATGTTACATCAGCTGGTTTAATTGCAATGGTAATAGTGCTTTATTAGAATCTATCAGGGACAGTAATTATGGTTAAACTCCAATGCTTTACCTGATATGGATAACTCAAAAGATAATTTCATTCAGTGAACAGCTGTGGTATTTTAATTTTTCTAATGTGTAATTGTGATGTTTCACCTTTTTTCTTCTTTCAATAACTTTAAATTATACTTATGTTATAAGTATAATTAGTGATGTTTTCATATTACTGAATTAATGAACTGACATTTCAAGAACTGTTCTTAATATAAAAAAAATCCAAGCTACATATGACAATAATAGTTCTGTATTAATGAATTTGCTGGTGTCTGACCTCATAATGTGAAGTACATACCAAAGGTTCTGATTTGTAACAGCTGTGAAAGTTGGTTCTATGAATATTAGTTTATTAAAGACACTCAGGGCCAAATATACTAAGGAATAGTTGCAGCACAAAAATATTCTCTATACAGCAACACTTTTGTGGTCGTAAGCACTGAAATATTACAACCCGATTTACCAAGACTTGGTCTAATTATGCAATCAAAAAATTTAACCAAGTCTTAGTTGTCTCAGATGGTAATTCTTGGACGGTTGCAGTGCTTTAGCAGATCTGGCCTCAGTTCTTATAAAAGTTTACTTATGTATGCTCTGGTAATAATGCAGGATTTTGATGATATTTTTTATCTTTTCTTCCTTGGTTTTTTAATTTCACTGCAAATTACATCCTCACAAATCCTCATGTGCACCCACACTATGTCACCTCTACATCAGTTATGTAACCACAAGCTAGCTGTCATGACCTAACCTTGATGTAGTTAAAATGTATTTCATATTTTTAACATCCATCATCAACCCTTGGTAACAAATTTCACCTACTAACACATTATGATCAAAATGTTTATGATTACTTCTACTGATATCACTATCACCAACAACAACAATAATATTAATAATTATTATTATAATAATTTGTTCAAGTGATGAGAAGTAGGCAATGTATTTGCTTGAAGGGACTCTGTGTATTATGCAATGATTACCTTGACAAGTACACCGAATACTTCTATCAAGGGCTCAGGAAATATCATGATGAACTTGCCTGTGGTTTCTGGATTTCCATTGACCTCATGACTGTATGGACAAAAACCATGTGTTTTTGGTTAAATGGAGGGTGAACAACATGGGTGAGATATTCACATTTTCTCATAACAAAAGCAACAAGTAGCCTGGGAAACATCATTTGATGTGAATGTAGCAGAAGTGTAGCTGCCAGCAACTGAGTGATTTTATATTGTTGAAACTATTAAAGTACTAGTATTGTGCTGGGAACTTCAATCACTCCACTGAATTCATGCATTGATGAGAAATCTCAAAAAAGGAAACCTTCTCTACATTACAGTACACACATTCACAAATTTTGACATATATCATGAAATTGTGATTATTTTTGTCAGTGCATGCCTCATTTTTATTGACGTATTGATTTATGATATAATTTTTCCAGTTATGAACCCTGAAATTCCTATCATCTTTTAAGTTCATTTCTGAGGAAAAATATTTTCCAAGACAATTTCCATTATATCCATGATACAAATATTTACTAAAATTTAGTTCTCTGTTTTTTACTTTATTTTTCATTATATGCTGCACATAATTTTTAATAAAAACAAAAAATACTGATAGTAGGTCATGATAGCCAGGACATAAAGAGAAATTAACAAAGTTAATTTCCTGCTGTTTCTTGTTATTTTCAGAACTTCTGCCAAAATGCCATGAACTGCGGTGTCAGTATGGCTGCATCATGACCAGGAATGGCACGTTCTGCTTCTGTGCAGATGGATTTGAGGTGGAGAAGGACGGGCTGAGTTGTACAGGTTGGGAGAACTCACTGGAGATGAGAATGAATTTCAGATAAAAGGCACTGTTCTGCCATTAACAGTTATGGACTCTCCTTTACAAAGCATCACCTTTTCACATTCCAAACTCTGTTGAGTTTCTGGGAGTGGTATGGAAATGTTGACCATCTGTCTGTGATACCATGACATATCCAGTTTTCAGGCAGTATAGTTCTATATCAGAGAGCATTTAATGCATAATGCAGCCTGGAATAGCAATGTCATTAATAGAATCAGAGTCCTTGGAGCACTCAATATAGGGCTTGATATATCAGTAGCTGTTTCAAGATATTGAGCAAAGGGGATTGGTTTAGATGAATTAAATGGCCTGTTCTCATTATTCTCATTCTCATGTTTTTCTTCCCACATACATTACTCAAAGTTTCTGATCAGTCATCATCACCATCTTAAATGAAACTAATTATTTAGACATCAGTGTGTTTTGTTTTCATAACTATACCAATTTCTTCACAAAACTGATTTTGAGAAGCTGATAGATAAAGTTATGAACTTCATCAATCAGCTAAACACTGATTTATGTGTTTAGGTCAGATTTGAATACACTTAAATGTTTCTCTTTTTCTCCACAGACTATGATGAGTGTGCTGTGTATGGGTTGTGTAGCCAGACCTGTATGAACACTTACGGCTCATACAGATGTAGCTGCACAGATGGCTACAGCATGCAGTCTGATGGAAGATCCTGCAAAGCCAAAATTGGTAAGATGCTCTATTTTTCAGTCTGTTATCAGTCTGTGTCAGTACCTTTTCACCTTATCAATGAAGTATATGTATCCTGTTGCAGAGAATTGTATCATGGTTTCTTGCTTGGGATTTTCCAAAATGGCTGCCATTGTTAGAAGCAACAAAAACATAATGTGAGAAATCAGATATCAGAAAATTACACACATGCAGGTACTCATGTACACACACATTAAAGAATGTTATACCTTTTTCCAAAGATATCACACATTTAATGATATCATCACAAATACATGATTACAATTCATAGTTACATTTTTAGATGAAATCAATGATGCCAAGTGCCAAAGTAGATGGTGAAATGTCATGCTTCCACAATTCTCTCATGACATACAAATTTACATTTCACATGACAACCATGTACTTACATGGGAATTTAAGCAATGATTGATTATCCTCAATTATACAACAATTAGTTCCGACCAAGTAAATTGATTGGACAAGAGGCATTCCATGAATGCTGATATTGAGTATAACAGCACTGGGACATTTTACTATAATGTATCACTTTGCTTGACAGATGTTCAGATGCAATCGTTGATTACACTGATGCGAACTTAATTTGCATTTACCGACAGTGCAAATGTGGGCACATTTTAGCATTTGATAAGAAAGAACCTAGCTAGCCTGCAGTTGGGTATGATAAACAGTAGCTATCTAGCAAACCTATCGTATATGTAGCCTGTCCATGTATGCTGAAAAGTAGCTTGCTAGCTGGTAGAGGGCTACAATTGAAAGTGGCTTGCTTGCCTGCCATGTAGCTAGCCTTTATGTGTATGATAAAAAGTAGCTGGGAAGTCTGCTGTCGGGTATGAAAGAAAGTCTCTAGCTAGCCTTTCCATGTATGATAAAAAGCAGTTAGCTAGCTAGCTAACTAACTTGCAGTGAAGAAACTGTTTATGTGTTGCTTGATAACAGGTGTAAATCCTGAAGGAACTATTTTTGCAGTGGAGCTGCAGAAATGACAAAAAACACTAGTTGTTGTCTCAAATTATCATTACTTGATAAACAGCCTTGTTTGAAGAACTTTTGTTTAAAAGCAATATCACACAAGAGGGAGTGCTGTACTACTGAATATCAGCACGACTGATTATCTTCGGCACTCGGCCTGCAGTTTCGTACCTATGACCGAATCACAGCCATGCTGACATTCAGTATAACAGCACCCCCTCTAGTGTTATATTGCTTAACTGAATATAAGTGCATGTTTATTTTTGTAGATAATGATTTCTTATTTAATAATTAGTACCTAAGTTAAGTTTAATAATTTGAATTTGAAATAACACATTCCACCCTGAGGCCATGCAAAATAGCACATGTTAATAGACCCATATGAGTGTTTAATGAATCCCAGTCAAAATATGGAGTGCTATGTGAGATTGAGCAATAATTTTACCTGATCTTGCTGATCTGAAGCTGTAAAACAGTGCACATGATTTTTTTCACTTGCTGTATGTTATAGTTCTGATTCTGATCTTGTCATGATGATACTTGCAATTTGGAACTTTCTATATTATTTCAAATTGTTTTAATCCCAGCTCTCCACATTTATTTTTCATCATTTAAACTGTCTTCTCAATCCAGACATGAATGGAATGTTACCGATCTTTATTTTGCATAAATAATATTGGACCAAGTATTTCCCAAAAATGAATTATGGCATGTTATGATCAGGATATATGACAGGGTCAGCTCAGGGCACGCAAAGTTTTTGTAATTTTGTTTAAGAATTCAAATTCCTTTTTTGTGCATTTTGTACTGCATCAGTTTAAGGGAGCTATTTGAGGTGTGTGCCCCTGGCGATTAATTTAAAATAGGTCAATACACTGCTCACCTTGAGGTGTAGTTAAATTCCTGCTGCTTTTAATCAAAGTGACTGGTTTCCCACTACAAATAACTTGAATACCATTACTTGTGACTTAACTGAACCTGCTATTAGAAAAATTTAGAAAAATAGGCTTCAATTCTGTAATCTATATATGGGTCTTAAATCAGCTGTTAAAGCACATGCACATACATTTAACAAAATTTACACTACAAGGCCATCAGATGAGGGCCTGGATAACATGACAGACAAGCTGAGTGAATTAAATATTTAATACGATTTAATCACCATGCCAGCTGCTGAAACAACTCATAACCCTAGCCACACAGCTTGTTGATCTCGTTATTATATTGAGATTAAGATGTTAAAATTGTCATTATGCTGTGTAATTGCAAGGTGCCTGCACACTGTTCACACACTGATTCACTTATTATGTATTTTTTTCCCTCACATTATAAGTGAATTGAGAGAGACAGGGACAAGTAAAGCCAGGTGAGAAGGGCTAGGTAAATGGCTCAGGCCCATCAGTGTCTTGCACATGTATGAGGGGATTCTGCTGTAATATTCCTAGCATTAAATTGTTTTGTCTGATGACCAAGCAATAAAAGAAGTCTGAATGAAAAGTCAGTGTGTTTAATCAGTAATCGTTAGGACAAACAAAGAATATCTAGACCTGCTGCAATGCTGGCTTGTCCGCTGTCAATTCAGTAATAACCAACATTATTCATGAATTTGTAAATAAAATATGATGGACATGAGGTCCTGAAAAATACTTGGATGAATTGTGTAGAAATTCTTCAGTATTTACATCTCAAATTGGAATATTTCTCCATTACTGCGCATTGCTGCTACAATGGTTCAGTTTTTTCTTACATTTCACTTTCTTAATTTGCCTTTTCAGACTTATGATAATATTGCATGCAACATGGTTTGGATCCTTTTGCGTGTAAGCCATCAGGGTGCAATAACTATTGATTATTTTTTCAGTATTTCCTTATTTTCTTCTGTCATTTAACATTACATTTGTATTTCATCCATTGTACCTGTAATATTAATACATTGTATTAATATGTGCAATACCCACAAGGCTAACATTGATGATCTAATGTGTCAGTCCCACGTCTTGAACACCTGGAAACCATTTGATTGTACCCTCCGTGTAACCCTATCTATTCTGCTTTGTGTTTCAGAGCCAGTTGACACAGCCCCTGTCCTTCTCATTGGAAATTCTGAACACATCGCCATCACTTACATTAATGGTTCCTTGGTTCCCACCCTAAAACCTCTGGACTCTCCTGGAATTCTCACTCTGGATTTCAATTACAAGGAGGATTCAGTGTGCTGGGTTACATCCACTGAGTCCAACAGTCAGCTGTGGTGTGCCAAGATGATGAAGCTGAAAGGCTTTTCAGATGTTCATGAAATAAGAATAGAGCATAATCTACAAAGTAAGTCTTATTTATTATTATTATTTTCAATGAGAAACTGACAAATGAGGCCAAAACCAGGGTATTGGTTTGGGTCTAATACAGTTCCATAAAAAAAACATTTTCCCTTGACTAATTTGTCAGATTTATTCTGGGCAGGCCTAACAAAGCCATACATCCTTTATTATCCCTCTTCTGAGTGAGTTACTATGGGCCAGTGACTCAAAGCCACCCTCCTTATGTATCTTTACTTTATTCAGACAGTAGGAAAGCTGAGAGGGTTACAGAGAAGAGAAGGCATAGATAGAAAGGTTGGAGCCAGGACTTAAACCCAGGTCAATCAGGGACGAACATTTGGGTGAGATAGCTGCTCAGTTAACTGAGTTATCTGGTCTTCCCATACTAGTTCTGTTAAGACAAAACATAAATGCTATTTGAAAAATTCAAAAAATCAGACACGGGACACATACTTTCACAGTACTGTATTTCTGGCATTTTCAGGATTAATTGTTAATTGTTAATTGTTAATAGCTAAGTTAATTTGTACCTGCTATGAAACATATCAGCCTTGAGGTGTCCAGTTCTAGTTACACAAGTCTTAACAGTTTCATTGCATGCCGTTGTAAATACGTACAAAGCAACAGCAAGGCTTCACTTAGAAAAAGAATACGTGTAGATCTTAAAACCTCTTACTAGCCATAATGACAATTAACAGCTGTAATTTTAGATTGATATAGATTTATTTTTAGACTGTATACAATATCCTAGAGCTTAATTTCTGAAATCACAGCCGCAGTCATTACACATAATGCATAACTCTTTCTCCCCTTTCCTGGAATGATCTTAATCCTAGCCTCTATTATCTTCTCTTACCTTCTGATAATGGCAAAGTCCTGAAAAGAGATATTTAAATAACTATATGCTTCCCTGATGACATGGCAAAGGGAATATTGTTAAGGGTAGTGGTGATAGGTAGTAGTCTAAGAATACCCCTCATCTCAATGTCATCTATTTCGTTGGGCTAAATATGGTAAAATCTCTGGGTAGCCATTAACGATGATCATCTCTGGTGAGAAGACATAATAGATTCTGAGATGAAAAATAATCCACAGGGACAAAGGAAAAATGAGCCAGACTGCCATCAAAACAATGCTATGTTGACGATACTACCAACCCCAACCTTCCCCCCACCACCCCCAACATACACACTCACTTTGATGATTTCACAAGTGCAATTACATGACCACTGAAATGAAATCTGTGGATATTTATAAACAGATGCCAGTATGGCTTTGAAGTAGATACTGAATCTCAGGTTTACTCCATTAGATGATCTCTAATGAGTGGTTCTTTGGAAGTGAATGTTATTAACTTGGCAGAGTTCGGCATGAAATCAAGTGCTCACCTCAGGTTTAATTTAACAGGAGGTGTTTCATCTTCAAACTAATGATTTTTTTTTTTTTTTTTTTTTTTAAATGCTAGGGCTATGTTTAGCTCATTATACCAATATTTTTAAAAGGACGCTAAAGCAGCTTTCATGTGATGACTTGGAATAGTTGACTGTGGTACGGTAGGGGCTAAGTTACATGCTGGTATGTTATATTCATTGGCCAGTGAGTGGTAAAGATATATTCGAGCGTAAGGAAGACATAGCAAAACAGTTGCTTTTGTTTCCTGGCCCATTTAATTTCAGTTTGTCCAACCAACTGTCCATAGCTAAGACTGATCTATTAAAATGTAAATTCAGAGTAGCAAGAACATAGTGAAGAGTCTATATCAAATCTTTTGTTTGTAGTGACCCTGAAGTGATTTGAAGTGGAGACTGTATCAGCTATGTTTTGGACAAAAATCTCTGACAGCAGGTGTCACAATGAAAGTATTGTATATTGACTTAACAAAAACCTCAAAGAGGAGCTAACACTTGAGAGGTCTATTTTGCTTTCATAATCCTGAAGCTGCCCTGAAATATTGATAGACAAAGACAGTAGTATTATACATCGAGCACATATATATGTGAACGTTGTATAGACATTTGAAAGTTAGGAGACTCTCCTAGTTGAAGTCAATCTCTGTTGACATTCTTGCTAATAGAAGTACCATAACAATTTACAAGTGACCTGTATTTGCACATGTCAACCTTAAGCAAAGGAAATAAACACGCGATCAAAGCATAGTTGTGCTATACAAGATAATCCCTCAGGTAATGCCTTGAGAATGAGAGTTGTCCCCAGAAAATAGAAATTTGAGCGATGAGGGTCTGGGACAGTAACTGTGTGTTCACAGCTCTCAGTGAATGCTGCCATGAATACGCAATGAAGGCTGAGAACCTACCAAGGTTTTGAAGTGATAATTTTGATTTAATGAAAAGAACAAGGTTGATATTTTTTCAGTCATGGTTTGGTTTTGGATTTATACACTCCTAACAGATAACACACAATTTCTTCTTTATGCTGAAATAATAAAAAAAAAAAAGTTACATAGACTTAATTTAGAAACATACAAATTAACCTGGCTATTAATTTGTACAGCTCCGAAAAGGTAATTGGTAAGAGGTTGGTTTGAAAAAGCAGATCATTATTACTCTCACTAAAGTTAGTTAAGGACATTATCTCTTGAAGATCCAGAAACTTTTTTCTGCCACATTGTTCAATGATTTTCGTGACATCCAGAAGGAACAAATCTCCATTTTTACACTGCTACCTTTGGTACAGTTAAAATGATGTAGAGCACCTGTGTACAAAGCCATATTTTTCAAAAAAAGTTAAAGTTGTTAAATAAAAATGTTTATTTCAGCCAGCAGACCCACAACTCAAAGCCATTGTTCACTCAAGCTTTAATAATATGACATTGTACAAGGGCAATTTTTTCCAAAATCACATATCACATTTTGAAACCTTGTGACAGTTTGCTGCACTTCTTATTTTCCAAGGTTATGGATGATTTGCCACAGTCCCTTCCTTAAAAAAAAATTCTGATATTTATTTGTAGATGTGGAACAACTGGTCATAGACTGGCTCACAGGAAATTTCTACTTTGTGGATCGAATAAATGACCGAATATTTGTGTGCAATCATGGCGAAGATACATGTGTTACAATCATCGATCTCGACCTTCACAACCCTAAAGGAATTGCTGTGGATCCATTGATGGGGTAAGTCAATATGGAAGATTTCTGGGTCGCTAAGAACCTCACTGCCTTGATGCCCTTCTATCCCAATACAGTGAGCAATTATAGAACTTAAAGTAGAGTAGTGCATATCAGTCATGAAATGTGGTGATGGCAGTGTTCCAAATGAGTTATAGATATATGGGTGCAAGTAAAGTAATGTACTATGTCAGTACAGTCAATACAAAAAGTTTTATTTTCTTATTGCTTTATTTATTTATTGTTATGATATTACAGAGAGATAATTAAGTGGGTAAATCAAAAACTCTGCTAGCATTAAATCAGATATTTAATGCTGTTCCTCATTACTTATATGTATAGGCTTCGTGTGAAGTTGTTAACTGTTTATCATGCTTAATTTATGGCCAAGTATTGTACCAGATGCAGAAATGTCATAAATACTAAAATACAATACCTGGATATTATCCCTTGATTCAATCTCCAAGGTAAATTTCATAATCAGGGATGGCCCAGTTACACTAAGGTGAGCCTAACAAAGAATATAGATACCACTGGACAAGGGTGACGTCTGGTTTACAAGTTGAAGACAATAAGAACACTTTCACACCCTAATAGCTGTTCTCCCTTCATGACCAATGCACAGTTTTCTAAGCACTGCCTCAATTCCCTTTCAGGCTGTCATACACTTACATTAATCTAAAATAAGTCATTTCCTTTATCTGATTGTATTGCACCATGTCTCCTCTGTAATGTAGTTTTATATGTGGTATGTAGTTTAGCATTACTGTGCGCAAAATCTATGTAATGCATGATACAAATTCATTATATAGCAATTCATATTGTTTATTATTACACCAATATCCATGAAATATGACCCAGATGTTATGTGAGTATATATTTACCTGAAAAGTATCATCTTTCTCTGATAAAACATGTTCATCCATTAAATGCAAATTCAGTCAAGCCTGCATTTCCATTTTTAATTGAAAAAAAAAAAATCTATCAGAACATGTCAATAAACTGAAATGTATGGGAAATTACAGTTACTTATTGAAACATTGTATTCAAGCCCTACACATGTCAAGCTATTCAAACGTGAAGAACATATGCACAATCCATATTTACTGTATGTTGCTGATGGTTGGTTTATGCATGCCTTAATTTCAGAGTTATCACTAGTTTACTCACATGAGCAATGGTTAGTTTTGCTATGGTTTATTAAACTGTGTTTTGTGTTATCTTGTTCAGTGATGGTCGAAAACTTCCCTAGCGTACACTGTTGAGTGGCTACAGCAAAAATGACACTTAAAGGGGAGGCATCTGGAGATACATACAAGTCTCCTCATTTGCATGTTGTACTGCTCTAAATCATAGGAGAGGACAATTTAAAGCAACATAAAGTGAAGAACCACTTTGCAGCACACTGTTGTTAAGAACTCTTGTGTGTGCTCTGTCTTGTCTCATAATGTATTATGTTCAGTGGAGAATCCAGTGTGAGGAGGGGTTGTCTTCTTTACTCAGGGACTATCCATTACATATATATGCTTACTCCTACACTGTACTACTTTTGGTTCTGTTTTTCTCTTTATCCCTTTTGAATGATTCTTCCATTTGGGAAAAAAAAAATCTTTTGAAAATCTTCCAGAAACTTGGCAGTTACATTTTACCCTGAAAGATGAACCAATGATTGTTGTTGGTATTTAATTAAGTATTCATATTAAGGGGTTTGGGATAGATGTCTTACTCTACTTTGAAAACAGCTAGGTTAAGGAAAGCAATGGTCATGACTGCATTGTTTCTTCGATGATAGCTGGGTTTGCAGAATTTCTATAGAATGTTAACTTGACTTCTACTGTATTTTTTATTCAAAACCAAAAAACCAAAGTATCTATTTCAGAAAGAAATATTAGCTGTAATAATTTAGATGCTGAATGTGAATGTCTGCCCAATGTAAAAATCAGCACAGTTCAGCACAATGGGCTCGTAAGTGTGCTCCTCCAACCCAACGTCAAAACAGTAGACTGTAGACTGGTCAACAGTAGAATGAAATGAAGCAGCAACATAACATCATGTTTCAGTCATGTTTTTGTCAGTGTTCTCCATTCCAAGAAATATGTACTACTGAATAATAATAATAATAATAATAAATATAGCCGCAAGCGGCGATTAAGGGCACAAACCCATCATCATGTGGATGGATATAGAACAGAGTAACCATGTATCTCTTGCGTCAAACTTGTTGTGAGGGTGTTGGCTTTGGTCCTCTACATGCCTACCAAAAAGCAAAAAAAGTTACCAATATTTGGGAGAGTTATGGCCATTTTAGATGAAAACGGCGGAAGGCTGAATAATAATAATAATAATAATAATAATAGAAATAGCAATAACAATAAGGGCTTCAGCCCACTATGTGGGCTTGCACCTAATAATAATCATCATCATCATCTTCATCATCATCATTATCATCAACATCATAAGAGGAAGAAGAAGAGCTGTATTACAAATTTGTTATTGTAGCTCTTGTGAGATAGATATGGAAATGATAAAATGTGAGGCACTTAACTCTACAAGAACCACTCTGGAAGTGATATGGGAGAGAAAAGTTCTGGTTATCATTGAGGGCTGGTTTGGGAGTCATTTCTTCTTGTTTTCAACAGTGGCATGAGGAAATCAACAAAGGATCTTTCTGCTTTTGTTAGATATTCTCCACAGATTTCCTAATTGCTTTCAAGACATATTATGTTTTTTGTAAAATGCATGTTTTTAACTATATCAGACGCATTTGAAGATGGAATACCTTCACAAACAGCTGCTACTATCACATTATATATTTATGTTCAATGTTTTAATCATCATTCACATTCCCCTGGTTTAAAAAAAATTAATAAATAAAACTCTCCGCAGACTCCCATTTTTGTTTATTTATTTATTTTGAAACATAATGAAATACCCACATTAAAAAGGCTGATGTCTGAAACGGTTTCTGCAAAGGGACTAATATATTCATTAGAATCTTTAATCTTTTTAAGATGAGTGACAGAGGCAAAAAGAATCAACAGAGAAGAGAATGGATGTATAATTATTCCAGTAACGCTCATCAGTTGCTAAAAGACATTCTGTTGAAATATCTCCAGTGAGCTGAAACAACAACTTCAACAGTGAAACCGCCCCATTATATGTGTGATAATACAGTAGGAACATTGAATGTGCTGGTTTTTAATGAGGTTCACTACTCAGAGAAGCTTTCTCTTGGTGATTGTTCTCTTACACAGCAAAGAGGAACAGAGCAGCCAAACCCTTGATTACTCTACTGTGAAATTGAATCAGACCTTTGTGGTTAATACAACTGCATTCTTTTAGGATATTTGAGATGTCCTTATGGGAAGTGGACAGCAGTGGAAAAATTAAGCAGGCCACATTAGAAATGCCTCATCATCAATTGATTTTAAGTTGTAATCTACTGCTGCTACGCAACCAAAGATATATTATTATATTACGGTATCTTATTATAATTGTTTGAGTGACATTATGCATTACAAGACTCATCAAGACTGAAAGTGGTCCATGCTATTTCGAAAATAAATTAATTTCTAATACCTGAATGTGAAACTCGGTTGTCATTAATGAGAAGGTGTGGAAAATATAAATTTGAACAATGTTTCTATTCTTTAGAGTTCCATTCAAACAATGGGAACCCTGATGAAGCGAGTCCTTTTTGGCAGCTGAACTAAATGAGCCCTGTCCTCTCTAAGGCCCAGACTCAGGAGGACGCTCACCCCACTGCAGTTGTTAACACCTGTCTAGTCTGGTCACAGTTTGTTTGTTTGTTTTAGTTTTCCCTTTGACAAGTTACAGTAGCCATTAACATGATCAGTGGGCAGTGATAACATTACACTTGATTGCTGCTTGTGGGACATTTATATTATAAGTATTTCCCCATATTGATTTTGATGACATTACTTTTGCACTGAGGTGGTGGCCAATTGAATATCCTAAAGATTATGTGGTCCTATTTTCAACAGTACAAAATATACAACAGGGATTTAAAAAACAACAGAAAATATAGTATCTAAGAAAAGTGCAAGGGGAGAGCAGAAGATTTCCTGATGGGAGACCTATTAAAAATATAAAAGGTCAAGATGAAAGCCCTCCTGGTCATTCTTTGAATAGCCTATAAGGTTGGAAGCAAACCATCTGAGAGAACACATCCATTCCCAAGACAGATATAAGGATACATGCCTTCATTCAGAAAATGTGTAATGATGGGAGTGCTGATCTGGGATCTGTTTTGCCTTTTCTTGTATAAGGTTAGGATACCAAAAAGAAGTACAAGACTTGATCCTTGAGGAGAACTACCCCTGCAATTCTTAATAACACAAGCTTTGGTTTAACCTCTCAAATGCTGGACAAGATCAACAAGATCAGAAAAGATAAATAGGGTGGTGTTCCTTTGGGGGGGGCAGTTTCAGAAATTAAAGTCATCCACTTGGAGTGTCTGCCCCAGAAAACAAAAGAAAAAAGAGAACCTAAATGGGATCAATAAATGGCCATCTTCTAGTATTAAACTGAGTTGAATTGTGGGCCCTATGTTCTGAGTGGGCAAGTGTTGTAGAGAAAAAAGTTGTGAATAAAAATGATTGTAAAAACAGACTGAAGGCAGAAGAAGAAACAAAAAGATGTCAGAAGTGGAAACTGAGTAAATCTCTACCATCACCCCTGCCAAAGTAGTGAGGGGTAGGAGGAAGGATGTAGGTAGGCGAGAGTACAGCAAAAGTGGCAGTGTTGATATGATTTGTGTCTTTGAAATAGACAGGAGGGTGAGGTGGGATAGTGGAGGCTGAAGCCAGACTTCTTGGCAACAGACTGACCACATGTGATGGTGAAATAGTCCAAGAGAGAAACTAGTGGATGGATTCAGGCCATGTAAGGGTAGCGGGCAGTGAATGCGTTTCAACACTGTGTTTCAATGGTAATGGAGAATAAACATATCTTGTATACCATGATGTAAACTTGATGTTAATGGAAATTATACCAAACTGCTATCAACCCTTACATCAATTGAAAACTAAAAATACAACCATTCTCAGAACAGAACATGTCTTGGCACTACAGTGAATACTACCTGGGGAAATGACAAGCCAACCCAATGAATGTGGATGTATTTTTTAATATGTCAATGCATTTTTTTTATTATATATTCCTTTGCAGCTTTAATTTCCTATGGGAATGCACAGCCCATTTGAGCGGGTGTAACACATTCATGTTTTCATATTAATGAAATGCAGTCCTGATTGGCATGCAATACTTGTGACTGCACAACCTCCACAGTCCCAGCATTCCTTAGTGCAGGTAGCGGAGAGTAATAGAGGGAGAGCAGCTGAACCCAGGTATGCAAGTGACGTAACCAGTTTCAAGCAGTTTGAAAAGACACCTTGAATTATCAAGAGCTCACATATGCAAAACATGCTCATTTCAAACTTCAAGCTTCAGATGTGTTAATTTGATTATTAATTTGATAATTTAATTAATTAATGTTCAAATATAATGGAGATGGCACCTCTAATTCATTATAAGCTACCTATTCATTGACTGATTCTTAGTTTTTTGATAGATGGTTACTTAGCTTGCATTACTATTATGAGCACTTTTCTGGGTTAATATCTTTCAGGCAAATAGGATTGTTTTGCTGGTTTTATTGTTGGTAGCTGTACAACCACAACCCTCTATTGAAAAATAAGGTAACAGTTATGTAAGTTTTCAGCCAAAGCAACAGATATAATCAACACATGAAAATTCCTTGAATTTTGTTATGTTTTTTCACAGATACTGTACTTTCAGTGATCTGAACTACCACTGATCCCAAAAGGGTTTATATTCCTGTGGTTAAGATGTGTCCGTTTAATACAAAGACAATTTCACCACAGAGAAAATAAAATCCTGATTATTTTAATATATATGTCTTCTTATGAATGGATCAATAAAGCCTATATATATATAGGCTTTATTGATTAAATATATAAAGGATTTATTGATCATTAATAATCATACTTTGTGTTATAAATTACTATTTCACAATGTTATGGACTATTTTACACAAATAATATACCAAAAGCAGCCATCCATTTACATTTGTAATTCTTAAATTCATATATCTGTAATTTACTCAATTTTACTGTCAATAAATTCATTAACTCTTATATATGATGGCTTCCCCATGTGTTATTTTTCCATGAGGAAATATTTCCATATCTGTGTCTGAGGTTCTTTAATGAAATAGATATTGCTAAGAACAAAAGGAATAATAGAATATTTATTGTCTTATTATGAAGGATTACCATGTGAAAGTTGTTATATTTTGGTCCAGTGGGGTTGTTGCACAGCCAAAAGACTAGAAGACAGAGGTTTGTTGGACTGGAAACAGAACAGACTGAAGAAGTGTGTGATGGCCTCTCAGCATGGGACAGGGCAGCTATGAAATGTATTCACATGAAATCATGAAAAAGCTACTTTGTCCAAGGTTCAAAAGAACTGTTGATGTAAGGCTTATGGGTCAAAGACGTGTAAGGTTTTCAAAGTAGCAAAAAAATAAAACAGCAATTACAATTCCCTAAAAGTCTTTTTTTATGTTGATTGGAGTGTCACCTATGCCTTTATATTAGTTATATTCAGGAATAAAGTCAATAATATATTTTTATTGTTGCTATTAATGTATTTTTCCTATTTGGAAATGACAAGGAGGAGAGACTTTTTTCAGCCTTTATTAATTATTCCATGGCATCATGAATCTCCTTTTGGAGGTTGTGCGATTAAGTTTGTCAATAAAACAATACCTTCTACATAATGACTGAACATTATGTGGCTTTACTCTGGTCATCTGCACTGGCTTCTGTAGTTTCCATTTGTAGCTGGAGACCATGATCAGAGTGTTCCTCTGATTGGGATGAACTGCCAAATGTATTTGGAGGTTGGTCAAGGCAGGCATAATGATGTCCTTAGGGTAGCAGCTTTAAAATCAGCTGGCGGCCCTATTATTGTGATTTTTTCTGGCTACTGACGGTGTGATCAGCACGGGTTATTGACGGAAAAGCACAAATGAATGAGATGTGCTACAACACATGCGCACAAGCACACACACACACACACACACACACACACACACTGCAAATGGTAAGATGTCCATAGCCTGCCAAGATAAGCTGCATGTGAACCATCTTCCCATGTCTGTGTGAGCTGAAGCGATGAATTGTGAAAAGAAGTGACATGACTTATTTTGGGTGTGAGAGCCTGTATACAGCAGCACATTCAAAATGTTAAAGCAGGGTAGTAATGGACATACTGTTTGTTTGCATTCTATGTAATATGACTCTACTGTGTAGCAATTTTTACTTTGCAATCATAATTTAATTAATTCAAAGATATAGTCCTTTTTAAATCCACTCCTGTATTCTTGACTTTTGTGTGTGTGTGTGTGTGTGTGTGTGTGTGTGTGTGTGTGTGTGTGTGTGTGTGTGTGTGTGTGTGTGTGTGTGTGTGTGTGTGTGTGTGTGTGTGTGTTTCTGTGCATGTGTATGGGTTTTTGTGTGTGTGTTGGGGAGTAATAATATAACTTCATTATATTATTACTGGACATTGGCTGTGGGAACCCCTAATAAATGTAGATACGTAATGGAATTCATGTAGGAAAGGGGCCCATATATCAACTAAGAAGCTGTCCCCAAACAGGAAAGTTAACCAGTAAGTTTGGGATCCCCCAGTTGAAGCTTGTGTATTCAACTCATAATTTCTGCCTGCCCTTTGCAATGCATAGTTTGCAATGATGTGTCATAGGGATGAAATAAAATAATATAAAATAAATAACTATTTGGCATCATGTGACTGAATTTTTCTTTCGTTACGATGTAGTAACAGTCTCCTACAATTGTCAAGTATTTGTTTTAAAATAATTTGGCTTGGTTTAGACACTTAAACCTCTCTTCTAAATTAAATATAGAACAGAACATCAGGGAAAATGATACCATAAGCAGCCTAGATATTTGTTATAAGCAGACTGTATGCCTCCATTTGCACAGGCACAGACACAGAACAGACTATATTTGAGACAGACACTGGGACTTCCAGGCTCCAGTTTTATTGGAGTGAGCTGGAGCACTTCCATTTGCACTTTGGTGGTTTGCTCAAGAGTAAGAGAGAGGTAATGCAATAAACTTCGCTCAGGAAAAAAGTTCCTATTTGTTTCGATTCCCACACTCTGATTCATTTTTCATTATTAATATTTATTTTATTATTTGTCTATTTTCTTAATAATGCATTGTTGTTAGACTTGGTGATTAAAAGCCAGTATATCTGCTGTAACCTTCTGTCACAGCTGGAATGTATATCGTTATTGTCTGTTTTTTTTTCTTCTTTTGTTTGAAACCAATGGAGTGCTGTTGACTTGTCTTAGTCACTGTGGGGTTTGTTGTTTTTCAGTGTCCCATCTGACTATGATACTTTCATTATTTTGTATTTTTGCTCTGCTTTTGTTTTGTATAATATTGTGTTATGTGTTCATGTGCCAAAGGAGTATGTAGGATTTATATGTGCATCTTTTTGAGTTCTTCTGTATGTCATGCTTATTTGTATAATATTTTTAGGCTTCTTCCTGAATGTACAGCAGTTAGATGTTTGAATTTCTAGGGAGCAGACTGAATGATGACTTGAGTCATCACACATTGTAATGATCCGTTTAATGTTTAACTGCGTGGTGGTAATGAGCCTGTGAGGAAAGTTAAGTCTAGATGCTCTGCATCTGTAAACTATTGTTATTAATTTTGTTCAAGAAACCCATACCCAGCTTAATAATACATTACATTTTTCTGGAGTGGAAAGGTAAAACACTATAGTTTGTTGTCCATTATTATAATTAATCACAACCCCACAAATTAAATTAAACTGTGAATATGAATATGTAATATACGTTTGACTTTGCGGAAGATTGTATATTATGTGTTGCATCTATTCATTAACCTATCCTAAATGGTAACTATTTAGAAGTAACTGTTGGAAGGTTTTGTTATGCTTCTCCCTCAACCTATTTCAAAATACTGCATTCATATTCACAACATTGTAAATGATTATCACCTCAGAGATTCTCATGTTCAAAGTAAACATTTTATTTACCATAAACTTTGTCCTGTTTTGTACATGTACATGTTGTGCAGTATAAAATGTGTTTTCTTATTCTGATGTATTATTTTACAGTTAATTCAATTTATCCAACAGTAATACTATATTTCACATCCAAAAACATTTAGCGATAGTTTCCAACAGCACATAATTTATATATTTATATAAGATGACAAAAAGCAGAATATTTGAGCAATTATTTATGTTTATGTTCACACAGCACAGCAAAATCCAATTATTTCACAGATAATTTTAACATCTGAGTTTAAGAAAGTCTGTCCAGACGGCAATGCAATGCAATAAATTGTATTGAGGGTTCAAGGTAAAAAATTGTTTCCTACTTGAAGCTAAAATATGATCTACCAATGAAACTATTTAAATGTGTATTTGTGCACAGTATTTGAAAACATCACTGGAATATTATAAATTAGAATTACAAAGCATTTTATTACTATATGTGTAAATACTTAAGATATGTCAAATTAAATTGACATAATTGATCTTGGTGTCATATGTTGTCATTTGAAGCTGATTCACAGATTTATTAGTTATTCATAATGTGATGTTATATCTGTGAAACGCTGAATATCTATTTTGAGTTTTTCTAAGCATATTAAGACATGGAGGTGTCTGGGGAATCCTTGTTGAGGCTAGAGACGAAAAAGAAAGCTGAGAACTGAAAGATCCTGAAGCCTTAAGGGGTTTATGATGTGTTCTGACAGTGTTTTCATTTGGTTGATGTTGCTTGACTGTTCTGTAGAAATGTACATGTGTATGAGATGTAAAATCAATGCTGATGCCATGTCTTCTCCTGAGAGATCAAGCAGCATAAATCCAGAAAGAAAAATAATTAAGTGACATTGCCATGATGTGCAATAACAGCACTGTACTGTACAATTAAAACATGTAACAGTATGTTTTTCTTATTATATAACTGGGATGTGACCTATTTCAGATTTAAATGCTTTTCGCAAATTCTTAAAATCTAATCAGTCTGCATCTGTAACAATTATAGACTGTTGCAATTTACTCTTTCATGCCTAATCATAATTGTAGGGCCATTATAATTTTGAAACATGCTCCATTATCTCAAAAATGTATACTATGTAGTCCTGTCCTATGAAACACGTGTACTCCACCTCATCTCTCTTTACAATCCAGCAGCTGAGTTTCTCAGTTCCTGCACTGGGGGATAGTGCAATTGACACAGCAGGTACCCAGTGGACTAGAAGAGTTACTGCTGAGTAATGAAACAAGGGATACCCTGCCAACTTAAACCCTCACAATAGCCAATCACACGACACCACTGTGACTCTTGGCCATAGTCAGCACTGAAGTGGTCTGGATTTGATCTGACACCACAGGGAGGCCTGTTTGCTTAATTTTAGCTTAACAACATACAGTGAATCACACAGATACATAACTACACAAATACATACAGATACACATACATACATATATAAAAAGGGGTTGTTTGTTTTTCACAAGATGCTGCAAAACATTCTCCAGACCCAAAAATAGACTTATGATGCACAGCATGCATTACCAAAGTCTGTTTCACTGTGTTATTTTATATGGAAACCTGCTAAATTATCTAACACATTTAAAGACTTGTTTTTTTCTTTCATTTTCATTTTGCTTTCACATCTTTTAGTATGTTTGCTGATAAAATTTTGCTAATTTCGCATTGTGGTGCTGAAAGATAACATAGTGGCACAGCTTCAGGACGAACCCTGATACATGCATACATACATACACACACGCATACCACATGCCATACAGCATTACAGATAAACAATTCTCCTTAAAAATTATAGTGTCAATGTCTTCCAAAATATGGCCCATTTATTAATTTCAACTTTTCTTCTAGGAAGCTTTTCTTCACGGACTTTGGAAGCGTTGCCAAGGTGGAGCGGTGCAACATGGATGGCACAAACAGAACCAGGATCGTGGATTACAAAATAGAGCAACCGACGGCGATCACCCTGGACCTGGTGAAGAAGTTGGTGTATTGGGCAGATGCCTATCTTGATTACATTGAAGTGGTGGATTACCATGGGAAAAACAGGCATACTATTATTCAAGGGAGTTCTGTGAGTATAGACAAATGTACCCATGGCACACCACCCTTTTTCTTCTCTCTTCATGTCCCGCTAACCAGGTTGATAGTGACCTCAGAAATCATGTTTTCTTTTTTAAATAGATGGCTAGTGATATAGATCCAGACCATTGTTATTCAAGGAGCTCCTTATAGTGTCATAAGAGAAAAGGCAACTGAACCAGCAAGTGTTTTGACATAGAGCTCATATTAATACAGATATTCTGTGTACTTGAAACACATTGCTTGCTTTTGCAGTTGCATGGCATAAGCTATTAATCATCTGATTTGAATGAAGGTTATTTGTGTCCTCTATTTTGTGTGTGGACAGGATTTCTTATAGAAAATTCTATATTCAGAGAACATTCTGTATTGTTTTGAGAATAGTGGACCTTAAACATATCACTGTTTTACTGTAAGATTTAATCATTTGGAATTTTTTTTTCATTTATATATCTATATATTCTTGTATATAATTGCGAGTTAGTTTTACTTGCTTTCTGTCATTTGCTGACAGAGATCTGTGATCCTTCCCTGGTTGTTTTTGAGTGAACTTGTGGATATCGTTGTTAGTAGCTCCCCTTCTCTCTTTCTAATTCTTTCATTTTTAACAGCTGTATGAGAAAGATTAAAGCAGAGAACCATCTGCACTCAGGATTAAGTTGCACTGTATTGAGAGTATACTGAGTGACCTTACCTCTCTCCTTATAGGTGTCATACCTCAATGGATTAACAGTCTTTGAAGATTACTTGTATGCAATACTTGCTGAACCTTCCAAAGGATTGAAAGTGAACATCTTACAGATAAATCGGTTTAATGGCACTGACCAACAGACAATAACAAGCATGGGGAATTCAAGAGTGATACATGTTTACCATAAACTAGCCCAGCCAAAAGGTAAACATTTTGAATACATATGTGTTTGTCTTTGTTTATGCCATGTATGGGGGTTAATGTGTATTATATACTTGCATGTATGTGGTCTTATATGCACAGGTGAGTTACCATGTTCAAGCTTGTATGCTAAGCTTGTATGTCATATTCTGGAAAACTTATATAAATTACACTTCTTTCCCACCCTAGTCTCCTGAGGGAAACATTTTCTTGTTATCATGCTGTGTCCATTGAACCAGCAGGAAGATTGAATCACACAGTATCAAGGCTCTTGGGCCTAGATTCAGTGGTTTTATTTAGTTTGCCTTGTAAATGAGTGCAATTGTTAGATTTTCACAAACCATTCTGTGATCTTTTTTAAAATAGCAGTACAAAAAAACATTGTACCACAAGTTTACTTTTTGGAAGGAGGTGCCATTGAGCAGGTTTGTTGGGTGATGTAAGTGTGTGTTGAAGCCATATGCTCTGCAGGGATTTGCTGCAGGCTAACCAGCTGGGCATGTTTCCTCTGCAGTCAGGAGCCATGCCTGCAGTGCTGATGCATATGGGAAAGCTGGAGGATGTTCCCACATCTGCCTGCTCAGCGGCAACTACAAATCCAGAACCTGCCGCTGCCGCACTGGGTTCAGCTTGGGAAATGATGGAAAATCCTGCAAAAGTCAGTCCTTTACTTTTCCTTCACTCCAGTGATGAACAGTTGCTTTTTGTTCTTTGAATTTTTACAACAATGTACCATTATGGTTACATTTATATATTTATCTTGTCCATTGCCTCATAACATAGTACACTGAATTTAGATGTGCCTTCTTACTTATTTATTGACAAGTGATGTTAAGGGATGTGGGCAGGAGTGACATGTAGTCTTCTGGTAGAGAAATGAAGATGATGTTATTTCATTGACCCAGAACAGGCATATTTCATTATCAGCTTGATACATTTAGTTGGATTTGTTGGTGGCTCTGATCAATAATGATGATGTAGATGACAATAAAAGTGAGGAGGCAGATGAATAACACAATAAAAAAGTTCATCCATATTAATATAATCAAAATAATGAAGAGCTCAGAGCAGTCTGATTTGTGTTCTTGCCCAGATACTAAACAAGACTTATTTCTGCTGCAGGCATGCTAGGTAATGTTTGTGGCATGTGGTTACAGGGAGTTGTTTTCTCCCAGTAGCTAAACACATGTCTCACAGGCTGGAGCCAGGCCTCACTTTCACTGTCTGTCTGTCTATCGTTCTGTCGCTATCTCTTTCTCTAACACACACACACACACACACACACACACACACACACACACACACACACACACACACACACACACACACACACACACACACACACACACACACACACACACACAGTGCCCTCCACAAATATTGGCACCCCTAGTAAGCATGAGCAAAACCTAAAAAAAGAATTCTTCACATATTTTAGAGAAAAATATATATATCATTATAAGATTTAGTTTTTCCTTTCAATCATTTTATTTCAAATAAAGGTTAGATTTTTGTGAATATTTTGAATGAATGACCAAAAGGAAAACAGTAAATATTTTTTTTTACTTTACGTTTTACTCATGTTTACCAGGGGTGCCAAGATTTGAGGACGGCACTGTACACTCACTCCACTATCTCTTTCTAGATCTCCTCACTCTCTCAAATTTCTTTTTCTTTCTACTGAATTCTACTGAGTGACTGTTTGTCTTTCTCTGTCTCTCTCGATCCCTTTTTTCTATCACTCTTTCCCTCTGTCTCCCCATCTACGCCCTTTCTCACTTGTGGGTCCCTGTCTCCCTCTGTCTCAACTGAAAAGCCTAGTTTGCTACAAAGCCATTATTGTCTGTAAGAAAGCCTATAAAGTGTTTGATTTCTGTATAAGTGTTTACTTCAAGTACCCCTCAACATGGATCCACAGCGTCTTTATCACGTTTGGCTGCGGACCATGGAAACACCTTGCCTTTGTGCGGTTGTGTTTGCACCCCCTTCGCCCAAGCACATTTCACTGTCAGTTCAAATGAATATCTCAGACAATACAAATAGCAGCTCCAGCAGGTACTAATGAATTGTAAAATTAAATGTCCACAGCAATAATACATCCCCATTTTTCTCTGGCTAAAGCACTACGTCTCTTGAACAGCCTCATCCCAGGAAAGCATAGACCATTCTGAGCAAAATGGTGATTAATTTGATAAGGTCTAATCTATGGAACTAACTCTTATTCTAATTAAGTGAGTGAAATAAGCTTAGTCTTGGTTGCCAAATTATTCAATTTTCAGAAATGAATAAAAAAAAGAAAACAGATTATTTATGGCCATTAATTTACACCCTGATAGCGTACAGGATGAAGGAGATTAGTTGTTGGCAGTTTGTTTATTTTAGTATCCCATCTGCAGAACCTAAGAATGAGCTGTTCCTGTTCTACGGGAAAGGGCGACCTGGCATTATCCGGGGCCTGGACATGAATGTCAAATCCAGTGATGAACACATGATACAGATTGAGGATTTGGTCAGTCCACGGGCTCTTGACTTCCATGCAGAGACAAGCTACATTTACTTTGCCGACACGACTAGCTTTTTGATTGGTCGACAAAAAATCGACGGAAGTGGTCGAGAAACCATACTCAAAGATGGTGAGTGTTATAGTAATCTCTTTGAATTTTGTTTCCTGCTTTTTGGTGACAGAAGAATAATCCTTTCCCGGTGTGTTGCACGAAAACAAGCACGAAGATATGTGTGAGCTGATAATTTTAACATGCATCGCAACAATATAGAGGTATACATTCTTTGGTATATCTCTTTGGTTTATTTTACCCCTTTCATGTAAACATGAAATCTTTCTGAACTGGGCCAACCTGTAATACCCTAATGTATTCCTCAGAACAAGTTTATTTGCATACGCTTTGTTTTTCAAGTGTCCAAAACATAAATCTTCTAAAGTAGACAGGATAAGCGTAATTCCATGATTTGCTTTTACCCACTGTTTTCTCACATTTCAGACCTTGATAATGTGGAGGGGCTTTCAGTTGACTGGATCGGGAATAACTTATACTGGACAAACGATGGATATAGAAAAACAATAAGTGTGGCAAGACTGGAGAGCTCAGCCCAAACCAGGAAAACACTTCTAGAAGGAGATATGTCTCATCCAAGAGCCATTGTAGTGGATCCACTGAATGGGTAGGTATAAATTGTGTTGTATCTTTAGGGGAGCAATCACCATATTTGTCTTGCTACTCTTCCTTTTCCCCACCCCTCCTCCTTCACCATTAATATATCCATTAGACGTGTTAAACTCAACAAATTTAGCAGTCAGGCAGGGACCTATGCCAAATACACAGTGTCTTAACTGGGACTTTGTCAGTGCTGGATTCGATAAACATTTGTCCTAAAATGTGAATTTCCTGCTTACTGATAAATGGATGTTTTAGGCACATTTTCAGCATACATTTCTAAACAAACACATTTTGGAGACTTAACATTTCTGCAAAGTCATCAGCCAGGGAATTAAATCAAATATATGAATCAAAACATTACTTGTTTTAAACATATTATGATTTACATATGCAGAGCACTGCTGTCAAATCAGAATCTAGTATTAATTGAAGTCCTGTGTTAACACATTCAAATTATGCAGCTTCACTTGTGGGTTTATAGAATGGGGGATATGTTTGTTGTGAGATTATTACCAAAATAATATTCACATGAAAAAGAACTGTCTAATTTTGAGGGTGTGGACTTGATTGAATAAATATGATGTTCTTTAGTTCTATTACAGTAGACAAAAACATATCACCATGTAGTAAGTTGTTCATATTTCCTTTTATATGTACAAGTGAAAATCATTACTAAATAATGTGTTTTATGTCGTCTCATTCAGATAGATGACAATAACGTTGATATCATTTATATGTCAGTACAAGTGTGTCCAGAGTCAAAAGGACAGCTACATGTACTATCTGTTGAAGTTATTCTGAAAAAATGATTCTTACAGAAATGTGATGTGCAATAGAATGAAGAATGATGATTCAAAAACAACTGACTATTTTTTTTATTATTTATTTTTGACATATCCTTTATTAGTTGAATAGCAAGTCAAAAATTATTGTCTTGGCCTTGTTTCTCTAACATTCATGTGTATCATCCGGTTTTTGGTTATACATCACAGATGCATGTGAAATACTCTCTGTCATCTCATAGAGTTATTTTCAGGTATGAAGGTAGACTTGAAAATAATAATCAGGTTGTTATAAAAATTAAATAGGTTTTGCTGAAAATGTTCCTGTGTACTTCCAAGTTGTAATGTATTTATGATATAAATACACTTTAAAAGTGTGTGTGTGTGTGTGTGTGTGTGTGTGTGTGTGTGTGTGTGTGTGTGTGTGTGTGTGTGTGTGTGTGTGTGTGTACATATATATATATATATATAGTAAGTCAGAATTTATACCTAAATTATACCTAAATTAACACCTGAAGTCACTCACACTGTACACACATGTAACAGTACTAAAAAACACAGTAAATGAAACAGTAATAAAGAAAGAGAGAACAATTTCTTATCTTTATTTCTGTGGTTGTATTTACAAACCACACTGCTTAGGTCGAAACTAGGTTTTTTAAGTAACTTATTGGAGTGCGTCGTAACCACGAAACGACAAAACTCGAGACCATTGTAACCCGAGGACCTCCTGTATATGTACACACACACACACACGCACACACATATACTGCATATACATACATATACATACATACATACATACATACATACAGTGCCCTTCACAAATATTGACACTCCTGGTAAACATGAGTGAAATGGGCAGTAAAAAGCAATTTGTTATTGTTTACCTTTTTGATCTTTCATTCAAAATATTCACAGGAGTCTAACCTCTAAAGTAGATTCTTGTCAATCTAGCCCCTAGTCATCCATCATTATGAGAAAGACCAAAGAATACATCAATGATGTGCAACAAAAAGTTGTTTAGCTGCATGAATCAGCAATGGCTGTAAGAAAATTGTTAAATAGTTGAGTATGCCCATTTCCACTATCAGGGCAATAATTAAGAAATTTAAAGGAACTGGAGATATTGAGAATCTGCCTGGAAGAGGACATAGGTCTTGGGGTCAGAAAGTCTCCCAAACTACAGTCAGACGCCACCTACATAACCAGAAATTGTTTTGGAGGGTTGCCACCACTGTCACCGACCAACAAACTCAAACTCAAGTGCCATACATCACTGGAACTTTTGAAACACTGTTCTATGGTCAGATGACACCAAAATAGAGCTTTTTGGCAGCAAACACTGGAAGTGGATTTGGAGTAGACAGAAAGATAGACATGCAGAAAAGAATCTCATCCCCACAATGAAGTATGGTGGATCTATAATGTTGTGGGGCTGTTTTTGTTCCAAGGCCCTGAACAACTTATTCGGATACATGGTACCATGGACTCCCATCAGGTACCAGTAGATATTAGATCAAAACCTGACTGCCTTAGCCAGGAAGATTAAACTGGGCCATGGTTGGATCTTCCAGCAGGACAATGATCCAAAACACACCTCAAAATCAACAAAAAAAAAAGGTTCATTGATCACAGAATTAAGGTTTTGCCATGACCATCCCAGTCCCCTGACCTAAACCCCATAGAAAACCTGTGGGATGAGCTGAAGAGGAGACTCCACAAGCGTGGACCTTGGAATCTGAAGGATATGGAGAGATTATGTGTGGAGGAATGGTCTCAGACCCCTTACCATGTGTTCTCCAATCTCATTAAGCATTATAGGAGAAGACTCAGAGATGTAATCTTGGCAAAGGGAGGCTGCAGAAAGTATTAAATGAAGCGGGTGCCAATAATCGTGGCTTGGATGGTTTCATTTTATAAAGAGACTTCTAATACTTTAACTCAATTACATACAGCAAGTATATTCAGAGCTGCCAGCGCTGTGTTAAGTGCTGAAAATCTGAAAGTCTGTCACATTTGAAAAACCAAGTTTAGTCAAGTCTTTCAGTCAAAACCAAGTTTAGTCAAAACTCCAGCTTTGTGAAGTTGAGAAATAAAGTTTATTTAAAATGTGTCTTGACTTCAAATTGAGTAATTATTTTGGAACACTTCACAAAGTAATTTTATATCTGAAGGAGGATTCCTAAAACTGAGCTGATGTTATTTTCCATTTGATCCAATGGTTGTGCTTTGGATGAGTACCATGCATTGATACAATACATATTATGGTTACATCACACAATAATGAGGAATAAACCACACTGTGTTCATGCATGCCTGTAAACTCAGAACAGACCACTCTTAACTACTGTGATCGTGTCCATTCAACTATCAAACATGAATGTCTTGACAATATTTACAGCAAATCAATTTTATTGTTACATATTGATTTGCTTCTAGGCTTTACCTCACTTTCTGCAGCATCAAACGGGTTGGATATGCTCCCATTCCACTACACTAAGTGAGGCTGTTTTGCCCTTCACTTAGGCTCCAAGGCAGATGGATATACTCTTTGGGAAATTTATAAGCAGTGGATCATATGTATCTCTAAACAGAATTGGTGTTGGCAAGTTTTATGGTCTGGGGTCAGTCACATTATCATTCTCACTGTGTGTGAAAGAAATTCATGGATCCTAAGGACAGGATCTAAACAGACACAGTGCCTGTGTAATTCTTTTTTTTCATTCAAATGCATTGTCCATCATGTTACATGAAAAATATATCTTACAGATATACCCAGGTTTATAAATACAGCAAGTAAAATTATACAAAAAAATAACAAAAGGTCAATCCCAGATGCTTTTTAAATGTTCCATGAATGATGCAACTGGATATAGATATTCCACTTGTGAATCAAACTTTGACATTCCCAAATGAAATGAGTAATCTAGGTATGTGTCTGACATTAGAATCTTCCCTTACTTTGATCAGCACCCCTTGTGGCACGATAAATAACTAAAACCAGTGGCTTACACATCCACTTTTCCAAAGATGTCACTAACATGAGGAGAATGATCTTAATTTTCTTTTTTTATTTTAGCAAATCTAACACACACTGTTTGATTTGGACTACCTTTTATTTTGTATCCAAAAAATGCATCCTTTTTCATTTGATGCATCAGCCTGTAGTTTGCCTCCCTGTATCTCCTTTTGTCCTGTGCTTGTCTGTGTTAACTTGATAAGATGTTGGATTAACTGTTCTTGGTTCAGCACTGGAATGTGTAATTTTTTTCTTTTTATGTAATTTGAAACAGGCTGTCAGTCAAAATGCCCCTCTTGTACATCTAGTATGGGGTCACTAGAACACACAGATACAGTAAAACCATAAGTATCTTCTCCTACCTTCTGTCATATGTGCTGAACATTTGGCAAGGAATGTTTCTGGACAAATTTAGGGTTATCAAACCTGTCAAAAGGGACTGAAGTTCCAATGAACACAAATATCGGAGCCACAAGTCTCAATACCTGCCATGAATAGAGGGTTGTGTTTTTACCCTCTGTGTGTTATCCAAGGGCTTACTCTGGCCAGAAATCTTTGAATTAACACAAAAGACATGTGAACATGATTAATGTTTTGCCTGTTCAACTGTATGAGGAAGTGCAGAATTATGATTGCAATAATGGCTCACAATCTGAAGTGAGTGGTTTCGGTCAGTGTGAGGATTGTCAGAACACCTTTTTTCAGTAGACTGTTTGGTTTTTGGAGCATCAGTCTCAAACCACACTTGCTGTTCTGAATGGGAGCTGCACAGACCTACACCTGGAGGGAGTTTTTGGGTACTCATCTCTCTTTAGTTGATAATTACCCTAAATTAATAATTAGTCAAGTAATTAGTTTAAACCTTGTAGTTTCTCTTGAGAAATCAGATATGCAAATTGTTTAAGTCTGTTCTGGATTTTGCAGCTGTGTCGAAACACAGGCAGTGAAGAATGAAGCACTTCTCCTCTGTCACCATTAATTATAAATGACCTGTTCTTCTGTCTGTATCTGTGTGCATTTCAGTTGGATGTATTGGACAGACTGGGAGGAGGATGAAGTAAATGACAGCATTGGGAGGATAGAGAAGGCATGGATGGATGGATCTAACCGACAGATATTTGTCACATCCAATATGCTTTGGCCTAATGGTCTCACTCTGGACTATGGGACAAGCACCATGTACTGGTGTGATGCCTATTATGATCATATTGAGAAAATATTCCTCAATGGAACAAACAGAAGGGTAATTCATTTATTGAGTGTGCTCACTAAGAATGAATCAGGACAAACTGTATCAGTTAAGATTAGTGTCATTGATCTTCACTGTCTTGAATCAAACAACATTTAACTTTGACTTCAAAATGCAAGCACATTGTTTTTCATCACAAAACCGTTTTAAGGCATTCATTTTGGGGATTTTTTTTAACCTAAACATTCCCAAGTTTGTTACGAAAAACAACTAATAATTGTATCTCAACATGAGTTCAAGATAAGGACTGATGACAAAACTATTCCATGGTGTAGTAGTATTTACAACATGCAAGGATTTATCAATGAGTTGCAATGTGTTCCTCCCTTAGTTGTAAAATTGTCAGATTGTAAAATGTTTGTGCCTTGTTTGAGCCCTGTTTGATCATTTATTGTTGTTGTTGCTGTTTTGTAGGTAGTCTACAATGGAAAGGAATTAAATCACCCATTTGGGATTTCCCATTACCATAATAATATCTACTGGACGGATTATATGAATGCCTCTATTTTCCAACTGGAGTTGTCATCAGGGGAGGTTGCTCTCATGCGAAGTGAAAGGCCACCTCTCTTTGGACTGCGTGTGTATGATGCTCAAAGTCAACAAGGTACAAGAATATTCTGGGCACTGTATGGAATATTACTAACCTCTGACAAGTGCAAGTGGAGACCTTTCTCATATTTTTAAGATTTTTTTGATGTGTAAATAAACAAGAAAAGGAAAATTGCTTCGTCTGTGTAGCAGAACATTTATAAAATACATGTCTGCTTCATTGGGTACATACATGTAAAATGACTGCTGTTTTATAGCATCTATTTGTGATTGTAATTCCCAATGAAACTGGTATTCTTAAATGTGACACACTAAATGCTAAATTAACATACAATAAACGTTGTGCAACAGAAAAGTTGACACATGCACTTGAAAATTAAGCAAAGCATTGTTACAACATAATGCAGTAACTTGAGCTTTTGAATAATCTGTGTTGGGAATCCCTAAAGATGAAAGTGAGGAGATGAACATGGATATGCAGCAGATTTGTTATTAATGTGCCATCCATACTGCAATTAGAAAATGCAGTCATGACCACTGTGGGATACAAGGGGTGCAGCATACAGGTGGTGTACCATTGCCAATGATCCCACAAAAAACAAGCATTATGCTTTTAAGCTCTAGATGTGTAGAGCAGGGAGTGATGATCACAACCATTGACACGCATACACACCTGTCAAAGCACACCAGTTGTGCTCAGCGGGACACCACTCTCCATGGGATGCCATTTACCTTTAAAAAGAAGATAGCAAATGCCATTATTTATCCCATGGATATTATCCAGTGTCTCACTAGAGAAAATGTAGAACTCTTCCCAGTTTTTACTTCTTTGCTTAGTTTGATTTTGTTTAGCCAATCACTTACAGACACCCTGTTACATTTACACATCTAAGCTGAAATCCAGGTCATACATGGGGCTGTCTTGACAGGGAAATAAATGGACTTGGGCATGACCTTTTTCAATTATATCACCAGTCCATTTTTATCTTCGCATTTTCTCCCCTTTGTGGATTGTTGGGCAGGATATGACAACACACAGCAATAAAATATAATGATATTCTAAACCTAATTATTTCCTCTTCTACTAGGTGATTGAGTCCTGCTCATCTGTGCATCTATGTATCTATTTAAGATTTTTTTTCTGTGTACAGAGCATGGATTTTTGATGTTTCTTCTCCAGTAATATTCTGCAGAACATGTGCCTGTTACACAAGACATAGACTGTGAAATTAATTATCAATGATTAATTGAGAGAATACTCTCATTACTAAACATGATATCTGAATCACAATCATAGAAGAATAGTATTAAAATGGCTATGAAGAATGAGTTGAATTGATGTTTAAGTTAGGATGTTGGCATGCAGAGAGAGATAAAAATGTTGACACAGCACAAGGATCTACAAGTCCTTCCTTCTTTTCCCCCCTTGCACTCCCTCCTGCCATGTTCCTTTATTATGCAACACCATCAGAGAATATTTGTTCCAAAATGTAAAGCATACAAGGACTCTGACTTCACCCCGATGAAGCAGTGCTGTAGTTATGGTAGTACTGTGGTAACAAAATGAAGAACATGCCTGGTGCATTAAACCTGTCCTTCTTGGGAGAACAAAGGGGGGATTAAGCATATGGTAGACCTCCTTGGTTATTGACACCACAGTTACCAAACTCTCAGTTAGAAATAAATATTGAATGTCACAGACATTCCTTTAATTTAATGGATTTACAGACTATCCTCAGGGTATGTTACAAGCTAAACTCTTCACAACAAAATATAATACATCCTTCCTGCAGAAAAGTATATGGAAGGGTAAGCAAGTGAAATGGAAAAAGCCAGCTGAATTTCAATCTGATTTCTCTGCCTTCCATGAGAAATTAAGCTAGCAAACTATCCAAAGCTCATGTCACAAAAACAATCCTATAAAAAAATAAGGATTTCTCTGGAAGGAGAGGGAGGCTGCATATAATCCATGTACATATTTGTCATATAAAGCTGTAAGACCACTCTCTTAGAGAAGAAAATTGGTTTTGCATAAAAACTTGTTTTTTTCAGATCTGAATAGAAATAAGTAAAAGTACAATTGACTCTGAAATGGCTCACATCAAGACCTTGAACAGTGTCATCTGTTGTGTTTGTTTTTCAGGAGATAATGCATGCCACATTAACTATGGTGGCTGCAGTACCCTGTGCTTAGCCATCCCGGGTGGACGGGTCTGTGCCTGCTCTGACAACCAGCACTTGGAGAAGAACAATGTCTCCTGCTCAAGTAAGCCTCGCTCAATTTGTTGTTTCCAATATATGTATGATCCATCCTGGCAGACAGAAATCGATACTCAGACAACTGAAATAAAGACACCAGGAGACAAGATATGATTATGCAGGTCATGATACGTCTATATCAATCTGTAATGCAAAAATAAGACGCAAAGAAGGATACCGTTTGGTTCCTGGCACATTGTGGGAAAGATGTAAGGCACGTTTACTGGTAGCGGGTCTGTTGAAAGTAGAGTTTGAAGGGTAATGTTTTCATTGCGCATTTCCTCTGAAGTCACTGCACTGGAGGAGCAGCCACAGAGATGCGGAGCTGACGAGTTTCAGTGCAGGAACCAGCACTGCATCCAGCGCTCCTGGAAGTGTGACGGAGATGACGACTGTTTGGACGGCAGTGATGAAGACCCCCACATTTGCCGTATGCATTTACCTCCTCCTTTTGGTCTACAATAGTGAAGACATATCGATATAATATGCTATAATTTTACATTTCTAAAAATAATTATATTACATAAGTACATGTTAATATTTGATGGTGATGCTGGTTGATTTTACCTTGATCATTTTTTTTAAAAGGTTCACATTGTCAAGTTCAGCTAGTCATTTTTGTGATAAATGGATAGTTTAGTATGGGTAGGGTAAGTCACATAGACAACAGATAGACAACAGGTTACAGCTGTTTAGATTCATTGCTATAATATTCAACACAAATAATGTTAGGTGTATCCATATGTGAATAAATATCAGGAAAATAGAAATGAATATTAATATTAATTTAGAATATTAATATTCAAATAGAAATTAATATGAGTATTAATTAATTAATATTGCAGTACCATTAATATAAATATATCCCATATTTTATCTGCATATGTTTAAAAGTGAGTGAATGTTACAGGCAGCCAAACTGGATTAAAAATTCTGTCAGTTAAAAGTATAAAACTGATAATTAATACTTGGAGACTGGACAGCTTGAACTGAATGCTATTGACAGTGATTCAAAATTGTATTTATTTATCTATCTATTTGTTTACCTTTTATGTTGATTATAGAGAATAGATTTGTTTAAAAAAAAAATGACTGACACAATGAAGGATTATTTTAATATGTTGTTGATTCTGGTTCATTTGTTCATGGTAATGTTTGCATCACATCATATGGACATGAATGCTGGCCTCCATTGCAGAAAACCGCAGTTGTCCTGTAGACCAATTCAAATGCCAGAACAACCGCTGCATTCCCAAGAGATGGCTATGTGATGGAACCAATGACTGTGGGAATAATGAAGACGAGTCTAACCTGACCTGTTCAGGTACACTCTTTTTAAAACTAGCTCTCTCCTTAGGCACCAGGTCATTCTCCCAAAAAAAGTTATGCAGTGGTGTGTTAGCAGCACTCTGTATTTTCAGAACAGACCCCTTGCGAGAATAGAGTGGCGACAGCGGGAGTACAAATGTGCCACATAATTCCCCCCAGTAGTGAAAAATTGTACACCATACATATCCCATGGTCGTTTTCCCACGGTGCACAAATGGAGTCCACTTCACATGGCTTATTTTTCATTCAGAGCTAAGGGTACTAACTACTGTCTCTGAGCTAACACATGAGTTATCTCTTAAGTATTTTAAAACAAGCCTTTCTGTAAATTGTGTTTTTGCGTCATCAGAAATGAAATATCTATTACCCTTGTCTGTTTAAGAATTCTAAGGGCAATCAGCAGGTTAAAAACAGCAGCTACATACATATTTTTTTCTGGGACACAATCTGGCACAGTTCACTGTGATTTAACTGTCAATGATGGTAATGGCAGCATCTTATATTTAGTATAAGTGAAATGTTTATTGAAGTTATTGAGGGTTGGGACTGTAGAACAAAATTAGGGTTGTTTTGATTAAAACATTGTCATTCAATTTGTTTTCTCTTTGAGCATACGAGATCAATCCAGTTCATAGTCTTGGGGATATGGGAACAGAGTTTCCAAACTCAGAGTGGTCTCTGGTGTGTCTTACTGCTTTATGTGCTGTGTTCTTAGTTTAAATGGCATTTCTGTGGATCATATATTTTGCCTCATGTAGGTCATAATGGAATTTGTTAAGGAAATACATTAAATTAGGCCAAGATTTAATATGGCAGAAAATACAGCCATTCATATGAAAGAAAATCACTTCAAGCAACTGGAAAGATTCTGCTGAAAGCCTGCAGCATTAGCTGGTCTACACAACATCAAACAATCATTTAATTTATTTAAGTATTGATATTCATTTCATCATAGATAAACATTTCCATGCTTATTAAATGGTAACATTAAGACAATTTAAGTGATTTGCATTGCATTTTTATATACAGAAGAGGTTTCGACAAGCAGAGATAATTAACAAAGTTGTTGTAAATTGAGAATGCAGCTGCTTGCTGGCCATATTTGCTTATTATTAGATTTTGAATAGATTCCCTTTTATATATATGCTGACGTGTTTCATGGAGGGGCATTTTTGTTACTGTCACGTAAGGGTAATGGGGTAACTCAAAGTCACACTCGCATGACTTGACATCTGCAAAATTGATATTATTTAATTACAGTATCCCTGTGCTGCTAGTCTTTGCAGTAAATCTTGTCATGCACTCCAGTGACACAGATGTCTAAAATGGACAGCCATACAGTACAACTGGCTAGGAAAGTAGTCTGGAAATGAAAGCCTTGTCAGAACTGGTCAGATAAAGAGCTCGACTGTGCTTGTATGAAACATCTGTCTTCTCTCAGCTTTTTGATTTTTTTCGGTGGTAATAATATGAACATAGAGGAGTTTTCTTGGCAGTCTGAGCTTTATTCTGTCTGACTTTGTTGGCATTTGGGCAGATGCCGGCAGGAAGCCATAATGGTTTGCATGTAAGTTATAATAGAATCCTCAAACATGGACAGCTTTTCATTGAAAGTTAAAAAAACAATATCAAGCAATTTTTAAAATATCTGCTGAAAAAAATCTACAAGATTTTTATTTTGCCGAAAACAAGATGTGTATTTGTTTAAATGCATAATGCTACTGACATGCTTTGAATGAATGTGTATGGTTATACTTTAGCTCAGACATGCCAAGCCAGTCAGTTTTCTTGTGGTAACGGCCGGTGCATCCCAGAAGACTGGCGATGTGACCGGGATGATGACTGTGGGGACCGGTCCGATGAAACATCCTTTTGTGGTGAGTCTCTGATATTGAAAGTACCCCTTCTCTCTAATGTTCAAAGGCTCAGCTGTACCAGATCAATGTAAAACATTCATAACAACACACATTCTTATATCTCACAGTCACATGAGCGCACATGTGCATGCACCGACACACACACACACACACACACACACGCACACACGTGATAAGACATGCATGCACACTAACAATTAATTTTTCACAGGGGTATGGTAAATGAAAGTAAACACAGCTGAAAGGCCACCTGAACAAACAGAGAAACATGTTCAGATGTTTCCTTTTGATCCAGTCAAATATAACATGAAAGTAAATTACATATTTGGAAAGAAGAGTTGCCATGAAAGGCAGACTAAATGTGTTTGACGAATAAAAACAGAAAGAGTGTAATTGTAATTACCTGCCATCAGGGAAAGGATGCTGAAAGGTTGCAAACTGTGGGTGACTCTAGCCTGATTACATGTAATTGTCTGGAGAGCAGAGGAAAAATCACAAGTTTCAGCTTATTGTGGAAATTAGCCATGCAAGTGTTCCTGGTCACACATTGTGATAAATACACTGGAAGAACATTAAGGACTGTGCATGTGTCACCTCTGTTATGCAGGCAGCATGAACACCCCTCATGTTACAGCAGCTTAAGTGAACTTCAAAATATGCTACCCCTTGCTACTAAAAGTGTATCTTTGAAGCACAATTTGTGTATTTATTGATTTATCTGTTGTTTATTCTACTTTTATTTATTTATTCATTGCTTTTTTGCATCTACTGCTAATGTATCTCATAAAAGAATCTAATATGTAGAGAGGGTCAAACAAGCACATGGTTGAGTACACTGTGTCAGGTAATAAATAGGCACACAAACATTTGCAGAGTCTGAAGAAATACTTCACTCTGAAGGAAATACCACACTCTCTGCTCTAGAAGCCTCTGTCTTTAAGCATAGCTGTTCAGCTGGTTTCATTAAGACATTCATATCCTGAACATGTATTCAGACTAGGATGGAAGGTGGATTTCAGACATTTTGCAGTAAGGATTTAAGGAGTATAGCCATTTAAGTAAAGGAATACAACCATTGTGGTGCCCACACAGTGCCTGTATACAGCATTTACTAAAGTGGGTGTGTAAAGGAAGGTGAATAACTAACCCTTTATGTCTGATTGCATGTACATTAAAATTAAGGAAAACTGTAAAATCGCAGTAAAATCCTCCTGTAAAACAGTCAATTCACTCCTTGATTGTACATGTGACCTGGTTGCTATTCTTCAGTGAAATCAAACCTTGGGTGGGTGATGGAGGGGATGGTTTTTAAAAGTGCCAGCTGAGAACTTTGTGAACTTTGTGTTCAGTGACTATGTGTAGTACTGTGACCACAGGGCAAGTTCACAAAGTAGTCTGGCTCAGTTCTTCCTCAATAATATTGCTTTCCCCTGGCCTTGATTCACTGATGGGACAAGAAACTACTTGCAGGTTTACTGAGGTGTGACTGGACTAAAACACAGGTGTGTGGATTCCAAAAATATAAAGTAGGAATGCATGTACACCAGCCTTTTCTATGTCATTATGCCCATATTTCACAATATTTGAACTGTAGATTATTTTGTACTTGTGTTTGCGTTTTAATTCAACATTTCTAACTGACAATTAGATATTGAGAGTAATCCCTTGATTTTAACCATGACATTCTAGGATCCAATAGACCCAACATTTAGTAGAAGGGATGACCTTTGATATTTGAGCTGATACATTAACATTTTTATTACTGGAAACATAGTTTACAAATTACTCCATAAATCCATTCACTATCTTAATCCCTCAAACCTTTTGATTTGATTCAGTACTTAGTCCATTTTAAAAGGAAAATTTCAGTCACAGTTTAGCAGACTGAAACAGTCTCATATAAAAAGTCACTATCTTTCTCAATCCCATTTCTTTCAACAGTTGAAACTGTCTGTGCCCAATGTGGCAATAACCTCTCAATTACTGAATTATGGTGGCTATGGGCATGGATTATGGTCAGATGAGAAAAAAAAAACCTTACTTACACTATAAAGTGTCCATGCCCAATGTGACTAAATGGATCAGTCTCTTTACGTAAATACTTGAAATTCTGAAAGAACCAAAGTTTTGAGAAACGAAAGCAAATGGAAACATAAACATCTATTGTTCTTCTTTGAAAAGACAGAAAAGCAGTGGGAAAACCAATCACTGTCTGCCTAGTCTTCAGTCAGCGGAATAATCAGGTTATTTGAACCTTCAGCTACAAAATGATAAGCTGCAATGTTAACAGTATTCTGCTTTCTGTGCTGTGGCTGTTCTAATACACACCCACAGACAGCTACAGTGTTAGCACTAATTAAACTTCATGCTTGGATTCCCTAAATCATAATCAAGCTGTTCTGAAAAACATTTCTACTTCACTGTTTTACTTCTTATCCTCTTTGATATTTGTCAGACAATATGCAGGAAATGTTGCAATATTACACTGATGCAACTTTGTTTAAAACTAGTGTACAGTGATGAGTATAGCAAAAATATTATGAAGTGAATATTTTGGAGGTTGAATTGCTGTTCATGGTTGGCACAAAATTATGGATTGATTTATTCCCCAAACTGAAACAATCAAACAACGATAAACTCCATTTCAGCAATTTAATTACACCACGGAAAGTGGCCCGGTTGTATGTCCATTCAGATTCTCTGTGGAATAGTCAAGTTTACTTTCCTGTGAGATACCAAAAAGTGCTGAATCTCCAGTTTCCAGAAATCCTGCATTAATTAACATGGTTCAGATTCTGACAGCTTTTCTATGTAGCCATGTATATTACTTACTGAGCTATCAATATCTTACATTTACTGTTGTAAACCTATGAGGAAAAAGTACATAAGTGAGAAAATAACATGTCTGAGATATTCAGGCTTGCATTTTTGTAAAGCAAACTTTTTCAGCGAACCACATAATATGACATTGCTTGAGTCATGTAACATCTAGTCAACCTCCAACTTAATTGTTAAGATGTGTTATCTAAAGATCAAAATTGAAATGTCTAGTCATGTTTATCACTTTCAAAATAGTTGTAATGCTTTGACACAGCTTTGTTTTTACTGAACTAATTAGTAGGTATGCAAATGATATAATTACTGTAATAAGTCTCACATATACAATTTCCACACAGATTTTCTCCATTCCGGGTGCAATCTTTTTCATAATCTACTGCTTCATTATCAGCTGTATTGTCGTCACCTATCTAATGTCTTTATAAAGTTATATGTGGCAAAAGTCTGCGTGTGCTAACCAATATTTGAAACCTTAAGCGATTGTCAATTAAATGAGCAAATGTCCATTACAACATGCCAGACATATGTTTTAAACTGGGCCAGTTTAGCTCCATAAAAATTCTTCATAAAAATGTTTTCAGTACAATCACCAGTGATAGTGGTATGGGTTCCTTACTTTTTCTGTACAACATTATTGCATACATTATTTAAATGATGGCCATGTTGGAGCTGAAGTGTGGAGCTCATATTTAGAAAGAGATTGTGCAGTTCCTTTTCATGTCAAAGATTGAACTACATGTGCTGGGTATCTAATACGCGTAAGACACTGTTCCTATTGAGATTGGATTTTGCCAGTGGCAGCTGTGGTTTTGATCCCCAAGGGTAGTGCTAGTTTGCCATAGAGCAGTATTCATAAAATAAGTGATATATTTCATGAGTATATCTGGAGCATTGGTATAACACTTTAGTGCCACAGTATCACAGGATAAACAGAAATGTGAAAATGAAAAACCTCCAATGCAAACATTTTGTGAGCCAATGTGTCATGAGTGTTCTTCAGCTTTACTGCAGCACATCTACCCATATAAATCATGATCACCATATTTAAAGTGCTAATGTTCATACAGAATTTTGAATTGTATATGTATGCATTGTTTATTTTGTCAAAATATACTTAATTTACAACATTTTCCATGTGTATCAAGTCAAATAAATGTCCACTGTAGATATATACATGCTTTCTGGCAATGCAGTTCAAATTCAAGGATTGCCCTAAATGACTGATCTGTAGATCATGTCTAATTTATTTTAATAGCTTGAAGACTTACTTTATAACTTTATAACTAGCCAAGTATTTCAAGGCAAAAAATATGATCTCATTGGTCTTGCTTACAAAAAATTAGGCACAATTGTCTGATACCAGGAAACTGAAAAGTTTTCAGTCCACGTATTGTGTCTGTGTGCTGTTTGAGCAGGTCAGTGTTTTTTCTTGTGTCATCAGCATTCCCAACCTGTGAGCCCCTCACCCAGTTCAGCTGTTCTAATGGGAAGTGCATCAGTGTGAAGTGGCACTGTGACTCAGGTATGGGGAATTTTGCATTAACAGGCTCTTGTTATTGCATTTTTAATCTAAACTAAGAGTATACTGAATTACTTGATTGTTGCTTGTGTGTTTTGGTCCCAGATGATGACTGCGGGGACCGCAGTGATGAGGTGGGTTGTGTGCACTCCTGCTCCCATGCTCAGTTCCAGTGTGCCAGCGGGAAGTGCATCCCAGACCACTGGGCCTGTGATGGGGACAACGACTGTGGGGACTTTAGTGATGAAAACACCACCTGTGGTGGAGCAGGTCAGCAAGGAAGTGTGGGTCATGCAGAGTGATTCAGGCCTACATTTAAAATACATCTGTCCTTATCTTTAGCAATAGTATAATCAGTCTATACAATCAGTATAGGTTGTTTTCTTCATTAACAAAATGTAGAATGTTCAAAAATAACCAACATTAAACCATCAAACTGCTCTTTATGGGGAAAAAAACATATCTTAATCATACCTAAAAGTGAAACACGAAGATAATGGGATACAGGTCATTTTGTACTCAATGTACATGAATCTAAATACATTTGAAAAGGAGCTTTTTAACAAGCAGTCCAGAAGTACAGTCTTTTGAAGGGACTGTACAAATGTGAACATATCAGTATACTCAGTAGTCCTCACAGAGTCCTCACACCAACCAGATTAAATCTGTTCAGGAAAGTACCCCCTGGGTTTCAATCCTTTAATCTGTTGTAATTATGCTGGAGTGCAGAGATAGGCCCTAAAATAGTTACAGCTCACTAGCTTGTCACTAAAATGAGGAAGCTATTCATCAAAAGGCCATCTTGTAGCTGCTTCCCAGGTTTTATCTGTCTTGGGAGTATGGTCCACCACTGAGATACGTGCTGTAGGGTAAGCCCCTCAGCATAGTTAAACCCAGTGTCCCAGAATAGCATAATGTGAAGAAAATGGAATATTGAGAAAATAAGATTACTATATTACTGACACAATACAGTATTTGTATATGTATATGTTACTGACAATGCAATACTCCAACACTGAAGGAAACAAGTGTCTTATTTTGGAATAAATTAGAAAATGTTACAATAAGATGGATAAACATAACTACTACCCATAGTTATGTTGCAATGATAAAAACTCCATGTCCATAGTCCAGATCAGTCACCTTACTACTAGCAGTTATTCCCCAGGAACAATGGATGATTCAAGTTCTTATCCAATTAATGCATTAAGACCTGAATTGGATTGAGGCCCAGAGAACAATGGATCCCCTGTGAACAATACTATTATACTTATATTACAATATGCTTTGGCAGGAGCACGCTTGTAATGGAGGTCTGCAGTATATGCTGGTTTAATGTTTTCACCTTAAACCAAGCAAATTGAAGTAGGGTTAAAAACGAATTAGCTGCATTTACTGGTAAACCAAGGGATAAATAAGAACAGATACCAGAACATGATGCAGCCCTCCTGAACCAGGGTTGAGAATTGTAAGGCTTTAAACTAAATGCAAGTTTTAGGCTTTTTCCACCATAAGCACACTTCTGCCAGTTCAATGATCTAAGAATTCGTATATCAAACTCATGTGAGAAATGGTAACTTCTGTAATTATATAAAATTAAGGAAAACATTGATTGTGTCTGCTGTGTTTTTCTAAATAAGCACATGATAGGTCTTTTCCAGAAAACCTTTCATGAAATCATGACGTTCGTGGTCACAAAAAAAGGAACTGATGATTGTGACATGCAGTACAGTAATACATCTAATGCTGAAGTTCATTTCGTTCAGTTGTATTAGGTATGGATCATTTTATGATTTATCATACTGTTATTTCCAGGGACATAAACGAAATAGGCATAAAGGAAAGACTTTTTTGTCTTGCCACTGTACGACTGCCATTTGAGTGTGTCGTTTTTCTCAGAGGGCAGAGGGGTTTCGGATGCCACGCTTGGCCCTAAATGTAAATGTCATTGAATGAGCGGCCAGGCAGCAGGAAGATAACACAGGCTTTAAATTGAAATGTCAGCCCTCCCCATCAGAGCTACATGACAATCATAATGGAGATTTGTAGCCGCCGCTCTTAAATGTTCACTACCTGCTTGAGTCCACTAATGTCTACATGGAGAGTTGGCAGTTTTGACAGACTTCACTTTCACTGACCTTGATTGATGGCTGCATCTTCTGCAGCAGACAGGAGTCTATGCCTGTTCATGGAAATTTCTCTGGGTGGTGGGTGCCAGCAAACATTGTCTAGCTGAGTTCCACTTGGCTTTGCAGCTCTGCTCCCCATCAGCGACTGCAGCAATGAGGAATTCCACTGTCGTATGGATGGCACCTGCATCCCTGAACGCTGGCGGTGTGATGGTGACAAGGACTGTGAAGATGGGAGTGATGAGACCACCTGTGAAGGCACCAGGCGGATGTGTGACCCCAAGGCCAAGTTCACCTGCAGAGCCTCTGGTATTCTTCTTGAAGCACTATCACACTGTTGCAATGCACATTATATAATCTTAAAACAGGTTTTGTTTATTTATGTGTTTGTTTGCTTGTTTGTTTGTTTGTCTGGGAAAAGGCATGCATACTTGATTCACCATGTGCATATGTAGCCATGATGGTTATCTGCTGTGAGTTTTGCACATTTACACAATTTCACATTTTTTTCCACTAGAATAGGGGAAGTTTCCATAAAACAGAGGCGTGAGAGTAAAGCATTTCAATGCTGGAAAACTAGTTATGCCAGCTTCTCACATATGTTTCTGTGATATTAAATTGGATCACTTTTGCTGTTTCAAAAGCCTCCTAAAATAGATCCATATGCCTGTAGAAATTCAAAGCAGGGATGGAATTTTATATTACCCTTGTGAGCAGGGATCAGGTGTTGCTGAGAAGAATGCCTCTTCCTGGAGTCAGTATTGATCCACATAGCAAGACACATTTTACGTACAATTCAGCATTTAGGATTGAAAAGAGATAACTGAGGCACTGCTCTCAATGGAAATGCTCTTTGTCAGGAGGATATATGCAATTTTGACTGCATGTCTTCATATGTAGCATCAATCCAAGCAACTGTGTTTCATGGGTTAATTGATAAACAGCATTCTCAAATTGGAAATTACATGTCCTATCACTGATAAGTGATACAATACTACACATTTTTAAATATTTCATTTCATAATTATGCATTGTATTTCTGATTTTAAATTTTTCCATTTCCAAATGACAATTTCCTATCACAATGACTAGATTTCCCAATGACTCTTTTCATATCGCAATGACTCAATTTCCCAATGACTCTTTTCATATCGCAATGACTCAATTTCCCAATGACTCTTTTCATATCGCAATGACTGAAATTCCACGTTTTCTGCACTTCAGGCCTGCCATAAATTACTCATGTGGTATTATCTGCAGTAACATACCAAAAGATAGCAGGGGTTGCACAACTAATCTAAAGGTTAACTACAAAGTGCACAAATACTGAAAGTGTTCAAAGTGGCTTGTTAAAACCTCACGGATAAACAAATAAAGCAACTATGCTGATTTCAAATAAACCATTCCCTCTCTCTTGAAAAACCTTTTGTACGCTTCTGAAGCTATGTAAATGATGATGATGCTTTCCTTGCTGTGGCATTCTTTATGCTGTCTGATGCTAAATCACTGAAGAGAACGTTTAAATTAATTTGCTCTGGACGAGGCCAAAACACAAATCCCTTTTAAGTGTGTCAGATGAGAGTGAGATAAGAAACAGAGAACTAATTACATTTTAAGTGGTAGGTACACTGATCATGCCTTTATCTATAGTCATATTAATGAAAATCCCACTTTAAAGAATCTCTCTGACACTGGATATTGAAAAAGAGAAATGCATACAATTTCAGGCTTAGAAGATGAAGATAACACCTGCAGGTCTGCTCTATTATTTATTTATTTATTTTTTTCATTTTTATTGCTATAGTAATTAAATATCAATCTGTGCATGTTGTAATCAGAATATGCATTGAAAGTATTAGGAGTTAAGTGTTCCCACAAAGATTGGGATATTCAAAACTGATTAACAAGATTGCAAGCTAACTTTTGTAAATATTATGGAGAAACTCTGGCTTTCATCGTACATGAAAGAAATCTAAAAAAAGTTAATTTCCATGGCAACACATCTACAGAATTATTTTGAACCCACTACCCAACATTTTCCATTCTGAAAAATGTGTTGTTAAATTAGCTGCTGAGGATAGTGAAGAGAGATTCTGAATCAAAATGTAATGTGATTATTGCACTGAAATAAACATAATCATGCATTTGTTGTGTGCATACCTCTACATACTGTTGATAGAATCATCAAAATGCTAAATAAATGTAGGAAATCAATCCCGATAATGACACATTTACAGCTGAATTTTCCAGTCATTTGTTAAAGGTAGTGCTAGCTCCAATCGCCATCTGCAATGTCCTGCATAGCCTTGCAATTATATATATAAACTGTACTATTGTGCAGTTTGAAAAAATAGTTGAACATTGATTCCATTATTATTCATGCTCAAGATTCACTCCTTTCTTCATAACTGTCTCCTGTTTTTCTCTATCATTAGTGATCAGTATATTTTGAATATTAAATTGTTTGACATGCATGTGTTGTGAATGTGATTTAATAAGTCAGTTTCAGTCTAATGGGCTGTATTCATCTAATAAAGTGTCATAACAGCCATACGACTGTTTAATTTTGAATCAATTGAAGCAAACTACACTTACTAGGGCAACAGTAATCCTCTGAAAGGAATGTTATTCCGGTTTGTCGTCTTTGTCAGTGTGAATCTTTTTGAAGGATTCATACAAATATTAACTAATTATTAAGATTAAAGCAAGGGTAACACAAGAGCTCTTATTGTGCACTAGAAACAAATTTGTGTTGAACATCTCTATGCATTTTTGTTCTCTTTGGTCAGGACTCTCGTTTGGTGTGATGAGCAGATAAGACATGGTTGCATTTATTAACTTCTATTCAGCCTCCTCATGTCCATACAATAATGTTCTGTGGTCTGGATAATTTTCACTTTCTTACTAATAAACTCACAGGATTTGCAGGAAAACCTCCTGTGGAAAGAATTATTTAGACAGAGAAATTATCTGTAATGCAATCAGTGCTTGATATAACAGTGGTTCAAACTACATATTCAATTGTAACATTTTGACATGAGCAACCAAAACCAGGAACCCAAATCACAAAATCCTGGGTATAAGCCTAAATAATACAAGGAGAGAGAGGAAGAGTAGTGGAGTGTGGAAGATAGCCAAGACACTGACTGAAGCTGGACTACTATGGAGATGTATGTCCCTGTTCGTTGAAACTTAACATATTTGCTACTTTGACTGACCTTATAGTGAGGACTTGTAAGAGGGTAATATTGTGTACAAATAGTAATGTAAAGGGTATGTATGTATGTATGTATGTATGTATGTATGTATGTATGTATGTATGTATGTATGTATGTATGTATGTATGTATGTATGTATGTAAAGTGTGGTCCCTGTTCTTACAATCTGAGGAGAAACATGCATACAGGTACAGCATTAATGCTGTGATAGATGTATGACAACATGAGAATGATCATTTTTTTGTAAACAAGAGAGGCCTGTTGTCACATCTAGACAGACCAGCAATCAGAGTTCTAACAAGGAGACAACGCAAGGGCTTGGAGCAGGTCAAGGAGGGGGTGAGAGATGAGTGGATCCATTAGATATTTACAGCTGTGGGTCACTGATGTTATATCCTCTGTGAATTACAGTTTGATGTACTGTGTTATTTTTTTAATTCTGTACCACAAGAGAAACATTGATTACTGTACATTCAACAGCTAATTATCCAGTTTCGCAGCCCATGCACACACAAGGAGATTTGTCCAGTCACCATTACACATTGTAGCCATTGTGACAAGAGGGCAGATTAAATAGTTAAATATCAGTATGATAACAGCTGGGATATAAAGACATACCAGTCACAACAGACCGAGCTATTTGATCCTTTTGCACACCAGAACAAATTACTTGAGCTGGCTTGGAAATACATATTCCTTGAACAGAGCACATAGAGCATCAGTAAAAATAAATATTCTCATTTCTCTATCAATATTAAAAATTAAAATTGAAGGATGTATAAGCTGTTATGGTCCCTAAAAGAATAATTCTGTAATTTAACTGCATCTGTTTTAAGATAGGAAATAGGAATGATGAGACAATGACTGAAGTCAATTAAATGTAATCAAATAACAACAGGGATACTCTTTGCCATGGTGCCTTCATGTATTTTCTAGTGTAATAACATTTGTTCTCTGGTCACAGCACTTTTCCATTAAGTGATTATATTGAATCTTTTCTCAGTGACATCTTGCTCACAAAGAGTGTTGTTTTAGCTGGTAGATAATTGCTCTCTCTCTCTCTCTCTCTCTCTCTCTCTCTCTCTCTCATATATATATATATATATATATATATATATATATATTAAAATGCTGTAATGACTACTCTCCTCAGAACAGTACAGAAGCAGAAAGGGGAAAAACAGCCACTTGCTACATGCAAAAACAAAATTTAAATTATGAATGAATGAAAGAATTCAGTATAGACTGGTCACCTTTAGTGAATTTGCTCCACAGGGAAGTGCATCAGCAGGAACTGGGTCTGTGATGGGGACAATGACTGTGAGGACCAATCAGATGAAGAGGGCTGTGAGGTATCGGTCTGTAAGCCCCCGAAGTACCCCTGTGCCAATGACTCCTCCACCTGCCTACAGCCAGAGAGGGTCTGTAATGGGAGGAAGGACTGTGCAGACGGGTCAGATGAGGGACCTTACTGCGGTGAGAATTTGCACATCACATAAACATCATTTCATATAATGCCGATTTCTGTGCCATATATTTTGTTTTTTCCCAGCATAGGGTATTGAGATTGCGGATAACAGACATGTCCAAGTACCTGTCCAGTTACACAAATGTCCATCAATAGGAGCATCTAGGCAGCTTTTGTCTTTGGAGCACATTCAGAATGCCACATTAAAGCCCAAGCATCACAAAGATTATACAGTAGGTTACTTTATCTGATATGGTTTTAACAGATTAAATAGAGAAGAAAAAAAAAGACCAATGATGCAATAAAAGATTCAAACATCATTCTGCATAATCTATATGCTTTTGTTGGTAACATTGTCTTTGGCTTACCCATAATAAATTATATTTAACTTTCCCTGTAATGTTGTAAACCCGCTGCCAGTTCAATGAGTAAATATAAGCATTTAAATGGCTAACAAGCTTGATTTTATAGCTTGCATTAGCAGTGTAGTAAATATATGGTAAAAACTAAGCCAGAGACTTATGGAGACCAATTTGAAATGAGTAAAAACCTCCTTTGAGTACGCTTCTCCTGAACTGTCATTTATTAATTGGAAAAAGAATATCAACATAAGTGGTTCTGTTGTTATGATCCCTACTTTTCAGGAGGTTTGAGTAATTTCCCTCTGGCATTTTTTACTGCACTTTGGTAATCTGTTTAGAGTTATTAGTTGTAGATAATAATATGGCTCAGAACATGAAATCTATGTTTATACTCCCTTGAAAATTAACCTCCTCAATTTAGAAACATACATCTATACACTGAATACCATTTTACAGCGTAATAAATTGACCCTAAATCAATTATAACGAAATAAAATGTATGATCATAATATATAATCTTATCAAGATCAGAATACATTCCAATCCATCATGCTACAGTATTACAAACAAATCACATTTGATTCTGAATGGACTGTTTCTTTTGGATTTTTGAAACAATAATTTGGTCTTTATAATGTCAGAATTATATCATTATAAGGAGCATATTTATCAGTTATGGAAGTAGTGGCTTGAATGTATTTTAACTGTCATCGGTCATGAAAATGGCTCAACTTTTTTTTGCCGCACACATCAGCAAAAGTCCAGAGCACAGACTTTTTGGTTTTTTTTTTTCCATTTTCCAAATTGTCGCCATATGTCTCCTCTTTTCACTCCTAAACCCCAAAAATATGCGAGGATTTTTAGAGACTGCTGATAGTGTGATTCCTGTTGACATGGAGCCAATGTTTTCCATCACTGGGCCCCAGTCAACTGGACACACTTCGGCAGGGCAGATACAGCACATTACTAACCAAATAGATTTGGTGTAAGGTGAAACTTTTGTGTGTCCCCTACCTGACGAATTTATGACATTAAAAATGTGTGTGGTCTCATTTTCTAACTGCATTAGGAACTTCTTAATGAACTGTATTTATTCCATGTTTGAAAACGTTCTCAAACAAAAGAAAATTAAAGTCTAACATCCAACAGTCTGTTTTATTTCCTTATACACTTACATTTCCCTACATCCCCCACTGGCATTTCATCAGAAATTAATGGCGTCCTTAAAATGTATTTCATGGTTGTCTTTATCACCAAAGGATCAGATGTTTTTATACTGTAAACTCAGCTATCTCCATTCCATTGCTACTGTGGCCAGTGGAGGGTTAATCCACTGGTGTGTATTCATCATTTCTTTGGAAAAAAGAACTTCCAACACCAGGACCCGTCATTGTGCAAATGTGTATTAGCACGTCCCGTTATATTATTTATACTAAAGGTAAGAAATGCGCCCAGACTGGCAGATCATTTAAATAGCGTTGCAGATAAAGGCAGTCAAAACAAACCTTGATTATGTTTAGCAGGCATGAAGTTATTATTATTTATTATTTATTCATTTAGAAGATGCTCTCAACCAGAGCGACGCACAGTACCAGCAAGGCAAGGTGCATACATTTATATAATAAGAACAGAGAGTGTTAGAGTACGTAATCAGAATATGAAGTGCCATTCTGAGCAGCATAAAAGCGTATGTTAAAGAATGACAATGCTGTACAGACACACAAGCATCTATTTCTTGAAACTGGTGGCAATTTACTTTATTTTGAACAATTCTTATATTGTGCAACAGTAAAACTCGTCTATTATTTTACATAAACCTGGAAGACCTAATTTAATGAATATAATCAAATAATAATTTGTATTAATAATAATGAATTAAATAATATAATTAAATAATACAATATAATTACAATTACACAAAGAATGAAAGTTGGCAGTGTTCTTTTAAAAAGTTTGACATATGCCTGCACCACATAGTAGTCTCACTTTAAATAATATTCATTGACTTTATGAATCTATTCTTAGCATGGAGGGCATATGTCTTTGGATCAAATGAGATTGTATATCCTGTTACTTCCTACAGTACCTGTTACAATTGTTGTCTGTATTTTGGAAGGATTTTACTTGTAATGTAAAAAATGGCAGTATTACATGAAGAATTAAAGAATGCTGAGTTAGCCGCTCCATATACTCCACCAAATGTACTGAATGGAAAGTGTCAGGAGAAAATGTTCACTGTTTCATGCTCTAATGTGGACTGCTAAGTACTAAGTGTGTTTGAAATAATAATAGGACCACCACCTCACTGGGGACCCCTAGCCCTGATACAATAAATGATCAGTGCATTATCACCCTGTACTATTCCATTTCCCTGAAGCTAGCATACAGCCAGTTACATCATATAAGCAGACCTTGAGAGCCTTATTAATTCAAGGCAGCACAGCAGGACAATTCTCCACTGTGACCTCCAAAAGGATGTTACTCAGATGCTTGATATGGACCAGAGAGTTCCACAGAGAAGATGTAATCCTTTCTTGTTAGGGTAGTGAAGAATGCCTTAATCAGGACGAATAAAGGCCAGCATCCATTCCAGTGTTTTCCCCTCATACCAAGTAATCTGCCTTTATATGGACAAGGTCTAAGTGAGAAGATTTTTTCCATTCATGTTATGAAAAATCTCCATTCTTGGATAAAACAGTTTCTATCATGTGGTCATATTTGTCCAAAATGTATTCAGATACCAGAGAGATCCCTGCAATCCACATTAGTATCAGGCCTTACTTTTTTCGGTCATAATCTGGCATGTTAAGATGGAAGAAAGCACTTATTACACTTATCAGTTTTGCTGAGCAGAAAGCAGCAAGCTTAAAAATGGATTCAGACCTTTACAATGCATACTTACATAGTTATGCATAATTTCAACAGTCTTCAGTTGATGACATGCAAACATGTGTAGAAATACATATATAGTTAATATGCATTTTGCATATACCTGGCAGATGCTTATCATAATAGTTTTGTCTTCCTTCTAGAAAAAAAATATCAAGCATAAGAACCCATGCAATAAATGTTTCTTCGGGGGATTTCCTCTCTGTTCAACACACAACCCCAAACACATACCACCTTGACATTTTGCTTGAATATCAGTTCTTCTCTGGTGCTTTGCTTTCTGAAGGGGGTACAAAAGCATAGCTTTAATGGCCTTCACTGCAGTCCTCATGTCTGTAATTTTGAACCAAGAAAAAAATGTCTTGACAGGATGAATAGTGCATATCCTTCCATGCATTGGCACAACTCTGCTGTAAGTCAGTAAAAAAGCACTTTATTTGATGTCCCTGATTCAGTGTCTCGCCAGCTGGCCCATTGTGATACTGGTAACACATATCTGTCTCCTCTGGTTTCAGAATTACTCACACTCCCTTGACTTTTCTTTGGTTGTTTTTTTATTTTTTTATATTTGAATGGTGATCTGCCTTTAGTATTGTGCATTGCATGCATGTGTGTCCTGCAGATGAATGCTCTCTGGATAATGGTGGATGCAGCCACCAGTGTGCAGTGGCCCCTGGGAAGGGAGTGTTCTGCTCCTGCCCAACAGGGCTCCACCTGATCAGTGACAATAGGACCTGTGAGACGGTGGATTACTGCACCAAACACCTCAAGTGCAGCCAGGTGTGTGAGCAGTACAAAACCAGCGTCAAGTGTTCCTGCTACCATGGCTGGAGACTGGGCCAAGATGGGGAGAGCTGCCACAGCACAGGTGACTTGTTTTTTTCATCCAGAGACTGAGAGGCTAAAAACAGCACTGCCTTTTTTAAATCAGTGTAGTAGAGTTCCTGCAGTTTTAAAAGCAGAAATATTAAATGTTTGTTGGCAGAACAAAAGCCAGAACAAAATGAGACCATCTCTAGCCCTCCCACCAATGTTAGGCTGGCGTTACACAATACAACGTGCACCTAATTTTTGTTACCTTTAGCCAAGATCTACCTGGATTTTATTGTGTAACACCCTGTTTAGTCTGTATGGAACTAATAGTTTGTAATAGTTTGGCATACAACTATACTTTTGTGCATCCATTCATTAATGTATGGTACAGTGTCTGGCTAGCTCATTGAGAACTGTCAGGATTTGTAAGTATATATTCCATTCCATAAAAAAAACAAACATACAATCAAAACTCCAAATTATTAAACCATTACTAGTTTAAATTGATTATTTCAACAGACCAGATACTTGGTTAAATGTTGACAAAAAAACCTGTACAGTTACATCCCAAGTTGTTTCATTGTGAATGCCAGTTTGAAGAGATACATACAGTGGGAAAAAAAGGTCAAAAATGCCTGACACATTATCCTCCCTCCCTCAGCAGGAGTGAAGTGCAGGTACAGCATTGGCATCATTGGCCTTATTTTATGTAATAATGTTCACAACTGTATTTCACAGCCTTGCTTACAAATGCCTTTGCAAATGACATTTATGACATGAGAACATGATATGCTTAACCCTGGTTTTCTGCTGTAAGCATTATTGTTATTATTACTAGGGTTGTAGCTAGTCATCTACGTATGTACTGAGGAAGAGGAGGATGGTTTTCCTTTCTTTATAAATAATGTAATACAAAACATTGTTAACTTGCGGACAAAAGTATAGATTGAACAGGGAATCTGTATTCTGTTTACATATTCTAGCATTCCAGCTGAGTGAGTGAAGTCTAACAAAAATGGTTGAAATTTGTCATGCCTCTTTGCCTTTTTCAATTCCGTACTTTTCTTCTTCTGTCAGATGCTTTTGAGGCTTTTATCATCTTTTCCATCCGGCATGAGATCAGAAGGATAGACCTTCACAAACGAGACTACAATCTACTTGTTCCTGGCTTGAGAAACACAATTGCCCTTGACTTCCACTTCGGTCAGAGTCTGCTGTATTGGACTGATGTCGTTGAAGATAAAATTTACAGAGGAAAGCTCTCTGACACTGGAGGTATTGGAATAAAAGTATTGATATGCCTGACATCCAGGTGAACTCCCAAATGACCCTAAATGCGCTGCTATCAATGAAGAGATGCTTTTGATCTCGTACTGCTTTAAAAGTGATTCCCAATCCTGGTTCTGGGATCTAAAAGTGCTGTTTCTGTTCCAATACTTTTGTTGTTTGACCTTTTCATATGTTTTGTGAGATATCATTACTTTATAAGTTGCTTATGTGCAGTCCTTGAGAAGAACAAATATGGCTTATACTTGTCATTGGTAGTTTTGTAAAAAAAAAAAAAAAAAAAAAAAAAAAGTCAATACATATTAACAAACAACTACTGTCAACAAACATAAAAATAAATGAACAGTAAAGCAGAATCATATGGCCAGTTCTCTTGAAAAAGACTAGGCTGCAGAACATGCTGTAGCTCTGTTGACACACCCTTCCTACTGTAGTCAGATCCTTTGGTAGTTTTTGGTCAAGTAGGTATGCAAACCCTGTTAAGCTTCCTTTTTCACAAAACTGGCCACCTAAATATGGCTATCTGCTAATCCCCCTACATCTTTGGCTGCACAATGCAGTGCTTTCTAAATAAATCAATAATTGTTTGTTGATCACAGTGTAATGTTAATAACCGGGCCATTGTTAAACCATTTCTTGAGAACTGATGAAAATCTCTAAAGATATATATCCTTCATTTGACATAATAAATTGGTCTATTTGACTTTATTTTCATGGTTATATTTAACTTGGTTTATGGCTGCTTATGATACAGCCCAGTGTTGTGTTTTTGTATTGGAATTGGTCCTCTGCTCCATTCTTTCCTTTCTGTGAATATCTCTGGTCCCTCATAAACCCTTTAGCAGTGGTGGATAATTTCACATTGCTGGAAAATATAAAGTTGGAGGAATCTTCAATGATTTCTGGAACACTAGGGGAAGTCGTGCTTCCTTTTGTCAATTTGCTCTTTTCAACATCTTGTCATTTTCCAGAAAATCACTCTTCAGGGAAATGTATGAACCAAGCAGGCTAAAATGAAGCACTGATGATAATCCACATATATTCAATTGTGGTTTGTGGGTTAAAACTCAGTCTAATCTGGCTCTGTCACATTTAATTGTGAGATTTTTCATTCTTTCATTTGTCTGCATTATTGTTGGTATTGTTGCAGGTGTGACTGGGATTGAAGTGGTAGTGCAGCATGGATTGGCTACACCAGAAGGGTTGGCTGTGGACTGGATTGCAGGAAACTTTTACTGGATTGATAGCAATCTGGATCAGATCGAGGTGGCCAAGTTGAATGGAGACATGCGGACAACCCTGATTGCCGGTGGCATGGAACACCCACGAGCGATTGCCCTGGATCCTGGATATGGGTAACTTCTTTAGCTGTACAAGCTATGGCTTTGTGCTGTGTGATTAACCTGTTAAGACATTGTTCCAGGTTGTGAATGGGTCCCAACATCAGTTTAGTATAGGTTAATATTTAATATTTCTAAAAAAAACTAATCCGCACATGATCCTCCATCCTTTGTTGGAGAGCTGTACTCATGAATCTGAAGCTTATTTAATCAGGATCTTCACTCACAAGTCTAGCTTTTTGATGTGAGGGACTGATCCAATTATCCAATCTGAAAATGATTTCTGCAATAACTTTCCTTGACACACTGACTGGTCACCTCAAAAAAATAAATAAATAACATAGGGCTCAAATTGTACATAACTGCAGGAGATGCACATGATCATAATGCTTACCATGGGATGCAATTGCTAGAGAATATTAAAAACAATGGTTGACATGTCTTTCACTAATGTGACTTCAGAAACATATTTTGACAGAAATGACAAGATGTTTGTGAATAAAAGCAATGCACATTTGTAACTCAAGGCTAAGTATATGAGACCCCACATTATTATATTCTAGAAAGATGTCCAGAAGTAAAAGCCAGATCATTGTGTGCTGCAGACAGACAATATTCAAGTGACTATATTGAATTTTTGCCTTAATGAATGACCACATGCCATTTATGAAGTGTACACTTTATTTCTTTTTAAATGTAGGTGGAATTTCCAGATTTAATGTTGGAGCTATCTTGATAAAATGTTACTTAAATCCTGGCTGCTTCATCACTGCAATAAACATTGAGGAAGGTTAAGCTTTCAGGATCAGTTTTATGCTGATAGCTGCATGTGCCAAGGCAGCTTTATGTTAAGTGTGGAAAAGTGCTTCACAGGGTTATTGGAGTGATTATTTCCCCCATTGAACCTTTAACATATTCTGGGACTGTGGGCATGGCTGAATAAATGGTTGCTAATGGAACAAATGACCACCCTATAAATAGTAAAACTATGTACCATATTTTTCAGTGTTTAATGGCCTATTTACTTAAGTGGTTTTTATGGGAAAAAAGCATTATGCTAAAACACCACCCGTTACAGTTCAATTTCTAACTTACTTTACTCAATTGAATGAGAAAAGGTGACGGCCATGGTGCACTGCATTGAAACACAGTTAAATTGTGTATTGTTTTAAAGAATGTTACATTTAAATTTTAAATCTTTACTATACATTCTAAAATGATATACAAATACTTTATATAGCAGGAGAGGCATTAACAGCTTGTTCTGTGTGCAGAATTCTTTTTTGGACAGACTGGGATGCCACATTCCCTCGAATTGAAGGTGCCTCAATGAGCGGAAGTGGAAGGCATGTTGTCTACAGAGACATGGACATAGGGGCGTGGCCTAATGGACTTACCTTGGATCATCTGGAGAAAAGGATAGTGTGGACAGATGCTCGGTAGGCAAAACTGGCATGCACCTGAAATGCTGCAATAACAGAAATAGTGCCTGAATATGTGATAAAATCTCTTTCAAAGGGATACAATTCATCCATCATTTAAGGGCACAGATCTGCAGGGATGAGATAAAATAAGTGAATGAATTTCTAGGTGTAGAGAACACAGACAGATGCAGCGTGTTGGTGTCCCAGAAAAATGCAGAGGGCTCAAACTTGCCTCTTAATTTGCTAATGTAATATAATCACACAATGGTGAGAGAAATAATTTCATCAATAAGATCATCTGTGTAGCGATGTCAGGTACGGTAATTTAATTTCGATTTCCCTGCTTTTCCTTCCCCTGTTGTGTTTTTTGTTTGTTTTTTTTTTGAAGAACAAGAGGCCCAGATTTACTGATATCTAAGAAATACATGTTGTTTATGTATTTCAGTTTCTTACCTGTTAAGCAACAGCTTGTGGCCATAAATGTGGATATCATAACTTGTGTATTTAGCTTTAGCACACTGTAATGTCTCCACTGTCACCAGCAAATGGTATATCAATGCTGTCTGAAATCCATGCTTTATGTCCCTGTCAGGTCTGATGCCATTTATTCTGCATTGTATGATGGGAGTGGGGTGATCGAGATCCTGAGGGGACATGAGTTCCTCTCTCACCCCTTTGCCGTCTCCCTATTTGAGGGCAGCGTCTACTGGACAGACTGGAGGACCAACACTCTGGCCAAAGCCAACAAGTGGACGGGACAGAATGTGACAGTAATCCAGAAGACCAGCGCCCAGCCGTTCGACCTGCAGATCTACCACCCCAGCAGACAGCCCCAGGGTAATTAACAACTCCCTTATCACCCAGCAGGACCCCCTAAGCCCTGCACACATTGCCCACTTTGTGCCACATTTACCTTCCCAAATTGTACCGCAGAATCTTTGTAAGGTAACATGTATTCACTCTGAAATCATGCTATGACATAAAAGCTAAACTCATCAAATATGTCTTGCCCAGTGAGCACTGTTTTGAGCACCAGTGAGAAACCCTCACAGCTGCTGGTGGATATTAAATATATTTCAGTTCCACCGTGGTTCTCTCTTTTTTAGCAGAGCCTTTCAAGAGGTAGGCTAAACTACCCCTTTCCAATGAAAATACAACCCTCCAGTGATGTGTACAAACAAGCACTCAGTAGAATGATTGATTGTTTATTAAAAGCTGGAAATGGTTTTATGGAATAATTTGATGGTGCTTTACTTAGCTAAAGGTTTTTTTTTAAATATATCAATGTTGTTTATTTTTATATGTATATAGTCATGTTCATTTATTACTTACTTCCTTATTGCCATAATTTACAGCATTTTAATAGCTTAAACCATGTTTTCCTTGGATATGTGATGTGGTATTGTGACCTGACTTTTACTTTGATACTTACCTGAATGCATACATTTCTCTGTGGCCATTGTTGCCTACCCTCAAGGTGCCTCAAAGGACTCATACAATCAGGTGCATTCCTTATTCACTGTATTTGACCTGCCTTCCCTATTTCAAATCTCTACTAATTAGAGGGACTTGCAGAATAAATGGAAAAAAAAATACCTCAAAGTGAATGAATGCAATTATTTCAATTTTGTATAGCTATCTGAAACATTAGGCTTTTAGTCAAGTGATCTGTCAAGTGGCGTATTGTCCAGCAGTGAAAAAAAATGAATACATGGGAAAATTAGGATATGTTCTCACTGTCATTCTTTGCAGTGTACAGTTGCATGATGAATGATATATTATTAATGCCATTCTGGAAACTTATTTTTGCAATTTTGGGGCCATGCCTTCAATAGCATTTGCCACACAAACAACATTATTTCCATAAGACTTCTGGACACTATGATGTGCTTTTGATTAAGAAGTCTGAAAGTAACAAAAAGAAACATTAAAAAAAAGAAACATTCAAACATTCAGGAAAAAGGGGAAAAAAGCGTTTATCAAATGATTTCCAGCTAAGTGAAAATGTGTTCAGCATATTTCAGAATTAACTGATGAAATCTTTGGAGCTTAAATATTCTGCACACCCATATTGATCAGTGCTGTGAGGGCAATGTTCCAAGCCTCACAAGCTGTTCATGACTGTCATAAAATTTGCATACACACTGTTTGTTTATAACATGTGAAATGGCCATGAAAAACAAAAACTTTCCGTGAAGATTTTACTTGAAAGACTGAAGCTCACCACCGCACTTGTCAAAATCCTATGACTTGCATTATTTGCTCTTGAATGTTTCAGCCAAGTGATACTGAGTGCATAAAAGCTTAACGAGTAAACTATAGAGAATTTAAAAAATGTAAGTATATGGGGGCAATGTGAAACATTAAATATTTTTTTTCTTATTTATTGATGAGACTAACAAACTTAATCAGATTACCCTTCATCATTCCATGTCAATTGTTGCCTTGCCAGTGTGGACCTCTGGCCATGGCTGGGACTTGAGCCCCCAGTTGGAGGGCTCACATCTGTTTCTCAAGCAAGTGCCTTACCCCATGAACCACCTGAAGTCCCCTTCACATTGCTCTATCATGTACTATAGTCTGTTATAACCAGATGTTATGTAGCCTTATAACCAGATGTTATGCAAATAACATGCATTTTTCTTGCAAGCAGGGATATAATATGTTATACCCTTCGGTCTTGGCATAGCAATAGTGTATATAACATTATGAAGGTTGTAATAATCATGTGTTGTTATGAGTGCTTATAGCTGCATCATAATGCATTATACATGCAGATACAAAGGATTGTATGTATTTGTTTCTTAGAAAATATTACCAAATAGGAAATATTAAATGTTCAAATACTCTCTCAAACTCCCAGTCAATACAAATTATTGCTTTTCTCCCTGTTTAAAATTGTTCATCCATTCTCTCACATTCATGTACCAACAATATTAACAGCATGTCCAAAAAAAGTGAAAATAAATAAAACAGCCCCAAAGAAAAGCTAATTGAGATTTTTTATTTTTATTTTTCTTTTTTGCTTTTAGCAGTCTTGTGACTGTTCTGCATAGATAAGTGCACGGAAATTGAAGTACATCCCTATAGAAGCCAATCAGTGCATCTAATCCAATTTTAAAAGCCCAACGAGATAAAAGCTTATTACATGGACACCAGGTTCCCAACTCTAGCCAGTCACGTAGCACCACGATGCTATTTCCCAATTTGGCCCTGTACATCCATAATGGAAAACAATATTTTAAGGAGGCAGGGGCTAAGTGGCTCTGTCCCCTGTTTGGCAGCCTAATGGAGGCAGACCAGTGGCATCAACACGCCCCTGCCTCCACATCCCAAAGTCCCTGAATGCAGCGGAGGTTGTAAATACATTATGTGTGCCTGGGAGACTGCAGGCAGACTAGGAACACGGGCATGAGGCTGAAATAGCAGAGGGACTGCAAATGATTGGCCACAGAAGGAAAAAAGGAACAACTGGGCACAATAAGTCCTTGGTCTTAGATTGACCCCGATAGGTTTGTCACAGACTTGCAATTTTCCCTTGACAAATTAATACCATATATAGTGTGAGGTGCACTTTTTCAGTAAAATATGGTATATTATACCCTATGATATTGTATGAATGGTATAATATATATTTTAATAACATATGGCTATATGGTATATAATCTGTATATGGCTGCAATACAAGCCTGGCAGAGCATCACTAGAGAAAATACTCAGCACTGGGTGATGTCTGTGGGTTTTTTTTTTCTTGAAAAGGATATGCTACACAATACTAAACATAACTACTTTAATCTACATAACATGAATATGTCAAAAATATTATGTTGCCCTGAAATGAGGTTGGCGGGGTGTTAGGAATAAAAAAGTGCTGCAATTTCTACAATGAGAAGCCAAAACATAAAAACATCCTTTAATAAAAGCTGAAGATATGCAACTTAACCATGTGTGAATTATTTGATTATAAACACAGGGCACTAATAGCATCCTGATTAAATTGCCTGATGGAGGAAATGTTATTTTACTCATTTTCTTACTGCACATTTGTTTATAAGATTTATTACCATTTAACTGCTAAATGTAGCATGGTTTTATACTAGCTCCATAAACATGGTCTTGAAGACATAATAATGCCTTTATAATATGTAAGCTACGACTAGAAGATGAGCATGAAATCATAGAAGCTGTTTTGTGCTACTCTCATCTTTTATTTATGAATTTGAGGTAAAACAAATAAGAATACATGGTGACTCAGCCTGGCCCAGGGTGAATGTAAACATGATAAGATGGGATGCCCACCAGAAGGTGGCTCACAGTGATGTTGCTGCACAACACTATTTATATGCAACAGAAATGCATTTTCACCAGTATTAACCAGGACATGAAAGTTTATTCAAGGTCATGTAAATCAGGACATGAAAACACATGCAAAACTACTAATATAAAATAAGTACCTGCCCATAAAATATATTTAAGCTGTGTTAAGACAAGTTAGCATATTGGTGTATGCTACGATATAATAACAATGTCCAACTGAACAGTTTTTTTTTTTTTTTTAAGGGGAAAGGATATATGAATATGTGTGTGCTCTGCAGTTTTGTTAAAATGGCCAGTTCTCTCCTCCTTGCAGCTTCAAATCCATGCAAGGCAAATAATGGCAGGGGCCCATGCTCACACCTGTGCCTCATTAACTACAACCGAACAGCAATGTGCTCCTGTCCCCACTTAATGAAGCTGTCCCCCAACAACAGGTCATGCTTTGGTGAGTACCACCAGTATCCCACAATAGCCTGGCTTCAATAAACATTTTTCCTAACTTCACCTTAAAAATAAATTCTTCTGAATTTGCCAGTTTACCAAGTTAATTTCAGTCATCACAAACCTGGCAAACTGTTTTTGTGAAGCCCTAAACTAATCAACACCAATGCCAACAAATAAACCAGCTCTCCCTTTCCACATTTTTACTGCATACTTTTACAAGGGAGCAGTGTCGGTTGCTTAGTATTCAGGGGATAATCATACCGATATGTTCACATATGCATTGAGAATTTGAATGAAACAGCCTTCACTCTCTCATGTTTGAATTCTCCTGCATATGTGAACATCAAATTGTGCCTGACAAGGGTTGAAATGTGGAAGCCAGCTTTGATTCTGAACGTGGCTTTACATTCAAATTCTTAATCTGCATGGCAGGCAAGTAGTGCTCGCCCTTAATGTTACAAATAATATCACTAGCTCTGTAAACAGATCAGCAAAAGTTTGAAATTATAATGCATTCTGCCAATGGATGTTTTGTTTTTTATCACATCAGCTGCTCTATAATCAATGTGCTTCAAAAAGCAAAACAGTGGAAAGTCACATTGAACGATAACTTAAAAATCCAAAGATAACAGTGGTATTTATTTTTGAGTATTGATCTAGCCAGCCTGAATCTTAGAAGTGGAGATGCAGAGAGTCCAGGGGCTAAGGTAATTGTTAAGAGGGTGCTATGCCCACCAGTCTAGTTGTGGTTTCCACCAAAACTTTGACTTTTTTCGCCCATTGCAAACAAAACACCGCCAGCCAGACAAACTCTTAAAGTGAATCAACATGTCCCATCCATGGTGTGTATTTTAATACCACTGGATGTGACTGATGTTTGTTCAGGTTGGAGTCTGTAGTTGTGTTATCAGTTTGGCTTCCTGGATTAAATCTTTCCAGCTTCTAGTGCATCTCTTAAGTGGGTAACCTCACTCAGTAAGTAGATGTCCCAACATAAATATAGTTTTTACTCATAGTGTAAATTAGAATTAGTTGTTTGACCTTTCTTTTTCAAGCATAGTGGTATGTCATATGAATGCTTACTGTCTGTGTTACTTGATCTTCCTTTCATCAATGCTGTCATTACTTGTTTGTCTTACTAAAATAGTCAACAAAGTTGTACTGCATGCCATTCATTTTGAACTATGTTCATGTGACCTGTTACATTTTCTTATTGTTGTCTAGCCTGTCAGCAGAGCATTTGTGAATATTTTGTTCTCTGTGAATATATCATTAATCATTATATAATCACTGTGTGCCTCTATTTCAAAGCATTGAAGAGATTCCTTCTGTACGCTCGACGCTCTGAAATCCGTGGGGTGGATATTGACAATCCTTACCTCAACATCATAACGGCCCTAACGGTCCCAGACATCGACAATGTCTCTGTGGTGGATTACGATGCTCTGGAGGAGAGAATTTACTGGACTGATGTAAAATCCCAAACCATAAAGCGGGCTTTCATAAATGGAACCGCTTTGGAAACAGTCATTTCTGGAGGTATGGCACATGACTTTGATTTTAAGCACAACTTTGTCCAAGGACGAACTGCCAATCTCCTCCCATAACATCACAGCACAACATATCTAATAGAACAGACCAGATGTGATACTGCATTTGGAAGCCAATAATGCTAAGGTGTTTCAGAAAGCTGAGTGGAGGATGAACTGTGCTCTCTCGTCACAACTCCAACTAGACAAACTTGAAATATGTGTGTGACTCTAATCCATAGTGATAAGGGGTGAAAAAAATGACTTCCTGTGCTATCTGAGGATTTCGGCAAGACCTTGGGGCTTCCTGTTTTGACCTCACCCAAACCTAGATGGCCTTGGTTGTGAGCTCTGAGGAAGTGACATTTTTTATATTTTGTATCACTGAGGAAGTGATATTTTTATACATATTCAAGCAAAATGTTCTGGCATCTGTCTCTGGGTTCATACTGAAATGGCTCATCATTTTGGCAGTTCTGGAAAGGATATTCTAATCAGCAACCCTAAATACACCCCATTTTGTTTAATATGAATTATAATTAAATTAATGTGCTTATTTGTTAAAACCTGCCTTTTTTAAAAAGGCTCTGTGAAGCTGGTGATTGTATGATGTTCATGTTCACCAGATATTTTTGTGTTCATCAGACTTCATGTTTTTAAGAAGCTGTACAGTGTTAAACCTCTGTCTTTGTGTGGTTCTGTGTGTGGACAATGCATATTTTTTCTTGCATTCCTTCCAGATATATTGAATGTCCGTGGACTGGCTTTAGACTGGCTTTCAAGGAACATGTATTGGATAAGCTCAGAGAATGATGAGACTCAAGTAAGTGTTGCTCACCTGGATGGATCTCTGAAAACTTCTATCATTCACGGGATTGACAAACCAAAGTGTCTTGTTATACATCCAGTCAAGGGGTAAGTACCCTGAACTAAAAATATGGATCATTTAATTTTGCTATACTACCTTGTCTCAGATGTATTATAAAATTATTTGCACAGTCCTAATAATAATGTTCATACAATAATACCATATGCAAATGGTGTGTAACTTACATTTGTGAACCTAAAAAGGTAAGGCACAGACAACTGAAATCCATTGAATATAATACTTTTAATTTAAGTCAATACAACTTCATTTTTGAACATCTGACAAGGGGATTATAATCTGATCATACTTTGTTTTATAGACATCTATAACTTTCTCTAGCCATTAAAATTGTGTGCTATGCATTTCATTTTTAGACTTCTCTTTTTTGTTTTAAAATAAGGGTTATTGTGCTGCTCATAAATATAAAATAAAATTGCTTATTTGTTATGTCAACTAATTTGAGCAAGATGTTAATGAAAGTCATCGATCAAGAATAGAACCAATTCTAAAAATTCTCCCTCTGTATTGCTTTTTTGCCCAGGAAAATGTACTGGACTGATGGAAACACAATAAACGTAGCAAACATGGATGGAAGCAACAGCAAGATCCTCCATCAAAACCAGAGAGACCCTGTTGGTAAGGCCTCTTGAAGGCGTACCCTCATAAATTAGTAAGATTAGCACCATTGAGGAAAGCCCTCAGCTTTAGAATACAAATGCCGAAATGAGTTTGTTTTCTTTAACAGACCTACAACTTTTTTTTTAAAGGAATCTGTAAGCATATTTAGGAAACAGCCCAGCATTTAAAAAAAATATGTATATTTGTGTAAATATGAAACATCTTGAAAGATATACAGCTTTCATATGATATCAAATTATATAAGCAATGTCTTTTAAAAAACGATAACTTTGAAAACCTAGTCATATAAAAATGAAATAAGTATAATGAAAAAGACAGCCCACATCCCAAGCTGAGCCCCTGTGCTGCTGCTACTCTCATAGCACTGGTGAGAACGAGAGAAAGCTAGTGTCTCTTCCTTAAAATCCCAACTGTCCTTGGGCAGAGTCACATTCCCACCTGGAGCCTTGCGGGGCATCAGCAGATGTTCTCATTCTTTTGCATACCCCCCAGCAGAGTGAGGGAGCACAGGTCCAGTACACAGTCTCCATATGCAAGTCCAGTGACTCACACGCACATGCAGCTTGTCCAATTCAGTCAGAGACCTCACATTGTTACTGCGACCAACCTGTACATTGTGGTGATGGAGCTGTCAAGTGAACATTTGAGGGAACGGAACAAGAAAGGCTTTCTCTTTTCAGTCTCATGAATCAAATTTGTCATTGTTGGACTATTTCCACTTTATCTAGAACTAAGTAACCTAATGGACTAATCCTCGGAAAAGTCAGATGATAAGAAGCTGTATCTGATGACCTTGAATTGCAAGGTTAGCAGGGACATAGAGTGAGCCTGATCTTTGCTAACATTGGGGTAATAGTCTAGAGCACAAGGTTGTAAGTATTCAATCATCTTCCCCTGCCTCTCTTTAAAATGCAGCATATTTATTTTGAATTTGGCTCAATTACTGTCATATATCCCAAGATCAAATTTCCAGCTCCTCAGACACACTGACCCTATTTTTTACTCCATGTTTACACTATAACTCTTCTTGACACATATTCTTGCATATTTTTAGGAAAGAAACCAAAATTCAAGCAACAGCAATCATAATTACAGTGTGGACTAGGGAATTGTGAAAATGAATTATATGTACAGATGATTCTGACCTTTCCTGGTTCAAAACTGCCATAAATAAAACCTGCTCGCTGTGGGAGACAGAAGATCAAAAATATCCAGACACAAGACCTAAGTAATTGCAATTTGGCATGGCCATTCTGATAGTGTCATTTAGAATCATACCATTTAAAAATGTGAATGACATCTCTCTATAAAAATAACCTAATTTCTGTGACTGCCTCATATTTTAGGTTCGACTGGTTGCTATTTTGAAGCCAAATCCAGCAGCTTCAAAAATATTCACTCAGCACAGAAATAAATTATGGAAACAGTGCGTGCTTAGAAGCTTTGTTGCATAGCAGCTAGATGCAGGACAAGTTAGCTAGGGAAACATCCCATAGTAATGTAATTTATCTCAGTACAATCAACATAGTTTCATACTACGTTGTAGGGCAGCAAGTTGGGGGCTGTGTTTGCTTACCGTTATAGTACCATTGTCATGATATCTCAGCTGGGGGCTGTGTTTGCTTACCGTTATAGTACCATTGTCATGATATCTCAGCTGGGGCTGTGTTTGCTTACCGTTATAGTACCATTGTCATGAGATCTCAGCTGAGGGCTGTGTTTGCTTACCGTTTTAGTACCATTGTCATGATATCTCAGCTGGGGGCTGTGTTTGCTTACCGTTATAGTACCATTGTCATGATATCTCTGCTGGGGGCTGTGTTTACTTACCGTTATAGTACCATTGTCATGAGATCTCAGCTGAGGGCTGTGTTTGCTTACCGTTTTAGTACCATTGTCATGAGATCTCAGCTAGGGTCTGAGTTTGCTTACCGTTATAGTACCATTGTCATGATATCTCAGCTGGGGGCTGTGTTTGCTTACCGTTTTAGTACCATTGTCATGAGATCTCAGCTAGGGTCTGAGTTTGCTTACCGTTATAGTACCATTGTCATGATATCTCAGCTGGGGGCTGTGTTTGCTTACCGTTATAGTACCATTGTCATGATATCTCAGCTGGGGGCTGTGTTTGCTTACCGTTATAGTACCATTGTCATGAGATCTCAGCTGGGGGCTGTGTTTGCTTACCGTTATAGTACCATTGCCATGATATCTCTGCTGCTGCAGTTTATGCACCCTTAGCAACATCTGCATCTTCCTCCACAGGACATTTTTGATGTAACAGTTTGTACATACATCCATCAACTGCCTTGATTAATTTGCCAACCACACAGATTTCTACCACCACTGGCATTAGAAGATCGATGCACTTGTACTGTACTCTGTTTTTTGGGATCCAAGCAGCAAAGCTGTGTAGGCATCCGTTGAGTTTCTACCTTTTCTTATCATTATTATGCATAATCATCTTCTTCTTCATTGAAGAAGATTCTTCACCATTGAAGTCTATGGCAGCCCCAAGAACTGTATGGTAAAAAGTTCTGAAATTTGGCACAGTGGTCATGCCTGCATCTGAGCACTCTAGCGCTACCAATGGGTCAAATTTGGAGGTGCGTTTATGCACTTAACTTTTGAACCTTCAAAAGTTTTTTCAAAAATGAGGTGGCATTGGATTCCAAAAAATGTGTTTTGGCTAATAACTGTTGATGTGTTTGCCTTAAAAGTAATTCCCGTGTCTCGTGATATCTTCCCTTGGCTGAGAGATGGCAATTGTATTTTTATCGAAATGTGTAAAACATTTTCACAGGCCATAAATTTTGTGCAATGTTCAACAAATGTGGCAACAGGTGATCTTAGACCAAGCTTCATAAAAGTTATTGAATGGATTTTTAATTTTCAAAACCATTTGTCTGTTACAGCCAAATTAAATTGGTGGTGAAGCCACCAAACAGGAAGTGTTTGGTGATATGTTCGCCTGATAAAAGTGAGAGGAAAATCACATCACATATGAATATCATAAACTATGAAAAGACAGAAATGGTGCATCAATCTGTTAAGTGCTAGCTGCGTTAGTTGTTTGTGGAGAGTACAAAAATAAATTGAAACTACTGAATAAAACCACCCTTCTCTCCATTACAGGTCTGTCAATAGACTATGCTACAAACAAGCTGTACTGGATTAGCTCTGGTAATGGCACCATCAACAGATGCAACCTGGATGGCAGCAATCTGGAAGCTATAGAGACTATGAGGAAAAACTTAACAAAAGCCACAGCAATGGCAGTTATGGGTAAGAGGAGTTAAAAACTATTATAAATAAAGAGATAAAGAGTTTTGTGGGATGATAAATCTTTGCTAAGTAAATATAGTTATTTAATGCATGCAGCAAAGGGTAAATTTGCTTTATGGCATGAAAATGTGATTTTGTGATGCATACTTAGTAGGGGAGACTGGGGTTGGTTGGCCCACTTTTCACTGTCTGTCATATTTCTCAGGTGTGACATATGTTACATGGAATCAAAATTAAGATTAACCTTTTAAATGAAATTGAACAGCCACTAACCTCCAGTGTTGTAATTCTACGCTTCCTTTCTCTCGCTTGTGCATGTCTGTGTGTGTGTGTGTGTGTGTGTGTGCGTGTGTGTTTTGTGTACATGTGTGTGGGTGTGGGTGTGCGTACGTGCATGAGTGTGGGTGTGTGTTTTTATGTGCATGTGTGTGAATGTGGGTGTATGTGGGTGTTTTTGTATGTGTGAGTGTATGTGTGTGGTGTTAGGAGTGACAGAATTAATGCAGCATGCTGTTAGATTAGACTAACTACCCAAAATGAGTGTGCCAGCCAACCCCACCCACATAAGGAAATACCTCAGTACTAAAATGATATTAGCCAGCTAGCATCACTCACCACGGGCCTTCAAATTTCATATCAAAATATAGCTGATTTCTGTCTTTATCAACTGGAATTAATACATGTTCTATATCTCTGTCTAACACAGTCCTATGATGTATTTAGTGGGGGGACATTTTTTTTGTTTTGTTTTGATACAGCAAAATTGAAATGTTGTCCTCTCCTCAACAGTTAGTTACCTTCAGATGTTTTGACAGAATGGATGTGTTCAGGTCAAGAAGGCAATCATTTTGTTATATTTTTGGGGCAGCACCCTGTAGTAGCCTGGAAATGAACTGTGTGCCCACCAACCTGCTGTCCCCTAATTTACAATTACATGAGATCTTACTCCTTTCTGTCAGACTGGATATGCTTAGCCTGCCAACATTGTTGGCATATTGATGAGAATGGTTTGGGTATTTGAGCTATGGCTTTAATAATACTAGGTTAAATTCTTCAAAGGTCATATAGCACAGCTATGATCATTAGCTATGAGCTTAGCCTGATGTGCTAAAAAATACTAGTTTCATTTCAAGTCAATATTCGTTCACCATGTCAGTTATTAGAAGGAAATTGTTAGAGTGGTTACTCTGTAACTTAAATTAATTCTTGAATGGACTATTACATCTTATGCAAATTGAAATACGTCAGATAGCAGTTAATCCGAGCTTGTATCCATGAGGTCCCTTACTAAATACTTAAGAGATATGGATTCTATATTGCAGAATCCAGAGATAGTCAGAAAGAAGTTTTAAAGGGAATATAAGGAGAAATCAAGGGAAGGCTCCACAAAGCATGCATGTGAAAATAACCCCATTAAATGCATGGAAAGTGAATAAGAGAGTTGAGGGACATCATTTTTCATTCCTTTTTGGCTGCAAAGAAGCCAGCCTCAATTATGATCTTAAGATAAGACGGTGTGGTAAATTATTGCTGGCAGAAAATGGCCTCAAAGGACTGTGAAACATATATTTCTACATTAGAGGGACAAATTTAATGCATGTCATTGTGAAACAGATGGAGGTGGATAATTAAGGCTATCATGCCTTAAAATACGTAGACTTCTACATAGAGCACCTGTGCTGTTTATCACTCATGGATCCAATGTCTTCAGTATGCTTTTGTATTCCTGGCTATGGGTGGAGGTTCACGCTGGCAAGACAACTCTCAGCCAAAATGTGAAGAGTAGGGTTTGAGCTAGTTAAAATCATCTCTGCTCTCTCGCAGCCTCCTCTGGCACCTGAACATTTCATGAACACATTCTACACATTCTACTTCTATTCATTACAGATACAAATGTGACATTCATGACGGTAACAGGAGTAAATCTGGTTTGAAGGCTTAAATAGACAAAGCGTGTTTGATTCTAGTCCAGTATTTTAATTTTGGTCAAAAAAATAGAATGCAATAACCCAGACTTCAGCTACTTCCTTTGCTTTTGCCTGTTTTAAATGGCATTACCAGAATAATCTGATTTGAATAAATGTTGTGATGAGCAAGATGGTTCCACAAATTTCCAGCAGAATTGATAAAAGACATACATAAACAAAACATAACCAATTATAACAGAAACAGTTGATGCTTTCCTGGCACGCTTTTGCTTGTGTGTCTAACAGGTTGGTTGTTAATGTGCAGGACACCCGTCTGAAGTGGGCAAACATTGCTGTCATGATTTTTAGACGTGACCCTGGTTTGGTTAAATGGTTTGTTTGGCACTGAATCAAAATAGCAAAATGTCAGCAGTGAGTCAGACGGTACATTTGGGGAAAATGACTGCTTCACCAACCAAGAATCATTTAAAGCTTTCTCATAATGTCTTCATTTCTATTGTTCTGCTATCGCTGGTGGATTTTTAATGAGCGTCATTAAAATCATGTTTCATCTAGATAAGGCCATTTAAAGAAGTATTTTCAGATAACCCCTAACTCAAATAACTCTGTCTGTCCTATCCAGCTTTCTACTCAGATATTAAATTGCCACGTACCTTCTCTCCAATCACACTCACTACATCCCTCCCCCTCCCTATCTCCACCTTCACCTCCCCATGCCAAAATATCAACATAATGTTATGCTTGGTGATGGTGATGTGTTTGTTTTGGGTATTGAACTTAATTCTCAGGTACATCTGATATATCTGTATATCATTTTTTCTTTTAAATTAATTAATATATTATATTGTTTATGCCATATGCATCAACAGTAAGAAAAAATGTCTATTTTCCTTTTGTGGATCGGGGTAATTTCCACATTTTAATCTCAGAGGATATAAGACTAATGACTCATACAGTACTCATACATTCACACAGATGTGTACTGGCAAAATTGAAACCACACAGCTTTTTCCCCCAAATTACACTTCGATATTTGAGTGAAATCGATTATCTTGCAAGGCATGCAAAATTTATTTGCAGTATTAATACACCATATAATCTGAATTTCTAAAATAATTCTACTGTGCTCCACAGATTTACATTTTTCTTGAGGTACATGATGTATACATCATATTTGGGTTTAGCTTTTGTACTCTCTCACCCCCATGTTCTTTGTGTGCAGCACTTGTGCAGCACAGTGCTGTACAGCTGCTGTATGGCTACCAAAATTACTCCAAATATTTTAATTTGTAGTGGATAGAGTGCATTTTCCAGTAGATGTGGTTGCAGCATGCTGCCTGTTGTAGTACCTGCAGACTGATCTGTTGTTTTAGGATTCTGGTGTATTATGGCTGCTTCATGGCTACTGCAGCACACAATGAAGTGTTAATGTGGTGTGCAAATGCTGTGTAACCATGATCTGATTATTATTATTATCATTATATGACTGTGTGTTTCCCTATATCATCCAGTGGTATACTTCATTTTTCCTCAATATTCCATTGATTGGCACAGGATTTTAAGAGGCCACTGCTCACATTGTTCAGTATAGCAATAGGCAGTGTCAGTAACATGCTGGGAATACCGATACCTTTAGTTTCAATTTGTTAAAAAAATAAATAAATACATAAATACATAAATAAAACACAGAATAAAGACACAACATTATTAATAAAATAGAACATGGATTGCCAAATGTTATTTAGAAAAGATGTTATTTATTGCAAAGACAATATGCTTTTTCTAAAACAACATATTTTTAATACTCTCAGGTTTCCCCCATGTTAAGGTTGCTAAATGTCTGCTGGACTCATCCTGTTGTTTTCAGCTATAGATCACATTCGGTATCTTGAAAATGGTTTTGTACAATTCTTCATCTCTGAAAATTTATGTCAGCAAAAGTATTAATTGGACTGTAATTTCAATTTAAATTTTCAATCTTCACTTCTGCTGCTCTGGGTTTGTTTTATAAGTAATAAAGAAATAAGCTTTCTATCTGACATCTTTAAACCAATCAAAATGTTTTACTCTCTACAGTAAACCTATTTATTTAAATACAACTAATTCAGACCCTAGTGCCGTGTACTTGAGCCAAATATTTAGGGGATTAAACTTCATTTAAAATTCGCTCATCATGATAAAAAGGGTGGAAATGTTCAAAGATTGAATGAATCAGCTAAATGCTTACAAGGTCCTTATTGTATGTCTCTCAGCACTTTGACAGCAGATGTTAACATGTAGATTTTTATGCATGACACAAATGGTAGTTTTAAACAAATTGGACCTGGAAAAAAGTTGAACTTGTTATAATGGGTAGCCTTCTCAGCATTCGTTGTTGTGGAGAAAACAGTGTTTCACTGTTAATTACTGCTTCAGACACGTCTGGTACTGAAGCTCAGCTAAATGGACAGTTTTTGTCAGAGCTAAAATACCACTGATACATATTTTCAATAAATCTGCAGGCATTATTTAAAACAGAAAACTGAGCATTTCAGCGCATTGCTGAGAAGCAAGAAGGGAAGCCGAGGAAGCAGTGATTTAATGAAAGCAGTTTAATTGCCAGAACCCAAATGGGCAAACTAATTAACAATGTAAGCTGATTTCCTGGTCAAGCTCACCATGGGAGTTCTGCTCCCCTAGCACTCAGCAGTTTTGCTGAGCAGAAACAAGTGCATGCACTTGGTGCAAAAGTAGGAACTGGTGAATAGATTCAATGCAATAATGAAGTCTTAAAATCACCATCCAATCCCATACTTTTGACTAATGCATGTTTTAATTAAAAGACGAAATACAGCCTTGTTCAGTTATGGTAAGATCTTACACCTTTAAGCATTTATGAGAGTACTCAGTGTTATGAGATTTCCCAGACCCTCAGCAATAAGATTGTGGATTCAATTTCTAAAACCAAAAATATATTTCATATTTTAATATCAATTTGACATTTTAATTATCAACAAAAAACTATGCCACCACCCCACCCCCTCAGTCAAACGTGCAGGTAAACCACTCCTAAAGTTTTTTCACTGTAAAAATGTGAAAACTCATTCAGGTGAATTCTTCATAGTTTTATGAGTGATAAAAGTTGACAAACAAACACACATGTCACTCAAGTGCTTTTCAATTAAAATATGTGCAATGGTGATGTGCAACAATCTCCTTTTGTGATTGAGTAATTGCCTTTGGTGAACAATCACCTTTTGCACTTGCCTGCACTGCACAGGAGAATTTATAGGGTTTAGCTGTGACATTAGTTGCATTACAAGGGGCGATTGGAAGCTATGTGCACCATCAAAAGAGCATTATTGAACAGAATGGGTCACCCCAGCGGTTATATTGTACATGAAAGGGTAACAAGTGGCAATAGAAAATAATTAAATGTCGCCAATAGGGGTCAGCAGTATAGCCCACATCCAGTGATGATACATTCAGTAATGTGCTTCCTTTTTGATCTCAGAGCAGTGATTCTTATGCGCCGTCATAGCAGTCCCATAAATCTGCTTGGTTATTTCAACTGCATTCATGTCAACAGTGTCCTTGAAATGCAGTGTTCCCTCTGGCCCCTCATTATGGAGCTGTAGAGCAAAGCTATTGGGCTTGATGCGTTGGTGTGCTGGGGGGCAGTCAGGGACCTAGCATTGTAGTCTTGGTTGGGTTTTGGCTTTTAATTCTTCACCTGGGCACATTATATCATGTTTAGCAATGTAGCGTGAGAAATTGTCTTTGGCAAACCTTTCAAGTAAAAAGTATGATCACACTTTTGTTAATGTTTTGTAATGGCAATGGTAATGATGATCACATGCTTTTGTCATGTTAATCAAAGGAAATATGTAATTATTATAATGTGTTTAATAACCAGGATTTAATGAACACCCACACCACAAGAGAGTGAACATGTGTGTGTGTTCTGCTTGTGTGTGTGTGTGTGTGTGTGTGTGTGTGTGTGTGTGTATCTGTGCATTTTATCATCATTATCTTAACTTTTTAGTGACAAAGCAGCATTTTACTCTTTGCATTCTCTTATATTAGGTTTCCTTCATCTTGTCTATTGCTTCTGCTTGTAGCTGCAGTCCAGGCTCATAGCCAAGAATAATCTTGCTTTAGCTTCTGCAACCCATTCAGGCCTATGTGAGGAAAAAAATAAAGAAAAGGTCCCTATATCTACAATAATAGTACAAGATTGGCTCTGCTCTGGTGATTCTGTGATTACCAAGGCTGCTCCTTCCCTAGCCGCTGTGTCTGACAGTGCTCACCATTCGCTGCTCTCTGATAGCACGATGGGGAAATGTGTCACACATACCAGCCCCTCTCCATTCCCCAAAGGAGCTGTGCCCCAGAGACACTTGGGGAATACACTCTCTTCCTTTGTTCAGTCTCATTTCACAAGCCTACCAGAATAATAAATGGGGAAGCCTGGGCTTTGTGTAGTGGGTTGCACAGTACAGGCCACTCTCATCCCATTGGCCTGGCTATCCATCAACTGATGGATGCTCACAGCGTATAGCAGTGCAGAACAGGAATATTACAATAATTCATGTATCATTTTGTCCATCGTATACACATTTCTTTAGAAAAGCTAAGTACACTACCTGATATTTTGACATGTTACTAAACATATGAAAGTAGAATGAATAATATTTTGTGCAACCCTATGTACTGTGTATATTTTTTATGATTCAGCTCAAGTGGAATGAAGAATGATAGGCTTGTTTTTGTTTTTTTTTACAGGTGGCAAGCTGTGGTGGGCGGATGACTATTCAGGCAAACTGGGAACAGTTACAAAAAGAGATGGGAAAAATGCAGTGATTCTGCGGAACAAGACTGCTGGGGTTGTGCACATTAAGGTGTACGATAAGGAGGCCCAAAGAGGTAATCAACTTTGCCTTGCCCACTGTATATGTGTTTTTTTTTATAATGGAATGCTGTTAAATTTAAGTAATGCCATACCTTCTACAGTGTGGCCTACACTTTGTTTTGTATTATTCTTTCTGGAATCTTTTGTTTCCTTTCATTTCAAAAAGCTATATAGTGGCCTAAATTTATTCAGCTTTTGTCATTAACTTTCACTCACAGCTTCTGTAATAATTTTGTAGTGGTATCCAATTGTTTATATAAAATTGGAATTGGAAAATTGGAAAACTTATACTGAATTTGTAAAGTATTTCTGTGAATTGAAAAATAATATATGCATTTAATGTAGTAATTTATGTCGATGATATAGCTTTTATAGTATTTGTTACCAAAGAAAGTGGAGTTGTTATGCAATAACAGTAGATAATTCCTCCCTCAAGAGATATGGTATGCCACTCTTAACTATGATCACAAAATTTGACTTCTTTTTTTCAGTTGTTGGGAAATCACATGGGATGGAACACCTCTTAATCAATAAATGTAGAGCTTGATATTTAAGAATGTAACATGTGTTTGATTTATAGGCAGAATTATGCATGGTAATGACAGGTCCATTAGGTAGCATTGCTGAAGATCTCCTCAACATTCCATTAGTGCAAGGTCAATTAAAGAGTATTTAAGGCTTTTTTAACCAACTTGAAACTTCCATAGCCCAAATAGTTACTTTACTTATCTCTTTGACAGTGATGGCATAGGAGCGTGTCTCATTACAGTATTTCAAATGCGCTAGCTAAGATTTTGGTGAAGAGGTGCTTTAGAGAAATAATCAGTATATTATAGACTGTGGACCAACTGTACTTTCATCCAAATTCCACACACGTGTCTGTAGATAAACAGTTGGATTAATTCATCAATGATTCTGATTAAATCAAAAAATCATTGTGCATGTATATGCATATATATTGTTATGGTAACAGTTTCCTAGCATATGTGCAATGTTGGTGTGCTTATGTATTTGATTTGTTTTTCTTTTGATTTTGTTTTTTGATATGTTTTTGATTTAATTAGCATGTGTATTGGCTCGCTGACATGGAAATTGATTTGATTGTCACATGTATTAATTTGTTGATAAATGTATCAGTTTGCTACAAAGAGTATTGGCTTGACTGACATATGCATTGTTTTGATTGCCATATTTATTGGTTTGCTCTAATATGCCATATGTATTGGTTTTTCAGAAGGGAAATCAGTTGAATTAGTTGATAATGGCAGTGTTGTTTAGAAACATATCTGTCTTAGATTAATTAGCCCCATCTACTCTGTGATTTATGAACAAATAAATTGTAATGACATTGTTTTTTGTATACTTTAACAAACTGGAGTGTGGGACTGCTTTTTAACCACCCTGACTCATTCTATATTTAATTACTACTTTCCCAAAGGTCTGAAGTTACAGCAAAAAACTATGTCTTCTATTAAAAGTGAATTAGAGTTTTTAAAACCATGTTTAAGATCTTTACAAATTAATTTACTGTACTCATAAATTTGTGCCTAGAGGGGATTATGTAAATTATTATGTTTGCCCTTTGTCTGGCTGCAAATGTTGCTATCTGGGGGAGTTGAAATCTCAAAAGTCAGATGTAATACCAAAGGCCATAAAGTACTCAATGCAAATGTATTGCCTACTGGTATTCAGATTGTGTTTGATCATATTCTAAGATTTTTTAAAACATGCTCATTTAGTTATGAGTATTTTTGACTATTTCATTAAATAATTATCTGTATATTTCTTGTGTATTTTCCATTTTTTTCTTTGAACTGATTTCCTATGCATAAAAACATGTTTAGGGAGAAACCTTTGTCAGCTGAAGAATGGCGGCTGCTCCCAGCTCTGTCTCCCTACATCTGAAAGCACCCGCAGCTGTTCTTGTACGGTGGGTTACCACCTGCGCAATGACCGTACATCTTGCGAAGGTAAGCAGTAGGTGTGTAACACCTCTCAGTGGGAAGTTGTGTAACTTATCTGGCAATACTAATATATTATAAGCTGCATGATATAGGCTTTTTGTATTTACTGTTAAGAGGAGTAGTGTGTTATAATTCAGGGTTTAAGAGTTAGGAGAATTACATGCATTGTCTGCTAACAAACACAGTTTTGGTTGATCTTAGTTATTAGAAGTCTTACCAGTTATAATGAAGTTATATTTTCAAAATGAATGAATTTGTTCATTAATTTTTTTCTGTCTGATAAAGGGATTGGGACTTTCTTGATGTATTCCATCCATGAAGGGATCCGAGGACTTTCACTTGACCCAAATGATCCCACTGAAGCCCTGATGCCAATCACTGGAACGTTGTTTGCTGTGGGTGTGGACTTCCATGCAGGTGATTCTGTACTTCCTGTACTGCATGTTGTCTATGTTGCTAAGTGAAATGTGACTTCCCTGAGAGTAAAAGATCCTTCAGTGCCAACCTCATGTTACATCATCAGCACAAATGGAAGACAAAAAGGATGTTTCATTTAATCGTTTAGAAACACATTCCATTGACTGAAGTAGCTGAAATATGGCAGGGGGTTAAAGATTTTATGTATCACAAGAACCCTAGCATCAAGTTTACACTGTTGCTGTTGTATATGATACAGTTATAATTAAAAAAATACTTGTCATGACACCTCATACATCATCGTAACACGGTATTGGCATCGCAGAAAATAACCATATCAAAAAGCTAGGTATTGGCTGGTGATTTATATATAGCTAGCAATCAAACTATCTTAATTTTAATTTCCCTTAAATTTTGTATATTTTGCCAACTAGCTGGCTAGGCAATCATTTGTACTATACAACATGATGAGTTTAAATAAGCCTTATGTGCAAAAGGAAAGAAAATGTACAATTGAAGATAAATTGTTTAAACCTGCCAGTGATCCTTGATTTATTATATGAACCATTCTAGTAAAAGTTTACGTTTGGAACAGTTTGGAGCTGAACACAACCATTCAGGGTCAGCATCAGTCTTGGGCCAACAATCTCACTTTCATTGCACAGGGATATTGATGTAAAAAAATGACTTGGATAAATTGGTTTGTCTCAATGGTTGTGAACTGTACTCCACAGGAAATGACACAGTCTACTGGACAGACATGGGTTTAAATAGAATCTCCAGAGCTAAACGAGATCAGACTTGGAAAGAGGACATCATCACCAATGGAATCGGCAGGGTGGAGGGGATTGCAGTTGACTGGATGGCTGGTCAGTAAGCATCGACCATATACCACCATGAGACCACTATGTATTCTGACCAGTATCCATTATACATTATGCTGTTGGTCTGATGCTGACCAATTTGTCAGCAAAATAAGCCAAAAGACAATGAAATATGATTAGATTTTATGGAAACAAAAAAGAGAGTATTTTCATCATTTGAGAATGTCATTTTTGGGTTCCTTCCAAAGGTAATCTCTACTGGACAGACCATGGCTTCAATCTCATTGAGGTGGCTCGGCTCGATGGCCTTTACCGCTCTGTGGTGATCTCCCAGGGGCTTGATCAGCCAAGGGCTGTGGCAGTGCACCCATCCAGAGGGTATGTGTTTTATAGTGTACCAGCTTAGTGCGCCATTTAGTAAACATGAATGAAATTTGAATTTCTGGAATGTAGCATAACAGAACTTTCCTTCCCGATTTAAGAATTAATTAACATGGTCTGACATTTTTTATCTAGATTTTCAACCCATTCTTTCACACCGATAGATATATAAAGCAGCTGTGATTTCATGCCATCTATCACTGCTGAGGAGCAGAGGGCATTTCTACCAATGAGTGGCATCATTGAGTGGTGGCGTCCTATGAATAACCCCCAGTGTCTCAGCTCAAGGGTGAGGCCTGGTTTTCCCTGGGTCTAGGCAACTCTGAAACCAGAAACACAAAAAAGTATAAAAAAACATAAAAAGAGTGGAGAAAACAAAGGCTTGTGTTGGAACTTGCATCTACCAAACAATTTGATGCTAATTGGCTGTGAACAGGAAATCCCTCATAGATTCATACATGAAATATGAATGGATAATATCATAAATCATTGACTGTAAATAAGTACATTTCTTATTATGAAGGAATAGTTTCTTTATCATATTCCAGAAATGGTAGTACAATCATATCAGGCATGCATAACAAACAAACCCAGAGGATCACATAAAAGGACATTTTTTTTTTTGGGAGGGATGGCAGTCTAACCCTGAATCTAAAATATTAAATGCTATTCAACAATGATGCAATGCATGCATTCCACAGTTTTACTTCCAAAGAACCCAAAAAATGTGTCAGCTTGGATTGATCTGTGGACAGAAAATAGAAACTAAAGTACACAGGCTCCCTTCAGACTCCAGGCAGTCAAGGACTTTATTTTAAATATTTGAATGAATACAGATGCACAGACTCTTTCAAGAAAAGACACCTCCAGAGCATTAGCTCCTCTGACAGCACCTCCACTTTTCTCAAACTTCAGAGGGGATCATGGTGGAGCTTTTCCGAATGCCATTTGAAACTGATGCATTAAGCGCACTATGCCATTACTCAAAGCACTGATGCGACAGTAATCGAGGTGGCTCTCATTTATGAGAGTTAGACTGGAAGATTACTGCGCACTTGAAATCTGTATTACGGTGACAATGCACATTTTATATGCAGTGCATTTGCAAAGGTATCAGCGCAGCGAGAGGATTATATTTTTCTCCACCTTATTACTCAAGCAGAAGGAAAACATTAAGCACAGTGGCGTTGTGGTCTACCATCTGTTCCAGCAAATTTACATGCTAATCCAGTCTATTTTGACTCGTTTCATAGCTCACATTCGATGCCTGTAATCAAGGAGATTGTTGTGTTCGGGCAGCTTTGCTCTAAATGGTTCAGCCTCACTAGCAACGGCAGAGAAATCAACGTCCTCCTAAAAAAAAAAAATGTTAGACATCATTAATTTTCTCAGACCAAGCAAAGCTCAGAATGAAACACTCAGAGATGGTCCACATTCTAAGATCTCATCTTTCACTCCTTCTGTCCGTGTTCAGCATCGTGATCATTTCCCATCAGGGAAGGAATCAATATCACTTTCTGCAGGTGGGAAAATAGTGAATAAAACACATAAGTGGTGTTCTTTGTGTCTGATAATTAACGATTTGTGCAGCTTCTAAATGTTATACTTTTCCATTATCTGATGGGAACAGGACAAAAAGGGCAACTTTGTTTGCATCTATCATTTAATTACCACTTTGTATTATTTTAGCACATGCCAGATACATTTTAAGGCTTTTAGATTTAAACCCAAGATTCAAACATTATAGAAAATGATTGTTTGAGTGTTTTATTCAGCGCTTTGTTAAGAACTTCAGATTGTTCAGAAACTTCCCGACATTTATTACTTAAATACAGTCGCATTTTCATATGTAGCAGACAACTTCTCTAACAGTAGAATACACAGACCACACTTTAAAGCATGCTTGATACACACATGAAACAAGAAACTAACCCATTCACTATTATTTTGCGAATAATTCACAATATAAATGCAATAATGTGTGTATAAAATTCACTTTTTTGTTTTGTCAACCTTGTTTCACATTTGCAATGTTGAAATCCTTAGTGTACAGTCATTTTTCGCTTAATGAATCTTATTAATATTATGGGTGCTAATTTGCTCTTCTTTGCAGGCAAGATCGGTGTTGAAAATAGGAACATCACATTACTTTTTACTCCCAGTCATAATAGTTAAACTGTATGCATTTGAACCATATTAATGTCTTGAATTTGTGTCTTTTTCAACCTTGCCTCTGACTGCTGAATAAACCTACATAAAAATAAAACCTACAAATTAATAATAATAAGTAGACAAATTTTACCATGTAACACATTCACTACTGACCTACCACAGAGGCACACATACTCATTAGATTAGTTAGAGAGCTCACAAACTAATATCAACTTGTAAAATCAAACCATAAGGGCCTTTGCATAGTCCTCTCAACATTGTAATGACCTTGCCCTGGCATTATACATTTTTGCTGTTGACCCTTCCAGGAGCACAATGTCCCTCGAGCTGTTTGTATAAATCTTTTGAGCTGAAGACCTGGGACTAAGACTTTCAGGTATTTTGGAGGCAACAGTTTAACCTAACAATAAAATTATTTTTTCTTGGACAGATAAAACCAATAATGAGTCATCATCAAGGGTTTTTTAACACATATCAGGGATCTGATTCTTATTTTCATGTGACCAAAACAATTTTTGAGATATGAATGATACAAATGCAAAATTAGACACTGCAACCTTTAAGTTAAATCCATGTATGCTGTTTTTCCTTTGAAGTTACCTGTTCTGGACAGAATGGGGCCTGACCCCTTGCATTGGCAGGGCACTCTTAGATGGCTCGGATCAAGTCCTGCTCGTTAACTCCGGAATTGCTTGGCCAAACGGGATATCTATCGACTATGAGGTGAGCTCAGGCCCAACACTGCTAGCACAGCACTTTCACTGCCATCTGATCCTTACTGATCCCCTTTCCGAAAGTCTCATTATGCCCCCAGCTGCCCTCCTATTATTTTTGTTAATAAAATGTCTCGATAAGAAGCGCTTCCCACATAAGTTTATTTTCAAATTGCATTCCAGGAAAATAAATTATACTGGTGTGATGCTCGCACCGACAAGATAGAGAGGATCAACCTTGAGAGTGGGGAAAGCCGAGAGATTGTACTGTCAGCAAGCAACGTGGATGTGTTTTCAGTTGCAGTCTTTGGGGCTTACATCTACTGGTCTGACAGGTAATTTATTTTTCCATAAATGTTACAGTCGCCAGCATTCCCTCCAAACCAGCTGTTCTACCATTGTAGGATGAGCCACTTCCTTGCAAGGTCACCATTAGAATCTTGAAAGCAAAGCTTTGTAATTTGCCAGGAAAGGACAGCTCTTCTCGGCTGTATCCTGTGCGCCTCAATGTCATCTCAAGGACAGTTTTATTCACTCTCAGTTGGGCCATCTGTCTCCTGCATTTTAATCAGTTCTTTGATTGTAATTAGTCCAGGTTCAATGATCACCTCTTTTCAACCCTACCCTGTGACAGGGCTCACGCCAATGGTTCTGTAAGAAGGGGAATGAAGACCAATGCCACAGAGGCCCTGACCATTAAGAGTGGCCTGGGGGTCAACCTGAAGGATGTGAAAATCTTTAACAGAGGCCGGGAGAAAGGTTGAAACTCTACTTAATGACATTAATATAATATTCCAACCCTGCTATGACTTATTTTATTTAACTATACTTCATTCTTACTGAGCACTGACTGAAAGAAAGAAGAAAAATGTTTTGGTGAAGAGGAGGCACTAACACCTTGTGCCAGTAGCAGGATAATGTTGATAATCACAAAAGTAGAGTCATGACCATTGGTATTTTTCTGTAGTCGTATCTTGTAAAGGTCTTCCTCATTCTTATCTTTGATCAATATCTGAAATTATGTTATTCCTCGGTGATCCAAATCCATCACTTTGACCTAAATGAAATTCTTTTTTTGTTTTTAGCTGTCTATTGTGAAATCCATAAATAGCAGTGTGTTTCAAAATCTCCATGATGTCTACAGAATGTTTACCCAATATTATTATCACAGGCACACCTTCACAATAGGACCGTTTTGACAGATTTTTCCACTGCCACAGTCAAGTTGTCATAAACTTTTACATGAATAAATCAAAAGGAACTCACATAGAGAAAACTGGAGCAATGACAGAACAGGAGAGGTTCTGAGAGTGCCTGCCAGCATGTGTGCATACCTGAGCAGAGATGATTTGATGTCTTTGATGTATCTTTGTCATAGGTTCGAATCCTTGTGCCAGGAACAATGGAGGCTGTCAACAGCTGTGCTTTTATCAGGGTCGCGGGCGACGCATGTGTGCCTGTGCACATGGCTTCCTCTCTGAGGAAGGCCTGAGCTGCCACAGATACGAGGGGTACCTGCTTTACTCTGAGAGGACCATCCTAAAGAGTATCCACCTCTCTGATGAAACCAACCTCAACTCACCTGTCAGGCCCTATGAGAACTCAGCCCACTTCAAGAATATCATTGCCCTGGCTTTCCATCATCAGCAGAAGACCACAGGGACCAATCACATATTCTTCAGTGATGTTCACTTTGGGAACATCCAGATGATTAATGATGATTGGTCAGGTCGTCAGGTCATCGTTGAACGTAGGTGTATGTGATTGAATGATATTTATCTACTGATCAAGAGCACATGTTTGAAAGAAAGAAAACAAATTGAGGGGTTGTTTACTGAAATTTGAAATCTAATACAATTTAAAACTCTCATTGGAGGGTCTGTTGAAAACAGCATTAGGTGATTCTTATGATTTTCCTTGAGAAAGAGTTGGAGAGCAGAAGTTACAATAAAAAAAAAAACCTGGAAAAATATATCAAAATTTATTCCGCATGTTTTTTTTTTTTTCCTGGAGGCTTTCTATTCTGCATCTATCCCTCAGTTACTATCGTATACTAAATCTAAGAGGAAAAATATCAGAAGAAAAACATTTTTTGTAAACTAAAATTAAATAATTAATAAAACAAGAATGAAAAACTTAAAGTAAAAGAAACTAACAATACTGTCTAGAAAAAAACTATCTGAAATAAAATAATAAATAGCATGCAACATTTTTAGTTTTTGTTGTTAGTAAACTACACCCTCTAAGACAATGGAGACTCCTGTCTCAGACCTGCATGAGATTAGATACTCCAAACTGTAGATGATGCTGTTTAATGAATTGTTACAACCCTTTCTTTTTGGGAGTAGATAGTTCCATCAAATGGCTCTCCAAAAAGAGATAGACCTACAATGGCCTACAAATACACATTTCCCTTGTGTCTAGTATGTTATGTTAATGAAAGTATTGTATGGGGATACAAAGATATGATAAAACATTATAGTTTTTGTGATGTGTGTGCACACGCTTGCTGAGACAGATAAATAATATGTATCTGCAAAAACAGTTTGGCTAAATTAAATTGCCAAAGAAAAGTTCTCAGTAGTGAATTAGTTTTGAATTATACCATTTCAATCAAAGAGTACAGAGAATCTGAATACTATTTGAAATGGTGGTCTCTTCATCACAGCTACTGCCTTTCCATCACATTACTTAATTGTTATTATGTTTTTGGAGAGGTTGCGGTACAAAATTGTGTATGACAGCTTAGCCAGGCTAATTATGCCATTTGATATGGCCAGAAACACACCTTGCTTCAACTCCGGTTAATGTACAACAAGCAATTCATATCATGTCTAATTAAATTCTTATAAACATTTGTAATTATAGCCAGTCCACTTGCATGGAAAATTAGCCAACAACCATTAAATTTAAAATGTAATTACAGTTGATCTAAGTTTAGGATAATGCACATTCATGTCATTTACTCAACTAGTTCCAATCCTGCACCCACACTGTTAGTCAGAAATCTTCACTGAAGCAACTGTGACCAGCTGTGCCACCTAGCAGTGGCTGCTGTATTTTTTATGTTAGGTTACTGCTTACGTGCTCTAAGCTCAGTTCAATGCAGATCATCGAGAAAGAAGTTTGATAATGTATCGCATGTGCTTAGTCACTATCAACAACTCTGTTTGCCTCTGTATCCACAAATAGCAACTTCAGCCTATCAAATTAATTCCTGCAAAAATTGTGAGTGCTGAGTTTGGTAGTCTCTGTTGTTTGGTCTAATGCAGGGTAGTTAACCGAGCTGTACACTGCAGCTTATCGAGCAGCATTTTAGACATGAAAAATTGGCCTCTGTCAAAGTACAGTATTATTTCACTGGAAGCATCAAGTCAGCTCCATGTCAGCTCCAACAGCAAGAAAAACCCATGAGTGGCCAGTTTTTAGCTAGCAAAAAAACAACAACAACAACAACAACAACAGCAACATCACAATAAGGAGAAATAGTGCCAATAAAGCTGAAAAATTGACCTTTTAGGATTCTGCTTATTAGCTAAATTAAGTTTCACAGCTACACAACAAGAGTTGCCTATTTTATAAGAAGGCGACACCAATATAAGTAATGACTCCAAACAATAAATGCTTCCAATTCTTTAAATCCCTTTATTTCTGATGTATGTTTCATCAAAGACAACAAATAAAAGATGTGGCATTTTTTACTTGCATATAATACAATTTTGACAGTGTAGTCATATCTGAACTACAGCACACTAACATCCCAGACATGTGCCTTTTGTGCATGACTTATTGGATCTGGAATGATGGCTAATTGATTAAACAAAAATGGCCCCAAAAATACCAGAGAAATTAGTCTACGCTTCTGTGATACAATCTCAGTAAAAACTCTGAATGTTGTGAGCTTCACTATCACTAAAAGTAAATATCACTAAAAGTGATATTTATGGAAAGGAAATATTGTGGAATTGATAAGTTTTTAAAATTTTACTGCAATTTTGTCTACCTCTTATGTATAAAAAATGTTGGACCCCCTCCCATATATGCTACCTGGCAATGCACATCACATCTCCATTTCAAGTGGCATTCATTTATTATAAATGAATCTAAGTTTACCTTAATGTGTTAGATGTTATGTCCGTAGAAAAGCCTGTGTGTTGTGAGGGATGAAAACTATGTCCATCAGATCTGTTTTGAATCTTGGGTGTTAGAGAGATTTTCAAAATAAATTACTGTTCTTCTCAATCTGTTCTCCAAGATATGGATAGATACAAAGAAAGGCCATCAAAATTTAAAAATGGAAACATTAAGTTTTGATTCTGTTTGTGGTCATGAGAAAGTGTCCCAAGACCCTTACTCTTACATGAGCACATTAATGGATACATCACACTGAGGACAAAATGTAGGGTACAGAAATATAGGGTAGTACCATATAATGCAATGTGCCGACCCCTGGGCTGCGAAGAGGGGATTATTAACTCATATTTTTACCTTCGAGCACAGACATTACATCAGAACTACTCCAGGCCCCCACATTCCTGTACTGCACACAAATACTGACCAATGTTTCATCTGGTTTTGCTTTAAGTTGGTTTATTTTATAAGAATATTCATTAACTAAATAATGAATTGGCACATAATCCCAAAACCTTCTCTTAATTATGTCTCTCATTGTTGCTGTCTTGGTCTCCTTATCCTTATGTCAGAGAATGTAACTGATAAGACTGAGCTTAAAAAATCAATTTTTTGAAATCACTTTAACCTATAAAGGTTAACACCCATCCCTCTTCCATCCCACCATTCGAGTGTTACTGTCACTATTTCTGGATGTAAGAAAGCTCTTAACAATTTTGTTGTTAGTATAGTAGTGCTATTAGTATTGATTATGTAGATAGTTAATTGTTTGATTGTTCATCAAAAAGTCAATACAACCAGTTTGTGTAATTTGAGATTGAAGTTTAACTTTTTTCTTCCTCTGGTTCCAGCTCATAGGATGCTACTGATTTTATGTATATAAACTGAGTACAGTAAGCCCATGTGACAGTGGTAGGGATTGCAATAAAATGTGCAGGGCAACAGGAGTTCCCAGGTGACTTCACTGGAATTGTTTTTTGTATGGCTGGTACATATAATGTGAGCAGAAAACAAACACACATAAAAATAAATAAATAAAAATAATAGCTCAAATCTTAGCTGGGCCAATACAGCCTGCCATTGCTCACTGGAGTATTGGATAGATTGTTCAGCTGTTTCAGTAGAAGGACAGAAGGAGTATAACCAGCACTGTATAAAATATCTCCAGCATCATTCTCCTTATGTTGTAACTAAGGAACTTACTGCCTTTTAAAATTACTTTTATATTGTGGGTAACAGTGCTTCTGATCAAGTGGCACCAGATTTACAAGGTTATATTTTCCCTCATTTCAAAGGTCAGCACTCAAGAGAGTTCATACATTCATCCCAATCTGAAACTAAAAGAGTAGCTTGGATTCAAGATAATCTTTCTCCTTTTCATCATTTTTTCAGTCCAAACTGCTGACACAACATGTTTTCCAAATGTGAAGTAGTTGTATTTGCCTGTACAGTTGTGTAATGAATCTGTAATGTCACCAGTTCTGCTGATACTTTAGTGATACATGCTTTCTGTTCTTGCCAGATCTCTTGTGTGGTTTCTGGCTTATTGAGCTGTAAGGAGTATTATCTGAAACATGTAATTAAAAAAAAACAAACATATCCCTCCATGTTTCACCTTTAGTAGAAATAGGCTGTTTCTTTCACTGTTTTTGTTTTGAAACTTGAATACTCCCTATAGCTCATACATTAGCCACCTGGAAACCATTATTTGTTATAGGCACTGCATTCTCTGGTTGGTTATTTCAGGCCTCAGTAATGATACCTGATCAATACTTCAAGTTTCTAAACGTAGCACAGAAAACAAAAAAAACATGATGGATATCCTAACCAGTCAACAAACTTATGATTTATAGTCTTGTTGACATCTCTCCTCAGATGTGGGCTCAGTGGAGGGTCTGGCCTACCACCGGGCTTGGGACACATTGTACTGGACCAGCTCCACTACCTCCACCATTAGCAGACACACAATCAACCAGAACCGGCATGGGGCCTTCTATAGAGAAGCTGTGGTTACTATGTCTGAGGAGGACCATCCCCACGTCCTTGCACTAGATGAGTGTCAGAGGTCAGTTTCATTTCCCCTTTTCAGCTCAAAAGTTCTCAGATCCTATTACTTATTTTAGAATTTCTTATCCAGCATATTTTTTTTGTGAAAAAATAAAATGTCAATGCATTCTTATTCTTCACCTTTTTTTAATTGTATGACACTATTGTGATTATTCTTAGGGTTGGAGAGTTTAGATTTATTTGTAAAAGTAGTCAATAATGTAACTGATAATGTAACAATACTTGTTCTGCATTCTCAATACTTGTTTCTCACCAGCATTCCAAACTATAGATTAAAATTATAAGAATTTTTGAGCCTTAGTTGTTTGTCACTGCACATACCTATGAGTTACATGATACATGTGTTTCTAAGAAATCTGGAGATGTAAATGTTCTTGCAATGTAGCATAATTTGGCTTTGATCTATATTAGATCAGTATTACAAATCCCCCTCAGAAAAGGTTGAAGTGAAATGTTTTCTACATTTGACACCTACCTAAAACAAAGTAAATTCATCTATGTATGTTTAAATCAAAAATTATTTTTTACAGCCTAGGATTCAAAAAAATTAAGGTACTTCAAATCCAGAAGGATTTTTTGGAAGGATGAATTAAATCCCCTCTTCACAGTGAAAAGATTCAAGCACAGGGTATTTGGAAACTGTCAATCCGAGAGCGATGAAGGAGAAAGATCACCTAATTGGTTTGACCGTGTCATATCAGGGGAGCAGAAATGTGAAATTACAGACAGCACTGTGTTTTCACAATAGCCCAGTTGGAATGGTTCTGTATTATAACAACCAATTCACACTCTGCATCGGAGTCCTGCCTGAATCCTTTAGCTTGTTCAAAAAAATTGATATTCGTAGGATGTGCTGACCCTGGGTTATGATGAAACTGAATTTTTAGACTAAATTAAACTTTCAACCCTATGGGCATATACCAAGCCAGACATTTGGCTAATTTTCAAATATACTCCTGAAGGCCAGATTTAATTTAAAATTAACCTAAGACGATTAATCGTCACTCTTCATCTAAATGTTTTTCAAATTTTCATTTAACCTCAATGTATGCCCTTGAATCAATATAAAACACAGGAACAAGGAATTATTTTGGAAACAGAGACTGGTCATTATTGGAATCTGTGATTATTGTAAATACTTTAGGAAAGGTAGACACATATGAACATGTTCTTTTGAAATGTTTTCGTATTGAAGAAGTTTCCAATACTAAGATTGAAGAAAATGTCCCGTTATTATACATTAATAACATATAAATTATCATTGTCACTATTGTAACAAACTTGTATAAACAAACAGTTTATTTCAGCTATGGCAATTCATTATGATTTTTTATAACATAGTGGTATCATGCTGGTAACAATATTCTAGCTAGGAATCTACTAGATGCCTTTATTCTTCACCCCATGTGACAGAGGGCTCTGTCACGGCTTGAGGCACCACGTAATACTCAATCGTTTCCCCCATACAAAGTTCCCCTGTTTGCAGTGGCTAGCTCCCTGTGAGTGCACGCGCAGTTGCGTTAGCCTATGCCCGGGTCATACACGCATACACGAACATTCTACATTTGCTTTTCCCTCTCAGTTTAATATACCAACCGTAATCACACACATACACACATTCATTTATCGTTTTCTGTCTTTTATTTTCCTTATCTTGTCACCGTTCAGTGTATGTTGGAGCGCTCCGTGGTTGTGCTGTTTCGTGCTGTTTTCTGTGGTTGCCGTAGTAATGCTTCCGGGTACTACGGAGGGTGGAAGGGACCAAACCGAGCGTTGGGCTGGGCAGGCTTATGAAGGGCCTGACCCAAAAGCGCGGGTACATTTTAGGGCGGTCCTAGGACGACACCATTTTAAAACAACTGTTTGGAATGTTTTGGCGATTTATTACTGTTTGATATAACAGATATAACGTTATCATTACAGAGGAATGATGAAACAATGATGTATACTATGGAAATGTATGTATATAATCCAATGGTGATTCCTGTTATCTGTATAGTTTGTTACATGTTAATGTTTTGTTGTTGTACAAAGTTGGTACAAGCTGGAGGGTGGGGCTACCCCTATATAAGCTGGCCCAAAGGAAAGGTTTTGGGGGTTTTGGTTTGTTGGTTTTTGGTTGGAGATAGAGTGTATGTATTGTGTGGAAACCTGGAAGTAGCAGGGTGTTGCAGGAAGTGGAGAGTTTTGTGTTAATTCTTGTATATATTTATATTCTTTTTGTGTGTATTTTTACTTTTTGTTCACCTTTTCACGTCTTGCACTTTGGGAGAGCACTATAAATAAAATCTTTTGCACTTACGTGCTGTTGTGGCGGAGCCATCATTTTCCCATTGGGAGTTCTCATAAGAAAAGAGAACCCATTAGAAGCTGCCTCACAAGTGGTGTCAGAAGTGGGATGGCCAGCCGCACAACGCGTAAGAAGGTGCCAATGCCAAAGGCCAGGAGGGTCTTCGGTCCCAAGCAAGACAGGAGAGAGTGGAGGCAGCCTGGGACACCATGGAAGAAGAGGAGGAGGAGTCCAAGGACCGTATGAGCAGCTGGGAGCGCGCCCCAAGTTCCCCTACCCCAGAGCCAGTTCGCCGTCACAAATGCCAGAGGTGGACATGGCAGGTCTGCTGAGGCGTTCATTGATGGCCAGCAACGGAGAGAGGAAGGCTTCCTCCAAGAGCTGCGGGGCCTGAGAGAAACATTCCAGCAGGCTACCCAAGCTGCCGCAGCAACACCAGCAACTACAACGGCTACAAGCCCAAGGCTGGAGCTCCCCACTCCAGCACCTCGACCCCAACATAGAGGCCCAGAGGTAACTCCAATTGCCAGCCATCAGGCAGCATCCCATGGCATCCAGCTGCCAACAACCCACCAACCCTCATCCAGCCTGACGACAGCACCGGGGGAGAGGGTCTATCGCAAGGACCCCAAAGTGCCTCCATATCAGATGGGGGAGGACATTGAGAATTACTTGCTCCGTTTTGAGAGAATTGCCAGGACCTGGCAATGGCCAGAGGAAGAGTGGGCATGCGCCTGGTGCCCCTACTGACAGGCAAGGCACTAGAGGCCTACACAGCCATGGACGAAGTGGGGCTAACGACTATCCGGAGCTGAAACAGGCCCTACTTGAAAATTTGACGTCACACCAGAGACCTACAGACAGCGATTTAGAACGTCCACCACACCAGCAGGAGAAACACCCACCGAGACCTACCACCGCCTCAAGGGACTGTACCGCCGCTGGATCCGGCCCGAGCAGAGGACCAAGGAGGACATCGGCGAGTCCATTGTCTTGGAACAGCTCCTGCACGTCCTGCCCTATGAGACTCGGACCTGGGTTAAGGAGCACGAGCCGGAAACTGGACTGGCAGCAGCCCGATTGGCATTGCAGTATATGAATGCCCGCCGAGGGGGCATGCTGCGATCCCCTTCAGCAAACCCCAGAGGTAACCGGGACTCCACACATACTGAAGGTAACCGTGGAGGGTTGGGGTAATGAAGGCGGAGCGTAAAGACGGTAAAGGTCTGGTATGTTTTTATTGTCAACAGCCAGGCCATAAAGCAAAAGTTTGTCCAGTCCGTAAACCCAAGCTGACAGGGTTCTGCTATGTTCCAAGGGAGGGAGATAGCCTTGGGTGGGAAAATGGTGGGTCGGTTTCTGTCTTTTGTGATGTTGTCTTGAATGGCCAAAATGTAAAAGCCATGCTAGATACTGGCAGCGCTATGTCTCTGGTGAAAAGATGTGGGGAGTACGACAGCAATGTGAATTTTGAGTCTCCAACAGTGATTCAATGTGTACATGGTGATCAGAAGTCTTACCCTGTGGCAGAGGTTACCATGGAGATTAATGGCCAGCTGTATTTGATGAATGTTGGTGTTGTTGATACTTTACCTGCTGATGTGATTCTGGGCAGAGATCTACCCATTCTGCATGAGCTCCTGCAGGAAGGGGGTAAACAGAGCCAAACAACACCAGGATCAGTGATTCATTCTGCCTTTCCTGTAGTTACCCGAGCCCAAAGCGAAAGCTGGTCTGCAACCCCTTCCAGACTTGTGTGATAGTCTGTGCGAGGGGGACCAAGGGGCCAAAGAAGTCGCGTAAGCAACGGCGTGTGGAAAAGTACCTTGGTGCCCCCGTTCCAGAGCTTTCCACTGACAATCTTACGGTGGAGGGATGGGAGGTCCCTCAGAACATTGGGGTGTTGCAGGCAAATGATGAATCTTTGAAATCATTGTTTGATAAAGTGTGTAGCCAGGAGGCCAAATGGGATATTGCCTGTGGGAAACTTTTGTTATTAACAATGGGATTTTGTATGTAAAGGGAGAAGGAGAATCGTTTGGTGGTCCCTATGTGTTGTAGACAACTGCTTTTATATGTTGCTCACACAATCCATGGTCAGGCCACCTAGCACATCAAAAACCTACCTCCGCTTGAGCTCCCGTTTCTTTTGGCCCTCCATGTACACTGACGTAAAATCTTACTGTGCTACATGTCCCGTGTGCCAGAAAACCAAGGTTGTCCGCAGGTCAGACAGAGCCCCTCTGCATCCCCTGCCAGTCATCTCAACCCCCTTCAGACGCATCGCCATGGACATTGTGGGACCCCTGGAGAGGAGCAGTGCAGGCTATCGGTACATCCTGGTCCTGTGTGATTACGCCACTCGGTACCCTGAGGCGTTTCCCCTGAGGTCCATCACCACACCAAAAATAATCAGCGCCTTGGTGCAGATGTTTTCCCGGGTCGGCATTCCTGAGGAGATCCTGACAGACCAGGGCACTAATTTCACGTCTCGGTTGATGAAGCAGCTCCATAATCAGCTGGGCATCAGAGCCATCAAGACCAGCCCATACCACCCCCAGACAGATGGCCTGGTGGAGAGATTCAACCAGACACTGAAGAACATGCTGAGAAGGTTTGTCGGGGACACGGAAAAGACTGGGATAAATGGCTCCCTTTCCTCCTTTTTGCCTACAGAGAAGTGCCTCAGGCATCTACAGGGTTTTCGCCATTCGAACTGGTGTATGGCTGGTCAGTCCAGGGCCACTGGACCTCTTGAAGAAGAGCTGGGAGACCCCAGTGCCCTCCGAGAAGGGGATTGTGGCATACGTCCTACAGATGAGGGACCGGCTGGAGAAATACAGGGAGGAGGCGCAGAGAACCCTCCTGAAGGCGCAGCAGGCCCAGAAGCAGTGGTACGACCAGTATGCACGCAAGAGGAATTCCAGCCAGGGCAAAGGTCCTATTACTCCTCCCTTCAGAGACCAGCAAGCTGTTGGCTAAGTGGCAAGGACCGTACCCAATCACCAGACGGATGGGCCCTGTGACCTATGAGGTACATCATCCGGACAAAGGAAAGGCGAAACAGACCTACCATGTCAACCTCATAAAAGAATGGAAGGAACGGGCAACACCAGAGCGAGCAGCAATGTTTGCATGCAAGGTGGAGGCTGAGGAAAAGGAGGAGGATGATGGAGATTTGGAGGGATGGAGGCAGGAAGCCAAGGTGAACCTGGAGCATTTAGCTGGGGAGCAGATGACTGAGATGCAGCAGGTCTTCAGTGTCGTCCCTACCTTGTTCCAGCAGAAGCCGGGACTGACCAGGTACTGCAGCACACCATTCACTTGAATGACTCCACCCCAGTACGTCAGCGACCGTACCGGGTACCAGAGAGGCTTGTGGAGCCCTAAAGGCGAGATCCGGACAATGATCGACCTGGGTGTGATAGAGCCATCCAAGAGTGAGTGGAGCAGCCCCATTGTAATTGTGCTCAAAAAGGATGGATCTCTCAGGGTGTGCATCGACTTCAGGAAATTGAATGCTGCATCTAAATTTGATGCTTATCCAATGCCCCGTATTGATGACCTCTTAGAACGGATCGGGAAAGCCAACTACATCACCACTCTGGACTTGTGCAAGGGATATTGGCAGGTGCCCTTGGAGCAGAAGTCCAGAGAATACCGCCTTCAGAACTCCCATGGGCCTATATCAATTTACTGCTATGCCTTTTGGACTTCATGGAGCCCCAGCGACCTTCCAGAGGCTCATGGATCAGGTGCTTCAAGGCTGTGAGGATTGCTGTGCTGCTTATTTGGATGATGTGGTCATCTACAGCAACACCTGGGACGAACATCTCCAGCACCTCTGCCGTGTCTTGGGCAAGATCCATGAGGCCGGGCTGACACTGAACCAGCAGAAGTGTGAGTGGGCCAGGCAAGAAACCCGATACCAGCTACGTACTGGGGAGAGGAAATTAAGCCGCAGGTGGACAAAATTGAGGCCATCCAGAACAGCCCACGACCAAGAACTAAAAAACAGGTGAGGTCATTCTTGGGACTGGTGGGATGGTACCCGAAGGTTTGTTCCCATTTCTCATCAGTGGCGGCACCGCTAACAGGCCTTCTCACCAAAACTGCCAGAAACCCTGTACCCTGGGACAGTGCCTGTGAAGAGGCATTTAGAGCTCTAAAGGCCCATCTCTGTTCAGCACCAGTCCTCCAGAGCCCTGATTTTACCAAGCGATTCTTGGTACAGGTGGATGCCTCTGCAGCCGGAGTTGGAGCTGTCCTGGCACAGGGGGAACCAGGTGAACGACCTGTGCTGTACCTGAGCCGGAAGCTCCTCCCAAGAGTAAGGTACTCCACCATAGAGAAGGAGTGTCTGGCCATAAAGTGGGCACTGGACAGCCTGAAGTATTATTTGCTGGGCCGGGAGTTTGACCTACACACTGACCACCGGGCTCTAACCTGGATTCAGACCATGAAGGACAACAATGCCAGAGTGACACGGTGGTATCTGGCACTTCAGCCTTTCAAGTTTGTGGTCCGCCATCAAGCCGGGAAACAGAATGTGACAGCGGATTACCTGTCCCGCTTGCCGAGCCTCTGCAAGCTTGGAGAGGGGAAGGATGATGTGACAGAGGGCTCTGTCACGGCTTGCGGCACCACGTAATACTCAATCGTTTTCCCCCCATACAAAGTTCCCCTGTTTGCAGTGGCTAGCTCCTGTGAGTGCACGCGCAGTTGCGTTAGCCTATGCCCGGGTCATACACGCATACACGAACATTCTACATTTGCTTTTCCCTCTCAGTTTAATATACCAACCGTAATCACACACATACACACATTCATTTATCGTTTTCTGTCTTTTATTTTCCTTATCTTGTCACCGTTCAGTGTATGTTGAGCGCTCCGTGGTTGTGCTGTTTCGTGCTGTTTTCTGTGGTTGCCGTAGTAATGCTTCCGGGTACTACGGAGGGTGGAAGGACCAAACCGAGCGTTGGGCTGGGCAGGCTTATGAAGGGCCTGACCCAAAAGCGGGTACATTTTAGGGCGGTCCTAGGACGACACCATTTTAAAACAACTGTTTGGAATGTTTTGGCGATTTATTACTGTTTGATATAACAGATATAACGTTATCATTACAGAGGAATGATGAAACAATGATGTATACTATGGAAATGTATGTATATAATCCAATGGTGATTCCTGTTATCTGTATAGTTTGTTACATGTTAATGTTTTGTTGTTGTACAAAGTTGGTACAAGCTGGAGGGGTGGGGCTACCCCTATATAAGCTGGCCCAAAGGAAAGGTTTTGGGGGTTTTGGTTTGTTGGTTTTGGTTGGAGATAGAGTGTATGTATTGTGTGGAAACCTGGAAGTAGCAGGGTGTTGCAGGAAGTGGAGAGTTTTGTGTTAATTCTTGTATATATTTATATTCTTTTGTGTGTATTTTTACTTTTGTTCACCTTTTCACGTCTTGCACTTTGGGAGAGCACTATAAATAAAATCTTTTGCACTTACGTGCTGTTGTGGGGAGCCATCATTTCCCATTGGGAGTTCTCATAAGAAAAGAGAACCCATTAGAAGCTGCCTCACAAGTGGTGTCAGAAGTGGGATGGCCAGCCGCACAACGCGTAAGAAGGTGCCAATGCCAAAGGCCAGGAGGGTCTTCGGTCCCAAGCAAGACAGGAGAGAGTGGAGGCAGCCTGGGACACCATGGAAGAAGAGGAGGAGGAGTCCAAAGGACCGTATGAGCAGCTGGGAGCGCGCCCCAAGTTCCCCTACCCCAGAGCCAGTTCGCCGTCACAAATGCCAGAGGTGGACATGGCAGGTCTGCTGAGGCGTTCATTGATGGCCAGCAACGGAGAGAGGAAGGCTTCCTCCAAGAGCTGCGGGGCCTGAGAGAAACATTCCAGCAGGCTACCCAAGCTGCCGCAGCAACACCAGCAACTACAACGCTACAAGCCCAAGGCTGGAGCTCCCCACTCCAGCACCTCGACCCCAACATAGAGGCCCAGAGGTAACTCCAATTGCCAGCCATCAGGCAGCATCCCATGGCATCCAGCTGCCAACAACCCACCAACCTCATCCAGCCTGACGACAGCACCGGGGAGAGGGTCTATCGCAAGACCCCAAAGTGCCTCCATATCAGATGGGGGAGGACATTGAGAATTACTTGCTCCGTTTTGAGAGAATTGCCAGGACCTGGCAATGGCCAGAGGAAGAGGGCATGCCGCCTGGTGCCCCTACTGACAGGCAAGGCACTAGAGGCCTACACAGCCATGGACGAAGTGGGGGCTAACGACTATCCGGAGCTGAAACAGGCCCTACTTGAAAAATTTGACGTCACACCAGAGACCTACAGACAGCGATTTAGAACGTCCACCACACCAGCAGGAGAAACACCCACCGAGACCTACCACCGCCTCAAGGGACTGTACCGCCGCTGGATCCGGCCCGAGCAGAGGACCAAGGAGGACATCGCGAGTCCATTGTCTTGGAACAGCTCCTGCACGTCCTGCCCTATGAGACTCGGACCTGGGTTAAGGAGCACGAGCCGGAAACTGACTGGCAGCAGCCCGATTGGCATTGCAGTATATGAATGCCCGCCGAGGGGGCATGCTGCGATCCCCTTCAGCAAACCCCAGAGGTAACCGGGACTCCACACATACTGAAGGTAACCGTGGAGGGGTTGGGGGTAATGAAGGCGGAGCGTAAAGACGGTAAAGGTCTGGTATGTTTTATTGTCAACAGCCAGGCCATAAAGCAAAAGTTTGTCCAGTCCGTAAACCCAAGCTGACAGGGTTCTGCTATGTTCCAAGGGAGGAGATAGCCTTGGGTGGGAAAATGGTGGGTCGGTTTCTGTCTTTTGTGATGTTGTCTTGAATGGCCAAAATGTAAAAGCCATGCTAGATACTGGCAGCGCTATGTCTCTGGTGAAAAGATGTGGGAGTACGACAGCAATGTGAATTTTGAGTCTCCAACAGTGATTCAATGTGTACATGGTGATCAGAAGTCTTACCCTGTGGCAGAGGTTACCATGGAGATTAATGGCCAGCTGTATTTGATGAATGTTGGTGTTGTTGATACTTTACCTGCTGATGTGATTCTGGGCAGAGATCTACCCATTCTGCATGAGCTCCTGCAGGAAGGGGGTAAACAGAGCCAAACAACACCAGGATCAGTGATTCATTCTGCCTTTCCTGTAGTTACCCGAGCCCAAGCGAAAGCTGGTCTGCAACCCCTTCCAGACTTGTGTGATAGTCTGTGCGAGGGGGGGACCAAGGGGCCAAAGAAGTCGCGTAAGCAACGACGTGTGGAAAAGTACCTTGGTGCCCCCGTTCCAGAGCTTTCCACTGACAATCTTACGGTGGAGGGATGGGAGGTCCCTCAGAACATTGGGGTGTTGCAGGCAAATGATGAATCTTTGAAATCATTGTTTGATAAAGTGTGTAGCCAGGAGGCCAAATGGGATATTGCCTGTGGGGAAACTTTTGTTATTAACAATGGGATTTTGTATGTAAAAGGGGAGAAGGAGAATCGTTTGGTGGTCCCTATGTGTTGTAGACAACTGCTTTTATATGTTGCTCACACAATCCCATGGTCAGGCCACCTAGCACATAAAAACCTACCTCCGCTTGAGCTCCCGTTTCTTTGGCCCTCCATGTACACTGACGTAAAATCTTACTGTGCTACATGTCCCGTGCCAGAAAACCAAGGTTGTCCGCAGGTCAGACAGAGCCCCTCTGCATCCCCCTGCCAGTCATCTCAACCCCTTCAGACGCATCGCCATGGACATTGTGGGACCCTGGAGAGGAGCAGTGCAGGCTATCGGTACATCCTGGTCCTGTGTGATTACGCCACTCGGTACCCTGAGGCGTTTCCCCTGAGGTCCATCACCACACCAAAAATAATCAGCGCCTTGGTGCAGATGTTTTCCCGGGTCGGCATTCCTGAGGAGATCCTGACAGACCAGGGCACTAATTTCACGTCTCGGTTGATGAAGCAGCTCCATAATCAGCTGGGCATCAGAGCCATCAAGACCAGCCCCATACCACCCCAGACAGATGGCCTGGTGGAGAGATTCAACCAGACACTGAAGAACATGCTGAGAAGGTTTGTCGGGGACACGGGAAAAGACTGGGATAAATGGCTCCCTTTCCTCCTTTTTGCCTACAGAGAAGTGCCTCAGGCATCTACAGGGTTTTCGCCATTCGAACTGGTGTATGGCTGGTCAGTCCAGGGGCCACTGGACCTCTTGAAGAAGAGCTGGGAGACCCCAGTGCCCTCCGAGAAGGGGATTGTGGCATACGTCCCTACAGATGAGGGACCGGCTGGAGAAATACAGGGAGGAGGCGCAGAGAAACCTCCTGAAGGCGCAGCAGGCCCAGAAGCAGTGGTACGACCAGTATGCACGCAAGAGGGAATTCCAGCCAGGGCAAAAGGTCCTATTACTCCTCCCTTCAGAGACCAGCAAGCTGTTGGCTAAGTGGCAAGGACCGTACCCAATCACCAGACGGATGGGCCCTGTGACCTATGAGGTACATCATCCGGACAAAGGAAAGGCGAAACAGACCTACCATGTCAACCTCATAAAAGAATGGAAGGAACGGGCAACACCAGAGCGAGCAGCAATGTTTGCATGCAAGGTGGAGGCTGAGGAAAAGGAGGAGGATGATGGAGATTTGGAGGGATGGAGGCAGGAAGCCAAGGTGAACCTGGAGCATTTAGCTGGGGAGCAGATGACTGAGATGCAGCAGGTCTTCAGTGTCGTCCCTACCTTGTTCCAGCAGAAGCCGGGACTGACCCAGGTACTGCAGCACACCATTCACTTGAATGACTCCACCCCAGTACGTCAGCGACCGCATCGGGTACCAGAGAGGCTTGTGGAGCCCCTAAAGGCCGAGATCCGGACAATGATCGACCTGGGTGTGATAGAGCCATCCAAGAGTGAGTGGAGCAGCCCCATTGTAATTGTGCTCAAAAAGGATGGATCTCTCAGGTGTGCATCGACTTCAGGAAATTGAATGCTGCATCTAAATTTGATGCTTATCCAATGCCCCGTATTGATGACCTCTTAGAACGGATCGGAAAGCCAACTACATCACCACTCTGGACTTGTGCAAGGGATATTGGCAGGTGCCCTTGGAGCAGAAGTCCAGAGAATACACCGCCTTCAGAACTCCCATGGGCCTATATCAATTTACTGCTATGCCTTTTGGACTTCATGGAGCCCCAGCGACCTTCCAGAGGCTCATGGATCAGGTGCTTCAAGGCTGTGAGGATTGCTGTGCTGCTTATTTGGATGATGTGGTCATCTACAGCAACACCTGGGACGAACATCTCCAGCACCTCTGCCGTGTCTTGGGCAAGATCCATGAGGCCGGGCTGACACTGAACCAGCAGAAGTGTGAGTGGGCCAGGCAAGAAACCCGATACCTTGGCTACGTACTGGGGGAGAGGGGAAATTAAGCCGCAGGTGGACAAAATTGAGGCCATCCAGAACAGCCCACGACCAAGAACTAAAAACAGGTGAGGTCATTCTTGGGACTGGTGGGATGGTACCGAAGGTTTGTCCCCATTTCTCATCAGTGGCGGCACCGCTAACAGGCCTTCTCACCAAAACTGCCAGAAACCCTGTACCCTGGGACAGTGCCTGTGAAGAGGCATTTAGAGCTCTAAAGGCCCATCTCTGTTCAGCACCAGTCCTCCAGAGCCCTGATTTTACCAAGCGATTCTTGGTACAGGTGGATGCCTCTGCAGCCGGAGTTGGAGCTGTCCTGGCACAGGGGAACCAGGTGAGGAACGACCTGTGCTGTACCTGAGCCGGAAGCTCCTCCCAAGAGAGGTAAGGTACTCCACCATAGAGAAGGAGTGTCTGGCCATAAAGTGGGCACTGGACAGCCTGAAGTATTATTTGCTGGGCCGGGAGTTTGACCTACACACTGACCACCGGGCTCTAACCTGATTCAGACCATGAAGGACAACAATGCCAGAGTGACACGGTGGTATCTGGCACTTCAGCCTTTCAAGTTTGTGGTCCGCCATCAAGCCGGGAAACAGAATGTGACAGCGGATTACCTGTCCCGCTTGCCGAGCCTCTGCAAGCTTGGAGAGGGGAAGGATGATGTGACAGAGGGCTCTGTCACGGCTTGCGGCACCACGTAATACTCAATCGTTTTCCCCCATACAAAGTTCCCCTGTTTGCAGTGGCTAGCTCCCTGTGAGTGCACGCGCAGTTGCGTTAGCCTATGCCGGGTCATACACGCACACGAACATTCTACATTTGCTTTTCCCTCTCAGTTTAATATACCAACCGTAATCACACACATACACACATTCATTTATCGTTTTCTGTCTTTTATTTTCCTTATCTTGTCACCGTTCAGTGTATGTTGGAGCGCTCCGTGGTTGTGCTGTTTCGTGCTGTTTTCTGTGGTTGCCGTAGTAATGCTTCCGGGTACTACGGAGGGTGGAAGGGACCAAACCGAGCGTTGGGCTGGGCAGGCTTATGAAGGGCCTGACCCAAAAGCTGGTACATTTTAGGGCGGTCCTAGGACGACACCATTTTAAAACAACTGTTTGGAATGTTTTGGCGATTTATTACTGTTTGATATAACAGATATAACGTTATCATTACAGAGGAATGATGAAACAATGATGTATACTATGGAAATGTATGTATATAATCCAATGGTGATTCCTGTTATCTGTATAGTTTGTTACATGTTAATGTTTTGTTGTTGTACAAAGTTGGTACAAGCTGGAGGGGTGGGGCTACCCCTATATAAGCTGGCCCAAAGGAAAGGTTTTGGGGGGTTTTGGTTTGTTGGTTTTTGGTTGGAGATAGAGTGTATGTATTGTGTGGAAACCTGGAAGTAGCAGGGTGTTGCAGGAAGTGGAGAGTTTTGTGTTAATTCTTGTATATATTTATATTCTTTTTGTGTGTATTTTTACTTTTTGTTCACCTTTTCACGTCTTGCACTTTGGGAGAGCACTATAAATAAAATCTTTTGCACTTACGTGCTGTTGTGGCGGAGCCATCATTTTTTTCCCATTGGGAGTTCTCATAAGAAAAGAGAACCCATTAGAAGCTGCCTCACACCCCACCTTGCTGTGCTTTCTATTGATTTAGCCTATACCATTTGCAGCACACTGTCTATGGTAATCCTCAATAGGCAGATAAACTGTAGCAGATGTTTTGTTTTTGAAGTTCCATTGCCTGTCTCATAGTCAGAGGACATTTTCTGAAAACTCTGTAAAAGTGAAACATTTTTTGCTGCATGTCATATCACATTTCCATGGAATACAGTGAATACTTCTCTACTGAGTAACTGGGATGAAAGTCAACATCTTTAGTGAGATGAAAGTCATTACACATTCACACTTTTCACACCCCAGGGGGTTTGTGTTGCCAGGTCAGCCAAAGAACTCCATTATACCGTGATATTTTGAGATGTCTGTAGCATTTCAGGTTGAATTGGATGTGCAAAAGTGACACTAATATCTTGCGGGCACGTTTTTCCCACACATCCCTGACACCTGTAATGAGGATGTATCTGTCAGACACTGACATGAACATGGCTTTGGCTTAACAGCACTTTAAAACGTATTGCTGCTCTAGCACATGAATCACCGGCTGGGAATGATCAGTCAGTCCATGGCTGGAGTATGTGACACATGATCATGCAGCCACGGTTCAAAGGTGTGAGCTTGGCTCAGGAGTCAGCTTGGTACAGTAGAGATCAGGCTCATCCTGTTTCCTGAGAATTACAGTCAGCATGTCGGGGATAGGTTGAGCCCAATTTTAACAGGATCACTGTTTAACTCTGAAATTCACATGAGAGATACCCTGGTTTATAGACACATTTATATATTTTCCATTTTTAAGAGTCCAATGTCAAATTAAGTTAAGAAATGTAAACCAGGAATTGAAGAACCTAAAAATATGCTGTAAATCAGTTTTGTACATGATGTATTCTAAAATAAGCAAGCCAAGGAAATTGAGACAGGTCTCATTCTGCATTTATTTCAAGAGAGATAAATAATGTTCCAAACATCCAGTAAATGAGCACATACAACTTAAAAAATGTTCTACATATTTAGATTGGGTGCATAAAAGCATTGATTAATTTTAAAATGATTCATTTTAAAATATTTGGAGTAGTTTCTGACCAAGTTAAAACTGGAGTTGAAGGCTCATATGGGTCAAAGTTAGTTATGGGTAGCTCGTACCATAACATTACCAGTTTAAGAAAATTTATGAATAATTACCTTTTTCAATGTAATGCATTTTTCTCTGTTCTTAATATAGTTTCAACAATTTAAAGATTTTAAAGCTATTGATGTGTTCATTATTTGGTTGCAGGACCTCTGGGTTTCATTTTGAACACATTACCACTATTGGTAATAACTTGTCTAAATGATCTGGATTGAATCTTATGCTTAAAAATTCTGTTAAGAACTCAGGCAGCTTATCAAGCTATAAATTCAATAACGATGTGTTTCTTTTTTCGTTCTGCAGCTTGATGTTTTGGACTAACTGGAATGAACAGAACCCCAGCATCATAAGGTCCACTCTGACTGGAAACAACATGCAGATTATTGTTAGCATGGACATTCTTACACCCAATGGACTGACCATTGACTACAAAGCAGAAAAACTCTATTTCTCTGATGGAAGTCTTGGGAAAATTGAAAGATGTGAATATGATGGATCACACAGATATGTGAGTAAATACAGTTAAAAAGGCCACTGTGTATTAGCAACACCTAAGAAATGCTGCAATGTAAATTTTATTATTTCAAAGTTCTTTCCAGATTTTTACTGTTTTATTTTTTAATGTACCTCCAGCATGTGAATTTAAGTATATGCTATTTTTGTTTTTAATGAGAAAGATGGTTTAGCTAAAGGAATCATCATAAAACCTGATAAGGACACATTTGTATAATTACATCTGCATTTCACATTCAGTATTAAATCATGTAGAAATGTTATCAATATGTCATATAATATAATATAATGATGAATCTATTTGGCTAATATGCTGGTTGCATTTCATTTTCACAATGCATTTCAGCAAAATGAGTGATTGATGCTCTCCTCTGATCATTTTAGGTCTGACATAATAACATTATTCTCATAATTTCATCAGCTATACATTTGTGTGCAATCTTTTGCAAGTTCTGTTATATCCCTTATCTTAAATAAATGACACATCTTCATCAGGTCATTGCACTGTAAAACAAAACAGTGGCCTATCGAGGCTTTAGTCTTATTGCAGAGTCAAATGTGATGACAGAATTAAGACCTTAAATCATCAAGCATAAAAATAACCCAGAAACAACCCCGTCATAACCAAGAATTTTGTGCCTTGAATTCCTTAGTTTTAAAAATTTGAACCTGTCACAGCTTCTTCGAAATAGGGTCGAACCATCACAATAAGTTAATCTTGAGCCAGCTTGAGTAGACATTGGTCTCATAGGCAGGAGTCTCATCCCACTCCAATTTAATGGAGCTAATAAAGACTCACTTTAATACTGGCCTTAGACTGGCCTGTCAACCTTCCAATTAAAATGTGAAAATTGAGCTGAGCAACTGAGCATCAACAAAGCAGTAGGTGGTATACCAATTTCTAATAATAATATGGCACCCATGCGATACTGGAGTGGTGGTGTTGAAATGGCCCCTTGGAAGGACAGGTTCCTGCACTGGGAGTGGCATAATAGCTTGACAGCAGCCTTACAACATTTTCACTTCATGTGCATAGATTAACTGAGAGGGGGACAGCAAATCTCTCACTTCTTATTTCAATGACTCTTGTTGTCTATCACACCTCTCTCAGAGGTTTATTGTGCTATTAATGACTCCACCACATTGTGAATTTTGTAGCTTCAGTTGAAAGTATTGGTGCTGAAAATTAAAGCAGTGTGTTCATTGCCCTGATGCTAGTCTGGAAATAATTTTACTCAGGAACTCAGATCTCTCAAAAGGTGTACTTTTTGATATTGTCAACTGTTGTGTCACAGTCCATCAGATAATACATGAGTTTAGCATCAGTGATACATTTAGAAATGTGATGATTGTACAATACCTCAGGATGCCATGGTACTACAAACATTTGCAAGGGTCTGTTCACTTTTGTGACAAGACCAAGCAATTCCGAAGTATGTTAAAGCATAGTGATACACCATATAACAGTTTCTGTACAATGTAACACTTGTTATGATCCTTTGGAATTTCAAATTTACTGTGTATGTGTACAGGAACATATGCACTTTGCATTCATTTTATTTAGGTACAGTATATGCCCTTTATCTGTATTCAGTTGCTTCAACCACGTTTACCTATGTCATAAAAATAGCAAAGATATTTTAGTCTGGTATTTCAATGGTATTGAGTCTTTCAAGGCCATACAAATTGTCAATGCTAGGGCAGAAGCCTACTGTCAGGGACAGCTTCCCCAGACCTGTCAGTTAGCACTTTGTAGTTGAATCTAAAGTCAGTGCAGTATGACATTGACTCTAATAGCCTTTGAATGTTGTGCAATAGATAAGGTTGCAGGGTAAAAGCAGTCTAGTGCCATGTCCATTGCTTTGAACCAAGAAGGTGCTTTTGACTTAAGGAGGCACTATAAAACCTTTTATGTGACAGTTCCTGACAGCTCTGAAATTATAATGCCAAGGTAGGAGATTGGTTTTATTTGGCATAGTTGATCCCTTCATTTGAACTCCTTCAGCTATGTACACTGGTAGAATTAGTGTTGCAAAAAAGACTTATCAGTGAAAGGGACAGTGTGAGGGACATGTTTGCAGTGTATTAGAAACATGGATTACCCGTGGAGTGTATCATCACAGAATGCGGTATCCTGTCCTTTTACGTATGATGCCCATAAGTATGTGGCATTCAAGATTTTGTTCCTTAAAAGCAGATCCTCAGCTACTGAACTTCAGTAACTACAACACTTCATATATGATGTGCACTATACTGCACTGTAAATGTCTGAGGCTGAAGCAGCTAAGGAATCAGAGTTAGTGCAAGTGCTCAAATACTATGAATGATTTGTTGCTCACAATAAGACTTGCAGATGTAAACGGAACGGTGTGTACTTTTTCAACCACTGTACAATAAAGCTGACCTTGTTTACAAGGTTTTTTTTCATCAGATTCATGATGTATTTTTTCATCACTCCAAATAAAAGAAATTCAAATAATCCTATTCAGGCAACCTTAAAACATAGTCTGATATTTTTGGATTAAAGCTTAGTGTCTTTGCTGATTTAGTTTCATTCTGCATAGTTCAGGCAGATTTTCTGTCTGTTTATTATTTGTATGAGCTGAATATGTCATTCAGTTAAAAACCTTTCCATGGAGACCTACATTTTTTGTGCTATTAGTAATCTTGAACATCAGCATATCTCTCTCTTTTGGTTTGATAGTACATTTTCATCACTGAATGTAGCAAATAATCATACATCTGAAATTGCACATCTTATAATTACTTGTGAAATATGAAATCAAACAAAACAGATTTTGCTGGGAGCTTGTTTTTCAGGTAATTTTAATTTTATTTAAATAATACTTATTTTTACTAATGGTGAAAATGATTTCTGCAAACAAACTTTAACTGCTTTTCTTCTTTTTTCCAACCATAGGTCATTGTGAAGTCAGGGCCAGGAACCTTTTTCGGGCTGGCTATTTATGGAGACTTCATCTTTTGGTCAGACTGGGTGCGGAGAGCCATACTACGTGCCAATAAGTACACAGGTGGTGACATGAAAGTGCTCCGAGCAGACATTCCTCACCAGCCAATGGGAATAGTTGCTGTTGCCAATGACACAAATAGCTGTGAGTATTCATTTTTATTGCATACTCGAATGTAGACCTTGTGTGTGTGTGTGTGTGTGTGTGTGTGTGTGTGTGTGTATTTTATGTATTCATTTTACATTTTACTTTGTATTTGTCCATGTGGTAATTTGACAGGCGTCTTTGTGAATCCACCTTCCATCTTTCCCTGAGCAATTTATACAGAGTAATTACAGCAGCATGTAGGGTAATTGGAGTGCTTTTGATGTTTTGGGAACATTGGGAATGACAAATTAGCCATTTGCGTGGGCAGAGGCTCGGACTGCAAAATCAGGGTAACAAGTAGCCCATATTAGAAGGCAGAATGAATTCTTTATAGATATAAAAAGCAGGCTATTTGGAGATAGGTTTAAGACATTCCCTCCACTTTGTGTTTATGATTTTGCCATGGCTGCTGTGAACAGCAAATCATGCCAGGCTCCCATTTAGCTAGGACAGATACCATTCAGTCAAACCAGTCTGAGACACTTTGTCTACATTCGGATGCCAGTTATAGATCTCACCAAGAGATGAAAGTATCAGTTTTGTTTTTGTGGATTTTCAGTGCTGTGAATTTCATTTCTTTTGAATTATTAATGATGAATGCAGGTCTGTACACTGAGTCAAGGCTCACCAACTTATTTCAGGAAGATTCCCAGTATTTTTGGTAGCTCATGCAATCACTATGGAGGCTATCCTGGAGTGCACTCAGCACAACTTTAGCACTTTTCTGATGTCTTGTGCAGCTTTTCTATGTCTATTTGTATTCTGAAACAATATGTTTACATATGCCTAGGAAACGTACATGCTTACGTTGGAGATTCATACAAATTGGAGCATTTCATTAAATTACTCTCTAAAAGCAGTCTGCCATTGGCAAAATTCAAATCAATTTAGTCAATTCTTCAGCTATAAGACCTAAAAACCTGAATTATGCGCTCCTCTGTCAGATTTTAATGTTATTTGTTTCTGTCATTACCAAATTTTATCAGTTGCACAAACTGTAACTCACTTGTGTGGATGCTCAATACCAGCTCAAACCAGAAATGAAAGAATATGGACAGTACTCCAAAAGCATTGATACCTACATATTTGAAATGCAACGATACATTTCGGCTGTTACTCTTCCTCAGTCCACACACCTCAAATAAATACATATAATCACTAAAGCTTTTGGAATACTGGTCAGTTTTCCTGTAACTTTTTGATCTTATGAACAATAAGACATAGTTGAACTGACAAAAATATCAAGGCAGTGAGATTGCATGGATTATTGAGTTGAAGCACAACTTATTTTGCATTTGGTAGAAATATTACATGGATTATTGTGCTGAATGGACATTTTTGTTGAACCATTTCTTCAGTGAAAAAAGTGATCACTGTCTGTCTAGGCATAGGTGTGCTTAAAGGACAGACATCTAGGTTGAGTACCTATGTGAATGGTTGAGGTATTTATTCATTCATTCATCCATCCATCCATCCATCCATCCATCCATCCATCCATCCATCCATTCATTCATTCATTCATTCATTCCATCCTTCCTTCCTTCCTTCCTTCCTTCCTTCCTTAGTGTGAGCAAATGGGCTGTCAGGCAGGCTACACCAGGGGAAGCACATCACAGAGCTGACAGGCTTTTACCGAGCTCCCTGGTTTCCAGAGACGTGTTGTGTTAATTTAGGTTACATCGTTGAACTTATAAAGTTACAGCCCACCAAATTCCTCCTCTGGTTTCTGTGCTGCCCGTCAGGGTGCTACTTAATGACAAATAGCCCAGGCCTTCCATTTTCACCAGTATGAAAGGCACAAAGGGGGAAAAGTTATCTGTAATTATTATTAAAGAGTAGAACAATCATTTTAATGTTCCCAAAATCAATAGCACTACACAGGCAGACATTATGTTAGCTGCAACAATGCCAATGATGCTGATGTCCAGTAATTTGACATTTTTGTATTATCCATCTGTTCATACAATGTTTTGTCAATAATAGACCTCCCCATACATTTTAACTGTTGAGGTATTGTACCAGTTTAAAATATGCATAAAAAAACATTTTCCTCAACCGAAACAAATTGTGTGCTCTCCATAAACTGAGCCTTTTCTGCTTTTATCTTTTTACTTTAGCTATGAAGAAGTATGGTGATATAATGAGAAAAGGCTAAACAAATCATGCAAGTTGTACTTCTAAAAATGCATTGACTCTTGGGTAACCAATCTCCTGATCCAACCATCAATCGCTTTTTAAAACTACAGATTACAACGTGTGTTTCTATCAGCCCATAGCTGGAAATGACCATTTTGATTTCATTTCATCATATTTGTTATTCATAACATTTTTCTAGCATTGTATAATACTGCCAACAGTCTCTTACCAGCCTTTCATTTGAACCAGTGCAATATTGAGAAAGAAAAATGGGTAAAATAGACATCTAAAAGATGGCAAATCCTCCTCTCAAGCTATGACCCTGAGCAGTCTGTTTTGAGTTCCAAAATGCATTTGTGTCACAGACTGGCTTCTTCTTATTCCAGTCAGTTTTTTTCTTCTTCTTTTTTATTTCTTCAAAATGACAGCCGTTTGTGTATTTGACCAATATATGGGGCCAGCAGGCATTATCTGGAAGCAGCTTAGCTGCTCTCCATTTCTGAGACGTAAACATTATTAGTGTGAGCTCATTCAGGGTTGGGGACTGCATGGGGACAGGCCTGTCCCCAGTGCCACCCGGCTGCTATCTGAGCTGAGCAGCTGACTTCATCAGCAGCATTGGAACATTCAGTGTTTGCCCTGCCTGATCTTCGTGGCTTTCAATGAAGGCCTGGCAGTTGGATGCAAAATTTCTCATTGCTGTTGTTACCGTCATTTTTCTGCCTGACAGTTCCAGTAGTTGAAACTCAATGCTAAATACAAAAAATGTGCAAATTTTAAGTAATAAAGTTTTTCAGAATTTACTTTACCCCATTGAGTATTTCAAATTTGCTGTTTTTGTTTCTGGAAAGAAGAAAGTATGCAATTTTTTGTAAAAGTTAAGGCTTCCCTTTACCTTGAAAAATTATATTTGTCATATTTATTTCATTTATTTAATTTTATGATTGTCCTTGACAAATACAATGTGTACTTGTCAAAACTGCCGTAATTGAGCTAAAACTGTTCAAAATAGAGCTTTTTAGGCAAGGAATCTGAAGCTTAAGAGCTTGGTTGCCATTGGTAACATAAAAATGGCTGGTGATTGTCTTCACAGTGTCTTGTTAGGCTGTGGTTACTTATTCTGAAGTGTTGTCTCCATGCCTAAAATTTTTGCTGCCTAAATATGCTAAATTTTAAGTCTATGTTTATATATCATGACAAATATGACTATACTGGAGAGAAAATGAAAAAGCAGCAAAAGTAGACGAGGAGACCTCATTTATCAGGGTGACCTGTTTTTACTTTTTATGTAAAATGGTTAATCTACAAAAATATGAAATTACAAAAAGTAACAAAAGGAGGGAAATGGTATTGTGGCTTGAGTGATGGTGGTGAAAGGCAGTATAAATGAAAAGTGAAGAAAAAAGGTTTAAGGCACTGTAAAGAACTGTACAGCAAAGGATAAAATTACACCTTCCTCATGGAGCAACAGAGTGCCTTGGAACTTTTTATTCTACTTTATTGTTAGACATTATTGTAAAAAAATAATCAAACTGGTACATTTATTTTAAATAGCTTGCATTCCTTATCTATGCAAGATGAAAAAGTTTTTTTTAAAAAAGAATTCTTTAGTCATTTTAATGAGTTACTAATTATTATTTATTTTATGTTTCATGTATTCATGTGGTGAGTTTTATCAGCAGGTCTAAACCTTGCTCTCATATTGCGATTTACAAAAGCGTTCGAAAACGAAAATATAATTCCTACAAATAAGGCATGATTTGGTTTACAATCGGTCATTTGTTGTATGAGAAAGCCTTTCCAAATAATGTCTTTTCTGGAAATGTCTGTGAGAAGTTAAAGTGAAACACCCACTACTCCACCCACGACATGAAAGAATGTATGTGATTCACAGAACCTCAGTATCTACTCAAGGTGTGCAGATGTGGACATCCAAATGATGCAAAATCCAAATGGTGCACAATGTGTCTTAATTTGGCTAGATTAAAATACATGGAACATAAAAAATAACTAAGCAATGCATGAAACACATGTTTTTACTGTGGCTAGACCAAGGTTTGAACCACCAACTTCGGGGGCTCATGCATTTGCCTTAACCATTACATTAGCTGTATATGTCATTCAAAGGGATTAGTAAATCGCAGAATGAATTAGTAAATTGTTAAAACCTCTTTTTTCCCAGCTTGCCCTTCAGGGCTTCCGTACTTATCAAATGGCATTCAAATACATCATATACCTTTCTATTGACTTTTATGATGCATCTGTCTCAGCACTGGTATCTCGAGTCCCAGGTACATTAAATCTCCAAGTATTGTTCAGTCCCAACAAAGAATGCCTAACAGACCTCCATTTCATAAACCTGAAGCTCTTACCTACAAAAATAGGCACAAATCTGCTAACCTAAGAATAAAACTAATTTAGGGAAAAAAAATAGTGCAATATTTGCAGTAGCATTTCCCAGGGAACCTCATCTGTACTGTTTTACAGCTTAGGCACTGTGCAGCCATCTGAGTCTCAGCCATGTGTGCTGGGAGATGTTGCCCTGGTACCCGTCTCAGCCATGTGTACTGGGAGATGACATGGTGAAGGTCCTTTAAAATAAAATAAACTGAAAACATGAATGCTAAATACAAAAGCCCAGTGATAAGTAAAGATATTCATAGCAGTAGTTTTCAGTGACAATATCAGTGAACAATTAGTAGGTCTATGTGAATTCATTTTAATGTGTGTGTGTATGTATATGTGTGTGTGTGTAAAGAACATGAAAGTACTATGTTTAGTGACAATTCATTCATTGTAGGGTCAGCAAAAAAAAAGTACAATTCTTTGTTTGAACATTTCATTACAAGTTATTTCTTGAAACAATGATACAAAACATTTACAGTGGTTGATATATTCTGTTTGATGTGATATGATGTGTTTGTTCTAGTGCAGTATTTTCAGTTTAGCTTTGCATACAACATACACTATTTTATTTATTTATTTTTTTATGTTGTGAACATCTGTAAGAATATAAATTAGAATACATTAATAAAAGCTATAAGAATGCTGCAGACTCTTACTGTCCTGCTTTGCAGGTGAGTTGTCACCTTGTAAAGCAATGAATGGGGGCTGTGATGACCTTTGCCTGCTGACCCCATATGGCACAATAAACTGCAGCTGCAGAGGAGAGCGCGTGCTCCTGGAGGATAACAGATGTGTGTGTAAGTCCAGCAGGATTCACAATTCCCTGCCCTTCTCTTTCTTCCAGTTTCAGTGGCTCAAATGTAATGATGTTGATCCAGACATGCATTCCAAATGAGAGTAGTCCAAGGGGAAGATTCTTATGTGTAAGAAGCTCAAACTAGACCTAAAAGAGCTTGAATCTTAGTTTGAATCTTATAAGTTAAACATTTTTTCAAGAAAAATATGAAAATTTGATGGGTTGCACTTTCTGTATTCTTGTATTGTTGATGTGACCATTGCTATTTCTTTTAAAACCAGTAAAAAAGGAATCAATAAACAATTGATTACTCAAATCAATCGGCAAAACAGAAGCTTTAAAAAATAACATACCCATTTGGTAGGCATATGTTTTCTTTGTGTTTCCCACTGCTGGCCGTCCTATGTCTGGGATGAGAGTTATAAACAGACCAGTTACAGTGTTGAGGAAACATGGACTGATGTTATAAGTGAGATATATTTCAGTGATAGAATGAACCCCAGACAGAATCAGGGTTTTGCTACCTAAACTGAAAACATAGCCTTTAGCACAGGCAGAAGTGATACAAAATGAGATGTTCTGTTCTGAGACAGCCAGAGGAAGCATATATTACCTTTTGGGCTGGGGAACTATGCAAAACAAAGGTGAGGGGAATACTTCCTAATCATATTTTTTTTATTAATTTACAGCGGAAAACTCATCCTGTAACATCCACAGCGAGTTTGAATGTGTGAATGGCGAGTGTATTGACTATCAGTTAACTTGTGATGGAATACCACATTGCAAAGACAAGTCGGATGAAAAAATACAATATTGTGGTAAGCTTAATTTTACCATGCAGCATTTTCTATTGCATCCAAGGTCACCCTTAGCAGCTAAAAATCACTGCGGTATTATAGCTTCAGATAGCCCATACAAATAAAATGATTTTATACTCACATTTTCACTTGAATTCTAGCACATATACAAATAAAGTGGTTTTGCAGTAATAAGAGTTGGTTCAGTCTTGTGTTGAATCCCTATGTATTATTTTGTGTGTTCTCTATATTGGCAGATAACAGGGATTGTAGGAAGGGCTTCAAGCACTGCTACAATCAACGCTGTGTGGCCAACGCTCGTTTCTGCGATGGGGTGGATGACTGTGGAGATCATTCTGATGAGGCATACTGTAACAGTGAGTGTGTTTTATGTGAAGAGATCACCCTCTGACAGTATTCTGTGATTGGCCTAAAAAAACTGCTTGCTGTTGGTTTTTTTTGATGAGTAATAGCAACTCGGTTTGTGTGTACTAGTGAAAAGTTATGAACTTAATTACTTCACATAAACAAGAGCATGTAGGGTTTTCATATAAACAATGGGATTGCAAGTCATCCTAGAATTCATTTTTAAGTGTAACGTACAAGATTTCGGTCAGTTGGCGGCCCAAACCAACAACAAGTGGTAGTGACAGAACTGCTTCAGACAGCAACATTTTTAGGCCTTGTGAGCCTGTTGGACAGTTTAAGTCTTGTATAATTTTGGATTTAGTAAACTGCATCCTAAAATGTTGCGGACTAATGACTGTTTAAGCAGGGGCTTTTTGTGGGTCCTTAACTCCATTCGCTGTCGTCTAACGATTAACCCATTCTTACTGCTTTCTTATATAAAAAAAAAAAAATACATTCACTGGCTAGTTTAAAAGCCAAATAAAATATTTACTCAGAGTAAAAAAGAAGTTTTTATCCATCAATCTAGCAAACAGCAGGACCAGCTGGTTCAAAGAGTAGCTAATATTTAAAGATGTGTTCTGTATACCTGACCAATAGAGATGTATATAAAAATCATAAACCTCGGGCCTGGTTTACTAACGCATTTAGCATGTGCTGTTTTGCTGATGCAAAAAAAAAAAAAAACAAAGAGAGCATGTGACTGGTTGCACTAATTCATGTGGTCTTATCACAGTATAGGTCATTGAAATTGCATATGCAAAACGTTTAGTGAAAGGCTTTCATAAATCTAAGCCATCATTATTTGATTATACCAAAAACAGCTTACCTGTGCTGTCTGTCCCCCAAAATCCAGCTTTGGAGTTTTGTAGTTTCAGTGATTTGGTATTCATTGTGGCATACCCATTACATTTGCAGTATTGTGACATTGTTCATAGTCCATGTAATAAAGTTCCATTTACAGTCCTTCATGGATTCACATTCTCTGATTGTTTTTCCTGACTACAAGACATCAAAAGGGTACTTGAAATTGTTAACTTGAGAAGTGATAAAGAGAACCTACTGTGCAGCAACCTGAGTGAGACTGTTAAGCCCTGTTAGGCAGCTGTAGGATGCTTTCTTCAGTAGTGTGAAACCTTAACGTTGTTTCCCCAGGGCACATGTCTGACATTAAGATTGCTAAGAGGAAAAAAAAGTTGACTGCATGGTTAGCTTTTCAGATTTGATTTTGTAGTTTGTATGTTTACTTGTATGGAAACATTAGGACACATGAAAAATTAAGTAACATAACTTAACTCCCCCCCCCCCAACCACATACACACCTGAGATTTTCAGCACCTTACTTGTGACAATTAGGAGTTGTTTTACACTTCTAACCAAAACCCCTTTTTAGATTCAACATGTGCTGCCTCTGAATTGCGATGTCAAGATGGGGCTTGTATTCCAAATTCAGCCTGGTGCAATCAGATCATCGACTGTGCTGATGCTTCCGACGAAAAAAACTGCAGTAAGATCATTTCTGGAGGTGTCATGATTTAACTGTTTGTTCCCATAGTGCTACCATATGACTGTAGGTATATTGACATGTTGATATGCTGTTACTCTTAGATTACACAGACTGCTCTGATTATTACAAGCTCGGAGTGAGGGAGAGTGGGTTCCTCAGTTGCAACTCCACCTCCCTCTGCGTTCACCAATCCTGGATATGTGATGGAGCCAACGACTGCGGGGATTATGCTGATGAGCTTAACTGCCAGGGTGATTCCTCTACCATCATTTTGTATTCCTGATACCAACAAATCTGAAACTTTAAATGCACTTGATCAATTCAGGCAGGTGGTGTGCCTGTTATAAGCTGCATGTCAAATTATTTGTTTTGCCTTAATGGTGTTGATATTGTGAAATAAAAGATACAGAGAAAAGTCATGCATATGCACATAATTGATGACAATGGTCCTCTGCGGAAGATAAAATGTAACAGTCCCAAAAGTCCACTTTCCAATGCTGCATTTTTTCACCAAATGATTTGCTCTGGCTAACGGAGCTGTGTTGATGTGAAGCCTTACTGTAGATCTGAAGGAGAATCGGTTGGCTTTGATCATTAAAGTGGTATGGAGGCAGTCTCTGATCTCCTTTCTGGGTGACATGCTCAGAAAACATCTCTTGAGTGTTTCTGCTGCCTGTCTGAGGAACAGTTGATCCCCGGTGGCCCAACTTTGGCTCCGGCCATGGCAATTGAGCGAATTTTGGCAATCTCTGTGATTAATGCTCTGAACAGTGTCACCCTGTGCTTCACCGCAGTTTCCTTCAGACAGAAATGCGAGGATGGCCATTTCGCCTGCCCCAGTGGGAATTGCATCTCCAGTGTGTGGCTGTGCGATGGACAAAAAGACTGTGAAGACGGGGCAGATGAATTCCAGTGCGGTGAGCTTAACTTCAGCTGCATTTGTTCTGTATGATTGGCTTTGCTTCTCCTACAGCAAGACAGAAGGCAAGCACCAGTGGTGTAAAGAACTTGTAGTGATTTTAGTTATTGTTACATCTTTACCTTCATGTTGTCTTATTTCATTAAAATACTTTGTGGTTTGTCAAGGAGTTTTGAAATCAAAAGTAAATAAAATAATACTTTAGAAAAGAAATTAATGAAATTAAAGTCATATCATTTCATAACCTCAACAGTACACAGAGGGACATTTAGAAACAATGGCAAGGAAACTATGACATATTGTGATTGTTCTTTGGTATCTTGTAATTCGAATTGATAACATTATGCCCCTAATTTAAATCTGAGTAATCTTTACATATATGCCATACCATCCAGATTCTGTCTTGACATCAGGAGGTACTGTAATTTAAATCATAAAACAATGAACTTACAGACCTAACAGCAGCGTCTCATAATTAATTAATTGAAGGTAATTCCCTTACAATTTCATGGTCCCCTGGGGGAACATTTGTCATTTGCCTATGTCACAGAAATCAGTATAAACCTGACCTCATCCAGGCAAGGATACAGCTTGTGGCAATGCACATTTAAAGATTAAACCCCAAATAATTGGTCATTTTAATGTATGAGTAATGATCTGGCCATTGGAATCTCAGCCCTGAGGCTTCAGTGGGAATGACTAACATGTGCTTAATAAGACTGCACATTTCCCCTTTTTACTGAAAGACACTTCATTAATCAGACACAATACATTGCTCTTACAGAATTATATTGAGAGATATTGTTCTTTTGAAGCACCTATATATTAATGTTCATTCATGCTTCAATCATTTTGTGCCACTCCATGTTTGTTTTGTTTAAACAGCCATCAGATAACTTCATGAAATTATACTTTTGACCTAGAGGTCTGTCATCTCATGTTCTCCTTCATCTCAACTAACAAGGTGTGCAGGGTATAATGATAAGGATTAAACTGGTAAAGTGTGTTGCATGTCCTAGTTTTTTTTTTTTAAGAAAGCAGTTTAACATTTCAGTCAGTGTTGTCTTTTGTTGTACATTTCTCATTCTTCAGTATTAATCAGTCAGTCAGCTTCCTGTTGCTGGAAAATAATCTGCAGTGGTGTCGGAAGAGTGAAGTTTCATCAGTACTGTGATAGGTGGAGCTAGTCAGCTGACAATCCGTTATATGTTTTCAGGCAATAAAAATGTTTTTTGTTGAGTAATACAGTTGTAAATTGTCAGGGCGCAGTATGAACTCAAGAGCAGACAGAGATGAGATAACCAGAGTTTATTAAAGAGGGCAAATCCAAAAACAGAGTCAAAAACAGGCACAGGGTCAAACCAGAAGAGCACGGTGTCAGGGCAAAAACAGAATCCAAAGAAGAGGTCAAAAACAGGCAAAGTCCGAACCAGGTAAACACAGCAATCAGGCAGAGACACAATCCAAAAATCAGAAATCAGGTAAACAGGCAGGAATCAAAAACAGGCAGGTCAGAACAAGGAAAGGCTCGTAGCGAAACTGATCACAGGGAATACAGAGACGAACTCGCACAGAACAAACACAAGACAGGGCTTAAATGCACAGACTAACGAGCCAACGAGACACAGGTGCACAATAGGGCAGGTGAAACAAATGGGTAATCAACTGGGAAGGTAACAAGGAGGGCGGGGCAGACACAAGGGGGAATGAAAACAAAAGCACATGGACAGGGAAAACAAAAACACAGCATCAGACAGTATTCCTGACAGTAAATTGAGGGACCCTACATTACTTAAATCCACATTACTCCTGGTGGGATAGATCCATCCTTGTCCTGCTGGTGCAGATTCCTGATCCGAGGAATACATCCTGCTGGTGCAGTTTCTGCATCAACAGCAAAGATAACTTTCAGTTACAGTTGTAGACCTTGCACTGATTGTTTTTATGGAGATTTGAGAAAGATATGTGAATCCAAATTTTGCTCTTGATTTCTGCCACTTGGTACTTGCAACTGTGTATCTGCAGTTAAAAAGATGATGGAGAAAGAAAGCCCTAGTTTGTGATGATATTGCTTATGAAAGGCAGTGGAATGCTGGGTTGAAGTGCATTTGGAAGCCATTTCTCCAGCTGTGACCAGTAATTATTTTAGCTTATTTTTTTTACTTTCTGGTTTTACCCTGGTAGGGAATCCCTGTATTCCTATTTAAAGCCAACACATGCCCTGTAGAGTATAATCACTGAAACAAAATGATGTATCTTAAATGAGATGGGTCTTCATTATCTGATCTGAATATCAATGCAAACTGCATCTTTCATGGTGACCTTGATGTGCCATGCTTGTTTTTCTTTTGCTTCCGCGAGTTATTTTTTTTCCTGGACGATCCCCAGGATTGTTGAACGCTGATTTTGCTTAATGGACAGAATGGTTTGACCTGTGGTCTGGATGAGTTTGGGCACTGTGACCTGTCATTGTGTAGGATTGACCCTTGAAGACAGTGTTGTCTTATCATATCTGTAATCTTATCGTATGTGTAATATGTATTATGTAATTTACCAAATACGAAATGATTCTTTGGCTATTCATTCTGACCCTGACATTCTCTATTTATTAACCACTCACATGCAGTTGCAACCACTTACAAGTAGTGATGTCTTTATAAATAGTTCAATTATTAAATAATGAATATAATAGTTCAATGATTAAATAATGAACATATAGTTAAAAATAAATGGGGCTACTCTGTAATGGCAGGCATGCCAAAACATCTGACTTTTCAAATAATTAATCACATTACAAAAAACACATGCTTAAGTACTGAATGGATATTTTTGTCATTTGTTTGGGCTTATTCATTGCCTTTGTTCATAACCTTGCTTCCACTATTGTTTGTGCTAACCTTTTCGAAAGTAAGTCTCCTATTTTGGGAGAGAGGCTTGAAGTATGAAAATGTGAAAGGATATTCAGTGGTATACTTTACAGCTCAGATAATTTTACACTATTAAGCTGCAAAAGAAAACAAAATTCATGACCAATCCAGAATACAAAAGATCCCCATATTCAGTTGAGCTGATTTAATTACTCTAGACACGGATATTCTGTGGTTACTCAAATATTTAAAATGAATGGCCGTACATTTAAATGTATGCATTGCTGCCAGCATAATTAGGTCTTAAAATATTTTTTTTCCAATGTATAGAAACTGCAGCTACTGTAGTGAAATGCGGAAAATTTCATTCCAGTCAATGTTCTCAGGATTTTTATTATTTTATATCCTCAATATGATATCATGTAATGCAACACTTGTAATTTTGCAATGTTGTGTGAGGCTTTGTGGGACTGATGATAGTATGAAAAATAGTTGTCAGTGATGGGACTGGTGTTTGAACAGCCTGGGAATCAAGAGAGTCAGAAATGAATGTTTCAGAAGGCGATGTGGCAGACGCTAATGGAGCCTAATGCTGCAGTCAGATAGATAACAGGCCACTCTCTGACTGTCTGTGAGGGGTAATTTACCATGCCTGCTTCATTTAATATGCTCATATGCAGACTATCAACACAGCACCAAACCTGCTAGCTACAATAGATACATTTATTTGGGTCCCTAGTATTATTCAGATATTCACCTTGCAAGATGAGCACTGCTTGCTGCTCTTGTATGGTGAGTAAAATAATAATTCTTAATAATAATCTTGCTGTTAGCTATCTGTTGCAGCTTACTCAGTTGGGCTAAGTGGGGCTAAATCGAACACTACATACATAGATGAAGCTGAAATTGCACACTGGACTTTCTTCAGATCCTACTTGTATGGAATATGCATATTTTGCTTTATGAAGAAGTGAAACACAAGAAATTCTGCAGCAGTAAACCTGTACAGGACTGTCAAATAGAATGTATTGTTTTGATAGAATTTAATTGGACTATGCTCATCCAGAGAAGTATATCATGATTTGCTGTGTGTGGATCCTTTACCTCAGACTCCTCCTGTTTGTGGAACCAGTTTGCCTGCTCCAAAAACAAGTGCATTGCCAAGCAGTGGCTGTGTGATGGAGAGGATGACTGTGGCGACGGATTGGATGAGAGCGAGGAGATTTGTGGTAAACATCACGAAAATTAAGTTTTGATGTGGAAGTTATGTATATTCTTATTTTCCTGGCAGAAAGGAATACATTAACATAGTTGTATCGAATCATAATTAATTAGTACGTTGTCTTGCATGACCATCTGCTTAAACCACAACAAAATTAATTATTACTCGACTGTTATCAGTAACTTAAAATTGTTCCTGGTCCCTGAAAAAAGGTGTTGTGGTCTAAGAAACAATGTAAACCGCTCTGAATATGGTATCAACCAGCACAACTTAACTCATGCACAGCAGCATTCTGATTGAGCAGCAAGGGCCATTGGAGAACCTTGAGTCACAGACATTCCTAATGATTGAATCCCCCCCTCTCAAACTAAGGAAGATGAGCAAGACTGTCTCGCAGAAACCATTTTACAAAAAAATGAAATGGTAAAATTAAAATGGAATAAAATTTTCATTCCATTTTAGTGTTCCTATTTCATTTTTTTGTAAAATGGTTTCTGCGAGAAAGTCTTGCTCATCTTCCTTAGTTTGAGACAATATCTTATGTGATGAGGTGCCACTGATGTTGTTTAAATATAGTAGTAACCAAAGTTGCACTTTGAAAAATGTTCTATGTTTACCCCTTAGGCTCAGTGACCTGTGCCTCGGGTCTGTTCAGCTGCCCTGGGTCCTATGCATGTGTGCCCAGACGTTGGCTCTGTGATGGGGAGAGGGACTGCCCTGATGGCAGCGATGAGCTGTCCGCTGCTGGCTGTGGTAATGCCCTCTGCTGACACCCATATGGACTCCACACAACTAACATGCACCTTTTTTTAGTGGTAACAATTAAACATGCACACTAATGTTTTACGTGCTTGACGATACATTCAAAGAAGAACTTGATTTTAAGTGGTATATCACATTGTGCATAATCAGCACTTTCAGTTTGGAAATGCACAGGTAGCTGAGTAGCTTACGTGTTAATGGTTTGGGATGGAAGGCACTGCCTTTCATGAATTTTGAATACAGAAACAGGGAAGTATCGTAGGGAAACTGCTCTGGTGGTCCTCATTGCTGTTGTAATATACCTAATGCCAAACCTGTATTGACCCCTACCACAGCACCCAATAACTCCTGTGATGAGAATGCCTTCCTGTGTCAGAACATGGCCTGTATCCCCTCCAAGTTTGTGTGTGACCATGATGACGACTGTGGAGATGGCTCTGACGAGTCCTCAGAATGCGGTAATTCATTCTCACCTCCTGCATGTACTTTGGAGGTGATTTTCTTGAGTTTGGTCATGATGCCTCTGTGATAACCCTGCCACAAGTGTGAGAGCACTGAGAGAGATGTGCACTGGCACACTGTGAAGCCACTAGCTTTTTTTATTTTTGAGTCGTGCGACATATTGCCTTGTCATATTGTACAGGGTCATGGGTTTGGACCCAATGGTGATTAATGACCTATGGCAGGGGTTAAGCTGGGTCACAATATAATATAACAAAATAATTACTTGCTTTATAGAATGCACTGTCTTCTGACCTGTCAAATTCAACAGTGTAGTCAATGTGTATGGTATTATTTTGGAGTAAAAAAAAATCCACATAAGAACATACGCCATGTGGTAGACACCATTTTGACAAGGAGCAGGTCAAAATAAATGTTTAGGTTCATAATAGGCTGTGGGCCACAGATATGTGAAATGCTGGATCATGTATAGTATTTAACCACCTTTCTCACCATGCAGTGACTGTGTAGCTCATGAAACTTCATACCTTGGTCACTGAAATTGCATGCACTTTTTATGTATTAGGTAAGGAATAATGTGCAAAGCTGTGCGTTTTATACAAGTGTGAAGCAGAGGTGAAGAACATCCTGAGAGTTAAGTCATGAAGTAGTAGTGGCCACTCGCCAAATGACCTTGTTTCCTGAGCAGCCTATCGCTCCTGCGGTCCAGACGAGTTTCCCTGCACAGACGGAAGGTGTCTACTCAGTACACAGTGGGAGTGTGATGGGTACCCAGACTGCCCGGACCATTCTGACGAGCTGCCACAGAATCCCAAGTGCTCAGCTGCAGGCAAGGCCTTTCATATGTCAGTAGCTGTGGTGACTGATGGAGTTTTGCCTCTCAGAGGAGTTTTGGAGGAACACCTGTTATGGAGGTTTCTGTCCTGGCACTCTAGCTCTTAGTGGTGACAATTATGTGACTGGATTATGGCTCCTTTCATCTTGTTCCTGTATCTGCTTCAAAATAATGTGTTAGATTGCTTTCTCGCTCCCCCTTTGAGTCCCAAAAGCGAAACAGAAATTAATTATCATAACTGATGTCAAACAGATGCATATGATTCATGTTTGCAGTCCTAATTACTAACTGTAAATAAAGGAAATTATTTGTAGGTGTTTTAGATATTTAAAGACTTACCTTTTGAACTATGCAACAGTGTGAAGGAAATTAGTTATTCACTGTATTGTACACAAAAAAGTTTTTTTCATTTGTCCTGATGGGGGAACTCTTAAAGGTTCATCTTAGATACAGATATCCTAAAGTGGGTCATTTTAACCCTCTGAATAAGGTTCTACAGAGAAACTGTGAGTGAAATCCATATCAAAAAGAGCATTTAAGGGTTCCCCTAGCAGGACAAGTGAAGAACCCTTTAAGAACCTTTTTTTTCTAAGAGTGTAGTTCAGAAATGTAAGTGTGTCACTAGACTGCTAGGTTACCTATAGAAGGTAACCTAGCTGTCTAGTGCCTGTGTTGACTTCTGTTTGCAAAACAAAATAATGCTTCCATTCTTTTGACTTCTTTTGAGTCTTTATGGTTTTACCCTCTTTGAATCAGAATTTTTGTCTGTTGGGTTCTTTTGTTTTTAGAAAGCTTGTGCAATGGTTCTTTCTTCATGTGTGCCAATGGACGGTGCATCTCGATCACCAGCATCTGTGACAAGAAGGACGATTGCGGAGACCGTTCAGATGAGAGGAACTGCAATGTGAATGAATGCTTGAACCGCAGAGTCAGCGGATGCACTCAGGAGTGCCAGGACCTTCCTGTCGGATACAAGGTTTGAAGCAAGGTCCTCCTTTTATTTTTCCATGGATTGTTGATCAGCATGCAAATGTTTGACTTTGTGGTCAGGACTCTGACTACCCCACTCAATACTAGTGGCACGACCTTTATGCAATGGCGGCAGGCAGTCTCAATACACATTGCAGTGTGGCAGGCAGTCTAGACATAATTTTCCACTGCCCTTGCAGTGAGCTCCGTAACATTCTTCCAAAGCTTGAATAAATTGACATTTTTTATAGTGAAAACCCAGGGATGTTTTTGTCATATCATGTGAAATCAATTTAACGAGTCATAATACATACTGCTTATTTATTAGCTCTCAGCAAATTTGTATCATTTATGTGAACAGTGATTACCATGAAGACAGTCATGCATGATGTGTATGTTTGCTGTACACAGTGCTGAATTCCACTCTGAGTACATTTAAAATAGAAATGAAGCCTGAAGTAACATCAATTTGAAAGTACACAAATTTACTGCAAAATGTCCATTTAGTGGTGGTCTAACATAATCTGTCTGCGTTAGTGCTGTCAGGACAACTGATCCTAGGTACTGATGCAAGATGAATGCACATTGTAGATGCTGGTGTTTCTGTAAACAGTACATGCAGAGAGGCTGTGTTACAGTGTCACAGTGAGGTGAATGAGAAGATAGAGATTCAGTGTTTTCACTGTAAACTCAGATTTGTATCATCCTAGGGGACTGGTAGCAGCATGCTATGGTACTAACAACCTACTATGGTTCTTGGAATAGCATGCTAGAGTAATGACAGTAGCTAGCTTGGTATACTGATAGTAGTGAGGTAGGATGCTGATAAACTCACTATGCAAAATTAGAGTAGCTTACTGATTAATTAAAGGGACATTTCCAGGGAATCATTGCTAAACTTCCCTTTTCCTAGGTATTTTGTTTCTTTTGTCACCCCAGAAACTTAAACAGACAAAATGTGTTATATTCACTAGAGTTTTACTATTTATTTATGGAACAGTGGAATGCATACCCATTATTGTTTGAATTATAAGTATGAATTTAAAGATCACATTTTCACAACTTTTGAAGAACTTTCTCAAGACAATGGACTGTAATTAGCAAACACCTAAATATAGTTAATACTCATTGGCAGATTGCATTGTGGTAATAAGGTGATTAGTAGCTCATGTCATAGAAGATTCTCAGGACCTTTTGACCCCAATCTGCATAATTCGGTGGTTAATTGACATAACCAGATCCATGAATTTCTGGAATAGTAGATTTAAAACTATGTCCATTAATAGATCAATATGTACTCAATTAACTCTTGGTGAGCACCAACGGAGGATGAATTCCATGTCTTCACTGAATACTGTGTTCCCAATTTTGTGCACATCCAATTTTCCTTTCTGTGCATTCAGTGTACATGCTGGCAAGGATTTCACCTGAAGGAGGATGGGAAAACCTGTGTGGACATTGATGAATGTGCATCCACTCTCCCCTGTAGCCAGCAATGTATCAATATATATGGATCATACAAGTGTCTTTGCACAGATGGCTATGAAGCTCCAGCAAACAATGCAAATAGCTGCAAGTCTCTCTCAGGTATTTATGAAAGCATTTGTAATGTGTAGGTTTATTACTTCCCATAAATCTCTCCAGCTTGTTCCTTTCACACTGCTGTCACATGCTCACTGCTGATTGGTCTGGGGGAGCAGGGAGCTACAGCACAATTATGGAAAGTTTTGATCGGTTCAGTTTTTAAAGGCTTTTTGTCTTCTCGTCTACCCGTTTTCTCAACAACATTTCTTTCTACTTTGTTTACAGCTGAAGAGCCATTTCTGATTCTTGCTGACCATCATGAAATAAGGAAAATAAGTGTTGATGGGTCCAATTACATGCTTTTGAAACAGGTAACATTAATCCTGAAGCACTATATTAAACCATTTACTAAAATATTTGCTCCACACCTATAAATTCCTTTCCAACTCTTATTTTATTTTGAGTTTTTAAAAGGCACCATGTTGAACTGTCAAATTCTTGTCAGGTTGTTTTCAGTGGAGTTGGCATAGAGAATATTTTGTGTAGCTCAACAGCATAGAGTATAGATTCTCAACAAAACTATATGTAAAATATAACATGTAAAAAGTATTTAAATATACTAATGCACTATAAAGTGCAAATCATACACTCACAGGGCCATATGACTTGCACAAATGCAGGGAAACATGATTAGCATTGCTTATGTCTTTGAAACATTTTTAGTGAAAATTTTGTTTTTATTTGGTGGCATTTTTGTTTTGTACAACAGCAAACTTTAGAAATCCTTGGAACAGATTACAATGGCAGTATATTCTTTTCATCTTGCCTCAGGATAAGAAAACCTCAGGCGCCTTGAGCCCCATGTTATTGAAGACTGGCATGGACAGCTTTTAAAACCTCTAAAAATATCTGCTTGCTCTGCTAATATAATTTCTGTCAATATCACCCATTCTGTTCATTGATTTAAATGGTCTTGTCTTGATGAATGAAATCAATGATTATCATGGGTCCTGTTGATTTGAGCTCCCGGGTGTGTAAATATAATCTTTTGGAGTCAGGATCCTCTGGAGCTGTACACTATGCATGAGGATACAAGTGGTGCTGCATTAGCAGAAAAAAACATTATCATGCAGTGTATGATTTGATCATACTGATCATATCGTGTGGAACTATTTGTGTCTGACACAAAAATCAGCCAGTCTAATGAATTCTGGTCACTTTCTAGGCATTGTTCTTACCATTCATTTGGCAAACTTAAATATTACTGAACTTCATAAAATCGTGTATAAGGAAGCTACTAGTAAGGTCATGGTTTTCAGTTGTTTGCATGTGGTTTGCAATATTTTAACAGTGTCACCCATTAATCATTAAAGTTTTCATGCATTGTATTATTCATAGCTTACATAAAACTACATAGGCAGCATATTTGAGTGTTTTATTTCAATTGACTCATTAAATGATAGGACAGATTATGTCTGCATTTTCTCAAGTACAGGTAGTTTATATAATTACCAACATATATTTGTAAAATGGGGAATAGTTGGATTGTGGATTCAAGCAATGTTTCACATTTTTAGAAACACCAGTTTAGAGAGTGCAAACTTTCTACATAATTACTGGTGAGGAATTGTTTGCATTCACACAGAAATAAGAGCCATGATGGAGAGTACATGAGTCTGTCACCAGTGAGTTCCTTGAGGGGGGATAAGCAAACTGCATGACTCAGAGTCCTCCCATCAAAGGTCTGTAATGTAGTGGCTGTGCATGCGTATTAACGCCAGCCTCCCCAGTTTGTCTGTGTCACAGGTTTTTTGTTTTTTCCTCTGCCTTTGCCAGACATTATGACTGTGTGCCAGCTGCCACCACTACTCTCAGCTGAAATTGCACTGGACACACACCTTATAGCTCACCCTACATTTGAATAATGCATCCTGATAACAGTCTTTGATATTCTACAGTTATGATCACACATGAGTTGCTTCCAAGCTGGGCTGCATTTTGATTGTGCTACACTCTGTTGGGGTTATTCAGTTCACATTGCTTTGCAAGGTGAAAGTGGCAACCAGAAACCTTTATATTTTACTATGATTCATCATTTAACAACTAGTAAAGTGATATGGAACCAGTTGTAACCATGTCCTATAATCTTGAATAATTCTGTGCAAAGTAAAATTCCATTCTTGAGAAAGTTTGTGTGATCAAGAAAAAAAAAAAAAGTTTATGACCCTATTAGCTGGGTGATCTTGTCAGAAATTGTTTTCATCTCTTTTTGATTAATGGAATCTTAATGTACAGCTTTCATGTGTTTATATCTGAGCAATCTCTTTTCCCCATCTTTAATCTCTTGACTATAAACTAAGAAATAATGTATGAATGAGATCTTTAATCAATATTTCAGAAGATGTGATCGTGCTGCATTCGATGCAAAGTTGCTTTGACACTCTGTAGGCCCTGTTAACAGCAGAAAGTCTCTGTACATTTGACACCATTCAAATGGATGTGACCTCCTCACTTTAGTCTGACAAAAGGCTGCTCAGTTTGGCCCTCCAAGTCTAATTCTCCATTGTTACGACAAAGACATTCTCCCTCACTGCCCATCCGCTGACATGCAGATAGAGAGGACGTGAGAGATTTGCACTTCTTTCAAGAGCAAAGGGTCCCTAAGGAACTTTAAGCATCTGTCACAAGTGTTCAGCTAATGAAGATGTCAGACCAGGGTTTTCGCTGTCAGATTCAACGCCTGTGGAGAACTGTATGCACTCTTACTTGTGAATGGAGACCTTTGGTTTTCAGTGGCTTGTCCAAAAACAGCACATAATGGCTTTGATAATCCCTATTTAATTATCCTTTCTTCATTTTGAGCAAAGACATATTTATGTGCCTCTGTTAATTAGAGAAAATACCTGTGCTGCTAGCACTGTTTCCCTGATATGTGTGTTAAACCCAATGTCTTACAATGATTCACACTGAAAGGATGAACAACTGTCACGGTGTGACATTGTGTCACATTTTATACGCCAAAACATGATTAACTCTTATGCAAGCTTGTGTAGTAATGAAGAAAATGCCTTTTCAGAGCCAAATTGCTTTATCATTGCATGCTATACATCACAGCCATTTTGTGAGTATGGTTTTCAATGACTGATAATGAAATTCATAGATAAATAAATTTGAAGCGAGTATCAAAGACAGTTATGGAAATGTATGTGCTTGGCTGTGTAATATGTTATTTTCCTCCATAGGGCCTCAGTAATATCATGGCAATAGACTTTGACTACAGGAAGGAGTTCATATATTGGATTGACTCGAACAGACCCAGTGGACGGAGGATAAATAGAATGCGCCTGAATGGGAGTGACCTTAAGGTACAGTGCGATGATGATGGGAGACCCTGGTGGGATCGGGCATATTGGTGTTACAGAGTGAACACAGCTGCAAGCACACAGCCAGCAATGGCTCTCTATCTTCTACTCACACTGAGTAGGGTTACATGACAGACCATTATAACATGAAGTATGTACTGTTCAGATTTTTCTCTGAGCAGTATCTTTTCTCTATATTGCTTGTATACCTATTGTTTAACATTATAATGAATGTCTATATATGTGTGTGTGTGTGTGTGTGTGTGTGTGTGTGTGTATGATTGACTTGGCTTGTCATGCTTTTGACAAGGTTACAGCTGAAAATATCCCCGCTTGAATGCTTGGATTTGTTTTTAATAATGGATTTATTCATTCTTTTTTTACTTAATTTTATCTTTCATATATGCATCAGTCAGGGTTCCATGCTTCACATACAGTATGGGTGAACCTGCTAAGCCGCCCAAGCCACCTCCCACTGTGAACACACACACGCACACACACACACACACACACGTGTATGGTGCATACCTCTTCCCTTTGACTCATTAGCTTTAATACAAAGGGATGATGGCTCATTAAGCCTGATTGACCCTAGAATTCCTTGCTGATTTACTGAGTTTAAAGTGCATGCTAAATCACTTCAAAATGCAGGTTGACATAAATTGATATGATTTTCATTTTTTCCAATTACTTAAAAAATGTCAGAAGCATAATAAAGGCTATATCTGAGGAAACCATTCTACATTAAAGTTAAGAGAATAAGAGAAAGTTGTTGAGTTTCAACCTCTGGATTAGAAACAGACCATGTCTCACTTTAGGTCAGCTGACTGAGACCTGACAAATATTGCCATTTCAGGAACCTGCATTGTCATGGGTTGAATATTATCTAATGTCAAATATCTGTGTTACAGGAAATGTAAAGCTGGATTCCTTGTGTTATTTTATTTTGTTAAATTTGTTAATTTATTTGTAATGGAAGTGGCTAGAGAAAGAACTTTGGGCCTAAGAGGGCAAAGATACTGCATACTGAATGAATTGAATGAATTTTAGTGGACCACCATCCACAGTCGTGGTTTGATTCTATTACAGTAGCTCACATTATAACCACTGCCATTAGCTGGACAAACTCAGGATTCACTCTCAACCAGCAACCAACTGATTCTGAAGCCTGAAGCAAGCTTCTAGCCTGTGCTTACAGAGGCATACTTCCCATCACAAGGAGACTGATCCACCCTGGGGTGAAGCTATACATCCTTTACTGGAAGCCTCAAGGCCAGCATTTATCAGCTACTGTATCCTGGGGCAAGTGAGCCAGCCTCTTGTGGAGACAGGGAGCTCCAGTCCCAACACAATTCCATGTCTGTCTAAAATCTGCTCTAATGCTATACGGATAGATAATGTATAATAATTTTTGACACAGAATAGATTATTCACATAAATGTACTCTTTCATTAAAAACAAGCAAAACAGTCAGACACATTAATATTGAGATATGAAACTTGTATAAAAGGAGATGAGTCTGAACCTTGAGCAAACCACTGCAAATGCTGTGTTTGAATTGTTTTTATTGGAATGCTGACATTCATGAGGTTATCCCTCAAAGATGAGCACAGAACAACTGCTTAGAATCTCCACAGTTTTTAGAGGATTGCAATAATAATTAATTGCTCTTTCACAGTTGGAGATTTTTCTGATGTGGGAAAGTTGTCATTTTTCTGAAGACTTAAAAAGCATGGTAGTTTTTAATTGCAACTTCATGAGCAACCCAGTTTTCAGTGAACTGCATGGACTATGCAGTCCTGTTAAATTTTAATCGAAAAGTCCTCAAAGCAAGTCTGTGTCCCATGTCACTTAAAAGCAGACAGCAGGGGATATCTTTTTAAGTATGAAATATTGTACAGAAGGCCTGTTTGATCTGCCAGCTAGGATATGCATTGTGTAAACCAGTCGCCACTTTTATAAAACCTTTTCATCCAGAAGATCTGTTGGTTAAAAAAAAAAAAAACTCACCTCAATGGCTACCTTGATTCTTAAATTGTGGGGCAAAAATACCATGATCCCACAAGTAAAAAGGAACATAACAAAAAAACACATTTTTTATACAGCTCATCATATGTACAGCAAAGAATGATCAGTGCTGAATGAAATTAATGAATTGACAACGCAACAAAATATTTATGCTACTGTATAATGTGTCCCACAACAGCATATAACATGATCATTACAAAAAAGGTCACAGTAGGGCCAAAGGAACTGGTTGCATGGTGTTACATGATGGAACGGGGATTCATATCGACACTGTGCTAATACATAGATATATTAGTTCATGGTTAGATGATGACACATACAATACTTTAATAAATAAAGACTGATGGGAAAGCAATGTCAAGGAGAAAAGCCATCATTAATTTGTCCAGATCATTTCTCAAGTGGGCAGCTTCTCTTGTCAGGTGGGTGTAGAGGAGCTGGCTGCTGTCAGCTGGATGTCTTCATGTGGGTGTGCTCTCACCTGCAGGTGGTTCATCGCACGGCAGTCCCCAGCGCACTGGCGGTGGATTGGATTGGCAAGAACCTCTACTGGTGTGATGCAGAGAGGAAAAGCCTGGAGGTGTCGAAGGTCAATGGCTTGTACCCCACAATCCTTCTTGGATCGGGGCTTAGGAACCCCACAGACATAGCACTGGATGCCCAGACTGCGTATGAACATGTTTCTCTCCTTTGGCTCTGTATTTGTCAGCTTTTTAAAATATATTTGCCTGGTGCCCATTCATCACCCTGGTTTGTCTAGTTGACAGAAGGTTTTGGCTGCTACACCCCCTCACTCTGGCCTGGATTCATTCAACAATTATCCTTAACTTTGAATTGCAGATATCAAGAATGTGTTTTATTGATTGGATACAATCCACTTTTTGTCCACTGTTTAAAATGTATTTTCTTGCTAATGCCTTCACTCTATTGTATGCTTTTAAAAATATGAAATAATAATGTAACCACAAATAACAATTAGGTCTGTCATATTTACTAAATTACTAAGCAAGAACAAAACATGGGCTTTATTTATTATCTTAAAAGATAATAATAAGTCATCACCTGCATATGCTGTGGGGTCATTGGTATCACATAAATATTCAGACCTGTTATCAAACTAGAAGAGCTGAAATTCAAAGGGGGCTTGTTTTACTATCCCATGTGTCATCTGTTTGCCTCAAGCAACATCCGCACCAGAAATTACATGGCACTACTAGAGCTTTCATTTCACTGAGGGGGCTTATTTCCCACCCAGAGAGAAGTGCTACATGTTTTCAGGAGGATCATGTGCTGCTGATCCACATAATGGGGCCCCAGTGGTGCTGTGTGGGGTTCACACTGGGTACTCCATTCAGCACAGCATCATGCTCTTGGGGTCATTATGGTTCAGACCATGGTCAAATGTGAAATTAAAATGCTTTAACTCTTTTAATGTTGGTGAAATTGAAACCACTGCTGCAAGACAGATATTTTCTACAAAAATAGACTTCCCTGAATGTGATATCTGCAATGTGTCTACAGTATTGTTTCTGTCTCATAGACATCAACAGATGCATACAGTTGTCCAAATACCTTATTTATGGCATCGCACCTCAGTGATGATTTTCAAGTGTTAGGTTTGGTGCAGACTTCACATTCTTAGGTTATACTTTCAGAGAAAGTTAGCTATGTTGCATGATGTATGTTACATTATTTGCTTGTTCATAGAATCGTAATGAAAGCCTATTGTATGCTCTTTACTTTTGTAGGTATGTCTTCTGGATAGACTGTTGTGAAAACCCCTACATTGGTCGAATCGGCATGGATGGCAGTGATAAGGTTGCAATTGTTGACAAAGAAATCTACAACCCTGTTGCTTTAACCATTGATTACATCAGCAAGAGGGTGTATTGGGCAGATGAAAACCACATCTTTCTTGCAAATGTAGATGGCACAAGAAGACGCAAGGGTAAGCAGCACAGCATTTGAATTATACATTACCCAGTGTCCCTGCCTGGATCTTGTTAAATATGTATCAACTAACAAGTCAATAATGGCATCATGTATTCACTTGTGTAATTAAATGAGGCAACATCCTTTGCACAGCCTGATCTTCTATTTTTTACCTCACTTATTACCTAAGTGGGCCCATCTGTGTGAAGAAGTACAACGACCATGAAAGATGGATGACCCTGCTCCCCAAATCTGTGTCTGATTCATTACAGAAACACCAGGTTGTAAAGGAAGACGTTTAGCAGACACCATATTCATTTGACTTGTTTTCTCACAGGTGCTCAATCTTCAGTTTTCATTGTTTGATGTTATTTCTTTCAAACTGGATATTTTCAAGGAAAAAACATCAGACCAGCTGTTTTAATTTCTTCTGGCTATTGTCAGACATTGAGGCCAAATTTACTAAGGAATAGTCGCAGTGCAAAAACATTTGCTGTGTAGCGGCACATTTAAAAATTCTGAAATATTAACAACTGATTTACTAAGACTTTTCATAATTATGCAATCAAAAAATTAAACGCCCTGATGTTGCAATTTTGTGGTAGGAGACACCCATGAAAAGGTCAGATATGACATTCTTACACATCCAGATAAAAGGCAATGCAAAATGGATATGGAGCGACCAGGAGCAAGTAGGGAGGTTTTTACATGAGGAATAAGGTATTTACAGCAACGCTAACACATTCTGCTTGTTCCATGAGCTATTCCTGAAAATAAAGCTGCCGTGATGTGAACTACGGTACTTCGCATTTGTTTTGCATCTCAAAAACCTGTACATTCATTTATTTCAGAACATTTTTTTGTTGTGCGATGGAACAACACACCTGTAAGCCACACAACTGTAAGATGGGGCATCACCACAGCTGACAGAGAAATTGATCTTTGGGTGCGTGGCTCATGTTCCCCCAGTAGTGTGATTATCCTGTGACTGTATAACCTGTGTAATATCTCGTCAGTATGTCAGTATTTGCTGTTAAATGAGGGTAATTCTTGGATGGTGCAAAATTTTCACCTGTTTTCAAAGGTTGTAAAAAATTCCCTCACTAAGACGGGAGTCAGAGTTGCTGCAAGGTTCGGTGAATTCGACAGAATAATTAATTGGCCACATTTTCAAAATATCCACCCTGTTTTAGCGCCTTCACCTCAGGTATACATATGCATGAACATATTTTTCTATGTATCAAGAGGAAAGTCGGAAAGTGACATAGTCACCACAAATTCAATTTCAATAGCGATTTTCACGCATTACAACTCGTAATTTGAACATAAATACTGAGACATTTTAGCGGCTGCATTTTCACCTGAATAGCAGTTGCAATCCATTAGTAAATCTGGCCCTGAGAGGTTTTACAATTTGACTCTGCACAACCAGACATGACCACAGTTTATTCTTATTTAAACCAATAAATTTGTTTGTGGTCAGTGCTAAACCTTGCACTGTCAGGATTTCCTCCCTGGCCCTTCAGAAAACAATGGGCCTCATTTATCAAATGTGAGCCAAATGAATTTGAGCGTAAATCATTTGCAAACACATTTATGCAAAAAATGTGGGATTTATCAAAGTTTTCTTATATCAGTTTGTTCGTAGGATCCAAAGAAATTTCAGGAGTGCTCTAAACTGTTCGTATTGTGTGCGTGAATCGAAAAACAAGGCTGTGAAGCGTGTTTTTGCTTTTATTTCTCCTTTCACACACTTTTACATGAAGTCCATACAACACGCAAACAACGTTTGCTATAAATAAGGAACAAAAACCATTGCTAAGGTCTTCAATACATCCAAAACACCACAGAAATAGGACTGTCATAATACAGTTACAAGTTCTTATGTAATAAACATACATTTTTGTGTTAGTGGACTAATATAGCCAGCTGATTGGGCCATTTACTGTGTAGGAGTTTTCAATATAATTTTCTTCTGTCTTTGAGAAATAAATCTAAATATTACAATTGTTGTTGTTATTTTTATACAAAGTAAAATGACATCAGAGTTTGTGTTTGAAAAGGGAAGGGACTGCAGGATGGAGGAAAAGGCAAGGGAGGGCACACGATTAGGATTAGGATTAGGATTTAGGATTAGGATCCTAAATATGTAATAGTTTGAACAAACTGTTTTACTTGGAATTATTCCTGCAACAGCAGGAATAAAAACCCACTTTTTAATTTAAGATCTTCCCCGACCATTCTCACTTGTTTTGACTGCTCAACCTCTTAGCTTAAAGCTTAAGTATTTATGCACTGAAATTGTCTGAAAACTAATTACAGCACAGCAAAGTCAAAAACAATGGGACAAATGTTATTTTTCAATCACTGAAGTACAATTTGATGTGGTACTCTTAGAAAATGGAAATGGCATAGAGCACTTCACAGAGTACATTTTATAGAAGCAGTGGGAGAGAAAGCTGACAGCTCGAAAGGAAGAGCAATGATGTTTTGGCAACAGAAATAAAATCAGCAAGAGTTATAGTACTAGAAGCAATGAGAAGTGATCAAACAGCATTTGATCTAAGGTAGTGATATATCTTAATGGAGCATCTTACATTATATCTGTCTTATCCAAAGTAAGAAGTATGCACTTGAGCAAGTGAAAAACTGCCAAAATAAAATGTGAGGAAAAAGTGTGAATTTCTTCATGATCCTAAATGGCAAGCATTGGTGAACTTTAAGAGCAAATCTACTTTGTCTGTTTTTGTAGATCGTAGACTTTTGGAACTTGAAAGGAAACTTGGCTGTAATAAGTGCAGTAAATTAACAGTATTATCAGGTATTAACAGCTGGGCCAGTCAGAGGGAAGAAGGCATGTCTTTTGCAGCAGAAGAGGGCTTTAGTTCAGATTTCAGGGCTTGAGTTTTACAGCACAGTTATGAAGTAAATCAGGTATGAAGAGGATGGGAGATTCAAATGTAATTTAACAAGTTTTTTCAAATACATTCAGGAGGGCTGCATCTGACTGCTTGCTTAATCCCCCATGTTCCTCTTACCATTCATTCCCTCTGCATATAATTGTCAGCTTCTGTAATGACCACTGGAATTGAATTTTCATCACGCAGCAATACAGCAGTAGCAGTGGTAGTATTACCTGTCATAGACTGAAAAATAAATATACAAGTCTGGACTATGACTTAGTGTGAGCCATGGTTTTATAATGTCCTTACTAATGGTGGATGCCATTATGTTGATTACATTAAGTTGCAGTCAGCTCAGAAAGTACAGTAGAATAGCATGCCTAATGTGAGGTATTATGTTAATGGCTGTGCTACCTTGACTACAAAGCTTCCAAACCCAAACCAGAGCTGACAAGCTTCATCCTGATTCTGAACTTATAGTAAATTCTACAGGGAAGGAGCTGTAGCTCTTAGATCACTATGGATTGGAATGCTGGCAAATATATTTTTTTTGCAGATTAATCAGTATTTATCAATATGTATAAATCTAGTAACACTTCTGGTACATACTTTTAACATAACAATATGTAATGAACACTATTCAAAATTGTAACGGGCAAACAATTAAATACATGACACATGTTTGTCATGTTTTTTTCTATTCTTTATTTGCTTGTGCACTTTTTGCTGCATTCAGGTAAATCTGTTTCAGTGTTTTGTTTTCCTAAATGCTTCAAGATCATATTTTCTTCTTTGCTAATATTTTTGATGTAAGCAAACTTATATCCTTACCCCCAACCCCTCAATAGGGTTCTGGATAATAAGGAAATTATGGCTGACCAATCACTGTGCTGAAATTCTAAACTGTTCGAATATTGGAATTCAAGTGGTTTTCTTCCTTACTTGGAGACTGGGGAAGCCAATGCATAGGTCTGTGTGTTCGACATTAGCAGAATAAGGGGGAAAAACACAAGATAAAAACATGTTAAAACAAATTAGACAAAATTGAACTGTATTGTATTGAACATATATAAACACTCAACATAACATAAATACATGCCAGATTGTGTTTTCAGAGAAAGTTGGTCATGATTCCAGCTTTGGCACACAGCCCTCATTAAGTTGTTGATTGGAAGGGTGCCAACTGACTCTTTATGACTTTCCATGGCAGACAAAATGTTTTTGCAAATTAATTGTTTTTCACAGTGTTATTTATTCATTGTTCTAGTGTTTTTCATAGAATAAATAGAACCCTTATGTGTAATGAACTGAACTCTTTGGATCTATGATTTAAAAGGGTATCAATATTCAAAGCATTGATGCAGTTTTTTCTTTTTTATAAAACCATTATATACCGTTACCATACCAATATACCATTAAATATAAGACTTAAAAAACCTACTTGTCTGACAGGTTGTGACAGTAATTATTCATGCCAGGTCATGTGTTTAAATCTGTCAAATCTGCAGTCTCTATAGAAGGGAATATTGCACCTGGCATCCTTGCAAGGACTGTAGTTCATCATGCTGTGTTTCTTTGCAGTTACTAATCAAGGTGTTCATAGCGTAATGGGGCTAACATTGTTCGAGGACTACATCTATTGGACGGATGGAAAATCCAAGTCTCTCAACCGCATGCACAAAACTTCTGGAGCTGAGGGAGCAGAGCTGCTCAACTCCTGGCAGGCCATAACCGACATAAAGGTGTACCATCCTTACCGTCAACCTGATGGTAAACATCCCTCGTATTCTCTATGTTTAGGGAGGTGAAAGCACAAGCACAGGAACATCCTGGATTTCGATCTCTTTGGTTTGGTCCTCTTGCTCTGCAGAGTGAATTTAATGCTTGTTGGTTTCTTTGCAGAACATCAATGTAATTGCTAAAAACCTGAATAACATATATGTAGCTTACATATTTACAGATGTATTTTTTATTTTTTTTTAAATATCTTATTTAGCTTGTCCCCCATGGTTTACAGTTAACTCTCTGTGAGGCACTCAGAGATATCTTGCACTCAGTTGTGATGTGTTCCCGGGGTAGGGTGGGAGGCTTCCTGAAGCAAACCCATTCTTAGAAATGGCTTATTTATTTCAGATAAAGTCACAATGCATTGAATATTTCTGTCTAAAAACTGCCTTTTTAAGGTGCTAAATATATTTTGCTGTTTCAAGAAAGGCAATAGAGTGTTTATGTGGTAATTATTCATAACATTGATTATTTAAAAATATAATATACGTATGTGTAATATTTTATAACTTGGGAGCCAATCATTTCTCCCAGATACCTGCTAAGTGAGTAGACAATGTATTCTCCATTCAAATGTATTGTGACAGATGAAGATTAAACATCACAGACATCTACCTTTCCTGCAATTGCAGCCAGGCTTGGTGAATTACAGAATTTCATTAAGGCTAACTAAAAATATTCAGAAGCCCTCACTTTCACATGATTTTTTCACAAGATTTCACATGTAATTTAAGTTGTACCTGTGTTATAATTATGGGACAGCCTTATTTGCACACGATGGCAGTTTCGCATGTCCCCCACACCCATAGAAGCTTTGACAGGTGCCCTCTTTCCTGATTAGTCTCATTATCCTGTTAGATGCGCCTGTGCAGCACAAGATGAATGGACCATGTTTCTTTTTCTCTCCATGCCCAGTGCCCAAACACCAGTGCCAGGTGACAAATGGAGGCTGCAGTCATCTTTGCCTCCTTTCTCCTGGCAGTGGTTACAAATGTGCCTGCCCTACTAATTTCTACCTGGCCACTGATAAGAAGACTTGCCTATCCAACTGCACTGCAAGCCAGGTCAGAGCACGTTCCCTCCTGTACTGAGTGCAGAGTGTGCTGCTCCCTGAATGTCACTAGTTTGAGTTTGACTGCCTTTGTTTCTGGCAAAGAAGTATTCGGTTTGACAAGTACCACTGCTGAGTATGTCTCCCTCATCTTGACATTCCTCTTCTTTCCCTTTATCTCATTTTTTATGCTGATCTATCGTCCTGTCACTGCCGTATCCTGTGTGTAGTTTCGTTGTGGGACGGATGAGTGCATTCCCTTCTGGTGGAAGTGTGATACTGTAGATGACTGCGGCGATGGGTCTGATGAGCCAGCAGACTGTCGTGAGTAACTTTATTCATGATTGCAGTGCTAGAATAGAAGGATGTTCCACCTTCCTGTGTCCTATATCTTTGCTGTTTTGTTCTATTCTGTACTGTACACAGAATTATGTCATAGCAGTGGCAGTGAAACAGTTATGCTCAAAATAATACATCCATGTTCATCACATGTATAATGCAAACCAATAAATTTGTAACTTAAACTTCTCCAGTAAGTGTCACTGTAAGCACAGCAGTTTTAAATTTGTATGTACCAGTGGCGTTTCTAGACTTGAGGCACTACTGGGGCACAGGCCCCCAGCGCTCACATCCTCACACATGCAATTTATGATAAATGGCAAAATATTAGTTATTTTTCATGAACATTTACTGGGGCACAACAAATAATTACTGGGGCACATGCTCCAGTAAATAGGGTCTGACGACCCTAGTAAGTACTGAGAGTTTGACCCTATTACTGTATGGCAATGTCTTTTTGGAGAACCTGAAAAGTTCCAGATTCTCAGTGCTATTTAGGTATAGTAAAAGCAATAGAGAAATTCACCAAGACATTATTTGAGCTTGAACGTGTGAAGAGTGCCAAGCAGAAAATTAAATTTCTTCTGAAGAACAGAACTTCACAAGTAAAAGAGGAAAACCTGCCACTTTGTTGGCTGATTGCGAAATTTGAGAAGTGAATTTTGTCTGAAACACCTGTGGTACACAGTTACCTCTACCATATGTGTTAATGATGTGAACAGGTGGGTCGATGCCCTGTGGCCTTGGATTGGACAGAGAGCCAGATGACCTGCAGAGCATGTAACACTAGCAAACACTAACTTGAGCAGAGGCAGCTGAGAGAGTAGATACATAATAGCAGTAAGAGTAAGGGCACAGCATGCCAATCTCAATGATTTCTAGTGTGTGTGTGGGCTTCAAATGCTACCTTGGAGAGGAAGACTGTGAGCAGAAGTCCATATGAGCGGTACAGCTCTGGGTGTTTTAAGAGGTGTGATTGTGCTGAGAGGGAGGATAGGCAAGAGAGCGATGTAGACCTGCTTTTAATCAACACTCCATTCAACAGTTTGAACAATATCTTTGAAAATTACTGTGAAGAAAAAAGAAATACTTTCATTTTATGTACAAATGTTTACTAAATTCAGACTGTAGCCTGGGTTTGAGACTGCCAGGGCACTTATCAGTTTCTGTTTATACTACAGGACAATTGGTTATGAAGTGTATCAGTGAAGTCTTAGAATATTTGATATGAACAAAACAGCATTTGAAGGTCATTGCTGCCATATTTGGAATATGGCTATCGAGACATCAGTTGTAAACTGAGATTTTTGGGCTGCCTGGCTGCTCAGTAAAACATTCTCTAGCACAGCAAAATGGAAAGGCTCTGAAGAAGTCCCAGTTAAAAGAGTCTCAGAGGTGTCATGTCCTTGGATTTTAATGTGAACTAAATTATCTTTTACAGCGGAATTCAAGTGCCAGCCAGGCCGATTCCAGTGTGGGACTGGACTTTGTGCACTGCCTCCTTTCATTTGTGATGGGGAAAATGATTGTGGAGATAATTCAGATGAGGCCAACTGTGGTAAGAGTCTGTATGAAATTCTCAGGAATTCAATTTTCCCCAAAACGACATGCCATTTTATGTGATTTGGGAGAACTGGTTTTAATTTACATTTAATTTACATATTTAATTTGATAATTAATCTATTTTTAGTTTTTGTTCCTTTCATAAAAATAGAGCCAAATGCATTGGTCATTTTCTCCTTCAGACACTTTTTTATTGTTTCCAGATACATACATCTGTCTCTCTGGGCAGTTCAAATGCACCAGGAAGCAGAAGTGCATCCCTTTGAATCTGCGCTGCAATGGACAGGATGACTGCGGGGATGGCGAGGATGAGGCTGACTGCCGTAAGACCTCTTCATTAATTGTGAATGAATGTGAACTGAGTCATCACACTGTTTAGGTGTAGTTTTTCTGGGCTCAACGTCAGTCCACAACTGACTATTTATTCACTGGGAGAAAATAGCTGGCTCAAGTATTAAAAATGCTGAGCTAAGAGCATTGGAATTGTTTCCTGAACAAGAGGATTGTATTCATTCACAATGAAGGAGTCAAAGCAATGAATAATGAGTTTCTTTCACTCTTTGAATGTACTAGTCACTTTCTTCTATGTAAAAGTTTTTCATCTTTTATGTATTCAGTTTGAAATTTCTGGTTTTGGTGCAAAAAGTCTTATTAGTCTTAATTCCTTCGCACTTCTTAGACAATTTGGAAAGGAATGAAAATGCTGGTACTGATTAAAAAGGAAAGTTCTACAATGAGAACTTTTAATGTTCTCTGAATTTTGTGATCCCAAACATATCTTTCTCACCTAGTGTGTCTCCTCAGTAGAACTCCCAAGTGAAATTCTGTCTGATAATGTGAAAGTCAGGGCTCCCAGGGGAGGAGGCTGCCTCCTTGTGTGTCACATGTGATGCCTGAGGCAGAGTGGTTGGTGGACCTCAGTGAATCCCAGACTCCTATATCAGTGCATGATGTGACTGGAACCCTTTGAGAGTGCATGGGATTAGCCGTGGGCCAGGTTCACAAATCTGAATGACAGCTCAGAGGCACACCACTCAAAGTCAGAAAGCCAAGATGAAACAAAAGGGGCAGGTTGATTAACAGGTTGAGAGGACAATCCCTTTTTGAGCTGACAGCACAGCCTAATCCTCCCCACACTGAATCGGTGCAGCAAGCTCCAGTCTGGCACAATGTACCGTCCCAGCAGGAATAATGTGAAGGAGGCTTGCAGAAAAAGTGCCAACATGGGCCTGAGCCCGGTAAAGGGCTGGTAGAGGGATTGCCTGGATTAACGGGGTACTGCCACAGTGTGTTGATGAATTCCACCCGTGGCAGAGGTAGGTTGACACAGGAGGTTTTTACCATTGATAATCGTATAGAGAGGTAACACATTTATTGGGGTTTAAATTTTCAAGGGTTAATGCATGCCAGGGGTCAGGATTACAATAAAGCTTAGTATAATATATGTACTTGAATTAAACCAACCAGTGAAATGGCACGCCAATTATGTTATTGTTTATGTTACAGTGAAATGAAACAGTAAAGAAGAGATAATACATGTAACAGGGGAATATTGAGATTTTTATTATTGTTTTTTTTTTTTTTTTTGTGATTTTGATAAAAAGGGTATGTTTTTGTTGTTGTAGCGGAAAGCACTTGCTCGCCAGACCAGTTCCAGTGTAAAACCACCATGCACTGCATTTCCAAGCTATGGGTTTGTGACGAAGACCCAGACTGTGCAGATGGGTCAGATGAAGCTGACTGTCGTAAGTTGACTGACATTACAAAATTTGACCTTGAAAATGTTGCAAGATGACATTGTACATGCCTGACTGAATGTGTTTTCTTTTTGTATTTGCTAATATACACCTAATATAAAGCAGTATGACATTTGTCCTGATTTCAGATGAGAATTATCAGGAAAATATGCACTAAACTGTTCACAATGTGCATACATGTAGGTATCATAGTATATCTCAGTTTGATAATCATAGCTATGATAAAGCATAGATATGCAGGGACATGGTCCCTTCCCATGTGTGATAAAACTAGCCTTACTCATGTATGGATCTGAAAAGGAGGGGAGGGGAGGGGAAATTTAATTCATCCCTTTCATCCAAGCTGGTACAACATGTGGTGTGGCCGATGCCATTTTCTGTGTTTCAGTAATACAGTATTCTGTTGACATGAGTAAAAATTTGAAATAAGTGATCTTTCTCTGCAGTTTGGTCAAGTTTAGCAATTACAAAGTGTATTTGCGAAGCAAAATAAAATATATGTGTTTTGGGGAGGAACACTGAAATGGATCGAGCTGGTTCCTGTGTAGTTATAATGCTGCCATGCTGTCACTCCAGGGATAAAAGTACTAACCTGATCTTCCAATTTGCCATTTCCACCCCAATCATTCACTCCAATTGTCACATTCACAGTCATACTGATGCAGGGTGAGTGGTCTGCTGCTTTCAGTTTTGTTATTTCTGACATTTCTGTTGTCAGAAAGCCATTTCTCTGTCTCAGCAGACCTATTCTGGGAATGGTGTTAGAACATGTGACTGCTGGTGCTTGTTTTCATTTTTGTAGATAAGGATTTTGTTTCTGAATGCTGTTTTAAGTAATTTCTGTCATTCAAAATTATACCATCTATAAATTGTAGACCATAGAGTCACAACATTAATCAATACATTATCCCATGCATCTTTTTATTTATTTATTTATTTATTTATTTATTTATTTTTTTGGGGGTCAGGTTTCTGCTTTTTCTGAGGATTGTCTTCTTTTCTACAACTTGAAACCAAACTTTTTCAAAAGTTTGTTTATTTTTTTATTTTGTAAGTTCGGCTTACCTGGATAAATCATTTGATGGAGGAATGTTTTTAAAAGTTGCATCAACAAAGACACAGTTGTTGAGTCAGCAGCAAAGACAGGCTAAGCATTCTTATCATTTAGGCTCAGAATGGCTCAAGGTGATCCATTGAGGAGACAGTTTTTCAGCTAGAAGCAAAAAACCAGCAAAGGCCAGAGACCATTACAGAATTCAGACTCTTCAAACATGAAAATATTGATCGACCACAGTATCTGTGCTATTTTACTTTCTATGGAAGATGTTGGATGAATAGCAGTTCTCACTTTGTGCCAAATGATTGTTGAAAGGCCAGACATTATTGGCAACAATAGATGACATTTACAATATTTTTTGAAGAAAATGCAAGATTTCAAAAGAAAATGTCATTGAAATGTTGGTTTATCATAAAGTGTTAAAAACTGTACCTTGATGTTGGGGATTTTGTAGCATTTCATGAAGTAAAACTCGATATTAAGGGCAGTGCCTTTATAATGCAGGGCAATTAATTTTTTTTACTATGTTTTTTTTTATTTATAAGCAAGTTTTGGCCCAATTGGCTCAGCCTCACCAGGGAAAAATAGGGGTTAAGCTAGTTACTGTTCATCGCTCTCCAGAGGCCATGCCTGCAAGCATATCAACTGGGCACATACTAATGTCATGTTCCTCTGAGCACACAAGAAGTATGTAATAGGGTATGTTTCTAAAATGAAGCAAAGTGGTGAGCTTTTCAACATCTGAATTCTGAAAAGTAGGGGTGATAATCTCTCCCAGGAAGGAGACAGGGAGAGATTATCACCCAAGGGGAGAAATATTTTTTTTTCCTTTTTTAAAGTGGGCCAAAATGGGGTGTACACACAAAGTGGCGTACCATGCACATAAAAGGTAACAAGAACCATTTTTCCTAATCTCTGATGTCATAAACACCCACAGATAAATTCCATGAAAGGGTGGGTCCTAAACCAGTAACATAAATCTTCAGGCTCACATATAGGTGTGGTTTTGTTAGACTCTAAATCTACATTACTGACAGCTCACTCTCTGGCATGGTTGTTTTTTTGAACTCAGGGTAAAAGACACAAACCCACATGTGACACAGTGGTCATTATTAACAATCACCTGTCCTTATGCCCTTAGAATCCTCTGCATAACCACTTTTCATTCATTATTTTGTTTATCATCTTAGCCTTTCATTATCTTTATTTTCTCTTATATAATATACATAGTAAACTGTATCATGTATTGATCTACATAGTATGTACTTAGTAGTTTTCTGTCATTTTCAGTCGTCTTATTGAATATAATTGGAATATTTTGTTAACTTCATGGGAAATTTCAGTTGCTTTTTTATTTACATATATTTTATGAAAATGTATTTGTTTTCTTTGAAGCAAGCTGCTAGTGGGTATATGATGTATTTCTTTTTAATGAGCTTTATTGTAATTGTTCTGCTTGGGCTTTTTTTAGCAGTTACCCTTTTCAGCAACATAATTTATCCATTTCATCTCATGTTAACTAGTACAGAGAAATATACCCAAAGAATATAAATAATACCATGACTGATAATAAAAATGTAAATACATTTACTGTACCTCTAACCAAACGTAGTTGCATTCTTCACAATAAATGTAATCTTCAAGAATCCACCTTGTTCGTTTTTTCTGTGATTTCTTTTTCAAAACTGAATCAATATTGTGAGCATATAGATATTTTGAGGCAAAGTCACACTTCCCACATTGTCGAATAAGAAACTGTATGATGACAGTGTGTTGCCTTCGCCTCTGGTGAAATGTGTGGATAATTTATGGGTTATCAATAAGCTGTTTTCTGTAGAAACAAGAGACCTCTTATTGAGTGATGGCAGAAAGGGCATGACGGTGTAGTTCTCTAATTAAATAGTGTTGGTTCTCGCTTACAGACAAATTGATTTGTCTGTCATATCCTGAGGATGTCCTTCTTTTTCCGAATGGTAACTCATTTCCGTCTCCATGCCTGATTTTCTGCCTTAACAGTTCTATCAGCTCTAAGAAATGGCACATCAGAAACAGTTGGATACCCCTCTCAGTGGCTTCATGCTGATTGCCAGATTAACGTTTTGTAACTTTAACAGAATTCTGTCTAAATGCTTTTAATTGCATAAGTGAGTCTACATGAGTTTGGCCGAGGACTGAATCACAAGATGCTTGGCAGGAGGCCTCTTGCAAGGGTACTGTTGCTTAGTAGCTGTCGCCTGTCTTCCAATTCAACCTGCCCATAGGCCTCAAGGAATTGGACCACTTCTTTGGTTCAGGCCTGTGTTTTCATGTTCATTTCTGAGTTTGTGTATGACTGACATTTGAGGAGGTTCTTTGTTGTAATATGTTGTAAACTGTTTGTGCAATAATTACTATAGGTTGTTTTGCAAATCTGAATTGTTTCTGCTCATTCATACCCTGATTGGACAGTCTTCCCAACTTCAATCTTACATATAGAGAGATTGAATTGTCTCAAATCCTGCTTGCAGTTTTTACCAGTTTGTCCTCATAGAATAGCATTTACATTCTTTGTTGGTTTCATATTAAGTCACAATATTTTGTTTTGCACTCAAGAGTTTATAGCAGTCAAACCTTGTGTCACTGAGTTATTAATATTGTAATGAACTGTTCAACTAATAAGAAATTAATTTCAAACTCTATGCATTTGTTTTGTAAAATTGGTTTGCAATGCCATGCAATGTCACCTTATTTTGGCATAATGTGCTAATGTCTGTTATTGGAAGTTGTAGTATTACTAAACATTGCACCTGTCAACCATGAAGCAAGATGAGTAGTCAAAGCTGCAGTCAATCCTTAAACACCCTCACCAGTGGAATGTTTTCTCTTTAAAAAATAAACAGAAAAGGTGTTTGTGTGAAGTGTACATACACTTCCTGTATAAATTCTCAGAAGTAGGTGTGAATGCATTTATGAGGTCTTCATAGGCCTAATAGAATTCCAGTACTCAAAACCAGAGTGTACGAGGAGTGGATATTAATTAATGAGAGTAATACTCAAGAAAAAACATGTCAACTTCTACTCTGCATCTCTATACTGTGTCCCTAATGACTGTTTGAATTTGTAGCAGTGTGTTACACATTGTAACATCCTCTACACATTGTATAATTGTTTGAATTCAGGGTGTTTGGGTGCAGTACTTGGTAGCAAACTCATTCAGTATTTATTTTCTGAAATTATATTTGCAGACAAGACTGATCATGTACAATGCCACAATGAACAGGCTATTATTTTAAAATTGGCAGTTTTTAGCACAACCAAGTGTCAAATATTTTGTATCTTTTTCATCCATAAGAGCAAGATGACAGTTTGCATTACTGATTGAACTATGGCAAAAGCTTCCCAACACAGTTTATATTTGAGAAGGAGAAATATGTATTTTTTTTACTTTGATTTTTTACGTAGATTTAGCCATATTCACTGACCCACTGGCTAAATGCTCTGATGAAGACATTTTCCTTGATTGCAAAGTCTACACTATACTATGTACTATGTATGTACTATATTTAAATAGAATGCATTGATGCAAATTGCATGACTGTGAATGTAGTTAAACCATGTGGGTTTTTTTCTGACTGCAGTGTTTAAATTTCAGAACATAAATGTATAGCACAAGAAATGTATTAGCTGTCGTTCAAATTTTGATAAAACTTTCAACCGATTTATCTCGCGCTCAGGTCAAAGGGTTGTTAAGTTGTGATGGAAGTATCTTCCCTAGTTGTCTCCTGATGAAGTTGTTTCCATGTGGTTAAAACAGAAAATGAATGCCTATCTGGGTGCATCAAACTGTAGATGTGGTGTGGCCAAAGGCTGGTTTGTACTCAGACAGGTGACCGCCGCTTTACTGGAATCGCAGAATGTTCATGAACGTTGAATGTGTGAAAGATCATTGTTGTGTATATCAAGACAAACAAAAAATGCATGTCATCATGGTAGTCTACCCTGCAAGGTACTTTCATGTAAACCCATGTGAATTAGATTCATCTTCCCATCAAAAATTTTAAAAGTTGCATTTTGAGGAATTTTTGAAAATTTTGATTCTGTTTTTTACTTCACAGTTCTCATTTTGTACTTCAGATTTCTCTGGCCTATACTATATAGCCTTATTTTGATGAAAATTACTTAGCAATGTCATTCCACATTCACATGGTCCTTGGCAAGTCTAACTTACAACCTTTGCAAACTATACCACATTTTAAAAGCCAACAAATTACATAGTATATACTTTAAAGAATTTATTTGTGAGACAAAATCACAGTTCTATAAACATATTGGTAGCCAGCTCAAGTCTTATTGAACTTCCAGCTGTAAGATTAATGAGCAGCCAAGACACAATCAGTTCAAATCTTCAGTCTCATTCCCTTGATTTCAGTTACACTGAACTAGTAAGCATTGTAATTTCACAGGAACTGGTCAAAGCTTTGATTGTCACATTAATGAGCACTGCTAGAAGGAAAAGCAATAAGCAAGATGTTGTTTTGGCTTTGCCATATAAAAAGATTTAATTAATGTTAAGTCTAAATTTCTCAATTTTCCCTTCTTGAATAATTCTTAACTTTGCTGATTTGAGTTGTGATCCTTGTTCTTTTCATACACTTATCAGTAATAACTGATTTATTATATTCATAGAGAAGTCTCTAAACAATACTTGTTTCTGTGCATTATTTTGCTGTACCTTGGATATAGGTATCCATTTAATTTGCTAATTAACTATTTATTTGGATTTAGTTAATGAGGGGACAATAATGCAGATGAAGTGGTCATGTTTGACTTCCTTGCACATCTAGCAAATGAAAGTAGTACCAAATACCAAACTAGTGTCATTCATTTTGTCCTCAGACTTCATCTAATATTTCAAATTCAGTGTGACAGACAGGAAATCTGACAGTGAAATCTGACAGTGAAAAAAAAACTTAATATATGTCTATTAGGAAACTTCCAGAAAGAAGCAGATGCATTATATGCTTTTCCATCACAATGTAATGTTCATAGATCAGAATGAAAAAGACTGTGTTTGAATCTTTGCTTTGACATGGAAAAAAAAATCCCTGAGAAGACTGCCATCATCTCTCTGAAGTCTACAGTATTACTAGACCCTGCCTCTATCATACAAACATACCTTTCACTGAAAGTCATTTATTGTAGCCCCAGAAGGGACAAATTCCTATTTGCATGTTTATTCCCCCCTTTAGTAGACATCCTGGAGATTTTACTGTACATATTTTACAGGCTCTGATTATCTGAAGAATATAAGGTGAATTTGGTTTTGAAGCAAGAGAGAAGAAACTTAATATTTTTTTGCTGTTAAGGATCAAATCACTAATTTCTGTGTTGAAGTGCATCAGGGAATTGGCAATCAAACACATGAACGTGATAGGAGGATTAATAGAGTGTAGCTGTTCACGTGATTGTCTCTCTCATTCAGATGAGGTTAATTTTAAATGATAATGCTCTGTACTATGAAACCATTTAAGTCACAGATCAGAATGAATTTACCAAATGATTAATGCAATTGAGGCAGCTTCTACATGTTGAAAAATGTTAATGTGATATGCATAAAGATTGATGTAATCATTGAGTAGGGGGCAATTCCTACCTAACAATAAGCTGTCTTTTGTCTGATTTGTAGTATGAGACTTACATTGGCCATTGTGTTAGAATGTCTGCTATTTTGTCAATGAAACAGGGACAACTGCAAGAGACCCAATCATTCAGTTGTATTTGCAATAAACAAAATGTTCCATTATCCCTTTTTTTAATAAGTGTGGTGCCTTTGATATTTTTAGAATGCTGGATAAATATTTATATTGTGGTACAACTGCACAAAAATACCAAGTTCTACATTTATGAAAAACAGATGCTTATGATTTTTTTGTGTTTCCTTTAGTCTCTTCATTTTTTGCTAGGAATATGTATTTTCCTAGTTTTCAATGGTTGCACACCTTTTGGAAACCGAGCATTTATTGTGATTTAATCTTTCAGTATGACAAATAAAATCAATATTTTTGTGTTTAAAATGATTTGTGTTTGTTCTTGCCAAGATGAGAAAACCTGTGGCCCACATGAGTTCCACTGTAAGAACAACAACTGCATCCCAGACCACTGGAGGTGTGACGGTCAGAGTGACTGTGGTGACAACTCAGATGAAGAAAACTGCAGTGAGTCCATCTTCATCCATCTCTTCAGCAACATATTATGTAACATATACACATATATTATATTACATAGACCATGTAACATTGTCTACTGTTAAGATTTTACATTGTGCAGTTTTGATGACCTAACTGTTTTGATGCTCTAATGAGCCAGTTTGAACTGGGTGCCTCAATTCCTCTTTCAGTGTTTATTTTATACATGTTCCTTTGGCTTTGTAGCTGAACTAAGAGTGAAATGAAAAAGCCAATGCCTTCCAGCACTGGCAGTTTCTCTGCCCCAATCTGACCGCAAAGAGTTTAAATGAAAGCCCGGCCCATTGTTTGGGTGCTCATTTCTGTGGTTATGCTGCCCTGATTACCCCCTCCATAAGGATTGCTGGATCATTTACCCAGCTCCTGAGCTTTGCTTTATCCCTGCCAAGGCCTGTGCACGCTCCATGAACCTCATCACATTTAAAGACACTCTTTTCCACTTGATTGGTTTTGGCAATCCACATCAGCTGCAGTGTACGTGTCAAGAATATACGGTTATAGCTGGAATCTGGGTGCCACAGGTCCCCCTCCTACACACTTTGTGTTCATTTTTTGAATAATTATCTGTGAATATACAAAAGGTCAATAAAGAGAAAAGGCCAGAAAACTCACTAGCTAATGGACTGGATGATAAGTTTTAGGGAACTTTTTCTTTCCTACCTCTAAAGCCAAATAATTTTTCACATATCTGATTAAGTCAAATCGACCCTTTGATCTGTTAAAATACAGATGAAATTGGCTTTTTTGCCACTATTTGCTATGGTTTGCTACTATTATTCCATCTGTATTCCCCACATTTTGCAATATTTATTTTGGTATTAAGCAGATGCAAAGTAACCTAAGCACTGATGAATGGAAGCTGAATTCAGTTACTGTCAGTGCCATGTACTTCCGAACAGAAATGTTATCTTGTCAGTTAAGCATGGTAGTGCAGTTGTTATGACCATATTCATTATTGGCTGTTTCCTCCTTGGCTGCCCTGCCTTTGTTTGTCTTGACATGGCTCTGTTATGGGATGCATGAACTTTTTGAAAAATGTAATTGGGTCATTGCCCAGACAGGCACCCTTTTGTACCTGCACTCCTGGTGAAGTGGATGAGGGGCGGCAGATCCGTGTTACCTGTTTTATGTGTGTCTAGTCACATGCATGATCCCATATGGGATCTCCTCATTTGTATATTTTTTTCTAAATTAAGTAGCAGAAGTGCAATCATTGATTTTGTCCATCTTGTTTATTCCTTTTTTCTTGTTAATATTTAATCTTTTCTCATGTAAATACCATATTTCATTTAAATTGTCTTTACAATTTAATTGTACCTTTTACTCATTATACCAAAGGTCAGTGTGTAAATATATGTGTATGTATTTGCGCTTGTATGAGTCAGCATGCGTGTGTGTATGTTGTTGTGCATTCCCCAATAATGTCAGAACTGCAAATGCAAACCTCATTAGACAGAATCCTCAGAAAATGATAATTTATCTCTAGTGCTGGTGGGTGGCAGCAGAAAAATATTCTGTAGCCATTGCTGCACAGTTTGTAGCCTCACCCTCTGTGATGGCTATGGCCCCTGCTAATCAGTAGTCTTGTGGTAGCCTGTTTCTGCTTCCCTCCATTTTTTACATTTTTTAATTCAGTGCTGCGCAGAGACTCCATGTCTGAATCGGGTATTGAGGGGAATGCAGGGAATGGTCCCAGGGTTCCCACACAGGCATTTTCCCATAAGAGTTGTCTACCCTTGGGTCATAGTGAAGCATTGTTATAAACGGCTTGCTCTGCAATGTGAACGTTTACCTTTTCACATTAAAATGGACCCAGCCGAAGGTGGAGCACATTAATACATGATTGTGTCTTTATAATGACAATGTTGATCATGAGACCAGGAGATGATCATTGTTCAATTATGAAACTGGAAAAATGTGTTGAGAAAAAAAAATTGCAACACTATTAGGTGTTTAGGTTGCCTTGGGTTTGCAGGCAAGCAAGGGTTACAGTTTTGGATTGCAGGCTAGTTACTCATCCAGATGACTTAGTGCATACACAGCATGAGACATTTTTGGTCTATTTTCTTGTTCCCAGAACCAGTGACCTGCAGCTCAAAGGACTTTGTCTGTGCCAATGGGGAGTGCATTTCTGCACGATTCCGCTGTGACGGAGATTATGACTGTGTTGACAATTCAGATGAGGTTCGTCATCATTTGCTGTTAGCTCCTTTCACAAATGTGCAAAGTGCTGTGCAAGTTTTATTGGCATTGATATATCAAGTTTAATATCCTTCCATAATGTGTTATGTGGATTTGTCCAAAATATTGCTAAATTTACATTGATTGTGGATAATTTATCCTCTCATATTTACTGTATGAAAACAGATTATCAGTGGATGTACACATAAAATAGCTTTTTGATGATATGAATAATAATAATAATAATAATAATAATAATAATAATAATAATAATAATACCCTACCTTTATTTAAAGAATTACTGAATTATGCAGGAAAGAAACCCACATGACAGTGTACCCTACCCATTAAACAAGATTTAGATGTGCATAATGCAGGAAGCAATAGGAAAGAGAGAACCCTCTAATTTCCAATTTGTTCTGTTCTGTCATTTATTATTCTGCCAATAATTGTTCAACACAGCTGTGCATAGTGAATTGAATGATTATGTTTGCAAGCATTTTAAATTAATGCTAATTCATGTCAATTATTAACAGGCCTTTTTTCATTAAAAGTCTGTGTCATGTAACAATGTTATTCTGTATGTTAGTCTTTAAGCAAACTGTACATGCATCCTTTAATAAATGCAAAATAACACATTGCCCCCCACAAATATTGGTATCCCTGGTAAACATGAGTAAAAAAAATGTGTAATTGTTTTTGGATCTTTCATTTAAAATATTCACAAAAATCCAACCAAGTAATCCAAAAATCCAAAAGTAAAATGACTGAAAGGAAAAACAAAATCATATAACGATGTAAATATTGTTATCTACAATATCTGTGCCACAATTATTGGCATGCCTAGAAGTTCTTATGAGTGAAATCTAACATTCATATTCACATTCATATTTTATGGTTTAAAGTTCAACTGAGGAATTAGGAACACTTAAATGGTCAGCCATGACTTCCTGTTTCACTGCATTTCACTATATAAATATGAGGCCAAATTCCCCTAGTCATCCATCATTATGAGAAAGATGAAGAATACAGCAATGAAAAAGTTGTTGAGCTGCACAAATCAGGAAATGGCTATAAGAAAATAAAACAGTTAAACAGGTAATGTGGAGTGCCCGTTTCCACTATCAGGGCAATAAGTAAGAAATTTAAAGTAACTGGAGATGTTGAGATTCTGCCTGGAAGAGGACATATGTCTATATTGACCAGACACAGTGAAGAGGATGGTTCAAATGGTCAAAGAATCTCATAGCATCCCAGTTGGGGAATTGCAGATATTAGTTCTTTACATTAGGTCTTGGGGTCAGAAAGTCTCCCAAACTACAATCAGACATCACCTACATAACCAACAAGACGGCAAGAGAAAAGCCTCTGCCGTGAAGTATGGTACTGGATCTGTGATGTTGTGGGGCTGTTTTTCTTCCAATGGCCCTGGACAACTTGTTTGGATACATGGTACCATGGACTCCCATCAGGTACCAGTAGATATTAGATCAAAACCTGACTGCCTTAGCCAGGAAGATTAAACAGGGCCATGGTTGGATCTTCCAGCAGGACAATGATCCAAAACACACCTCAAAATCAACAAAAAAAAAAGGTTCATTGATCACAGAATTAAGGTTTTGCCATGACCATCCCAGTACCCTGACCTAAACCCCAAAGGAAACCTGTGGGATGAGCTGAAGAGGAGACTCCACAAGCGTGGACCTTGGAATCTGAAGGATATGGAGAGATTATGTGTGGAGGAATGGTCTCAGACCCCTTACCATGTGTTCTCCAGTCTCATTAAGCATTATAGGAGAAGACTCAGAGATGTAATCTTGGCAAAGGGAGGCAGCAGAAAGTATTAAATGAAGGGGTGCCAATAATTGTGGCACACATGTTTTAGAGAAAATTTTATATATATATATATATATATATTTATATATATATATATATATATATATATATAAAATATAAGATTTAGTTTTTTCTGTCAATCATTTTACGGCAAATAAAGGGTAGATGTTTCTGAATATTTTGAATAAAAGATCAAAACAGTAAACAAAAAAGATTTTTTTTTTTATTGCCCATTTTGCTCATGTTTACCACGGGTCCCAATGTGTGTAGGCATTCTCTATATGTCTCTCTATGTTTGTCTCCATGAGGGGAGTGAGACAGTGTTGCTGAGTGACAGCATTTTCTTTGGAATTTACAGAAGGACTGTGAAACCCGTTGCTCTGAAGACCAGTTCCAATGCTTAAATAACCTGTGCATCTCACTTAAGTGGCTTTGTGATGGACAGGAAGACTGCAAGATGGGGGAGGATGAAAATAACTGCCAAGGCACCGGTAGGACCATTTTTACATTTTTATTAAAGGTGCGTGGGTTTGACCAGAACACTTCCCACTTGGAGATCTTCGGTTTCTCTCAGTCCTTATTTTGTCTGGCCAACATTGCTTGGCTGTTGTTGCTGCATGTCATTCCTTTTAATGTTTTGTGGTTGCCCTATTTATGAGAAGTGTTGTCTACTTCAACATCTTTGATCTTTGCTTTTATGCTTTGTTATTATGGCCTTAATATATATGACTATTACAATATTGAAGTTTTTATTACACGTGCACATGACAAATTGGCTCTCTGTTGACATAAAGTTATTTATGTGACTTGGTTTATGATGGGAAATGAATCCAATCACAATGCTGAACCTTAGTATCTTTGGAGAAATTGATGGCATTGTTTTAAACCTTCTTAAATATATTGTATTACTTCTTTTCTGGTGGTCCCATGCAAAAAGGCTTCACAAACATATGCTTTTGTCATGGTAAAACCACAGTCAAAGGTCTAGTCAACACAATCCACCTGGGAAAATAGCTTTAAAAGACTGGGATCTGGGGAAGAAGAAAAGAGGAAATTTATGGGAAAGAAGACACTATTTAAGTACAGATATGAATACAATTTACTGATTCCACTTTGCTATCAAGAACATTCCATGAAAACAATTGTGAATTAGAAATGTAAAAATGCTTCCAGTATTTGTCTTCAAAGAAAAAATGTCAATCTTCTGTAAAAATTATATTTCTCAGCCCATTTACATTATGCAAAAATAGATTGATTTTGTGCTTAGCAGATAGATGCCAATATGAATAATGACACATTCATATTATGACATAATTTGGTGTCTTTCTAGGTAAGTCAAGGATAGGAACATTGCAACTGAGTATTTTCTTTTTGCACAATAGTAAATGTCTGTAAGAGAATGAGCCTGTGGTCTACTTACAGTAAAGAGATGTGATAATGATTATTGATTATGAGAATACAATAGAAACATTATTATTGAGGAGCAATAGTCTCAGTTTCAGGAGAATGACTTTATCTCTACAACAATCTACAAGATGTAGCTGTTCATTGTTTTATGGTGCGGATATAACCAAATTTGAACTTCTCGAAATAATGATTGATATCCACAATTACATCAAAGCACTATTTAATCTTGCAATTTCATTTCACGATTTTACCAAGATTTATCTTTGGTGTGCAACTTTGTTTCACTGTGCACCACCCACCATTGGTGCCATGGCTGCAGACATTCCCATCTGCCAGATAAGGAATGATGTGTATCGCCAGGGAATTGTTTATGGAAATATGTCCCTTCCACCCCACTGTGCACCACTGGCTTTGGGGGCAGTGCATCCTCAGATGATGTGTTGAGCCCAGCCTACCACGAGCCCAACCTCCATGTCCTGGGGTCTTCCTATAAATATATCCCGGTGTTATTGTCAGGGGTCCAATTTCTGCAGGTGTAAAGGCACCCTATTGTTTTTTTTCCTCATCTTATTATAATTATTGTACCATGACCACCAAGGCTTTTGTGTTGATTTTACAAAATCCTTCAGGCTTATGAGTGGTCTAATGAAGAATTTTGTTGCTGATTGACCACTTGGTGGCAGTATAACAGTCAAAGTAAATCTCAATCTTCAAGCACACACAACTCCTGTCATGAGATCCCCCTCCATAGAAAGAACAAGGCTCACATGTTGGCATGCCCCCTCCACTGATTTCTTCATTGGCATCTTGTCTTTAAATGTATTTTACACAAAGTTGTCCATTATGGTAAGCCAATGAACTTGAGGGCAAGACATTTTTGCAAATATTCTTAAAAATCCCAAATGAGCTAAAGTGAAAAAACCTAGAATTTGCATCAGCAGCTACATGCATATTTCATAGATTATTAGATTATAGAAGATTTTGTGTTTAATACAATATTATGGTAAAGAATGCAATCAAGAGTGTTTGACCTGTAGAAGAGAACAAACCAAACCAGTTTACAAAGGATTCTAATGATAATGTGTCACTGATAAGAAGATTGCTTGGATAGCTGATTCAGGGGAAGAAATGGTACAATCAAGACTACCTTTGTTTGAATATTCTTTAATGTACACTTGGGCTGTAGTCTTTTTTTGTCTATAAACATAATTTTAAAAGAAGGATACAGTGATGCAAGTACGATTTCCAATCAATTAAGTGTTCAAATAAAAAAAAAATCAAATTTCAGAGTTCTAGTCAACCTCTGTAACTCATGCATCTGTCTAATTCCACAGTATAGGCAGAGGCAAATTATAATGACCAGACTGTATTTATTTAAAATTGTTGAAGGGAATTGTAGGCATGGTTGTAATGATGTGTATTGCTTATTTGGAGCTTCAGTTTTACATTTTATGAATAATTGCAAAGGAAATGATGATATAAGACACATTTCTGATAAGACGATGAATTAAAATGGTATCTTACCCTGCCTTAGTTAGAGGGGGTCTAACTAAGCAATTGGTAGAGCAATTATTTTCACCTACTAATAAGGAATGGGATTAAAATTCACTGTGGCTTCTCCATGAATATTTTAGTGCAATATATTAAATGGGGGGTACTCGAGGACAGTCTGCAGTGTGAATTATTCCAATTGGATAGGCTAGTGTGATGTGTCTTAAAAGACTTCCATTACCACTTCTCCGGTGGAAGACATATAATGGGACCAAAGTCCTTGTCTAAGAAACAAACCAGAGGCTAATGCAGGGTAACCAAGCAAGACATACAGGCATGTTTTGTTGCTTCTAACTGAAACCTAGGGACTCTTTATATGATTCCTCTTTTAACTGGATGAAAATATGTATTTTACATTTTAGATGACATTTCATAAAACATGTTTCTCTGGACTTGAGGTGTGGTATTTACAATCAGGGATTTTGCTTGAGAATTAATTTGACAGACGTGTGATAGGAGTGGGATAAACAACAGAAAGAAAGTAAGACATTGCAAATAGCTGGAGTCTTGCATCTGAGAACATTTAAATGCTTATCTCAGGCATTATGAGACATTATGGAGCCATTATAAATATCTATTCAGGACCTTTGTTGTGCTCATATGAGAGTCACATTCATTTATATTTTTCCTGTATCTGCCAGAGCTGGCAGTTATAGCATGCCTTGACTTTGTGATTGTGGGCACCACCTAGTATTTTCACACTGTTTTCTCTCTCTTGGGCACCGCTAAGATGTGGGTTTTATCTTTCACATTTTTTTTTTTTTGTTGTGGTGATTTGAAGGAGGAAAAAACACAATCTAGAAAAACTGTATTTACTAATCATCAGTGTTTCTGCACTCAATACTTCCATCAGGGTTTGTGTTTATGATTAGAAATGTTAGCAATATTTTTTGAGATAATTGTTCCTGTTTTACCATCCACTGGTGCACTGGCTTCCCTGAGCGTTAAAGAAAAATAATGTTAAATATTATATCAGTGTCTTGTTTTTGGCAAACCAATGCCATCCCTGTTGTTATTCTTTTACTTTCTGTTATATTCCTTCATGATTATGAAGATCTCACTTCCTTTTGATTGCTGCACAATTGCACACTACAGCTGTGTTTTTTTTGTTGGTGTCTCTGCTATAGTTGCCCCATCCTGTTCCCTAAATGAGTATGACTGTGCTGGTGGAGGCTGTGTGTCTGCGGGCCTGAGATGTGATGGGCGTGTGGACTGCTTAGACGGGTCAGACGAGGTCAGTGCCCGCTCTCAGCTCACTACACATGTGATCACCCATGTGATCTGCACTACAGTTTGAAAGGCAGACGGATTAAGTTTATCAACCTCTGAAAATTTGCTTTATTATAGTATTCAGTTTAATGTCAGCCAAGCTCATTCTGCAAGCTTGTAGTATAAGTGCTCTGTATGTCATTCATATCCAACGGTATTTAGGGAATGAATAACCTCTAAAATTGCTGATTGGTTGGATCATTATATTTGAACACAGTTTTGTGTACTATGTTGTAAAAACCATTAAAAGCACCTATTATGGAAATGATATTCTCTCAATAAAAAAAGTGATCAAAATTACTGTATTGCTCAGCTTGTTACTCAATCCAGAGTAGAAGCATTGGTTGTTAGATATGTAGTTAGGTACCTTCTATGTTTTTTTCTTCTCATTATTTATATTACAGTACTATATTATTTGATGGCACATTATAGGAATGCACATGGAAAAAAATAGAGTAAAACACAAAGGCCTTTCCAGAGAGATTGATCAATAAAGAATGATAATAATATGGCCTTTGAGGAAGATTGTGTAATAGTGGGCACTGTTTAGGGACTGTGAGACTAGGGATTGCTTTTTTAAATTAGCGTATGCTGCTGGAAAGTGAACAAGGGACATAACAGATGTGAAATATACTTTTCTGAACTGGTTCTCTGAAATTGTATTCAGAACGTGTGGAGCAGTAAGTATGATGCCACCAAAGGTAGCAAAGAGGGTAATTCAGTGCAAACATTGTTAAGAAATGCCTTTAAATGTGATCACAGCTGTGTGCATTTATGTTTGATATTCTTATACAATAGTTCCATTTATATACATTTTGTTGATTTCTAGGAATAGCTAGGACAACATGTGATACTTGCATCAATGCCAACTGAAACTAATGGAATACAGCACTTCAGTCTTGATTGAGTGCAATCCAGCAAGTCATTCATGTCTGCCTTTTAAAAAGGACATTACATTTTTTAAAGTTTATTTTAAATCTTAATAAGACATTCTTAAAAGGCTTTAATAGATACATGAATAAGCATAATCCAGTGTGTTCGCTACCTTTATGGTTGTTTCACAATGCAGATGAATACAGTTCAATTATAATCATAATCCTCATTCAATGTCACTCGATCAGCTCAGTGTACTTAATAATCAGTGTTAAATTAGGCCTTATACATATGCCTCAGGAGCATACAACATTCATTCTGTCCCTATTCATTATATTTTAAAGAAATTTCAAGGGTAGCGAAGGCCAGCTTCTTAATTAACTAATAATTCAAACTCTGCACCCTTGGAAGACTCACACACACGCACACACTTGTGCTCTGTGAGAATTGTGGGTTGCTGCTAATCTCTAATCCCTGTGAAAGTTATTTCCCCCTCCCCTGTCTCCTTCAATGTGGCATTCACACAGGAATCCATCCCCACAGGTTGACTGTGTTAGAGAATGTGGGGAGGACCAGTTCCTATGTCAAAACCGAGCCCACTGCATCCCAAAGCGCTGGCGCTGTGACGATGTGCAAGACTGCGTGGACCACAGCGACGAGGAGAACTGCGATCACGGTAGGCCCGCAGTCAAGGTCTCAATTCACTGACAATACCCAAATTCTGTGTGCTCACCTGAAGTATCTGTACATCTGACCATTTCATTGTTTGCAGGTACAACTAAGAGTTGACTTAGTTATAAATGACTCCATCTGCAAACAGTCACTTTTAAATATGGGTTTTTTGTGAGATTGAAGGGATCTTGACTTTCATTTTTTACCAAATGTCACACAGGATGTCTGGAGTAAAGGCTGTTTTCTGCTCCATTGGACAACTGTGGCTGGACTGAAATCACAAAGTGTTCATAGAATGTTCTATGTAGCTCTATTTTGAAGGCTTCTAATTGCCAAACTGCTTCGGTGTGACCTGTTCAGGACCAGGTTGTGCATACATTTAGTTTTAATGTTTACTGTGTGTGTTGGCAGGGGCATACTCTTGTCGTGCCGATGAGTTCATTTGCAACAACACTTTGTGTAAGCTGCACGTCTGGGTGTGTGATGGAGAGGATGACTGTGGAGACAACTCTGATGAAGACCCTGAGATGTGTGGTATGAGAATTCTTGGCAGTGCTGTCAGCAGTCAGGAATTTAGATTTTTTTATTTGATTTGATTAGTGTTTTGATTATTATAATTATGATGGTAATAAAAATGATGATCATTGTGTTGGCAACATTCAGTACTATGCAAAATATGCCAGTAAAACTTAGATAAGAACACAAATAGCAGGACTGGCAGGTATGGTTATGCTGAACATTAATGTCATTGCTGTTATACTGTGTCTTAACATTGAATATTTTAAAATATCTTAGAAACCAAGATGATACAATTATTTACCATGCCTATTGTTCTGAATTACAAATGCCAAATTCATCTTCATCTTTGTCGATGCATGGAAAATTCACTGGATGTTGTATAGATTCAAACTTTGGATTGGAGGATCATTATTTGAATGAATCCATAAGAAATTCAGCACCTGAAAACAATCTCTGAATCAGCAGCTGCTCAGTGAGATTTGACTCGTTTTACTCCTATATACAGGCATGGAGTTGGAAATAAGATATTCACATATTTTGGTGAAGCAAAGGTGAATGAGTTTAGAAATAATAAATGACTTTAATCTTTATCTTGTATAAGTGTTAGAATTTTTAGCATTGGCATACGATGTGGCTCACTCTCACAATTATTTTATGACAGACCTTTCTGTCATGGCAGCTATGCTCTGACAAATATCTTTTTTTATGCCCATATTAGTTGCTAAAGGAGTTTTTATTGTGACTGAAGGTAAAGTTTATGGGTACCTGATATAAGGGAGTTAATATGTGCCTCTCAACCCCCAGCAAAGTTGGCCTGCCCACCTATCAGACCAATCCAGTGCCAAAACAACAGAGTGTGCCTGCGCACCGAGCAGGTCTGCAACAGTGTGGACGAATGTGGGGACAACTCAGATGAGGAGAGCTGCGGTGAGCACTTTGCTTACTTTCCCTCTAAAGCCGCTGCACCTGTGAAATCATGGACACGTATAATCAATGCAATATGAGGGAACAGCATAACTAGTACTGAAGAGGACCGCAATGGAAATGAGTTTCACATTGGAAACAGCCAACTGCATCAGTTTAGCAGTCACACTCTATTCAGTCAGTCATTTGAACCTCACGTAAGCAAAACAGATTGGGTTTACCCTACCATACGTTTTGTCATATAGCTCAAACATGGGAAAAGAAATGTGTGAACCTTCAAAGACGGCATTGAGGAGAGGAAATGTCAGAAAACATTCTAATCACAGTGAGGCTGCTTTAATCTAACTCCATCAGGCAGATGACAGGTTTCCCAGCTCACTGAAGATTTGGCTCACTTTTACAGACGTGTCATCACCTGTGATTAGCATAGCCAACCAAAAATATGAAAAGTGTGCATTCATTTTCTGTCACGATTTGCCTTACCTCTTTCAGTGACTCCAATATACAGTCTCTTCATTGTTTTAATGATTGCTGTTGGAAAATGCAGTGTCTGACACCTTAACAACTTCTCCCTATACTATGCTCTTATGAACTTCTTATTATATGATGTGAAATAATATATAGTGCACATATGAACTGAATGTATGTATTTATGTATGTATGAGTGTGTGTGTATGTGTGTGTGTGTGTGTGTGTGTATGTATGTATGTGTAATATATTCACAGCCACATGGTTTGGCAGCTGTGTGGCTGGTGGTACTTCAGTGAAAACAGTGGGAGTGGCTGTGAGTGGACAGTCACTGAACAAAAATGTATTGCCTGAATTTTTCAACATTTTGAATGCTATATCATGACAATAATATCAGAATAATATACTAATACATTAATAAACCTCTTGTACTGAAGATAATGCATTGAATGATGAGACATAAATTAAGTATTTTTTGTGATCAATTTGTATTGACTTTCTGCAAAGTATAACAGTAAGAGGAATGGGCAGATTCACATTGAGAAGTAAATCAATATCTTCAGAGTACAGTCATTCCCCCTAACCCATCCCACCTAGTAATGACAAATTCCCTACTGCCTGCTCCACTTACACCTGTAAATATATAGAGATGGCAGGAATGCCATCTGTCAATTTACTGGTTGATGGGGAATACACCATACCTACATAAATACAATAACAACTATGACTCAAAGACTCTCTCTGTAAATAAACATTAATTTATGTACCTCTTTGCTTCATGTAAACTCACAGAATCCAGATACAACTTCACACAGCTTTACAATTAAGGCTCAAAACTATTAATTCTCTCTATTGGTTGTCAGATAAATTTCCTTATGACCTGTTGAGGTGAACATTAGAGAGGAATGAACATGCAAACAAGAGCTTTAAATTAACAAAGTTTTAATACAAAAGTTTAATACAAAAGTCTAATACAAATGCGCATTTGGGAACCAGCCTCCTCTGAGATCTGATTCAAAGTACATAAAAAATCACTCATCTTTTATACTGTTTTTATGAATACATAATCTTCATGGTGGATGTGGAGATCCCACCTCTAACATTTCATTGGTTAACAGTTACCTCAGTGTCTTTTAGCTACTTCTTTTTAATGAGTCTTCTGTTCTTGCAAAAGTTATTTTTCCTCACCAGACGATGGCAATCCGCCCAATTTCAGTTTCCCCAATACAATCTTCTACGATTACAAACAGTTCTTCTTTCCTACGAAGGTCATCTTATTCTCATGAGAATGCTCAACAACCTAGAGAGTTGTTACCTCTTATCTTACACACACACACACACACACACACACACTTATGTTTCTCTTTCTTTAGGACTACTGGAAATTTCCACACCATCTGTCTATCATACAGAAATCACATTTCAACTTCACATTCAATGTCTTTATACATTTTATATACATAACCCCTTGCACCTATAATTTCTCTGACATTCCCCCCTTTTTATCATTTCACAAATGGTAACTTATAATGTTTTCAGAAATTATTTTTCCTGGATTTTTACAGCATACAGTAATTGATTTCTCCAACATAGCTCTTCCCACTCTCGTAGTTTTTAAGACTATATCTTCATTTATTATTTATGCCATAAAAGTTCCTTCTAAACCCCCATAGTCGTCTTCTTCCAAATTCAGCGCTTGATATGCTGGAGATGATTTCACCATTTGGTTGATCATTCCCTGTATGACTGGAATTCTACAACAGCCACAAATCATTAATAACAACAACATGAGTCCCACCCCCAGGATAAGACTCCATAGTGGACCCATCCACCCAGAGAACAGGTTCTTAATCCAGGACCAACTATCTACATGTTGTGTTCCCCTCTCTAAGGTAGCACTGACAGCATGCATATGTTGCATAATTTTATCAACTTCACCTCCCTCCTTAGTGTTATGGGGTATATACGTACAGCATTGGTCCCCTATGAGTGCACAAACCCCACCCTCCTTTGCCAATAAGTAATCGAAGACTGCTCTGTTCTGCAGTGTAACCTTGGTGTTAGCCTTCAGCTCCTAAGAAAGTGCTGCAATCACTTCCCTAGTTAAATTAAAATAAACTTGTTCTGTATAATAAATATAATCTATCCACTTAGTATGTACATGCATCTCTCACCATGGGCAGAAAAATGACAATACTCCCTTACCAGTCATATCCAAGGCTGTTTTGTCACTAGGTACCCCTTCAGGTTCCCCTAAACTTCCAAACCAGATCTTATCTCCCGCTTCAGTTAAAGTTATCTCTCGCCTTTTTGTACTCTGTTTTTTGGATGTCAGGATAATGTTCATGCGTCTAGCATACATCACCGGAGTACAGGTTCCTGACCAGTCGGATGGTAACATTGCATAAATCCTTTCACCTCCACACATCCACCATACATCTGCCAAAGAGTATCTTTGTGTTATTGAAAAACTGTACTTGCACTCAGGACAGCTTTCTCTCTCTCAAACAGTCAGTGTTATCATTACTGAATGACCATGTGGTCACAGACTGACCCGTCTGCACATTTAAGGTTGTCTCTGTATAGCAATGCGGAAATTTACCGACATCTGTAGCTTCTCCTTTTTTATGATTATAAGTATAGCAATTGTACTTGTGTCCTGGCACCACAACAGGTGGGGCTGGTGGTTCAGTATTATTTGGCATTAATGGTAAATGCACATGATCACATCCCAGTGTCCCATTTCTATCAGTCATATTCCCGTACATCATTTGGTATGCTAAACATCTTGCTGGACATTCCAGAACTGTTTCATTACACCTACCAGGTAAATTAATCAGAGTAATATTTGTTTTGTTGTTATGACACCATTTATTTGCCTTGATATTAGTGTAGTTAGCTTCTTGAGTTATAATATTACATAAACAAAACAATTTCCCTTTGTATAGCCTCGTTCATTTACCGTTTTACTCACCCATGAATATCATGAGCTGAATTCTATAGAAATGTATAATTCTTTTCCATTGTTTTCTTTAAGATCCTGCGTATTCTGATGTATTAAAAATAACACTCCTATGAAAATCAAAAGGCTCACTACCGCTACAACAACAGAGAGCAGACACCCCCACCGGCCTCTAACAGTTCCGCTAGCCATGTCTTCACCGGGGTTGAGACGGCTCAGTTCTATACGCTGAACCCCCTTTGTATCCGGACTCGCTTAGCTAGAACTCACTGGTTTATCTATTAATTTACTGTGTGTTTTGTGCACCCAAGTGGGTTGTTCCTGTACTTTAATAGTTTTTGCAGTTGCCAATACTACCTGATATGGTCCAATCCACCTCTGTTCTGACCACCTTGTCCTCCAGCACTTTATCAGAACCCAATCCCGGGCTGGTCCTCTGCCACTCCTTCCGGAACCGGATCAACTGGAACCACCTGTGCAGAAACTTCTTTCTCAGTGGTTAACAATCTTTTTAAATGATCTGCGAATGTCATTTCAGCTGCTGTTTGTGTTGTACCAAACTGTGGTAGGAAATATGCTTTTCCCTTGCTGCCTTAAACGGTGTCACTCCTCTCCATTTAGTGGGCTTGATTCTCATGCTAGTGAGAGCTATGGGGAGACAATCTACCCACGTTCTCCCTGTCTCCTGCATTGCCTTTCTTAACTTAGATTTAAGAGTTCCGTTTGTTCTTTCCACTAGCCCTTCTGACTGTGGGTGATAAGCACAATGTTTCTTTATTCAGATACCTAATGTTTGTCCCATTTTTTTATTTAAAAAAACATTTCTAAATTCTGGACCGTTATCACTAAATATCTGTTGTGGAATACCCCTCTGGGAATTATTTCAGAGCACATAATTTTTTCCACTACCTTTGCTTCAACTGAGCTTGTAGGAAATGCTTCTGTCCATTTTGTAAATGGGTCCACCATTACCAAGCAGTACTTTTTCCCTGCAGATGGGGTAAGGTGTATGAAATCCATCATCCATGTACAAAATGGCTCGGCCGGATTAAGAATTTCACCTTGTTGAACTTTCAAACTACCCTGTAGGTTATTTTTTAAACAGACCAAACATTTTTTACAAAAAAAAAAATTAGTACAATTTGTAAAGCCAAATGTAGTACATCATTGATTAACTAATCCCACCATCCCCCTTTTGAGACATGTGTATCACCATGGCTCAAAATTTACTGCCATTAAGAACATGAGTGGGGCAGAACTGGCCACATTCTACCCAACCCACAGCTCCTCAGGCCCCTCAGTTTTTAGGTGGGTTTTTTTTTTTTTTAAATCATACAGTGACTAGTACATGTGGAAGCACAGAAAGCAATATTACAGCGTGATTGCAGTTTGGTATAGATTAACGTGACAGATCCAAATCTCCAGTGAATTCCCAACATCTACAGTGTAGTATCAGCAGTGAATCAGACAGTCTTAGGGTATGTATTTGTTTAACTCTGTCACCAGACAGCTCACAAGAGTGGCTCCAATCAAAACCATAAATTCAGTTTAAGACAACATCTGAACATACAACACATTTCTGAGGAAATGATTCCTAACACACGGCTTCTTTCTGCCCAGACATTAGTCAAACAGTAATTCAGCACTGACCTTATTCATAAGTAATTCAGTCATTAGTGTTTGTTGTTCAGCTTATCTTGTGCACATCAAACCAACAGGTGTAAAAATAAATTGACCATTTGTGTTAGTTAACACTCAGTAGTGTTGGATGGGAAAGCTTCTTGGGTTGTCTTTATCATCTTTTAGCTCAAATCTACCTATCAGTCAATAAACACACAATGCCATACCCAGGTAACACTGCCTCATGTAACTGACAATGCCAGCATTTCACCTATATCTGTTCAACAAAGCTTCATCTCTCAGATAAAATCTGCTTAAATGGCTTGGAATAAATCATACCATTTATAAGACAACACTTCTTCAATTTCCTAAAAAATTTTTGCTTGTGATAGCCATGAAGATTTCACATAAAGCAAACTTAATATTGGTATGAACAATTAAAAACCAATAAGTAGATAACACATTATAACCAAGAGTGATGGAATTACTGCAAACCCTTAAATGGAATGGAAAAACACCTTCATCCACTGGATGAAAGGTTGCAGAAATGCAGACAGCAGGTAGTGAGAACCCAACAAAACCCTTAAAGTTGGAATACATGTGGCGTACAGCAAACTACAGCAGTCCGGGTTGTCCTTTTGATACTAAAATTATGTTTTTCATTACTGAACACCCACTTTTCTTAAAAAAAAAAACATGTTGATTTATTATATCTCTGCAATAATTCACAATGAAATTGTGCAGCAACACAAAATAAAACCATAAGAAAATCAGCTACTATATGTACACTGCAGACCACTGTTCTTGCCTATTTGATTATTATGATAAGGTCTAGTTTATTAAGTTCAGCTAGCTAAAGTTTGGCTTTTGAGACAACAGACAGAATATACTGTAGAGACAAAAAAATAAGTAATTAATTTCACTATCTGTAATTAGTAAATAAATTATGTAGCAGTCTTTAGCAAAAGCTTAAATGTTTCATTATGTAGATGCTGTTAAAACACAAATGATTATCATGTGATATGTGATTCTCTGACAGGGACACATGCAACCAGCTGGAAACTCTCAAGGGACAATGGATACAAAAAAATAATGAAGTTTCTATTCTATTCTATATTCTGCTTTTTCCCATTGACTGGAAGGATAGCAAGACATTGCAAGAAGACAGATCACAATTACTTTGGTGTTACAATCATTTACCCCAGTGATGGTAAACTATCCCTGCATCCAGATGGGACTTGAACAGACGGTTAATGCTGTACCTAAAGAGTTACCCACTTCAGATGGGACTTGAACCCACTGTTAAATGCTAGGATATCCCCTCATCTTTCTTCACCTCTGGTGCTTCCTGTAATATACTAGATTTGTCTAGTCATTGTCCGGACGGTTGCTGAGTCGGACAATCTCTTATCCAATGGTCAGTTCCACCACAGACATAACATGAGTTATTCTGTCCTGATGCTTTATTGGGACAATCTCTTGCCCAGTGGTCAGTTCCACCACAGACATAGCACGGGTAATTTTGCCCGGTGCTTTTCTTTTCCCCTGACCATGTTTCCTTCCCTGATTCTTGCTTTGGCCCTGATGTTGATGCTGCCCTCCCTGTTGCTGAGACCTCTTATGGTCTTTCTCATTAATTTCCTTATTCGTTTGCTCCAATTCTGCTATACTTGGATAATGTCCCTGAATACCCCCTCCACACAGCATTCCCCATTGTTATTCCTAGCCTGTTGTTTCTCCTTTTTATAAAACTTGCTTTTGCCAACCAAGCCTCAGCCATAGTCAAGCCATATTTCTGTCTTTTCTTAGAGCTTCCTTTGCACCTCTTAAGAATTGCACAGACTAATGACTTACATTCTTCTTCATGCAACCTGCCTTTAAACCCAAACTTTTCTTCACATTTGCACATAACCATCTCCACCAACTTGTCTTTTGCCATCATTAGTTCATCTCTAGTAGGAGTATACTCATTTCCTTTACTGCTAGATGACCCCATCTTACTCGTTTGTTTGTTCACTCTCTATTCACCAAATTTCCCAGAATATTTGATAGCGTCACTCACCCCGCACAGTCCAAGGCAGTAACCATGGGCCTCGCTTGCTCCTCAAAGATCTTTGGTGATCTGAGACAGACTTTCTGCGGGATAAATGATAGTGACTCCCACCCCTGGACAGTCCAAGGCAGTAACCACAGGCCTCGCTTGCTCCTCAAAGATCCCGATCAAAGACTTTCTGTATCCCTCCCCGGGATAAATGATAGTGACTCCCACCCCTGGACAGTCCAAGGCAGTAACCACAGGCCTCGCTTGCTCCTCAAAGATCCGTGGCGATCTGAGACGAGGACTTTCTTATCCGTCCGGAGTAATTGATAGCATCTTTCATCTCCACAGCCCAAGGCGGAGGGCACAGGCCTCGCTTGCTCCTCAAAGATCTTTGGTGATCTGAGACGAGGACTTTTTTTTTTTATTCAGTAATCAGCACCCCCCGGCAGCGGCACCCCCGGCACTGGCCTGGCGAGATGTTGCTATCTCGGAACCCCTTGGCCCTGGCGTGGTGAGATATTGCTATCCCGGACGAGCCCCCAATTTGTCAGATAAATTTCCTTATGACCTGTTGAGGTGAATATTAGAGAGGAATGAACATGCAAACAAGAGCTTTAAATTAACAAAGTTTTAATACAAATGCGCATTTGGGAAAAAGTCTAATACAAAGTACATACAAAAATCAATCATCCTTTATACTTTTTGGGAACCAGCCTCCTGTGAGATCTGATTCAACCATTTCATAAAAAAATCACTCATCTTTTATACTTTTTTTTTAAGAATACATAATCTTCAGGAAATGGTAGGTGTGAGAGATGCCAAGGGCCTAACATTTCATTGGTTAACAGTTACCTCAGTGTCTTTTAGCTACTTCTTTTTAATGAGTCTTCTGTTCTTGCAAAAGTTATTTTTCCTCACCAGACGATGGCAATCCGCCCAATTTCAGTTACTCCCAACAATCTTTATTACAAACAGTTCTTCTTTCCTACGAAGGTCATCTTATTCTCATGGGAAACACTCAACAACCTAGAGAGTTGTTCCCTCTTATCTACACACACACACACACACACACACACACACTTATGTTTCTCTTTCTTTAGGACTACTGGAAATTTCCACACCATCTGTCTATCACAGAAATAACATTTCAACTTCACATTCAATGTCTTTATACATTTTATATACATAACCCCTTGCAACTATAATTTCTCTAACATGCTTTGACACTCTTCTCACCCTTAATTTTGGCCTGCAACAGAAGACGTGGTTAGGAGTTCCAGACCTTGTGGGAAGGCGGAGTTCACCTGCAGTAACCAGCGTTGCATCCCTGCAGAGCTGCAGTGTGATCTCTTTGATGACTGCGGGGACGGAGGCTCTGATGAGTGGGACTGCAAGGCATGTGAGTGATGCTTTCAAAGATCAGCACTTTCATCAGTCAGCCACAGAGAGCTTCATTTGCTCTGGCAAATGCCATCAACTGCGTCTTTAAATTTAGCTGCAGAATGGAATGTTATTCTACAGGGGGTTAGTAGTTGTTTCATGATGGCAGTCATGTCCTACTGTGCTTGATTTTTTGGTTTGGGTGGTTGTGAGATTTGTGAGATCTTTCTTATTGATGTGTATATGAAATGTGTGTAAATGTTTTTTCTCTTGTGGGTGGATGGCTCATCTTTTTAAGATGCTGTTCCTGAATCTGCATGCCCACAACATTTTCATATCAATCTGAGACCATAACGCTTACTGTAGCCTACTGCATAATTCTGTGCGGTATCTCATTGTGCATCACAAATCCTGGGTGCTGGTAACACATGTGTGGAGGGATAGTGACTGAGTGTCTCTTCTGAAAAAATAAATGTTACAGTATGGTAAGACTGGCCTATTCACAACTGTGTGAAAAGAAGGAAATCTGCATCCAAAATGGGTCCAAGCGGCCTTCGGGTGGAGCCAGGAGTAAATGTTTGAGGTGAAGCTGGCTGGAGGTTCATGTCCCAGCTGCATCATTACTTGCAATGGCCTAAGGTTCACTTTGGCACGGAACACCTCGGCCTCACCTCAAAAAGGTGGTAAGCTGTGTAAACCCATAAATTTATTGCTCTCTAGTGACCTGTCCTGATCATCTGGGTGTCCGTAGGTTTGTGAACTGAACAGATGTTGACTTTGTGTTCCTTTAATGACAAAGGCAGTATGTGATAAATCTGCAATGTATATAAAAAAACACTGCTATATGAATTGGAGGCATCACATGTTTTGCTGCTTCATCCATCTATGTTGTATGTTTCTGGTGGATGGGGCTTTTTGTGAGGATAGAATTTCTTGTCAAAATTTGTTTAAAAAAAAGTTATTGAGCCTTTTGCAGAGCATGTACCATTGAACTTTTGTATGGAGATAACTAACATATTTTGTGCAATGCACTATGTAAGTACTCTGTCAAGAAGAACTTTCTTGCCATGACATTTGAGTATATAATCCTACATCCCTTCCATTCGGTGTAAAAATGAAATGTGTTGCTTTCACAAGGTTGGGGTGTGCACTCTTCTTTCTTGCCAGTTCTCAGTGAAGATGTGTGTCGAGGAAGGATGAATCCATGTGGTGAAGATGCAGTTTGCAATCAGTCAGGGACAGAATCCATTTGTCAGTGCAAACCAGGTTTTCAGAGGAATCAAACAAATCGCCAATGTGAAGGTACAGTAAGGCATTTTTCAGAGGTCTCCTTTTTATAGACCTGGCAAAGTACCATACACTTTCACACCCATATGCATGAGAGTACAGGCACAGGAAACAGTGTTAACAGTTAAGCTTTGGATGATGTGTGAATACTGATGCAATGTAGCAACTGGAATCTAAGATCATCACTAAGAAACAGTTGTGAGGTTTTTATACACCTTGCTGTAAGTGTGGCTTATAATTAAATGTAAGGGTTATTTTTTCACAGTTTAACAAATTTCTTGTGAAGAAAAAAGGAGCACATTTACATAAAAGCCAAAGTACCTTGACACAGATGAGCCAATCATTACGCATGTAGTGGTGGTTGGACAGATAAAGGTCTAACTGTGTCAGCGGTAGGCCTTAATCCTTAATCCAGCAACTAAGATAGAACCATGAATGTTTTGCATGAGTGTGTGTTGTATTTAGTTTAGCTATGTCTTAGACACTGTGTCCATGTGTCGAAGATGCAGTTTGTAATCAGACAAGGACAGAATCGATTTGTCAGTGCAAACCAGGCTTATCCAGTCTAGGACATAGCTAAACCATGTCTCAGACACTATGGTGTCTAAGACTAGGATGATCAAGGGCTACTCAGCTGTGGAAGATGGTTTGAGTTAGTGTACCTTAAAGGTACCTTGTTCTAGAATTATCTGTCTACCTGTACACATGTGACTGCCTTATAATTTGTAAATCTAATTTTTACAGAACTGAGCACTCATATCCTAATGACATTTTCAACAAAAAATAAGGGTGGTGTCATATTAATTAAGGATGCCAACCTAATCAATGACATAATCAATGTTCAGTCAGCAATGTTTAACTCTGATTAAATCAAACATAATCAAATTTCCTCTTGTGAACAATGACGATTATTTTCATGCTCAGAATTATTTATTTATTTATTTATTTCAAACAAGGCTCACACTGAAATGCAATCCATTTTGCCAAGAAAAAAAAATAAAAGAAATGATTATGTAAGTTGTATAATTCATGTTGATTTTGGAAAATGTAATAAATCACTGGTGATGAGGACATATTTTGCAGACAACATTGAGAATGTTTGGATTAGCTGTCTGGAGTGTGACCAGTGAGAAATTTCCAGCTCAGCTTTATCAATATATTTAACCTTTCAGCTGCTCAACTGTTGCAAATTGATTTGAAAGTCTACTACTACAAAAAATTTGGAATAAAATAACCCATTTATTGCCTGTGATTCACAATCCAACAAGAGCTAACATTACAACATTTGCCTTGGTTAGCTTGACAACACTAACATTAATGTAGTTGGTTTAAATTAGGCTCATTCATATTGAAGATTGTTGTTGTTGTTGTTGTTGTTGTTTTCCCGAAAAATTCAATAGTAAATTCACACTGTGTGCTTTCATGTTAGAAAGAGGAGACACCAGAATTGCTATATATAATTTTTAGAATAAACAAATACAGAAAATAAGGCCATGGTTGGAGCCAGTCTTTCAGAATGGTCTCCCCTATAGTGAGTGCCTAGAGGTGCCATACATTGTGATTTTACACCCATTCTATGAATAACTATAACCTAACTAGTGCCTAGAGAATCAGACTGTTATATTTATTATGTTGTATTGTCAACATACTTCTTTTAAAAAAACGACCAGACCATCAACACATTAGTTTTTGCTCTGGGGTCACAGTTGAGGGTTTGATCAATATTGTGTTTTTGGTTCATTCAGACTTATTGTAGTGAACAGATTAGATCGTTATGAAACTACTGCTTACATATAATCTGCAGTTATAGATCATGATAATTATAATTATACCTCTCACACAAGTTCTGACTTTTTAACATGCTAATTTTAACTACTTTGAAGGGAATGTAATGTGCACTTGGATTTAATTTCTAATTTTCAAGTGGGTTAAAGCTTTGATTAGTTTGAGTCCTTGTGTGTGTTTGAAATGATTCCCCAAAATACAACATTTAACATTTGCATACAATGTAACATTATTTCAGCTGATCTTGATCTGTGAACCCTGGACTAGTTGGATGACATTTAGAAGCTCATATGAAAGATAGTGGTTGCATTTTGTTTAATCGTCTGAACATCATTGTCTGAAAGTCAGCATAGTATATTCCACTAATCATTTATCTTGACTCTAAGAAAACTATTGGAATTGCTTTTATGTTATGGCTTTACCTACACTTGATATAAACAAAATCTTTCAGTCTGGAGTAGTTTGGCATTTCCAACTTTTCACAGCTGTTGCCTAGTAGAGATGACTACTGTTGAAGAGTACTGAGAGTGCAGTAATACGAAAGGAAACTTGTGTTCTATTCAAAGTTGGCATGGACATAATATTTCCTGAGCACATTGGATCAGGATAATATGTAAGCAGATGGGCATGTAAGGTCAAGCTTTACAAATCAATAGAAAGAAGTCAGATTAAATATTATAAACATACACATGATGTGCCAGATTTGCTGAAAAAAAATGGGACAAGGACTGAAAAATATTATATGGAATACTTTTACTTAATTAACTCTTAAATTACATGTCAAAAGTATTCAATTAATTCCTGTTTTTAGTACTATTAACAGTACTAAATTGGCAAACATTTTTGTCATATGCTGTTTAAAGCATATTCACAGGAGATGAGTATAGTTGACTGTGGGTCAGACAAAAGGAAGATAATACAGAGGCACTTGACAAAGTCGCTCTTATGGAATTCCACATTGCAAAATCTATGATCAGCAGACCTACACTCTTCATCATCATTGCCTATAAAACATATTCCCCCACACAGCTGGAAACCTCTCCCCACAGACACATGGAAAATTAATCCAAGGAAAATGAATTTGATAATGTAAGATTAAGGCAGCCACATCATTCATAATAAGAGAGCTAGTTGCTGTGGGTGACTCAACGGTGGATAAGGAGCAATCTTTAAATAAATAAATAAATAAACAAATGCATAAATAAATAAGCAATGATGACCTTTCAGTGTACAGACATGTTATTTTTGCTATTTTCCTTTCTCTGTAGAGGTAAACGAATGTCTGCAGTTTGGAATATGCTCTCATTACTGCACAAATACTAAGGGATCCTTTAAGTGCACATGTGACACGAATTTCAAAGAAATCAATGGCAGTTGTATAGCAAAAGGTAAGGATACACCAGTTTTACTGGTACTATTATTTCATATTGTAAGCAACAATTAAAACAGTGACTTGTTTAACATTACTAAAACATTTTATTTGATGGAAGTAATTGAATTGCAAAATATCTCAGTAACTAATAATCCCTTATTAATTCTGGTAGACATTGTAATTGTATTTGCTATGCTGTGTTCCTCAAAAGATCCTGAACCATATCCTGAACCTGATCCTGATATGTACCATTAAATAATGAAGTCACACAATATTCACTTCAACATTTATTAGGAACTGCAACTGATCACGAGTTCTCCATGAGATTATGAGTGTTCCAGAATATTTTATAAGCACTGACTATTCTGAATTTAACATTTGTCTGAATTATGTGTCAGACTCAGTGGCAGCTGGTGAACTCAAAACAGGGAGGGACTGACTTTACTTATGAGGAGGATCATTGGGAACAGTTTGAAAGTAATGATAGGTTTAAAAGTAAAGCTTGCTCCTCCCGTTTCTAGCTCATCAGCCACCACTGGTCAGCATGGTTTTTCGTTAATACTGTAAATTTAATACAAGCTCACATTTGTTGTTGCAGTTAACTGAATGATACAATAGATATCCATATTTTGTTAAAATGTTTCCTATATTATAATATACTATGTACTTTGAATAGAAACACCTTGTATAACACTAATTCAATGAATGATATATTTGAATAAAAGATGTGCTTTAAGTTTTCATAGGCAATGTTTATATGTCAGTATACAGTTACTTACATTCAGAAAACATGCTAACTTGTGATGTTAACATTTAATGGATAGCTGTGTATATGAAACTTTGTAAAACTGTTGTCTTAAACCCCAAATGGAATTTAGACACGTTTCATTTTTTTTGCATATAAATGACTCAACGGGCAGGACCAGAAGATCAAGTGCTCTACATAGCTAATGACACTGAAATCCGAGGTTTTGTGTATCCATTTAACCAGAGCCATGGACACAAACAACTAACTCGCATCGAGGACAATGCCCGAATCGTTGGAATGGATGCTCTGTTTCATGAAAACAAGTTTATCTGGGCAACCCAGTTTAATCCTGGTGGAATTTTTTACAAAGACATCCTAGGCAGAAGTCAGACTAAAACTAATAGTGGAATCATTGTAAGTATCCTTGAAAAATGGTGAAAATACGTTTTTAATTGTTTTTAGGACCTGTGTTTAGAACCTATTCATTAAGCATATGGCCCGACAAAGCTTTTATTGTGTACATCTCAATAATGATTACATGTTTGAGTATGTCAGAGAGTGAGACAATATGTGTTTTTTTTCTATTCTAAATCAAATGAAGTTGTAAGTCATACTTTGAATTCAACATAATGAATTGATATTATGTTATGCTGCTGGGTTCTTTGTGATTAAATTCATAAATCTTAGTTTTTTGTGTAGGGGTGTTGAGTGTTAAGATGGTGTTACATTCTTTCTCCCATCAATTGTCCTTCAATGGATATAACAGCATTTTGTTCACATTAATTTCCATTTTTTATTATTTTAATTAACGTTAATAATAATGTATCTTTAAGAAGAAATTAAAAGGCATCATATTACATCATCATTGCTACAATCAAGGCAGAGTTAAAATCATTCAGTTATATCATACATGTTTCTCAGGAATGAAATAATTGCACAATTGTAATCAATTAAAGTATTTTGGGTAGAAATACTTAGAGAAAATTATTTATTTAGAAAAAAAAAATATTTTTAGCTTTGAAATGGAATCAGCGCCACTTGCAGAATCAATTTAATCTCTTTCTGTGTGTCTTTCTGTGACTTGCAGAATGTTAAGTGTTATACCCCTAGTGAGGGTAGAGAAGGAGTTTCTCAAACACTGTTTCACAGCTCTCAGATCACTGCAAGTTTAAAAAGTCGCAAGACAAAATGATGAGTTGTCGGGACTCTTTAGCTCATCACATTTCAAAATAAAGATGCTATCTTTGTAAACAACAAAAATGTCCTCTTTGTGACATAAAATATCTAACTACCTTAGTTGAAAAGCAACTAACAAAAATAGTCTTTCCATACTAGAATAACTGCAGTTTCATAAAAGATGAGGAGCAGTGCCATGCTGTTATTATTCTAAGTCCATGAAATGGTGGAATTAGCTGAGAAGCTAGTCCCATATAACACAACATACCTTGTTGTGTCTTAACTGTCTCATAGGGTAAGAAACTGTGTGGTTCAAAATTTTAGTGACACTAATTAGTTTGATTTGAACAATGGGAATAGAGAAATACTTCACTGGCCACTAAAGATTGCTTGTTTTTACTTCAAAGAGAATTGCTGGAAAGGTTTGTCCATTAAATTGCTTGTGTGTGTGTGTGTGTGTGTGTGTGTGTGTATGTGCACATGCACATTCACATGCACATGCACATGTGCATAAGTAAGAGAGACAAAGACAGAGGGATATAGTAATGCTAGGAAAACAGAAGAAAAAGAAAACAGTATTAATGAATCAATAAGCATTCTCCCATGGTCCCTTGCCTGGTCCTCTCAGTGTCCAGATTTTCGACGGCCAAGAGATGTTTCAGCTGACTGGGTGACAGGAAATATCTATTGGACAGATCACTCCAGAATGCATTGGTTCAGCTATTATACAGCCCATTGGACAAGGCTTCGATATTCCATAAATGTTGGACAGGTTGGAGGACCAAACTGTACGCGCCTGATAACCGATATAGCAGGAGAACCATATGCCATCACAGTCAACCCACATCGAGGGTAAGTCTCTGGTCTGAAATCAGTCAACACTTGCACTAAACTTTAACTTAGAAACCTTAATCGCTCGTGAAGTTTTTGTTTTTATTATTTGTTGAACTCACCCATTTTGAACTTTGACAATAGTAAACAAAAATGTGGTTTGAATCCATGCCGCATTGTTTAATCAGCATGGAGCACATGAAGCCACTGCTCTGCTGTTTCATGCAGGAAATGTTCATTTATTTTGGTGAATAGAAGGTGAAGATGATTTGGGAAATGTTAGTTACATGTAAAAATATCTTTTGATTACAGATTTCTGTAAATAGTATTGTTTCAGGGCCTATAACAAGATGCAATTTAATGCACCATGCAAAATGCCCTGGAGAATACAGGCGATGAAAAATGTGCAGAGCAGTGGCTACCACTCTAGTATTGTCATTAATGAAGCAAAAAATCATACCATGTATAAAAACTGGTATAGCCGCCTATATAGTTTGGTTGGCATGGCTGTGAGAGGAACCAGTAGGTTTGAAAAAGGGGTAAGAACAGTCAGTTTAATCAGTGGCCCACCTGATTTTTTAAGGTCTCATTCTCTCAGAGCAATCTACAAGTTCAAATCATGTGTCCGGTGCAAAAAAGCTGAATACAGTAATGCTAGACCGACTCCTCTGGAGTACAGTCATTGCCTTTCCTTTCCAGCAGCTCCCATTCCTTAACAGGTGCCAAGCGCTGTGAGATAACTATTAGGTATGTAATTATAGGACAAAAGTACTTCTTGCTTCTTTCGTTAGATGAATGAGTAGACTGGCTGCCCCCAATGCACCCAAAGAGAAGCACCATGAAGCAGACATTCAACAAAAGTATAACACTTTTCCTTTCAAACTCCACAGGATGATGTACTGGACGGTAATCGGCGACCACTCGCACATCGAAGAAGCGGCCATGGATGGCTCCATGCGGAGGGTCCTGCTAGAGAAGAACCTTAGGAGGCCCACAGGTATTTGTCTTTGCCTGTCATCAAAAATAGGGAGCGCTTGGGAAGCAGGCATTTAATTTGCAGTAGAATAGGCTGTTTTGTTTGTGAACCAGTCTGTAATTAGCATGGAACTGAGCAGCAACATGATTCCTTAGGGCATTAGCCAATGTGCTGGCACTGCCGCTGCGCAGCACTGTGTTGCTGAGCAAAAAGACATCCGTAAGGTTAAGAAGCCTTTCATTAAGCACATTCGCTCCTTTAATAAAGACAAGCTGACATGGGGTGCAGTTGGGGGATTTTTGAATGTTCTCTAAGACAAGGCAAAGAGGGGAAAAAGGAGCTTAACAGCCCCAGCACAGTCTGTCATTATGTCTACAGTGGGGGTCCATTGGGAGGCCAAATCCCTGCTAAACACTGAGCCTGTAGTATAAAGGCAATGCAACCTTGTTTTTATTGAGAAGAGTTTTTTTTAATGCTTTAGCTATCAAAGACATGCACAAAAAGCAGTAGGTTTAATTAATATGGCTTCATCCTGGATCTGCAGTTATTTATAGAGCTTATTTACAGGAAGTGTATTTCACACAAATGAAATCCAGCTAGCCAATATTGGCGTTACCAGCAGTACAGTTGAGGATAGGTGTTTTCCTTAGAATTAAAAACATGCTGGATGCTTGCTGCTTGTAAAGGGCAATGTTTGATGCATGATTTTAAGTTAGTAATAAGAAGAGTAGAAACCATCAATATATATGGTTTAATTGTGTATTGGTCTTCTCAAATGATCTTAATTACTATAGAAATAGGATGAAGAAACAGTATAACTATTTTTTGGATCAGCTTTTTCAGCCAAAACCTGAAACACCACAGCAATGGCTTGTTTCACTATTTTCACAGTGTATTTTGCTGACAGAAAAAAGATGTTGCAGTCAATTATCACACATTTGTGAGGGATCTGAACTTCAAATCACTTCTGTTCACCTGCAGGACTGGCAATTGATTATTTCAACCAGCGCTTATACTGGGCAGATGTGGAACTGTCTGCAATAGGGAGCATTTGCTTTGATGGATCTGACTCTCAGCTTGCTGTCAGCAGTAGACATGGTAAAGAGTTTATTTTAAGGTTTCGTATGGTTTCTACAAGCATCATAATCTCTAATATTGAGTGCAGCGTGAAAGTTGAATAAAGCTGTAGCCATGTAGCCATTCAGTTGCCAAAGGTATTTTTGTATGAAATTGGAATAAAATATTGTAAATTGTGTAACCATTATTATTATTGTCAGGGGAGGAATAAAAAATGACCCATGTAGGCTTTCTATTTATAATTACACTGTTACAGACTAGTAGAAACTTCGATTATAATTTAAATGGAAACTACATAGTGCTATCAAATCAAAGATTTGACTGTTAGGTCTGTTGTTTTGCATGTTAAATGTGTTATGTATCTCCATACAACACTATGGTAATGTTAATAGTACTTCTTGTCATTATCAATTTGCTTATCGGTTCTTAATTTTGTATTTCAATGCTGTAATTATTGCTATCTCATTTTAAAACAAACCCAATATTTGAAGTCGAATAATAGGTGTCAATATGCATGAAACACAGGAAGAAATATTCCTTGAAGCTCATTTTTATTTCTGTCTTGTTCGAAGAGCCATTTTCCCCTGCTGTGAAATTAAACTTGTGAAAGCAGTATCATATTGGATTTCTGTCTGTTTTTGGTTACAACGGTGAATCAGAAAGCCATTCTGAATACACAATGAAGGAGAGAAAGGAGATACAACTGTCAGCTCACAGTTGCATTCTTTACTCATTTTCAGGGATATCCCAGCCTTACAGAATTGATATATTTGAGGACTACATTTATGGAGCTGGGCTGAAAAATGACATTTTCAGGGTTCACAAGTATGGTAAAGGACCAGTGGAGAGGCTAAGTTTTGGAATAGAGAAAGCATCCAGTGTCCTACTGTTCCATCCATTCAAGCAACAGTCAGGTAAGTGTCAGCTCTTCCATTCTCAAGCTCTGCATGTGGGTTAATCCATCAGATAATAAGACAGTATGCCATGACTCAAAATCAGTACAGACAAATATCAAGTGATTTATAAATAAGGATACCAAGCCCGCTTTATAGGCAGATCTAAGATCCTGGATATGTTGTTTTGGAATTAAAGCTGGCTAGATATACTAATTGATTTAATAAATGAGAGTTGTTCCACAATATATAAAAGTTAGCCTAATAAATGTTCACTCCAGCTTCATCAAATATCCCTGGAGAAGACAGTTCAACTCACAGATAGCCAACTTCCATTCCATTCTACAGCCTAGACTTTTTGCCTAAAACAAAGGAATAGGGTTTGTAAAAAGCCTTTTTGACAATGTTTTAACTTTGCCCCTTCTGTCTTGTGCAGACACATGAGCATTGCCTGGGTGTATTGAGTATATTATTCAACAGCATTATTTCTCATCGTCCAACCCAAGTGTTTGAAACCAGAGCTGAATCACATTCCCCCATGTGCCAAAGGCCACTGAACTGAATGATCTATATAAATGAATTAAATTATTTTGAACAATGTTCACAACCTTTGTTGTCTCTGCTGTGCCTCTGAGCATTGGTACAGATGGAGCACATAAGTAGAGTGACCTGTGTGGTATGGCTTTAACCTGCACTAGCTATCGGATGCTCTCTCTGCTGTCAGTTGCTTGGTGATGGTTTACGACTCCACATGATTCAGATGATAGACTGCTGCTACTGTCAAACTTCCCTGTTAAGCAAGTTAAGACTTCTTGCTTTTTGATCATCATTGTGTAAAATCTCTCAAAGTAACTGCTGAAATGCACTAAAAGCACTCAGCAAAGTAATTGGAAAATAAACTTCCTAAGAGGCAGATGACCTTGGTTGTAGTGTTTATTATCTCTAGAGAGTCTTATGTAAGACAAAGTTTATTCTGATGAAATATATTCATTGCCTCTTGGCTGTGACTTAACAGCTCCTCCTAGTGCCAGTGCTCTACAGCTCCATATGTCATGTCTGTCTTTACCCAGACCAGTGATTGTTTATCACAAGTCTCTGCAATGACCTTTAATTAAAAAATGACTGCAGAATGAGGGGGTTTATGGTGACTACCTGCAGTATGTGGCTGGGCATTTGTGAGATTTTCAGTCATTTATATTTAATTTGATCATGTTTAGTGCTTCAGAGTTTTGTGGCAGTTGTTCCTATTTACATGTATAAGATGGGTAAATAGTCTCGAGGGAAAACAAAGGTCTTCGCCACTGCATTTTGAGAGGCCAAAAAATTTCTCAGGCTCTAACTTATGCCTCTGCGACAAACCCTACAGCAAATCCCTGTGCTTTATCCTAGATATGGGAGTATGCCTTTTGATGCGTATGTCATGCCAATCCCTTTATTAATGGGATTAAGATGATCCACAAGAGGATTCTGCAAAGATGATCTCATTTTAAAAAAGAGATTTATGATCTGGAATAGAATACCACCCAGCTGCAATGCAGAGCTTTATCCTTATGTATAAACTAAACAGTAGGACCATGCAGACCCCAAGGCAGAGAGTCCGTTTGGAATTAAAGGTCCATCGGTTTTTTGCCTATTTTTCCAGTTACAAACCCATGTGTGAAGATGAACTGTGATTTCATGTGCCTTCTCAACCCTACTGGTGCCCGCTGCTCCTGTCCAGAGGGGAAGGCTCTATTTAACGGATCTTGCAGTGATACCATTGTTTCAGGTGGGAATTTAACAATCTCAACACATTTTTATTGACAACATATTTTCAGACAATTTCTTCAAATGTTTTAAGGGCAATTTGGCTGTAGTTGGACAAATCCTCTCTATGGTTTCATATGGCATTATCTTTTAAACCTTTATACCAAGCCCAGAATCGCATTTGCAATAGCAAATGCATCAGTTGTGGCTTCGTTGACTAACTTCCCTTACTGCAAATTATTGCATCAAATTCATGTGTCACTATTGGTGATGCTATTGTTGGACAAACTTCTCTGGACCATCAGGATGAGGAGAAATTCTACAGATCAACCACATGATTGTTCCTTGGAGTTGTTTTTGCCCTTTTTCAGGATTGCAGGTTCATTAAGTAAATTCAGATTGTCGCATATGTGATCTAAATTTCCTAGAATGAATTAATTATGCCAGGCACATACTGATTAAGAAGAATGACATTAAGGCATCCTGTCCACCAGCTGGACAGGAAGATGGAAACACCAGGTGGCATGTTGTGCTGAATGTAAAAAGTTTTCCAGCATTTTGAGACTCAGGTCTGGAAGCTCCTGAATGTGGCCCTGTGCTTTTCGTGTTGCAGGTGAGCTCTGTAGACCAGCATGTGAGAACGGGGGGCGGTGCATGACCAATGAGAGGGGGGACTGGCGATGCTACTGCTGGCCAAACTTCTCTGGGGAGCACTGTGAAGTAAACCATTGCAAAGACTACTGCCTGAATGGAGGCACATGCTCCAGTTCCCCACTAGGTAAGAACCGGCTGTTCTGCCCACACTGGTCTCAGGGGAATGTCTGGGAGAATGGTATGCTAACCCTTGAAAGTTGTTGACTTAAGGCTATCTGCAGAGTCCATCTGTTTTCAGTGAGATACAGAAATGTTGGTTGAGCCTAACCTTGTAAAATTCTCATCAATACTGATTGTGTGTAATTGGGTATTTTTGGATTCCTCATGCATGTAAAGTTATTTTTTAAATATTATATGCATTACCATGATAAATATTGAAACAGTCAAAAATGATAACTCGCTGCCTATCTGTCAGCTTTCCAACTTTCCAATTCAATGATTGCATCCAGAACTTTGTGCATAATATAATCTTGAACAGAATGAAATTCAAGCATTAGGTGCTTTGAGATGGTTTGAGGCTTAGATTGAAATATTAAGTAAATTGAAAGTGTGTGGTCTGATATGCTGTTCCCCACCTTACAATTTTATAATTATGCATGAGAATCACTTCTATAGTTGAGAAATCTCATTTTCATTCCAACTCATGCAATGAATGGATACTTGATCTCCGACTGCCTCTGTATCAACATTCAAAGCATGAACTGCACACTTTCCAGTCCTGATCTATAGAGCAATTACATTAATAGTTAATAGTAAAATCTTATTCAAAGTTATTCTCAGTTTGTGTCTGCTTTCAGCCCCTGAGTTATATTGTAATCACAGCTTTTATTCCACACAATAGTAAGCCACAAACCAGATTCTGATTACAACAGTAGATTCCATGTACATCTACACAAATGTTTTGGAGTCTGAAAGGAAAAACAACTGCAATCAATCTGCACATGATATTTGCAGAAAGACAACAAGCTGTGAGGAAAGGGGTTGCTGGCTTTGCTGGTATGATGGTTAGATAATACAGTTGTTTTGGAAGCAATTAAGACTTTTCAGATATTACAACAACTAAGGAGCTTTTCGTTATCAGTTCTTACAGTAGTAGAGCAAAGAAAAAGAAAAATATGAAGTATGGCATTTCCAATGAAATTATTTTTATGATATCCATACAATACCTGTCCATGCAACCAGTAAAAATGTACATGCTACATTAAGATGGCAGAAAGAACAGAAAAAAAAAAACAATCATCCATAACAATGTACAGTCTCTGGATTCAGAGAAGATATATTCATTCTGACATCATCTCTCATTGGATGGATACATGTATATTTTTTCATTCTGAAGAGAATTACAGTGTTCTAACTACGGATCTAGCATGATTTATAGAGGGAAGGAGGAAGAGAAGACTTCCAGCTGATTTCCCAATGTTCTTATATTCCTCTCATTTCCAAATAAGCATAAAAATAAGAATAATGCATTTCAGAATGTGCATTTAAAAAAAAAAGGGATTTGTCATGTGCTTATGAAACAAGTTCAATGTAAATGTCTGTGAATGGCAAGTTGATGTGCCTCAAGACAAAGACCTCTCCATGCATGAAATTATGAAAAAGACTGCTGTTTGAGTCAGCTAACATGTCATCAACAGGCCCAACAGAACTCAGTGGCCTGATGCCAGCAAAATATTGGTGTCACAAAAATGCATAGGTTGACAAATTATATTTTCCCATAGAATGGTTTGTAAGCATTTGTTCTGAATAGCCAACTCATAATATTATCGTGCTTATCAAAACCTTAATATGCTTGAGGTATTTATGCTTCATGTTTGAGAAGAGTAAGACCTTTTCATATTTTCCTTCTTTCTTCTATTTTCATTCTGAGTTGAAATTAGGTTGAACATTAAACATGAAAATAAAGGAAAAGTAACTTAATTGCATTTCTAAAAGTTAATTTAATATGATCTGCCATTGACCCAATGATTGTTTGAAGAAGCAGTGTGGATAGAAATCTAATATAGAAGGTATTTCAGTTGATACTTAAGGAATCATTGTTTACTTACTGTCTATATGACCATGCATTTGGAAAACACATCCCTTATTTATTTTCATAATTACAATACCATTTTTTTTCATAATCAATATTTTGTGCTTGTATATTTACACAAAGAGGAGGAGATCGGATGACTGAACCTCTTGGCCCTACATTCAGCAGTGAAATGCATGCAAATCTACACCAGCTGATGCCTCTTAGAAATTGACAGCCTTGGGCCAAATCTGTGAAATCCCAGCACCAGAGTGCTTCTGGAGAAAGCAGCACATGCTTGACTTGTACCATGCCAATGCATGACAAACATATTGGTGGCCTGGCAAGTCACAACAAGCTTGGAGGGACACTCAATAGAATGTAGAGAACAGCAAACTCCTTGCTAAGAGAGGTGGCCACCACTCATGGAAATGCTTGGTAAAAACGCATTTATGCAGGGTCTACCACATCACTAAGAATGTCTGAGGCCTTGCATTTAATGAGGATCCTACGTTCTGGTGATTGGCATTGGGTCTGGACACAATTTCAATTTAAAATTAGAGTGAGGACTTTGATTGTGAAGGTGTTCATTTTTGGGGTGGAATAAACATCCTCTGTTTGTCCTCTGAAGGCCTGTATGCATATGCTGAGCGTAATAGTTGAATTGTCTATTTAAAAGCAGCTTAGTGCGGAATGTAATAATAAGCAGAACAAAGATGGACTGGGAATGGGGTCTTGCTACCATGTATTCTGATGGAAGTGCAATGACAGTGGTAGTTGTACAGTTGTGCCAATTATTTAATCTGATAGGAAAGGCCCATTTGATTTTGATATTTTTAGTTATTTTTAAGAGCTGCCACAAAATATATGATTATCCTGAGAAGGGGGAGATTAACTACAGTTTGCTGTTTCTCATATTGTTTGAGCATAGCATAGCACAGTGCAGTTTGCCTGTAGATTCAATATGACATTGCTAAATTAAACGGTTGTGTTCCAGCAAATTTCTGTGTATGTTTGTACTTTATTGTAGATGTGTGAGTGTGTTTGTGTACAGTTATATATAACACCTTTTTTAATGCATGAGGCATTTTTTGAGTATAAAAAGGATTTTTTGAATTGGATTGCTGACTTGTTAGAGAAATTGGCATGCAAGCAGCGGAAGAAAGGCTGGTAGCTGGTACTGCCTCTGCTGCCAGGCATATTCTCCTTATTATTTTCCTGCCTTTATGGCTGATGGATTTTTCATAAAGGAGGAAGACTGCTGCATTGAACACATCTCCTAAGGCCACAAATATTGCTATAAATGAAAGAAGGAAAATCTAGTAAAACTATGCTATATGATGAAACAAAACATGTCCCCAGTTCCCAAATTCCCCAGCCAAAATATTGGGTGGGGTATATATGCGTGCATACATGCAAGCATGTATACAAGAGGGAAGTAAATAAAAAGGAGAAACACATGTAATAGCACTTCATAGGATGTCACAGGTTGCGTTTGTTACAAACCATTCATAGCAAGTATGATCAACTATGCAGCGTGACAGTATGTTCTCATCTCAGATTCCAGGAGGAGGAATGTGCTCCTGCTTCCACATGAAAAAAGTAAACAACTCAAGCTTAGTTAATGGTGGAGAAACACCCTCTCTCACTCCAGAATATCCTATAAATGAATTGAGAAGGTCATGATATATTGATAACATCTCTGTCATGCTTCTCAAACCATTTGCTACCCCATACTTGTGGGAGTAAACTCAGTGACATCAAGGTGATGGTTTTATTCTGCTTTGCATTCTCAGAAGCTTAATGTCATCCACTAATTTAGTTAGTCATGTAGCCGACATTATGCCAGAATAAAAAAAGGAAAAAATCATTCTCACTAACAGATAAGAATGACATAGAGGTGCATTCAGATGCAACAGGGTGTATTACAGGATTAAACAGCCCCTTAAAGGGCAGTGTGGTAAGTCTGGAGATCTAAAAGGGATGATTCTTGGAGCAGGTTTATTGCACACAAGTGGAATTTAACCTCTTTTATAGAAGATGTTTACCATGAATGTCCAAACCTATTGTTTGTAAACAAAAATGACTCATTGAAAGTCACATGTGTTTGTCAACTTTGCACAACCTAATAGCTCATCTTTAGGAAGAATTAATTGTACGTACATACACAAATGCATGCATACATATTGTACATTTGTACATGTGCTGGTTTAGAAAGGTATGATATTGTTATTGTGTTGCAGTTCAATTTCATTTTAATGGAAAAGGAAAAAAGAGCCAGCAACATATACTTTCACAAAAATGTATTCATTAAAAATCATATCCAAATAAAAGTGCTTTTCAAATTCTTCCAGGGACACTTTCACATTATTGTATAATTAACTCTTGTCTGTGGATTTGGATGCCATATTTTTCCAGAACTTTCCAAAGGCCATGAAAATAGCTGAAAATATAGTTTTTCTCAATACAAGTATGATAAAGCTTCAGTGATACACACTGTTTCACAGTGATACATCACATAATAAAAATGCAGAATACCTGATAGTTTTGCACAGGGAGATAAATATATCACTCAACCTCGGTTTTTGCCATAGATGTAACAGAGCTCAGAGATATGCTGTACTCAGTATGCTACGGAATATTGTTTATGGTTCACTTTACAGCCATCTGTGTCAAAAGCACCAAGAGGTGAAAAGTTACATTTTTTTTATAGACAACTCAAAATAAATAATGAAATGGAGTAAAAATGGTAATGCTCTGAGCCAGCTTTTTTCTACCAAGGAATTTGGCAAAAGAGCTAAGAGAGGAAGAGGTGGTCACATATTAATGCAGCAAAGTGTTTGTGTTGGCCCAATGGATTTAGAAACTCTGTGCATACAAGCAGACAGATGGGGCCATGAGCAGACATGACAGAATAGCTCTGCCTCTTCCGCAGAGTGCTCCAAAAATAAATGCTGGAGATGTAGAAATACTTTGTTCTCCCAATAGGCTCAGGAGGTGTGCAGGGGTAGAGGAATTGACTCCAATTAAGAAATGCATAGCACCTTTCAAAAGAAGTTAACAGCAAGTCATTTTACAATCCACTTCATGAACACCTAATTTAAACACATAACGTTACTAAAACATGAAGTACAGATCGCTGTGTGAGTCAGCATTGCATCAGATTTATTTGTTATCTTTCAGATGAAATATGTCTGGATGGCGGATATTCACATTTATTTGAAAGCTTTATTAACTTTGTTATTGATTGTAGTGCTTGAGATTTAAATCGCACATCAGTCAAATATTGTGTTGTTTTTGTGAACTGCAGGAGAAATCTGCATAAACCAGACACAGAGTGCATGGCTGTCAATACAAAGGCCTGTACAGTGGGCATGGACTGATGAAAGAATTTGGGAATAATGAAATGATCTGTTCGTATAGTGTGTTTGTCAGTGTGACTGATGTGGCTGGAATGTTCAGCTGGGATTGACTCTTCACAGTGGATAATTAACTGTGACATCCTCCCATTCATGGGCCAAAAAATAACAGCAACAGGCAAGAAAAGAGCGAGGAACACATTTTGACAACTGAGGTTTGCCATTCTGTACCAGCATACCAGTCTGGGACAAACCTCCCTGCCACACAAACATGCGCATTCTGTCCACCTTACCCAAATAAAGGAAAGCAACAGATCTGCCGTTCCTAATTACATTGCGCTGTACCTCTGTGGCAGTGGACTGCGCTGGTTGGGATTGATGTTGGTTTGTAAGAGGCTGGGATGTTTGTGTGGTGCCATTATGGGGTGATGTAACCCTGAGGGAATAGCTGTCAGAGAGAATTCAAACCTATTTAGCAGGTGATGGAGCGTGCTGTGGCAGCATGCAGACAGGTCAGTGCTGCTGATGGACACAGTTCGCTTCAGGGCTCCATAGCTGTTCCACTGTAACTCAGTATATAAAGTGCAGCTACTTCAGAGCTGACAAACTTCATGTTTTTGTAGAAATTTTGATGTATTTTCTTTTTTCTGTGATCTATAAACATTATTTTAATTAAATCATGGTGTTTAACAGCCTGAATAATGAAATTCTAATGTATTTATGTTCTCCCATTTAAAGAAAAAAGTACACAGTAGTAAGCCAAGGTGTGATCAAGTAGTATACAGTGTAAATGAGCTACATGAATGAGTCTTGCATTTTATTTAAGCCCATACATGAATATGGAATTTTTGACCTGTGAATTTTCCCTTTCTATCCTTCCCAATCTCTCTTCTCCCTCTCCTTCGGCCTCACTGTTCTCCCTGGAAAGGCCGGCCTACCTGCCGCTGTGCTGTGGGCTTCACAGGTCCCAATTGTGAGAAGCGCATCTGTGACAATTACTGCCTGAATGGGGGCATTTGTGATGTCAGCCTGGGGAACCAGCCCATGTGTCGCTGCATGGCAGAATACACCGGAGACCGCTGCATGTTCCGTGAGTGCTGCTCCCTCTCAGTCTTATGCCATCTATAACACTCACAACTGATATCCACATTCACACCGACATTCTTTTACTGATTATTTAATTCACCTTAATACACAACTGGCAATCACAGTCACTTTAACATCCTTCAAATGGAATGTATGAGAACCTTAACACTAACAGTACTGCCATTCATAATCACCCTAACACTGCTCAGCTGATATTCATATCCACTGCATCACTCCTCAAATGGAATTCATTTCACTCAATCACTGCTGACCTACAGCAGAAATTAATAATCAGTAGAACAGCCTGTACTAGCATACATACTTCTCACAATACTTATCCTGAAACATTCATATTTACAACATTACTCCTCCACAGGTATTACAGTCACAATGATCACGTACATATTCAACACAGAAAAAGCCACAATTACTACAATAGCATTGTACAAGTACAGCAGTTTCTTTGTTGAATCAATATTCCTTGTTATATATTTTGTAAATCATCACTAGCATATTTATATTTTAGCTGTAGTATATACTCTGTATATTTCAATAATCCATGTAAAATGTATTCATCAGAGTGTAAGATGTGGACTAGTCATGGCAGGTTGGCCTGGGTCATTAGGTGTGTGTTGTATGGGGTAGAGTGGCTTGCAGTGTGGGAAAGGTTCAATTCCTCACACAAGAGCATTGGAGGAGTTACTGCACTCAGCTGCAAGCACAGGTGGCATTGTGATGACTTTAGTCAATGGTGAGGCAAACTAGGCAGAAGAGAAGAGAAAGTACAACATGTTCACTCACGATTGCACAACTTTAAAAGTGGCCTTAAATTATATGATGAAAGTCACACTATCCCACATGAATTATGCATATTCACATAAATATATGGTAAACTTGTGTACCGCGAGAGAATGACATTTCTCAAGACTGTTATTAGAATGTAACACAGTATGTCAGGATTCCAGGTAATGGAAGCCATAATGGCTATGATCACAAAAGAAATGCATGCATCAGGAAGGTGTTTTCTGTATTTTACAGTGATAACACTCCATCTGTGATGCCCTTATTCCTGTGTAATTTCACAAAAAAATGTTTTGGCAGTAGAATATTTGTTGGTTTAATATGTTGCATTGCCTCAAAAATAGTTTCATTATATTTTACAGAATTCAGTTCACATACATTGTAAGAAACAGTATAACCTATCATAAGGAGACTTTTGTTAGATAAAATACACACACATTCCTTTCATTAGCAGAGTAAGATTTGTGTTGGTTCAAACATTTCAAGCACCTGTCTTGTGTCACATACTAAAATGCTACTGTTCCCATCTATCAGGGTTCTGTCCTATACTGATAACTCATTTGCCTCATTTGTTTACACTTTGCAGTTTTAATATGTGGGAAAACAATTTTATCTTGAAAACATTAATGTGGTTCCCCCGCTAAACACCCAAGGGTGTTCAGATTTCCTATCTAATGGCGGGCATTTAATGTGAATAATTAAGTCTAATTACCTTTTTTCATCCCAGTGAACCCACCACTGAGGCTCTGCCCTGTAAACCTAATTCATCTGGTTTGTTATTGCCCTCCCTCTCTCTGGATTAGACATCTGTCACCACTACTGTGTGAACTCCAAGGCCTGCACACTGTCCAGCAGTGGCCATGTGGAGTGTGTGTGCCCTGCCAGATTTGAAGGCAACAAATGTGAGGTGGACAAGTGCCTCCGATGCCATGGGGCTCCATGTATAGTTGAAGATGAGACTGGCGACGTGACCTGCAAGTGAGTGTTTTGTAAAGGGATGTGTGGTTGCCTTTTCTCTCCCATCCTCATTTTTCTGCACAGCTCACAGAAAATAACCAGTCCGAGTAAAAGGCTTCCATTTGTTTTCACTGAAAAGGTCATTTCATATTGTACAAACCACAATGGGGTGTGCATGTATGGGTTTGAATTACAACCGGCCTGTTCCCAGAAGTGCCAGAAATTGATTAGCCATTGAGGAGAGTCCTAAGGCATGTTTCACCACCCCATCTGTCAGGCCACCACAGCATTTCATGGGAAATCAGTGGAGGAAATAATCCACCCTCAAATAAACAATTAGCTGTTTGCAAAAAGTATCACATTTGGGCTCTCCCAATTTTGGAATCGTTGGTATTTGTTTTTTTTTTGGTATTTTGTTTTTTTGTGGCCTTCCTTACATAGAAGATACATGGATGTTGAAATGAATGCAGAAAAATCCACAATATATGCTTAAGGGTTAGACTCGAACGTCACAATTTTCCATTTCCATAGCATGATCTTTCACTTGCAAAGCGTTATCTCTGGAAGCATGCGGCTCCCTTCTCTCAGCTTCCTGCTCACCATGTTTCCCTTTGCAGCTGCACTAATGGCAGAATAGCATCCAGCTGTCAGCTGTGTGATGGTTACTGCTATAATGGCGGCACCTGTCACCTTGACTCAGAGACTCACCTACCTTTCTGCCAGTAAGTAATTATACAACTAATTCATGATTACTGAGCCAAGAGATTTCTCTTTTTACTCACAGTCACTTCTTTTCAATTGTATTTTACAGTACCTAAGTAGTGTGTCTTTTTTCCTTTTTGTAATATCTCCAATTAATTTTGAAATGGGGAATGAACATTCAATGTGAGAGGTGAAGCTGCAATAGCAGGAAAAATAATAGGCACCATTGTGACAGCTCTGTCTCAACAGGGTGTCCTTTGTCTCTCAGTGACAGACAGAGAGCTACAGTTAGAAATGGTCTTTGGCAGGTCAGGTTCCTACAGTGGTTCAGTGTGCTTTGCCCACACTCACTAAAGTTAATGAAAGGGCTGTGTAAAGAGCTGAAAGATCCACCCTGCGCTCAGTGCTGAGAATGACTTTGATTGATTTTTTCTGTCTTCCAGTGCTCTCTGTAGGAACATTGCATAGATTAGATTTTAAATTTACAAGTAGGCATCAAATTTTAAAAATATTTTTCTTATTGCTGATGAGCTGTGTCACACATGTTGTGCTGCGCTTGCTTTGAATCATTCAGTATTTAAATAAAACACTTCTATATTCAGAACCATACATGAGAATGAATTGTGATCAATCTTCTGCTTAAAATTTGTGCAGTACAGCTGCAAAAAAATCTAGAAATTAACATGTAATCTTTTGTTTTAAATGAAAAGAAAGGAACTGCACATACCATTTCCATTGATGCTTAAGTACGGGAAATGAGTCATGAGGTTAAATGGGTACCTGGACCTCTCTGGTGTTATTGAAGGGGAATTCATGAGCTCTTCTGAAACTCTGAAATGTAACCTTTCTCATGAAGGGAAAGCACTATGAGCTGTAATTCTTTGATCTTCAAACAAAATTAAAAATGACAAATTGTTGTTTTGATTCAACTTGTAACCTATCGTATCTTGGTGAAAATACGATGTATTTATTGATTACAGAGCATGAAAATAAGCAATATGGTAGAGTGTCGTGCTGCAGTCTGGATATATTATACATTTTTGTTCCCTGTCTCTTGTCTGAAACTTGAGGGATTTCAGCCAGGCACTTTGTGAAAAAATACCATCTTGTTGCTAAGATATGTCTTTGGAGTTGTGCTTATAAATTCCTCAGTGCTGTTTATGCTACAGTACTGTGCTTATACAAAAGATAGCACATTTATTAAGGTTTAGAGCTCCCTACTGATGCAAAGCACCTTTAACCTCAGAATCCCAAGATTTGCAGATATGTCATTTTTATACCATGTTGACTGCTAGAGATGGAAAATAATGAAGCAGAAAAAAATCACCTGGGGTTTTCAAAATATTTCTGACAAGCCTGGATGAAAAAATGAATAATTAATGTCTTGTTTGTATATTTAATGTATCTGTTTTGTTTACATGCTGTTTATAAATATGTTTATCTGTGTATTAGGCAAATGCACGGTCATAGTTGGAAAGCAAAACGTAGACCGAACATCTGGACTTTCCCCTCATGTTGTCACTCTAGCTTAAAGCCTCAGCTAATGTATAGGTATGATTATTGTTGGTGTTTTTATTTTGCTTTCTTTTAATTTTTTAATTCCTGACAATTCGTCATCTCACTGCAATTTCCGCAGCTGCACTCCTGGTTTCAAAAACCAGCGTTGTGATGAGCGGGCGAACCCATGCAGTTACTACTGTCAGAATGAGGGGATTTGCACATTGACCGCCTTTAACAAACCCCGGTGCAAGTAGGTCACAGCCTTTTTTTCCCAAGCTAAAGAACCCTTAACACAGCTGTTTCCCATCCCAGCACCATACCTCCAACATCGTTCACACATGGCACCTGAACACCACTTCTGAACCAATCTTTGTCTCTGGCTCATTGTACTTCACCTGTGCCGCACTGCAGGGCTGCATTCTCAGCCATGCACACTTTGGCTTTGGAGCTGGATGTGTGGGGTATGTGTGCGGGGTTGTGGGCCTGCATTTTGCGTGACTGCATACGTCTGTATATATTGCGAAGCATGATGCTCAATATCACTGTGCTGCCAAGTATTGTATAAACTATTTAAATATGGAGTTTAATTGACTTATTAAAGCAGAATCTAGTTTTATCTGCAGTGACATACAGGAGTATTCTCTTTGAAGAGATGACTTTATTATTATTATTATTATTATTATTATTATTATTATTATTATTATTATTATTATTATTATTATTATTATGTGTTACATATGTTCATATATATACATACATACATACATACATACATACATACATACATACATGTATTATATGTGTGTATGCATATGATTATCGTTGCTTCAGAAAAGTTGCCACTCCCTCCCATGGTAATGATTCATTGACTGTGTGTGCTACCTGCAGAATGAACAGACCTACTTATAAAGTTTTGATTATTTTTTCTGACAGTTAAATTAATTTAATGTAATTTCATTTCATCATCATCTAGTTGCTTGTGATTATTTATGCTCTGAGGGTGCATTGGTCTCCGGAACATAAGCACCCCCTCTTACCTACCGCTGTAACTAGGCATATCCATCACCTGCACTGGATCACTTCCAATAGTAAATGTGGTGGCCTTTCGCTGAAATGCACTGAAATACACATCACTCACCTCACAGATGAGCGCCATGATTTCCTCTGTACTCTGCACCTGCATTCCCATCCTACAGCCACTGTCTTCAATGTTAGAGGATCAAGGCCTCATCCACCAACTGCTGGGTTCAGCCAGGTTTTTTGATCATTACTGCATGCTCCTGGATTCAGTGGGGGGAGACTGCTCCCCTCTTGGAGGGCAGGCAGGGAGAGCGGCGGGTGTCCATTAATTGTGCCTCCTTAATTGGCTCCTTTCAGGTGTTCAGCTAACTGGTCGGGCACGCAGTGCGAGAGGCCGGCACCTAAGAGCAGCCGCTCTGATAGCAGCGGCGGGAGTGAGTACCTGAGTGCCCGGCTGCCCACACACACAGACAGTCCTTACGGCCCAGATTACCTTTATGCCCCCAGTCATGAAATTTTAACAGCATTTCGATTTATTTGGAGTCTGAGAGTTACCTTGACATTTTCTATTGGTTTGTTGATGGTATCCCTCTCCACAGCTTGTTTCTTTTTTTATATCTGAGTCAGAAAAAAAATGTTGTATGTTTGTGAGTCGACCTGGCTAATGTAATTTTGTCTCTCTTGGGAAAAATACAAAAAATGCAGTGACTTCATTTGAACTAGATTTTAAAGCGGTGCATGGTGCTACTGGGTGGCACATCCTGCTAAATTTCAGTGTGTGTATAGGCCTTTCCACCATGCATCATATCCAGGCCATGTCTGTGCCAGTCCTGTCTTGCAGACTGACAAGGATTTAGGCACTAACTGAATGAATTTAAAATTTGCACAGCTTTGGATATTTACAAGAATGCAAATTATTTCATTCATGCACTCTACCAGACAGAATATAATTGAAAGGGGCCTGTCTCAACATGCAACATATTTTAGAATTTTTGAATGGCTGTTGAACGTAACCTGAATTTGTCACAACTCAGAATAGATTTACAAAAGGACTATGCTTTCTTTGAGACTGTACATTGGGCATAAACTGAAGGGAAAAGTAATATGAGATTTACAAAGCACTCAAAATGGGTCAAAGTCACATCCAGGAACGTATTCATCATGATTTGTGAAGCAGAGGGACTTTTGATACATATGTAACGTTCCATATGCATATGCATTTATGGGATAATACGGCAGAAATACTGAGAATATATGCATTTGATACATATTAAAGAACAAGGGCATTGATCATGCTGCAGTAGCAATGTAATATTTCATGTATGCGTATTTGTATTGAAGATTAAAAAGCTTGATTAATTACAGAATTGATTGCTCACAATACAAGCCAATACAATGAGGAGTCGAACAAAACGTCAGGATAGAGGAGAGAGCTCCTGTTATTGACAGTACTTTCTGTTTTTCAGCTGAGTGAAGTAAAATGCGAAACACTACAGACTCATTGTTTTCTCTGCCATCAGTTATAATTCCTTCATTGTGAATCTAACCCCCAGTATGCAAAACTATGTGTGTGTGGGCTTGGAAATAGAATGCTAGCCACATTTGTGTAAGTGGTCCTGTAAAAGTCAGAAAAACAGTCAGAATACAAAGACACTACTTAAAGATGAAAAATACACATTGGCTGGCTGGCTGTCAGAGTAGAATATAAGATTCCAATTATTATTGTTTGCAGTTATGCTAAGCCCTTGGTCCAGAGATAACTGTCACTGAATCAACTTTTAGAGTATTTCATGTATAAAGAGTAAATGATGAAAGCCAACTGATCACCCAGTTGATGCAACATAACTTTAAATATGCATTCGATATATCAGCTATATTACCTTAGTCTGACATCCCACTGTTGTGTAATGACATAATATGTTACAGTGTTTTATTCCTAATACATATGGGTGAATTGTTATTATGTTTGAAGTGGATATTATAAGCTGTTATGGATATGTACAATTGCTTTTGTACAACATTTTAGAGAATTTGAAATTGATTGATGTATTAACAAGGATACACAATGTGTTATAGCAATGGAAGTAAAAAAATGTGATGGAAAGTCAAAGAATATGTTTTGCTAATGTAAACAGTACCCCTGTTCAGTTCCCTTCATGGCTTTTAAGAGCATTGTAACTATAGTATTTAATTTATCACCTGCAAAATGTGTATGTTCATAAAAGCATTGATTGTCAGAAACAGTGTAGGTAGACACTGTAGCCACATGGGGAATGCTGATGCATTGCTTAGTGCCTGTAGTAAACGTGAAGAGAGTAATGAGCATTGCAGCACAGAGTCACACGACAGATGAATAGGGATAAAAAGGTGATGTAATCCCATGATTAACTGGACTGTGTGACAGTTACCTCTATCTTTCTGCTGTGTGTTTCAGGCAGCATAGCCATCATCGTTCCTCTCGTTTTGCTGGTGATATTAATTGTTACTGTAGTGGCGGGCATCCTCATTTGCAAAAGACGACAAAGGTACATTGTACACAATGTAAATGATTATTACCATGATAAGAAATAATTTAAAACTTTTTTCGGTTCTGTTTTTACAACAAATGTCTCTATTTCCAGGGGTAAGAGAGTGCAGAGACAGCCCATGGCCAACGGCGGAATAAACGTGGAGATAGGCAACCCATCATATAACATGTATGAGGTGGACCATGATAATCATGCAGATGCTGGCAGCCTCCTGCATCCAAATTTTAGACTGGATCCTCATAAAGTATGTATATATTTAAAAGATATTCAATAACATTCAGTTGAATACAATATGAATAGTAATATATTTATATTTATTAGACATGTAGGTGCATGTATGCATAAAGAGTGTTTGCTTTGAAAGGCCCAAGGAGATGGGGGCTGGGGTGGTGCAAAGAGAAAAAACATGTGTTCATAGCCCAGCTGTGTGTCCCACAATTGGGAGTCCAGATCCCTGCTGCTCTGTCATTGGCTATCAGTGTCAGAGATCTACACTGATGTTAGGCTTGCTGGGAAAAAGAAGGGATAAGCTGGTTAGACCATTTATCTGCAAACGTCATGATTGATTTTGCATAGAAACTGATACAAATGCTGAGTATGAATCAATTTAAATATTTGCCCACTGCCAGGCTAAATAATAAACCAGCTGTGATTTTTTCAATGACTTTGTTTTTGGACTAAAGTAAAGACATGTCAACTTATAATATTTTGGGACAAAGGTCTGTGTGATAAAGACAAAGGTTTCTCCTAAATATCCTATTGAGTATCTAAAATGTGTGAAATGTGTGTTGTGAGTGCAAGATATGTCATTGGTCCCTAATCCTGTGCAACCACAGCGAGAGAATCAGCAACTAATTTAGTCCCATATCAGGTGAGTTAACTGTGTAATCAACTGCTGCGATTGATTGATTAAGTGTGGAGCTGCATTACAAGCCTGCAACCTGAGGCTCACTGGAACCAGGGTTAGGGATCCCTGATTTAACATAAAAAATGCTATATCTAATATATTAAGTGTCAAAAGTCATTATTATTTGTTCTTGATGTGAATATTTCTCTCTTGGATTCATTGACAAATTACGATGCCAGGTCACAGTTAGGCATTGGCAGTGTAAATTGAGCTGTGGAACTTAAGCCAGTCAATGTATGGCCTTGTGTTGCAGGGCTGGTGTGTGCAGTCCAGTGACCCGCGCAGCCTGCAGACTCACACTGCTCCAAAGGAGATCATTCCAGGACAGGTAAACCCCTGTCTCGTCAGGCCAAACAGTGACATAGGTGTTACTGGTGAAGCCTGTTCATGGGTAGCCTCTGTTTCCAAGGTCTTCAGTTGTATCTATAAACAGTGTGGGATTGGACCCACACTGGCCGGCTTGGATAACATTGGACAAACCTTGTTCTAGACAATAAAAGCACATCAAAAGCATTGGTAAAGTGCATTAAACATGTTCTTTTTAAATAGACTCAACATACTTAGTAACCATATTCAAATCCCTTGCTCTAAAGCACAGGTTGTGCAAGCGTACTCTTCCAGACAAACTTAAGATTTGTTTATACTCCGTTAGGCAACCCTCACTGCAGCCAACGACATCAATGGTCAAAACAACATTTGGCTTATACTTCAGGTGATGGTTTTTCAGTGGTCGCTGCAACAGTCGAAGACCATATCACCTTGAGTTAAAATACATTGAACTGCCGGCCCTGTTGTCATTGAAGAATCGAGTGAAGTGCTGTGGTTAGATACCCTGTGTATCTATGCCTATGACCAGGCAGAGTATGAAGATGCCAACAAAAAACGAATGCTGGGTACCTAGCTAGTAATGTTAACTTCTTGCATATTAGCCAGATAACTGGTTAAAGCTCTATAGTGACTCATCTGACTTAGCTCATATATGTCAGTTAGTAAAACGGACACTAATGACAAAAAGAGATTAGTGGAGCATTTTCCTCTATTGTCACTGAAGTGAGTTTATACTTTTTGTAAATAACAATGATCATCATCAATGTTAGGCGGCATCAGAACCTTCATGAATATTCTGCGAGTTCAGTCAAGCAGCAGTCAATCAACTGGCCTACAAACCAGCCTTCATACATGCAATTTCCTATCAGGCTATTTGCTTTTATTTTGTTGTTGTGAATAGAGGACTTCATTTTAATTAAGGATGGTTTCATTTGTATGACATTTATGCCTCTGTCTTTCTATCTTCTTGCAACTGCTTTCAGCCAACTTTGAAACAGGTCACAATAATATGAAACTCATTCAGAGAAAAGTAGTAGACAGCACTGAATAACTGCGTTATAACTCTTATTACTCTTATTTCTCTCAAAATGACTCATTTATCACCAGTCGACCATCAATCTCTCCAGTTTCAGATTTTAGCATCGTAGTATAAAATGCATATTCAGATGACTTTCACTTGTTGACAGGAAAAATGACAGGTTGTCTTGCACAGATTTTTTTATTCATTGATCAAGGCTTAAGCTTGTAAAAATGAAGGGTAAATAAACATCTGTTTGTGTTCTGCTTTGCCAGAGATCATCTGCAGTCACCTGGTGGGATGGTGAAATCTTTGTCAATGTATTTTACAATTTTGGCTCAGTGGTTTTAACTGGACTAGAAAAAACACAAAGCAATGTTCATAATGTACTGATTTTTTTTTTTTTTTTTGAGAAAATATAATTATGACTCTATCTGGTGTGCTATTGCAGCCCATGAACTACTCTAATCCAATGTATACGAAGATGCACCATGATGGGCAGAACTGTCGAAAACCAATGATCAACATTGCTGAGAGGAGAGAGCTACTCCCAAAGAAACTGGAGGCCATGATTCAGGAAACCGCTGCATAGCCTGATTTTACACTCCTTCTTTTTTATAATCTGTATAAATGTACAAATGGAAAAGAGTTTTCTATGTCCTATAAGGTTCTGATATTCGCTTTCTTTTGTTTGTTTTGGTATCAATATTACCTCTTTGTTTTGTTTGCGTGTTGAGAATTATTGACATTAAAACGCTGCTGATTCACAAATGACCTTATACACCATGAATTAATTAAATGGGCTCAAAGTAGTTTTTTTCAGTTAGTGTTTCACCTTACCGTATCTACGCTGAACTTTTTTTTTCTGTTGCTGAGATAAATTTTTCAATTTTTTCTTTTTTACTTGACTGTATTTTGCTGAAGTATGACATCAACAATACAATTATTTTCTGGTGATTCAATACGCAGCTTTTTCTGTTTTTTTACTTTATGTTTTTTGTTTATAATGTGTGATTTAGTTTAAATGGACACTGAGCAGTTTCTATATCTGTCCATAGATAAACTTATTTTAATGTCTTTGATGTTATGCTTTGTGTTTTCAGTTAGCTTTTTGCAAGTTTTTTCCTTTTCATTTTTTTCAGAAAATACAATTTTTAAGAAAACATACTCAAATGTGTGTGATCTTTATTCCACCATGATGAGCAGTAAATATTATTCATCATGCTCAGCAGTGAAGGTTGTGCAATGATTCACTTTTATTTTTAATTAAGCTTTGCAGCACTTCCTACCTAGCAACTGCAAGAGTTTTCCATACGTTAGTGTTGAAATAACATAATCTATAAACGTTTTCCATATTATACAGCTTGTTATATAACTGAATAACTCAACTGTTTTAGACATGTAAAAGATTAATTCAGCTTAAAATGTACACATTTATCATATTATATTTTGAGAGCAAATACAGTTTGGAGCTGGTATTGGCAATCCTACTATCTACCTTTAACCCCCAAAGAGATACAATGTTAAAAACTATGATGAAAAGTAGTTCTTGGGCATGGTGAGCTGTAGCCAAAAATGGTACTAGTGAGCTAACTAAATAATGCAGATCTGAGCCATACAAAGCCAACCCAGTGCTGGCCCAATGCCATTTTCCAGCATTGCCCATTATAATATAAAAGCACATAAAGCACAAAGCTTGAGTTCAGACAGTGGAAAGACGTTGATGAAAAAAGTACTCTGACCATCCCAAACAGTAAGTTAATGTAATTGAGTATGATTTATTGTCATTTACAAACAGGTTTCCATACATGCTCATGCCCTACTATACTGAGTCTTTCCTTAAACTCCAGTGTAATTAAGGGTAAAGCTCCCCATGGTGTTTTGGGCATAATGTACTCCTGGTTGAATGAATGCAGGTATTTAAATATCATTGTTGACAGATGCTCAGGGTTTATTTAGTCTCTGACCTAATCTTGAATTAAAAGCCAAAGAATGTTATGTCAAAATTCCATATGTATAATCTGGTGTGACTATTTATTTGGAGTTGCAATGTATTCCTATAAGACTTATGAGCTTTTGAGCTCTATATTTATTACACATTCACTCTGGTAACTCGGAGATAAGCGTCCTGCATCTCAGCTGGTTCATTTATCTTTCTGTTCTCTTTTTCTACCTGAATCTCTTTCCCTTTTAAGGGGCATTAGCTTTCTCATTTTAGATTTGTAATTATGATTGTTGTATTTGCCTGCAAAACTTTAAAGTACCAACCTATACTGTGCTCCCATTGTATAACTGACGAGTTATATTTTTGATATGACAGGGATTAGCATACAATTTATCAAATACATCATTCCAATATCATTGCACAAAATTATATTCTTTATACAAAATAAGAATCATATATAGACATACTGTCAGTGTTCAGCCAGAAATGCTAGTTCAGAATGACCTCTCAGTGGTAAGATAACTAAGCAGAAGATTTAACCTTAAAACTTACTAAAACTTATAGGATAAATTTGGATAAATCCATTTTATAAAAGCAATATGGGATGAGGATCTGTGTCACATCATAAATACTTTGGCCAGGGTGTTGCTGGCACTCCGCTTTGCACTGTGCCTGAAGATATAGCCAAGCTGATATAAGTGACATAATGTGGGTTTATGCTCCATAATAATTTGCATAAATGCTTAGCACTGCTTGGCTCATGACCATTATATAGGCTGTAATGAATCTTTTTCACTTTTACAGCTAACTCCATTTTCACATGTGGCTCTAGTAACATTAACTGTTTTCACCCTACCATGTGTTTGCCACCATAAAGTAAAAAGTCATACCAATATCCAACCATAATTTACAATGAAGTTGCCATTTGTTTTTTGTTTGGAATTATCTTTCTAAAAAGCTCTATTTAACAAAAAAAAAAAAAAACTTCTTAATTTAGGCCTACAACAATTCTAAAAATCTTCACTGTAGATAATTATCTGCTCAGATTTTTCAGCCATTCATGATTGATAAATGAGTCAATCTCCCTTCCATAAACATGGCATGCCTTCTTATTCAATTCCTTCATGGCGAGCACATCAATAAATACATTGCTATTGACAAATGAACCTTGCTGACCATACTAAAAGTCATTAATTTATCCCTAGGGATATGTTGGTGATATGATGGTGTGAATTGGAATCTATGTAAGAAAGATATGTCAAAATGTCACAGGTAACATATAGCCTTAATTACACTAGCTGACAAAATCAAGGTTTGTTGAATCACATGTACAGATATGTGAAAAGACCAAATGCTAAATGTGTAATACCATGGAGGACATGGTTAAAGTAATTAATACGTTAATATCCTGTCCAAATGATGGAATACGTTCTGTGAATGCTTGGAGGTTTATAAAATACCAGCAAATGGCCTTATGGGGTGTGGTCAGGCAAGATGCCATATCTGTCTATTTTTTTTTCCATCTGAAGCTCAGAATAACATAAACCAGAGCACTGAATATTATCTAGATGCTTTTCTTTTTCAGTTGAAAGGTTTAATTGGGTTTATTTTTTATTTTAGTTACTTCTTTGTTATTATCACATCACAGTCATCTAGCTGGCGCTTTTATCCAAAGAGACTTACAGTTGATTGGACTAGCCAGGGGCCAATCCCCCCTGGAGCAATGTCGGGTTGAGGACCAATCTCACAGGCCCAACAGCAATGGTGATCTTGCTGTGGCTCGCAGTCATTCACCTTAGTCACTAGACCACAGGCTGCCACAGTTCATTCTTTTTGTGTACAGTAAAAACACTTGAGAAATGCATTGATTTCAAAAACTGTGGTCCACATAAATAGAGAACTGTACATAAAGCAATGCTAATGTCCTTATGTCCGCAGAATTATTGGGGTAAAATGAACATACACTTTTGGAAAAGTTAACATTTTCAAATTTACAGAAAGAACCATTTACACTGTTGTGCATTGTTAGTTGTAGAAAAATGACCATACCAAAGAAACAATATAGTTTCCAGTATATATTTATATCAAAAGGCTCACCAAATGTGAACACAGCAATGAAAAAGCATTAAAGTAAAATGTGGCATTTAATGTTCTATGTTGACATGTGGGATAGTTATTTGGCCTTCAAGGGGTATATACAATTAAGGGGGTTATTTTTGTCCAAAGCTCAGCAAGTAAAGCAACATTCCTTCTATGCTGATTCCTTATATATTATATAAATTCCAAAAGGCCACTTATACATGTATTTCTGGGATTTTGAAGGTCTTATTTGATGGAAGGAATTATGCAGCACCTACTCATGATTCTGTATTTGTTGATTTGTTTTAAATGTATTGAGACATAAAAGACTATACCCTGTTCCCACATATCAATATGGAATGTTAAACTACATCACATTTGGTATGTACATAATTTGTGCATCTCATGCAGAATGAATAATGGTTTGATAGTGTGTAAAGTGTATCTTCAAGAGAAAAGATGGCACCTGACACAATTTAAGCTGTGTAATGTTGGAAAACTGTTCATCTTTTTTGTAAATATGAACCTCTAAACATAAAAATAAGAAAGCATCTGAATCATTTATCTCTCACCATGTCTCAATATTAAATTTAGATATTAAAACTTTAGGGGAGTGGAAGTCCTTTAATTTGAGAGCCTTTTCAAATTCTTAGAACCTGGCCATTAAAACCCCCAAACACAAAACAAAATAGCATTTTTCATTAATTTTGGCATAAATTGTAAGCAAAAGGACAGCACAAAATAACAATGTTTCTCTAGCAATTTACATTTTAAATCAGGAAAAGTGTAATTCTGCACTGTATGGAATAAAATTATTGAAAGATTTAATGAATGTTGAAAAAAACTAAATTATAAAACTTGCTTAGATATTTATTTGTCTTGAACAAATCATTTTAGAATTGAATAATAATTATTTGGAACTGTCATTCCAAACCTCATAAACATAGGACATTTTGGGATAAATGTATAATTAAATATTTTGGATAAATTTGGTAATGTGAATATGTTTTATGCCCCACCATTTATTTCATGAACTTCCCGACTTTTCTAATCCATACTTTAAATGTAAGTTTATTAAACATTCTGTTACTAATTCTTGGCAAAAAGTGTTATAGTTGGGTTGCTTTACATTGGTCATGTAAATTATATAGCACAGTAACATATTTTACATGCTGTAATTGCAAGTGTGAGGTGGGTGGCTTCTCAGACATCCCTACTCAACTTGTACCATCCAAATTGTTATGCTTCATTGTATTAACAATTGAAAGGTCAATGAACATTTGATTACTTCATGGACCAGTCTGAGATCTATGGAATATCTTTCAATTGGCAAAAAGCTTTAACTTGTTTGTCTGCAATCTGACACAGTTTAAAGTCAGTCGTTAGGAAATGCTTTGCCAGCACTGTTCAGAAATTGTATTGATCAGATGTGAATAAAAAAAAGTCAAATTATGTGACACAACATTTAGAAATTCAGCCATATCAAAGCAATTTTCAATGGTTGATCACTATATTGCACATTGTTGTCATTTCAATAATTTTCATATTGTGATTTTCACATCACAAACTACTTTTGTAGCACTTACTGTTCATTTGGATGTGCTTTGAGTCTTTTCAGGAAGTAAGAATGTGGAATTTTCTATCTTTGCAGTTGACATTTTGTTCCTATCAAATAAATCACAGAATGAATTGGTACTCTTATCAAAATTGCCATGCCCATTAAAACCAATGCAATGCTGAGGCAAACAATTCTGATACAATATCTAAGACGCATATGCATAACCAGAGCCGACAGATCAAATCCCTCATGACCACATTATGATTACATGTGGAATGTGCTTATTGTTTTCCATGTAGAACCACATTATGTGGATAGCTTGGAAGATTCACCTCATTAAACAAAATGCAATTATATTTCCTTGATGTTTGCTCTAAACAAGAGGGATCTCTTTTCTCTGAGTGTGATATCAGCAATAATGTTTAAACTGTCCAAAGGTGGTTAGAAAACCATATTAGCCGATTTCATGCGCAACATCCTGAAATTCCCAAATCAAATAAGTTCTTTTGATGACAGACTATGGGGGATGCAACATGCTACATCATATGGAGCCATACAAAAAAAAAAAAAAAAAAAAAAAAAAAACGCTGGAGTCTTATTTACTTAAGTAACAGAACATGCAAAACTGTTTTTCTGGTGCAAAAAGACAAAAAGACTGTGATTGGTTGAGGTATTTTTTTTAGCTCCAGTCACAAAAAAAAAAAAAAAAAAATGGCTCTGAAATTGCATGCGTAACTTTAAAATGAGCTAAAACCTTTCTTAAATTGGGACCTGAAACCATAGTCTCTTTACAAACAGGTTGTGTCACATTTGTGAACATTTCAGAACATGGTAAATTGGGAATTATTTTTGGAGGAAGTCAGATGGTGCAATGTGTAATCAAAAATACTCAGTCACTGAAATTTTCAGTTTGGGAATTTCATCATTGTGCATTTAAGCCTCATTCACTCACAGTGCACATGAGTAGCAATATTAGCAACATTAGTGGAGTCTGTGGCAAATAAAGTTTGCAAGTCAAGGTACAAAGTTGATTTTGATATGACTTCAGGAGAAATTTTAGTTTTAAGCAAGCTATTTATATATGAATTACATTTCACTCTCCATTAACTGTTGATTGCGGTTAGCTGAGCACTCAAATTACAATAATTTCAATGTAAAAATAAGTTGTTTTTCTAAAAACTCAGAGGATGGCAATCTAGTCAATTGCATTTATTTTATGTTAACAATGTAGATTATTGGAAATTCTTCAGAAAGCAGGCACAGAATGTTGTTCTCAAAAGCTTGCTCATGACTTCATCTGAGATGTGCACTTATGTTCTGAATACCACTGAACTTTATATTTTTTACTTGAATTTTGAAAACTGTTCTGTCCTAGACTCACTGAAATTGATTATAACCACTGGGCACTGCTGTGTGATTTAATGGGCTGTCTTATCTGTGCATGTGGAACACGTCCCAACTGAAACAGAACAAGAAAAGAAGCAGTAGGGCAAAGAAAAAACAGATGAAAAGCTTAATAAAGTTGAATTCTAATTTAAAGTAAAAGGTTAGTCACAGACCAAACTGAAAAAGGTATGCCTGTTTTAATGTCTACATAAATTCCAAAGAAATAAAAACAAAACCATAGTATCAGTAACAGCTATTACAGGGTTGTGTCTGCACTAGAGAAAAGTCCAGCACTATTCAATTGCATTTCATAGTTTGGGTCTGATCTAGAGATGTTAAATGGGTACCCTCAAACCTCAAACCATGATTAAAGGAAAGACAAGAAAGGCATTTTTGAAAATTCTCGTGTTAATACTTTGAGTGACTAATCAGTGTGTGAACTAAAAAAATACCTTTCAAAGTTTTTAACTCCGCAGCTATGCACCTCTGAGAGAGATTCCCACAGGCAGCACTATGCACTTAGCCTTACCTATACGTTTGTTCAAAGGCAGTTGTTGTGCACATCTGTAATTAGCTTCCTGCAAATGTCATTGTGCAGTTTACAATTAGGCTGGCCTGTGTGTGGCCATTACTGAAAAGTTTGATGTTTATGAATGACAATGGCATGCAATTAAGAATGACTCTCCTACATCTCTGAAAATGTCCTTTACTGCACATAAAAAACTGTTATATCTGCATACTAGCATACTACTTATTATCAATGTCATTGTCAGATAAAAATTATTTAAAAATAAATCCTTGATTAAAAAGAAAAATAAAGCACTGAGAATTTATGCCACATTTGTCAAGGGAAAACATGAGTCACTTCATTTTCTATTGAGTAAAACATGTTATTGTAACTGCTTGCCAAATACATTTTTAGAGTGCAATTTTTTTTAATGTACAAACTGAGTGTGAAGATATACAATTTGATCAATTTTGTAGGGTCATCGTGTCATGACCAGCGTCCACCAAGGTTGCTGGTTTGTTCAAGGTCAGCCAGTAAAATGAATGGCATGAGCTTTCAAATCCAGTGTTACTGTGCTGTTTGGTAGTTACTGGAAACAAATCAGCTTCTGTCTGTACATAGCAAGACAGAAAATGAGCTGCAGAAAATGAATGCAGAGAAATGGAACACTTTTCTCTTTCAAAGTGTTTGTATGTGTTCGATATATTATTATTGCATTGCAGTTTGTCAGAAATATGTTAAAGTTATAGACTTTTTGTACCTTACCAGTTTGAGAATAACTACTGAATATCTTAATGAACTAGCCAAGAAGGGATTTCTCAGCGATGGTCAACCATATGGTTGTCATGAATAGTATCACAATGCATGTGATGATGCTCATCCTGGATATCATGATGCCCTGGGAAGGAGTTATAGTGAAATGAGGTATGGAGTCAGTATCACCATATTTCAGTTCAAGTCCCAGAACAACCCTATCGGCAAACAGGTCAGGCCAGAGCAATCACAGGAAGACAGGCAAACCTGAAAGCCCACACCAATGCCCCACTACAAGTCTGCGGATGTTCCGCTTATGTTCTACAAACCACACTCAAAACTCAAAACTGTCCTTCCATCTTCAAAACGGCAAGTCACAGGAAATCTGGTGAGGTGCAAGCAGTGATCTCAGGGCCAAGAACGTTATGGATAAGTGCAGAACTGTGGAAAGCTAGCATGGCAAAAGACACACAGATATAAATAGAAAAAACAAAAGAATGCCATAAAGGTAACATACTGTGAACTCAAGAAGTAGCAAATACTGCACAATACTCATAAAGGCTTTATTTCATGCCAATAAGACAATCTTTGGTGCTATCCAGACTGAGGAGCTAGGGGAAAATTTTAACCAGCTGGGGGCCCAGTGTGAGAATGAGCAAAGTTTACATTTTTGTGATTCTGTTTTCAACAATTTACAAGCTTTCTCATAAGATAGCCACTCCAGATCATGTGGCTTGGTATCCTTGTCACCTTGGCTCGCTATTCAAAGATGGATAGGCAGTATATTAGTTTCCTTTCACCAGAGAGCGAGATGAGGTGTTGTTGGATGTGCCATATAAAGTTTTTTTATTACAAAAAATAGAAAAATGTGAACATTCAGTGCTGAAAAGAGATTATTAGTCAAAAGAACAAGTCCAAAAAACAAAAGCTCAAGTGTATTTCTTATTTTGGTCACACATTCATGTTTTGATACAGCTGGATAAAACAGGACTTTGGAATGGTTTACTACTTTTCTTCCAAAAGATGAAATGATTTCATCCAACAAGGTGGATAACTGAATTTCATTGTATGCTTTGTACACGGCTGCACTTCAAACTTTAGCCCAGATCAAATTAAAATGGATCTTCACTTAACTAAAACTACTTATATACATATTTAGAATAATATTATGTCCACATTATGTTTAAATACATGGAGTAATGTTTGGAAAACAATAGTCACCAATACATTTTTAGATTGTAGTCTTTCAAGATATTGTTTTAGTGCTGAGGAGTTTAAAATGCTTATGTGTTTCTTCTTTGCTTATTCTGCCCTTTTTATTTTTTTTTGCATTGCATGCTTGATTCATTTTTTGTCCCATTTTATTTAATCCCTTGTTACTTGTAGGTATAAATGAATAAACAAACACTTCCTAAGGTTAATATATCAAATGCAAAGGTGTGCCCTACATAGCACTGGAAAAAATATAATTTACATAATGTAATTTATTATATACCAAGAGGGAAAAAATCCCAATAATTTTAACCCTGAAAGTACAAAGAAACCCTGTTTGACTTCATATGTTGCAAGGAATAATATTTATCCAGAGGACTTCTTTATGTATTGTGTATATATACCTAAGCGATGAATGTCCCGGACTACTTTATAAAGTTTTACAACAGACAGTTTTCCAGTTTACCCAGTTTTGGTTGACATGAGTTATGTATTCCATAACTCTCTGAAAAAGTCAACTGAAAAGCAAATGGATTCTGCTCATGTATGTCAACTTTTTTCAAAAATGTTCTACTGCGACCCTACTGTTTTGAACATAACTCAATACCACTGCTTTTCAGGTGCCCCTATACACATTGGTTAGAACCGGGGAAATTTCTGAAATTTAAAACTTTGGTATTGTTTTATTGTTGAGTTATAATTTTGATGATCACCTTTGTGCATAGATGATAGAAATGATTGTAAAAATTTCCGTTTGGTTATGAACTTTCTGTCTCAGACCTATCCTAGGAATAACCTATGTTTTACAGTTTGGTGTCTGTACAATGTTCAAAATGGTCTACCTACCTGCTATGACAAGGGCTGAGCAGCTGTCATTTGTGAATCATGTCATTGTGGCATTTTTCTGCCATTTCCAATGACAGGAGGCTGAGGATCCCCTCTTCTCATAAAAAGAGGCATATTGATCCCTAATGTATAAATATGTGGTTAATGGAACAACTGCCAGTGGTTCATTTTTGAAAATCAGTTTTACCTGATGTGTGTTGAACATGGACTGAGACTTTTTGAAGTTTACTAGTAAGGTCATGCTTAAGTCACTGCAAGCCCTGGCTGGGTAATTAGTCTTCCTGAACTCCATATCTCTTCATCTGACCCTTCCCTCCTTCCTAGCCATCCCTCCTCCTTCCCAGTCCTCACCTAGCTATCCATCATTGACTTATTGACTCTTGTCCAACCTCATCTTCCCGCCTAACCACTTGCCCCCAGCTACTGCAGTAAAGGAAATTCAATCCATTACTGCCATGAGGCAAAATACAGACAGGAGGTTATTTATGAAGAGGCTGTCATGGTGGCCTCGTCCGAGTGAGAGAAAGAGACAGAGGGTCTTTATTCCCTCTTTTACAAGTTTTGGAATAAATCTGATGTTAATGAGTCCACCTGATTCTAATTTGTTGTATTGTCCATATTTTCCCTATTAAGGAAATAAAACATGCTCGAATAGGTGTGTCTCTCTCTAAATATACCTCATAGGTATAGCCAAGTATTACCTGTGCTGTGACTTTCCTCTATGTATAATTTAAGTTCAGATAAACAGGTTAGTAATTATAATTATCTATACCAGGCTGTTATGTGTTTAATTTAGAAGATTCCCCACTATTCATTGAAGGCAACATTCATAATTATAGAGCGAACATGACCAAAAATGGAAAATATTCCACAGTTGAGGTCTATGTTGTGTGACATATTAATGCTGCCTCACCTGTGAGTTACATAGGTTTGTTTAAAGGGGTGAAAAAAGTCCTTAGCGCATGCAAAATGGTTAACAATTATCTGCTGACATATGAATCCTTTTGGTTCAAAAAATATTATTGAATTTCAAGATACCAAAGCTGTCTTGGCTGAGAATAAATAAATTATTATTATTGTACAGGAGACCATGTCCTCAAATAGTTTAAAAATAGTATAAAAAATGTTCAAGCATAAATAAATTTTACTACTGCCATAACTTTTGGCTTTTAAATTACCTCTACAAATCAGTGAAGGTGACTTTGGAATCTCACAAACTAGAAATGCGAATTTAGAAATAACACTTTTCAGTCACACAACACTGGATTGATTAAGGTAGTAATATTGAGTGACACTGCATTCATTAGCAAAAAAAAAAATTCACATTTTGTTCACGTTCTCTCTTTTTCAAACCAACATAGCACCACTAAACAGTAGTGATTGCCTTCTTTAGTGCATGGTAAACCTGCAACAGCCGACAAACATAAGTGTTGTCCTTTTGTTATTTTCTCACCTGAGGGCTTCTGTCTGGCCATTAGTGAGGTAGTTACTGGATGCCATACTGATTTAAGAATGCCGCTTTATCAGAGACAGATCGAGGAGGATAGATGGATCAAACGATTACAGCAGCCATAGGCCTGTCTCTTTATACCTCAATATAAAACTCTCAGAGAAAAATCGACTATATTGAGGTGGTCATATTCCTATCCTGCATTCCTTTATATTCTTTTTTTTTCTTTTTTTATGAATCAAGAGAGTGTCAAACCTGTGGCAAATGATTCTAAAACAGATTACTTTTGAGAGATTAATGCAATATGCAAGAAAAATCCAATACGACTAGCCAGCGGGAAAAATATTGATTTACTACCAATTTGTTCTTGGTTGTTAACTAGAATAAGTTGCATCTCATGAACTAAGTGAAGTCATAATTGTCCAGTCATACCTGCTGTTGTTTGTCACATACCAATCTGTTGAAATGTCCCTTTGGCAATATTATGGGAATATGCATTCATCTCAATATGAAAATAAAACAAAGGTGCCATAACATTAAGTCATATGTAATTACTCACAGAACACAGACATAAAATAGATTCCTTTGAGAATGCTGTCAATATTTTGCTATGGTTTTCAAGTTATTTAAATACTTTTGTTGCTAAATAATGATTAAACAATTCAATGTAACACGGTAATTCCCCTTTATTCTTCTTCTTCTTCTTCTTATTATTATTATTATTATTTGGATTAAAGGAAGATCTGCACAGGACCAGCACGACCCACACCATCCCTCTCAATGTGACCTCATAGACAGAGTAGCATTATTCTATACCATAGCTCACTTCCAATGCCTTTGTAAGACGAATCCTTTTTGGAGCTTGAATAAACAAAATCTCATGAAAATGAGCCTAAACCCTGTCAGTTTCTTTATCCTAGTTTCTATACTCTTTCTCCATTGTGTAGCCACTGCCTATGTGCATTTTTGCTCTGATTAAGTAATAGGATCTTTCTGCTTTGCACGTGTACTGAATGTTTTCAGTAATTAGTCACTAACTTCAATTATTATTTTTAGCTTTCTTGTGTTCACATTGTATACAATGTGCAATAGTGATTTCTGCTCTTCATGACCATTGAAACAGGTTCAAATGAAAAAAAAATAATTAATGACATGTTGGACCAACTTAAATAAATATCCACATTCTGCATGCTGTGTGCAGAACAGGAACCCTCTGGTAAAGTAGGCTTGAAATCTAAACACTCATTTTGCAAAATATGAAGGCTGCTATAAACAGTATTTTTTTCTGAGTATGCGATCCAGTCTCAGCAAAATGAATCTGGCCAAGACTCATGAAGAGCTGGACAGTCAGTATCACAGCCAATTTATACAACTGAAAGAAGTCAAAGACACCTTCAGATTCCTGCAGCAGATCCTTGAAACTGATGTTGAAATATTTAAGAATGTCTTAAAGTCTTACCCAACCCAAGGTGTTCAATGGGGAAATATCTAAGTATCATTGCAGAATGAAAAGCTCCATTAGCATGGTCTCTCTGTTTATATCAATAATCATAGAAGAGGATTACAGCAACCCTCTGACCAGCCTCTTGTTATAACAGGCAGTCATGTATGGGAGTGTGATGGAGAGGGCCCCTGTGTCCTAGCATATGTGTCATATTTTGGTGCTGGTGTAGACAATGGTGTTACATGAGTTACACATCTCTGCATATTCATTAAATCATGAGCTGTGGCAGCTTCTTTGTGTAGGATAGCTATAAACAAGATATATTTTGTGGCACAAATTAAAACCTAATCACAGGAAATCCATTTCATTTATGAACTTTGTTGGACAGCTCATATCCTGTAATCACTGCCAAACCTTGTTCTGAGTTGACTTTGCATTGTTCTTTTGAAACTTTTGAAGGGGATGAACTTCAATGCGCATTAAAAGCTGTTTGAGCACAATGCTGACATGAACTGTCATCTTTACAGTGAAATAGGCAACACAGACACTTCCCTTAACATTCTGGGGCCATTCATCTGTCAAAAGCATGCTCCAGCCTACTGATTTCCTCTAATTCCTCTAATCCTGAGGTAAAATGGCTTGAAATATTCTAAATCAGAAAGAAATGAATCAGCTGGATTTACATAAACATTTTACTGTGGGGAGAGGCAATTAGGCCTAACAATACACATTTCAGAACCATTTGTTGTTTTGAAGCAATCAATTGATAAAGAAGAATTCAGTCTTTAGAAGTGATCTTGTATCACTCCTCAAAATGTAAATTTGGGTTCTCTCCAGCTCTCCTCAAATGGTGACATGCTTGGACACATCTGTACAGTGTTGTGTCTAGTATGTGCTCATACCTTGTAATAACCTCTACCAGCTAAAATTAAAAGTTAAATAACATTGGTGAACATTCTAATTAGATTTTCATTCAGCTGTAAGGCAATATTACTCAAGTAATGTGAAGGTAAGAAGATGAATCATGAAGAGCATGTATCAATGACATTAAAAATGTCTGAATTGTTCTGAAATCAAAAGGTGCCGCAACCCAATATATTATATACTCATGTTTTGTTTTTTTTTTGCATTAACCTGTATATTCTCTGTAAGTCAAGGCCCTCAAGTCTGTCTCAAAGGAGACAACTTTGGAAATATGATGCATCTGCAGTACATTTTATGGAGTCCACCCCAAGTGGGAACACTAACATTATAAAAGTAAGGGGAATGTTTCATATTACCTCATGGGACTCTTGCTACCAGAAATCTATCATTTGAAGGAAAGAAATGTGTTGGGAAACCTTGAAACTATCAGAATGTTTTTAAATGTCATTGTCAAACATGCTTATGTCTTTATTATACTGCTTACAAGTAAATTGCTCTCAACTGTAGTACTTGTTTGCATTAGGTTGACATAGGAATGTACTTCAGGCAAAAATGAAGCCACAGAAATCCAAAATGTGTCATTCTGATTACCTGTCATGTTTTTCTAAATGTAAATGGATGTGAACTTGTGCTATATGTAAAACACATTGGAACAAGCCAGTACATACCTTTACATTGTGCATTGAAATAATATTGTCCCACTAATGTAAATGCTGATGAAGGGTACCTGACATGTTAGCATATGGTCATATGTATAAATCATAGTTGGGCAAGGCACTGCACTGTCAAACAAGCACTTAACCTATTTTACCCCTGCAAATTTCCTTATGAATGATTTGTAAACTATGAACTGTGCTATGTGGCTGTATTGGTTATCTGACTTTATCATATTATCTGCAAATAAACACATAAATAATGCAACTGTAAAATAATTAGATGTCAAGCCCTTGATGCTACTGCACAGTTTACACAATGACTTCATTACAACTATTAATCAAATACCTGGTAAACTATTCTCAGACAGTAGGGGCTGGACTCTTTTGTACCCGCTGAGCAGTCCTCATATGCTCCCGGCCAAACAAAACGCACCAGCTGTATTTTCACTGCTCTGCCCTATTAGACCTCAGCCATTTTGTAGCTAAATTTCAGTGTGAGGTACAGATTGTACAAGCTTAGACAAAGCATTCACTACATTTCCCTGAGTGAGCAGCAACATTAAGGGACAAATGGCATTCTCCTCTGAAGATCAGGACTTTGGTGGTCTGGAATTACGCTTCTATGTCTCAGCACAACCAGTGGAGTTTGATTGCTCTTGCTCAACATGTTTTGATGGGCCTGCCTGTTGCGGGCAGCCCTGAGTTGTCAGTTTCAGTGCTCTCGTTTCTCACAGTTAAAGGATGTGTGACATCTGGAATGGTTTAGGGGGAAGTCTGAAATCTCTTTGGTTGGTGTTCTTATGGGTGAGACCTAACATCAAAGGCCTCTGAGAACACCCCCATAAAGTTGGTTTAACCTTTGAGGGAGGCATCTAAAAAGGGCTCTATTCAAAGAACTGAAGGCTAATACTGATGGCACAATATTTGCTGAATTAACCTGCATGTTTTTGTGAGAATATACGGGATTAGAATATATATTATTATTTCCATTGTATCAGTATTGACATGAATAACTGTCTGCTAAGGGTCCCTTAAGTTTCTTAGGCAGCTGCGACACTATATTGTTTCAGGTCCAGAGTCTGGAAAGAAACAAATCTTGTTGATGCATTTTATAACTTCCATCTGAAAAATGAGAAGCTCTTGACTTTTTGTGGAAATGAGCAAAATCCTGTAAACCCCCTTTCTTCAAAAGTAAATACGTAAATAAATAAATAATACAAAAAGATATAGTACATAACAATACATACAGGAGCGAGGATGAGAGAATGAATGAGGGCCCCATTGCTCAAGCATGGTGTGAGTTGTATGGCATCTGCATGAAACATGCAATATTTTATTGTCAAATTTATTTTACGTCAAATTTGTAACACCTTCCTAGCCTTGCTTAACATATGTATTATGAGTACTATGCTGAATGGATTGTCAGAGAACTGATTTGTGAGGAGACATATTTCACCCATTTTCTACAGGTAAAATATTGACTGGAGAATGAAGACAGCAAGAAGAGACCCTTGTTAGAAAACCTCAGAGACAGCAAGGTGCTTCACATTTATTCATGTGTGTTCCATTATATGAGTCAGCCCTTGTCTAAGAAGAGAACTTTTACAAATATATATGTTAAAAACAGACATAAAAAGCAAAAGGTTTGTTTTTTTTTTACTCTGAGGTGCCTTTTTAACAAACTGGGTAAATAGTAGGAAAGAAGTGCAATGTGGCAGATATGGACATATTGACAGATACTTCACAAAAAGATGTCAAGGACTCCTGAATATGACAGCGCTTCAGAGGACAGTAAGACAGTAATTACATTTCTTTGTTATTACAATTCTTCAACAGCATTGGTTTGTCATGAACTGTGAGACTGTAGACAGATTTCACTTTAATTGTCCATTCATCTATAATGGTTTTTCAATTCTCCTTAAACTACCATATGATGCATTTCATTTTATTTTGAGTCCACTGTAAAATGTAAATACTAGTCAATAAAATACACAATAAATTAAAGGGAAAATGCAGCCATGTTTTGAGCCATTTCCAATTAAATGATAAAATTCTGATGGCAATTAAAGCAACAGCTTTCCTTTCATTCGTGGAGTGTATTTCCTGTGTGCCAAAAGAACACTGTAGGGGCATGGGACCCTTGTACACGCAAGTGCAAAAGATTTTAATTGCCTTTTAGGAGAGGAAATTGCAGATTATTTGTACCTCCATATCTGACAGCACCAGAAAGGACCTTTTTAAAATTGACCTCATGCCATACCGGATCAGGAGAGCATTGAGTTGGAAAGATTTCTACCTTTTAATTATTGTTCAAAAAGAAGAGAGTCTCTGTTAATCTTGTTTCCATGTCATTATCCAAAGAAACTTGACCCTTCGGTGTGAGGTACCAGAGAAAGCGCAACGGCTGAGAAGTAGCTTAATTATTGTACAAGTAGGTGGTGTGATCCAGATTGTGTTGATGTTAGAGAATAGGAAACCACTGTAACCCATACTGCTTCAAATCTGTTCATTACTTTGGACACCGAGCTTCATGTTGCTGTGAAGTTTCCCTTTAATTTGGTGGCTAACCTCAGTCTGTCATCTTACATGTGACAGCTTCTCAGAATGAACTTTGGGTTTTATTATGGAAACATCAGCCCCAGCTCATTTAATTGGCAAATAGCATGTTGTATATATAAACCAGTGACAGAGCCTTGTGGAATATCTGATTAAGTGACCCTTTCAAATAATGATTGATATTGTTTTGGATGCACATTTTACAATTATGGGATGCACAGTTTACAATTATGGTTAAATAAAAGTTTAAGCTCTCCTGAATTTTGGATACGACTTCAAATACTGAGATCTAGAACATATCCAAAATGTAAATTAGTAACAGAGAGTGATATACTGTTGTGTCACAGGTTTTAGACACAACATCCTCTTATTGATTCATCACTGTAAAGGCCAGCTATAGTTCCAAAGCCTGTAAGATGTTTGTGGGGTTGAGGGAAATAAATGAATATTGCACAGACGTATCTCTCAATGTACACTCAGTGCTTTGGAAAGCTTGTTTCCGTTTAATTTTTGCTTTCTGTTCAGTTTATCTCCTAATAAGCATTATACATCTTAAGGCACTTCTTTTTTAAAGGTGTCTTAGAATATGTGCAAATGCAATATACCTTCAGACAATGTACATGGTTAGAACCTTTCACTGTAACTAGTTAAGATAAAACTCCCTAGAGATCATATGCATACACCATCCTCATAAATTATTTATAATTCAATCCTCAAAAGTTAAACAAAACAATTTGCTTTGTTTTTTTTTCAAATATTTAATGGAAGTGGACATATTGCTTCATACAGTATACAATTTGGAATCATACATGTACAACACAAAAAGAGCAACACTTTGTGTAATTGATATAGTGTGTAGATATATTAAGTATGGGCTTTTTCCTAAACTGCTTACATGGATAAAATTTCCTCTGTAGAGTATCATGTGCAAGACAAAAAAAAAAAAAAAAAAATATAATATTTTATAGTATAACAGGTCAGTTGATTGTTTCATGTTATTATTCATACTGATAGCTGCTCAAATGCCATATCCCTTTAAAAATAAGTCTTCACAACCTAACACAAAAGTCTTTCATATTTTTTTTCCACTTGCTGTTTGAGAAGATTCAATGAAAGCCTTCCATTGGAGGACCTGACCTGATATAACATATTGAATAAGCAGATACTTCCTATTTGTCAGGTCAATCCTTATTTTCAGCTTTAATCATAGCTCTTATGACTCAACCTCGCATCATTCTTCAAGTTTTTTATAGTGTTTATAAAACACCCTTTGAATAGAATGCAGTGACAACACACAGGACACTGACTGTATTATGTAACAGTAGCCAATTTATTTTGTCAATAGTTATCCAATCTATTTTTCATTTCAGCACCCAAATGCATATTGGGTGACTTGTGGTCTTCTTCCACTAGCATACATTCTTTTGGCTGTTGCTATCGAAGTTGTGGAAGGCCTTACCATATAAAGGCATCCATATCAGACCCCTCCAGTATGGTATACTTATAGAGGAATTCATCTGGAACATGGCCAGCATGTCTTACTCTACGCTGACTTCATTTGTTTTGATAAGCAGCCAAAACCCACCATGAGGGGACCCCTCTCTGTGACACAGAGCCATCCGGGCGTGCAGCTACATACCCTCTGCACTGCTGGTGACAGATTAGCAGTGTGCCCTTATTGACGGGGGAAGCCAATTGATTAGACTACTGAGAAATCCTCACTAGTAAGTACTGCGCACCAAAACACTTGGGCCCACAGTATGCATTGGAAAACAGCATGTGACACACACCTCTTAGACTGTGCATCGTGGCTATTAGGGAAGCTAACTGCACCCCCTACCTACACCACTATCACTCTACCCACCCCCACCCCCCATGCACACATGTGCACACCTCCAAGAATGGAATTTACGAGATCCTTAGAATCTCAGCTACGCATGACAATAAATGCCATAATGATCTCAACTATTATAAGTGATGTTTAATGTACTTCATTATGCCATGATTTCAGAAGCATTATTGAGCTTGGCATTTCAAATTAGTGATTCAATTGCAAACCAATAAGGGAGTTAAAAGCATTACAAGAAAATAGATTTATGAAAGATCTGGGAGAGGGAAGATTTTCTCCTGATGGACATGAGTCACATATCAACAAAAGTATCCTATGATAATAATGCCTCTAAACTAAATGACCCATATCTATTCAGACAATTTTGTGCCTGTTTTACTTTGATATTAAATTGCAAATACAAAGTAGTCAGTAAAGCAACTGATTATGTCTGTAGACTATGATTCGCAGGTTAACCCATTCCTGAAGAATGAAGCAGCTGTTAGGCACAGATTGGTGTATTGTTTCCCCTGTAAGCAAGTAATTAAACTTAGAAAGATGGAAAAGCTGCAAAAATAATTAAATGTTACGTATCCTAGCAAGCTGGCAGCTTTGCAATAAACTAGGCAGTAAATAAAAGTCCCTTTAGGCAAGTTCTAGTGTGTGACCTAGATTGTTATGAGAAAACAACAGAAACATGTACAAGTTTTGGCATGTAATAGGATATCAAATCCAGGCAGTGTCAGGAGGTTGCATAAGCTGTGTGACTCGGACCCTAAGCCAGGCGCTCCACTGGGAGGCAAGATGTGAGCCCTCACCAGCTGTGCTTCCATAATGCTAAGCCCTAGCTCCAGAAAGGAGGGGAGAGCCAATTTTGATAGAGAGAGGTTAGAGAGATTGGACATCTGAACCCTATAAAAAAAAAAGTGACCCCCTCCAGGTGGCATTGGTCTAACTGACCTCCAAGCATATCCTGGGATTAAAGCTGGATGGGCTGAAAAGACAGCTAAACAACAAAAGGACACAAAGCAACAGGTCTGCTGTGGCCAGCAGCTGGGGGTTACAGTTGGATCAGACAAAAGCTAGTCACATGGGTGAGAAGCTTATTGATGAGAGTGGCAGTGTTCAGGCCATCAGATGGAAATAGCATATCTTGATCAGAACAGTGTCATTTAAGGTTATTATTGTTGTTGTTAATAATTGTTTATAATAATTGTTAATAATAATAATAATAATAATTATTATTATTATTATTATGCTGTTTTAAATTGTCTGCCTTGAGTCTGAAAATGTTGGTAGCAAGCACCGTTTCACAGTCCATGCAAAGGAAACTTTACAGACATAGCCTCTCTTAGATCCGGTTTCTAGGTCCACCTACTAATTCTCTTAATTAGGGGCTAGAAAATGTGCCTTTTCCCCTTCTGAAACCGACTGGTCAAAATCAGACAGGGGGCTTGAACTGGGTATGCGAGCAAACTCTCGGAGCCCTCTACAGGATATCACCAATCCAGATAAAACTTTTTAAAAACTGAGCCCAGACTTCATGCACTTTTGAAAAACTCAAATGGGATCCACTACCTTCAAACACTTAATGCACATGATCCTTGGATAAAGTCTGAAGATTTAGCATTATGGAAAACGTATTTTGGCGCTCCCCACCTTCTTTATACCATGGTTACCTATGCATTGTTTGCGTTTATTTGATGCAACTTCGTGCGGTCGCGCAGTTAGGTGAGTTATATACACGTCTCTATTGATCTTCCTTCGTTACATCTTGGGAAAATTGTTAGGGTTTGAATTAATAATTGATTAAGGGGAAATTCTGTACACACCTGAGAAGACGTTAATGTCTATGTAGTTAAAATGTTTTCTGTGAGTTAAGAGGTCGCTTATTTTAATACCATTTTTCTCAAATCGATTGAGAAGCAAACCGTTCTTTTTATGTCACTACGTGAGCTTTGTAGAATGGCTAGACATCGGGCCATTTCCTGTTTGTTTACTCCATTGTTAAACGCCAATGACAAGCTAGTATATACAAGCTAAGCTATACAAGCTAGTCATTTCAGAGTCTGAATTAAAACATAGTATATTTCAAAGTGACTGCCTCGTCGAATGCTGTGAAGGACGTCTTTAAAGTTTCACTAATCCTGTTATTAGAAATGTTTACAGGTAGCTCGCGTGTGTTTTAGATCAGGTTACGTTCTAAGCTCTTGTTCAGCTGCGTTAAATCTATTAAATTGTTCAGTATCGTGCCAATAATTCATCTGGAACATGGTGTTTATTTATTTCAAATGTGCAATTACGCTAGCCCGTTGCCGTTGGGAATTGAACAGATGTGCATACTAAAAAAAAAAAAAAAGAAAGCCCGAACACATAAATCGAAAAACACCACTGTATTATGTTGTATTTTAACTTGTCCATTGCGAAGGAAGAAATACATTTAATGTCAGAATATCGCTGCTGTTCTTATAGAGTAAGGGTAGTGATCCATTGGATTCTTATTGCAGAACGTTAAGTTGACTGTCCTGAATTGCAGAAGTCATCATTGAGGTAATAGTTTACACATATTTACCTCAGCTATTAAAGTGTGCATACTATACTGTATGGCAGTTCAGTTCCGTAGTATCTGTTAGTTTAACGTTCTATGTTACGCAGGTTGTCTGTGTTATGCAAGTATCTCAGCAGGCTTCCTATCAGTGTAGGTCTGCTCTGTGATTCTTTAAGCGTATACGTAAAAGTAATGTTATCCAAAAGAATAATAATTACCCAGTATTGCACTGACATGACACTAAATTGTGCTACAATTCAAAATACTGTAGTTGGGGACTATAACTTTATTGTTGGCAAAATAAGTCAAACAGAACGATATTGGCGTATTTTAGCTTTGATGTTGTACATTTTTGTAGGCTCTGATGAGAACTGTTAACTCCTCCAACATTTATGCATCTTCTTTACCCAAGACACTCACTTAGTGAGATGAGCATAAGGCTGTAGAACAGCTGCTGTTGTTATGTCAAGGATATCATTATGGCAAGCACTCACAAGAGGGTCACCCTTATTAGCAGTGATATGCAAATGGGAATGTGTGGTTTTCCTTGATGGGGACTTCAAACAGGCAGATACTAGAGATGACCACAGGCAGGCCTGCTCTTGGGTGGATTTCACTCATTTGATTTAGATTCAGACAATGCTGAGCATTTTTTATGCATTAACATGGCAGCTGAGATGATTTCAGCAATTTTAAATGAAAATGGCATGTAAACCCTTATCTGATTAAAAAAAGGTGCAAATCTCATTTGCATAAGATCCCTGCTCAACCACTTAAACATTTGATATTTTATCCAAAATGAGAACTGTCCAATAACGGTATCCTTGAGCATGATGCATTTCATAAATCATTCCATGTTTTTGCTGTAACAAATTGCTTATGACTGAACAAAGGAGTATGATAGATCACTGGAGGAACAGATTACAATGTAGCTGGAAAAAGTACCTAAAAAGTTACCACGCATTATGCTAAAACTCACTAAAAGCCGGGAAGTTGATTGCACAGCATCATTGGCCTCTGACAGAAGATGGAATGAGTCATTTAACAAAGGGTGTGATCATATAGTTTCCTCCTTCTACATCTGGTTTGCTTGTGAAAATATTTCTGCAAATCCTGGTGCAATAGTTGGCTTTTTTATTGAATCATCCAAATTAAGTGTGTGTCATTTTCTATCAAATAAATTTGTACTTGAAGTGCAGAAAACCATGAGAATCTTTATTTGTAAAGGTTATAAGGCAGTTCCCTGATTGACCTGTTTTACATCTCATGTTGAAGACTTATTTCCACTCTGAAGTGCTTTACTAATAGGTAAAAGCAGCATACAGTGACCCATTTGTAAGAATCAAAGTACTTAAAGGTTCTCCACTTTGTTCGTCCATGTTCTGTTACTTCATTGTCTTCAGGTGGAAAAACTATCAACATAACAACATAATCTCATAATTTAGTGACAACATTCTGAAATGATTGATATTTGTTACAGTAACAATTCATCCCTGATTCTATGATTGAAATAGGGACCAAGAGTGAAAATGTATTCCATCCATGATTTTAATCAACTGTATCTTATTTCTTAAGCCTTTATCCTATTTCACAAAGCTTACAGAAACTAGTGCTTTGCTGGAGACAGATAATTATGAGAGAAAATGTGGGTAAAGGCTATATATTGGGGAACCGCTGGTCCAGTTTAAAAAAAAAAAAAGTTTGCTGTTTACTTGACTAAATACAATCTTCAATATACAATCTACAATAAACAATATTTGTCAATTAGCATTAACACCAGCAATGAGTCAAACCTGAAAATGTCTTCTCAGGCTTGGTAATGTGCAATAATGCATTAATGCATTGCCATTGACCTCCTCCAAAGTTCGGTAATTCATGATAATGTTAGTAAAGCTAGGATACCTGAAACAAGGTACATATTTTTACATGTGCTGTTGCAGAGGTATATATATAAGGTATTGAAAAACCTTATATAGTTTTAAAATCATCATTATGGACCACAATACCAAAACATGTCACACCTGGACTGAATTTTCAGTTCGATACTCAAGTATGTCAGTATTCAGTTAAACTGCAGTTATGAGTTTTTTGCACTGCAATAACAGTGGGATTCTGTGTATAGGAGGTTTTATATTGTGGATTCAAATGGGTCATGCATAAATTAAATTGGTCATTTGCAGTGTTGCTTCAACCTAAAATTATTAATCTCCATTAGGTACTGAGTTTGCTGATAATTCAGACTATGTGTCATTAAGCCATGATATCACTAGGTGAAGAGGAAATTTTGGTTGATTAACTAGGCTATAGGCAGTCTATGGCTTTGCTTTTTTCATGGGTGTTCAGAATACCAAGGATTTTGCATGTTGTAGTAATGCCCCATAATTTTTGGTTGTTGTCTGTGATCTCTCATTGTAACAACTTTAAAGAGTGTGTTTTTATAAACTACATATTTAACCATATAACTTCTGAACCATATAGTGAAGGCATGATTTAATTTGTGAGCTTCTTAAATTGTAATGGCACCTACCCTAATATAAAAAGGGTCTAGATGTAGTATGTCCACTCTTAATACTATTCTATCACTATTTGACATCCTGAGCTGTCTTGACATTATGACTGACATATAATTTCCTTCATGATTATCTTCTTTTCTGAGCTGTATGTGCTATTCTTTGCCCATCTTGCCTCCTCATGCCTCACAATAACACTATAGCTACCTAGTAGATTATGTAGGCTCCTAGCTAGCAACCTTGCTGTTCACAAATTGTTAGCTTGAATGTGTGAGGGTGCAACTGTTCCTCAAATAATTAATGACATTTGACATTAGCCAAGCAAATCAAATCAGGTCACACTAACAAATCTCCTCAGGTGAGAGACATGCCCTTCTCAATGTCATCGGTAAGAGGAAGAGTATTTGTGTCATCTGACTGTGTATCGATAGTAGACTAAGCAGTAAGACTTTTTTACGGTAGAAAAAACCTTTGGTGTTGATGTGCATTGCCATGCATGCATTTATTTTCTGTTGCCACAAGGCTAAGATGCATACCAAAAATAGGCTGTTCCCCATTCGAGTACCTGATCTGGAACAGAACATATTAAGTGATCACTCAGTCTGAAGATCACTGAAGATCACCATTGCTACTTTTAACATCATCCTAGCAGGACTATAGTTATTTTCAGTACTGGGTCATTCCTAACATGGCACTTGCAGATGGTGTCTCACAGCTGGCATATTCTAATTCTCTTTTTTAGTGCTAAATGGCATATGGGAATGGGCACTGAGAAACAGATAATTCTCCAAAACCAGAAAATAACTAAACAAACACAAACATAAGGTTTTACATAAGGTTTCATAGTCATGCAACAATTGGAACAATTAACTCTATACCCATGTCTCTGTACCCAGGTTCTCCACCATTCATTGAGCCTGCATATAGAAATACATACTGTATAAGCTAAGCCATTTGTATCTATTTTTTATATATTTTAATACATTCATTCTTTTGCATATATTTGTGTAAATATTTTTTTTGCTCATCTACAGCTGGTGATCTGCAAGTACTTACCCAACCAGGACGTTCTTATGAGGAGTAAGTGAGTGGAGCAAATATTATTGTCCACTTACTCTTATATGTACCAAATTTGAGTCCTCGGAGATTGAGTCTTGAGTCATGGCATCCCATGGAAACACAATGAAAAATGAGGATAGAACACACACCACTTGTACAGTAGTGAGAATAGTGCAGGAACTGTAACAGAGGGTTCTGGCAAATTCAATGAAGAAGTGCTACATTAATTTGACAGACTTGCAGCTCTAAGATTTACTTAAGTTAGTTAATTGTACTGGAATATTACTGTCCATTAGTTTATAATTTAATATCTGAAATATTCAGTATATATTATTAAAAATTAATGTGAGTATGTTGGCAAGCTATTTGAGCTATGTGCAGCTGACTCTTGGTGGTGATTATGGTTTGCCCTGAATCTGCTGGCTTTCTCTTTCGTTGGTATGGATATTTCCATGTTTCCATTATGAAGCTGCTTCATTTGTTAAGTACTGTGTTCTTCTCATTTTAGTTTCGTTTTGAAGTATTGCTCTGACTCTCACATACACATAAAAAATGTATTGAGTCTACTTTGGAGGAGTAAAGAGAAGACTGTAAGGGAGGCATTACCCACAATCGGTATTACCTGCTTTTGAGCTAGTTAGTAAAAAGAGGCAGCATGTATGACATGGATCACGGTAGACCTGTTACTTGTCTGCACTCTCCTGAATTGACAGTAGTGTTATGACCATTAACTCAGATGTTATCACAAAACATATTTTAGAAAATAGAGCTAAAATAGCTTATGGTGGATTTTTCTGTAGAAACAGATTCACTAATATTTTGTACATTTGAAAAAAATAAACAAAATTGTTCTGAAATCTGCATTATTTTAAGAAACATGATTTCTTTATTTTTGTTAGCTGACCCCCTTTATTACTGCTTGCAGCTACATTCTTTCATTGATTTGTTGTATTATTCCAGTTTTCTCCTCTTCTCCATTCTCTGAGCTCATCACTTTGTAAATCAGATTAAATAGTACATGTATTCACATTCCTAGACTGATGGGAGAGTACATTATTTTTATTTGATATTTGAAGTTGTCTCACCTTTTCAGATCTTTGAATTAGATTATGGTAGTGCCAGATTGGTTTACCTGCTGTGTTAAATTGTGTGAAATATCTGTCAGATGAAACACACTAAAACAGTAAATTGCTCTGAACTTATCGCTCATCTTTTTGCACACTGCACAGTTCAGCACATAGTGTTGTAATTGATAATGTTTTGAGAACTGAGGGAATCATCCTCATCATTTGTGAAGAATGTCAACAGCGCGATAAAGAGACTGTGGGAATAGTACAGATTGAAATAATCACCCTTCTGTAAAGAAATTTACCCCAGCACTGTGCAAAAGAACAGTAATGCAAACTCATTCATCTGCTTGCCATGCTTCTTGATATATGTGGTCCTTCAATTAGCAAAAAAAAAAAATATATATATATTTGGTTATCGAGTCATGCCCCAAATGACACTGATGGAGACTTCTATCAAAATAAGTATTGAAAATATTTTCACCTCTGAGCTAAATTGACTAATTTTATGTGTGTGCTGCATTGTGTGTATGACAAAATTGCTGGTGGAAAGTATGTGTGTGTGGTGCAGGTATCTATGGGGCAAGTGGCATTTCCAGTGAATCTGTGAATAATAGCAGTAGTTTTTTTAATCTGTGATAGAGGGGGGGGAGATTACCCTGTGCTGCCCTCTCCCAATGTGCAATCAGCACTTTGTTTGCTGTGGAGCAGGGCTGTCACAACAGATAATTCAGTGCATTTACAAGCCCTGAGGCCTCTGTGCCGCAGGGCCAGCAGAGGTGGTTAGTCAACATCAGAGGACCATAAACAGTCTCACACAGGTCCAGCCTTGATCACAGTCTCCCCGTGAGACAACAAAGCAGAAGCAATAATATGATACAGGCTGCCTGTTACTTTTGTTCTTATGTGTGTTAGTGAACTGTCTCTTTGTTTTGCCTTTATTTACAGTACACAGTGAAGGGATTTCCATTCCCAATGTTATCATCTCAGGAAATCTTACAACTCTTGCAATTTTACGCATCTGATATGAGGGATGTTCATATAACTTGAGTGAATTTTTAATGTTTTTTTACAATTGCCTTAAGTGCAGAGAGTAATGCAATATAGCAATTTTAGACACTAATGTAATTTTCATTGGAGAATAGCCTTGGATTTCAGCACTTCTAAATAAAACCAGCCAAGGATTTGGGATTAAGTCAAATTTAATTCCAGTGTAAATAAGTCCAGCTGTGTTCACCGTAAATCAATGGCCTTTTCAGTTTATCCATGTTTTACTGAATTTTAGTAAACCTTAAAATCACTGTAGTACTTTGTTTTTCTGACTTATGCTGTATTTTTATTCTTTATGCATTCTTTCTTGTACTGCAAAAGAGTTATATGATTTTTATTGAGTCTAGTACAGTGATGATCTGCTGAAAACAGAGGCATAACACATAGGAGAGTGTGCCCCATGGTCCTCCTGGCCAGAATGTGAGTTGGAATTTCCAAGTGTGAAATGGCATAGAAACATCCTTTACTCCTCAGCAAAAAGTTAAAAGGATGATATGGCTAGTTTCCCCAAAAGAAAAGTCAGTCCCTTTACTCCCAGGAAGAAGACATGACTGTTTATACAACCTTTGACATAACAAAGGTTAATCATAAGACACTAAGGCATAAGGTATGCATGCTCATGCATTTTCAATGGAGAGAGACTATCACACAGACTGAAGACAAATCAATGCCAGGTTTAAACAAGCTTGGCTGTCCAAACAGTTGCTGATCGCATGGTTACCTGCTGCTTTCTTAACAGTGATTGCTTTTTAATAGGCTTGCCATCATACCATATCTTTTATACATTTCATATGTGGTTTTGTGCTGAATCCAGATAAAAGATATAACACATCTATGCATATAATATCAGTACATTTTCCAAAGAATTGTTCCTCATGTTGAAATGCTAGTGTTTGGATATATGTTCATTTGGAGTGCAATTGTCAGTGTGTAAATCAGCACAATGAGCTGGTGGGTCCATCATATAGACATAAACTGCCTGCCTCTCAGTTTTCTTAATTTCCGTCACCTGAGTCGGTGTTTCCTAATTCAGTGGGAATAATGTGGTGATATTGTGAATGATCGTTTTTGGTTTATTTACTTTGCCTGAAAAAGTATTTTGTTTAGTGTAAATTAATTCCATTAGATGTAGATTATTAAATCATTGTAAGCTCTCAAAATGTTATTTTGGTACTATATGAGGTCTAGTTCGGCATACTTTTTTACTAGTGTCCTGAATAGATGAAGGGAGGGGTGGGGGAATGCTAAAAAATATGTTTTTCCATTCTGTTCTTTTGACCATGAACATAATTTTCTATTATAATGTGTATGTAATCTCTGGTGATTCCAAGTAGTAAATCATATAAATGTTTTTGTTGGAATGATAAAGACATTTAGTCAGATAAACTTCAGTTCACTTTAGTCAAGTGAACATGCTGCAGTGGTGAGATATGACACTTTAGGCCCCTAAGAGAATGGTAATGACCATAGATTTAAGCAGGAAATTGAGACCTCATTCCTTCACTGCTTGCTGAGTCATGATTTAATCACTGATTGCACTAGAACTCCTCTGTGGGGTGGAAGATGTAAGGTAATATGGGTGAAACTAAGCTGGCTGTTTTCATGGTAGAATGTCATATTACTTTGATGTGGTTTGGAGTTTTCCATGCTTTAATGTATTATTTGTGGTATGGGTTTTTTATGTAGTGTTTAGATGTTAGCCCTTATGTGTTTTGGAATATGTAATAGTGATGTATTGTTTAAACATCAATTATTGTAAATATGAATATTGGTAGTATTCATTATAAAATAATCAATGTCAACTGTAAGACCCCCAGGTGGAAGCCCTTGCCCATAGCATACTGGGTTTAATTTGGTCTTTGCAACATTGGGTGGAACATTTTGTTTTTAATTTTTGAATTCATTTAATTCATTGTATTCTTGTTCACTTCTATATTATGGTACTCCACACCTAATCCCCAAGTGAATAGCAACTGATAAGACACCATTGAAAATCATGAAATAGTTCTTCAGTGCACATAATCACAGCCATACAGAACAGTGTAGATGTCATTTTATAGAAAAAAAAATCTCTTGACACCACTAAAAGGATTTCAGGAGCATTGACTGAGTTACAGTTACATTTACAGTAAAATCCAAAGACAGAGCTTTGTCCCTGTCATAATTAGTGACAAGAATAACTACAAGTCCAATTCGTTTGACCCAGTTCGGTTCACAGACTCAGAGGAAGAACAGCTTTGCAGCTGTGCTGCCACAAAAAAAAATGACAAGGGATTAAAAAAAGGTTTGCCTTAGAAGTCATTCTATTTTAGGTCCCTTTTCAGCAGTGAAATGTGTACAGAACTAGTCATGCATCATTGCCTTAGTCGACCTTTTCAGAGGAAAGTTTATAGAAGAATGACTTAGTTGAAGTGATGTTATTTTAACCAATTTAAATGTCCCCTGCACTTAAGGCTGATGTGGCCTCCATATTTGTTGCTGATGACTAATGTCTTACAAGTAAAATGGAAGGTACAGTTTCACATTTGTTTTTTTTCCAAGTATAAGATGTTTGATTTTAATGTATTTCAAATATTTTTACTTTCCCAAGAACAGCATAATTAAGCAGGTGTTATTAACATGTATTTGGTAGATAATTATTATTTTAAAAACACAGGGTAATTTCAATACAACATGTTATGTGGTTATTTTACTAGCTAATATCTCATTAAATTTGTGAACAATGGTGAAGTGTGTTGCATAGCACATAACCTCATTTACCTGAAGTAAGTAAGTTAAGATGATCAATTATTCGTTGGGGAATGTACACCTGAATTGTACGGTCTGTTTGATTACAGCCTCGGAATGCTATCCCGGTGGCTATCAGACCCTGCAGAACCCATACCGCAGCATCAATTTTGACTCGACAGAACTCCAGAACACAGCCATTCAAGACCTGATCTGTGACCACTCACTACCACCTGATTGGTACCGCTTCACAATCAATAACAAACCAGCTGAGATGCCAACAAGCTGTGTGGAGGTTAGACTAATTGTTTTACCGTATATTTTTTTTCCATGGATAACACCCTACAGTAAATCCCAGGTTCATTCCAAGTTGGAATTTTTTATGCTGTTTTTGAAATCACTCCAGCATGACTTTGGACTACAGCTTATACCATTTGATTATCATAAACTCCAAGAACTGTTGCTTGTGGTATTATCAAGAAGCAAATGATGCTTCATATTCTTCATTTTTATTCTTATGAACTAATGAAAATGTACAATTAAACACCAAAAAATGCTATACAATGAACATATTTGCAGAATTAAGTATTGATAGTCATCAGATGTGACAAATAGGAGAATCATGTCTGTTCTCATAGAGGATAGCTGAGCAAAATGTTGAACAAAGGGGAGTCCCTTGCCATTTTTAAAAGCACTAAAAATAAGGTATGGCTTTTTGGGGCTTCTATACTTTGCTAAAGAAATGGCCATAAGTATAAATAAAGTATACAAGAGTTGAGATTTAAAGCTTACCTCCCATTCCCATGGTATTGTGTTTAGTCATTACAAAAGGAGAGCAATGCAATAACTCTGATTATGGACATTACCGGCATTCCTAAAATTGTGGCACTGGCCATGACATTCTGTTACTACACAGCTCTGCATAGTATCTACATTTATACAACATTGTTTGAAGTTATTGTCTTGATGAAAGCAATATGCTTTTTCATTTTTGGAACTGGGCTTACTTTAGAGAATCACACTCTGGTCTTATAACCTTTCTTCCCCTCTCAATTTCCTTCATTCTCTTGTGCGATTATTTCCCTGCGCAGCAGTTTTCATCACTGTTTTTTTCCCAGATGAACAGGTGTGGGACCCAGGCTCCTGTGTGGCTGTCCCTGAAGGACGGTGCGCTGCCGCGCCCAGGGGAGGTACGGCAGCTGTCAGCCTGTGCAACCTGGCAATTCTTCCATGGCAGCACCAAGGACTGCTGCCTCTTCCGCATCCCCATCTCTGTGCGGAACTGCGGAGACTTCTTCTTATACTTTCTGCAGCCCACGCAAGAGTGCATGGGGTACTGTGCCAAAGGTGACACAATTGAAACAAAAGCAAAAGTGTTATTCCCTTTCCTTACTGTTTGTATTATGTAATAATTACCCATACTTTGCCTTTTCTGTAATGATAAAACTGCAGTTACCTGTTTTGTGAATAATGCAATATTTACACTAGTTTACTATTGTAAGGCCTTTTTCACAACTCTGTGAATAGTTGATCAAATGCATAGCACAGGAAATACAGACTGGAGTTTACAGAGGGGCTCGTGAGTAAGTCTCAAGGATGTTGGCACTGGTGTCAGCAAAGTTTATTATTTTTCCTTTCCATTTTTTACTCTGTTTAATAATGACAGTGGCACAGTTTATTATTTCGAACATTTCTGCAACTTCTGTCATATATGACACACACATAATTTCATTATCCTCTCTTTGGGTCCATAATCCAAAGGCATAATGTCTTAAAGAAGTTATTGTATTAGATATTTAAACTTTGTAACACAGTAAAGAAACACCTTCCTGACAGTTGTCTGTTGAATACTTACATCCATGAGACTAGGTGGAGACAGAATTGAGCTTTAAGTCCCTGGCAGCCAGAAGAGGGAAAAAAAGACTTGTTCTGGTCTTGTTCATTGGTGTAAAGGTGCCATCTTGATTGACTGGACATACATTAGTCAAATAACTTCTAAATAAGTGATGCACACAATTTAATAGTAACCTCTGGTATTAAGTTCAAGTCTGTTTCTAAATGTGTTAAAACCATTAAAATGAAGTAGAATAGCACAAATGCCTCTGGTACTGTAGCTTGAAGGTCATGCATCCTGAATCATTAGATTGTGTCTCTCAGAGTTAATTCATAGAGGGCTATCAAATAAAGCTTCATAAATCTTATTAATGTGTATGTGGAATGGTGCTCTGAATGCCCTGTAAATGCTTCTCACTTTTAGAAATTACGGAATTCAGACTGAAGCTTTGCCCGCCAGGCGAAGTGGAAGTTAATGGCATTTGTCAAGGTAAAAAAAAAAAACCTAAACATCAAACTTGTTTAAGTCATTGGAAATTGTGTTTCATGGAAATTTCAGTTCTAAGGTGTTTGAATTGAAAAGTAGTATTTTAAAGAAGGTATGCTGTAAATTTGGAACTGAATTCAGTATCATGATTAAAAACACCTGGGTCTTGAAGAAAATCATGTACCATAGAGATCATATAAAGTTGTAGTCTGGAAAGCACATTTTTAAAGGATAATTGTAAAACAGTCCCCCTGTTTTTGATCATTAACAGCAAGGTATTTGAAATCTTCTCAAAAACATTTTGTCTTGCATTGTTTTCCCCTTTCCCAGCAAGCATTCCCTCCATATCATCCAAGCCAGTCATCACTCCAGAGCTGGTGGGCAGCAGTGTCCACCTAAGATGCACTTACAGGACTGTGATTTCCATTCTGCCTGTTGGCTACCTTGTGGTGTGGTCACGTCATGTGTCGTCTAACATGAAGGAGGAAATAAAAAAGGACTCCACTTTGCAGGCATTCTCTCTGGTGGAGATGGATGGAGTACATTTTAAGCTTGGAGACATGGTAACATTTTCTATATCAGTTTGAATGAGGAAACTGGTGGAGAGGGATGATGATGGGGATCTGATGGTGCCTTTGCTCCTGATTCCAGCAGAAAGACAAGGCTTGATCTGTTACGGGCAATGAATTAATCAAATACTGATATTTGATTGATACTTGAAAATAGCTTGTCTGGATCTTAAAATACCTGCTTATTAAAATGTTTACTAATATAGCATACTGCATATAGCAAAGATTGCCCATTGTGAGTGACAAGAGATTCAACAAGGAATTTAAAGGATCAGTGTTAATGTAACTTTGCATCCTAAGATGTGCTGGCTGATGCATTGAGGTTCTATTGGTCAGCATATGTGTAATATTGTGTACACTGAATGAGAGTGGATCTGGGGATGATAATCAGATTTTATCAGAAGGTGTTTTATTGAGGATTAGCATTCTCTGTATAAACACTCAGTACCACACAGCTGATAATTTTCACTTATGTTGCCACATTACTTTTACCAATATTATTCACTACAAAAATGAATTACAATAAAAAATGTAATAAACCCGGATCTGGCATGGACATTTGTGCACTGTAGTGTGAGCTTGTGTCTGAATGATCCAGGCAGCCTCTGTCCGTGCAAAGCTGGGAGGGCTGTGTTCAATCTCTGGGATTTCTTAAACATGTACTGCTCGAGGTCACATACAGGCTGCCTGTACGTTATGCAGGAGGATAAATTAAACTCAGACCTCTGGATGCCGTCTGGGTCTTGCATATGCCTCATTGAAGTGTTTGGATTAAATAAGAATGTATCTGAGATACTTTGATTTTTTTAAGGTATTTCTACAGCAGACACAACAATAATGCAGAAGGGAAATATGCTGTTATTATCTTCCTAATAATAAGTCTTATTATTTTCAGTTACTTGACAGAAACACTTCACTATAATAAATTGAGTAGTTTTGTTGGTCATTAACAGTTATTTTTAGTGTTTTAGAAATGTATGGCCTATGATGTTCAGTCTATCTCAGTTCATACAAAGCCGTTATTTGGGTCTTAAGAATGTCAAAAATTCAATGTATGTAATAAATTCAAATTGTTGAGATACTGGTGCTGTTTCTGATTTCCAGGTTTCCTGCAGTGTGTCCACATTTCTGAGGAACTCCACCAGCACACAGTCATTGCCAAAGGAAAGTGACCACTTTTTTGCAGGAATCAAGGTAAAGCATTCCCTATTTTACACTACATTTTATGAATTAATATCAGTAATAAACTAGAAACATGAAATGGTAGGATTAAGAAACTGAGAAAACAGAAGTACTCAAATGACTGACATCTGTCTGCAACCCTTAACATTTACCAGTACAGTTTTCCCTTTTGATAGTTGGTGTTGATGAAAGTGGCATTTACTAGTGTTTACTGATATAAAGCATACTGATACACATCCATACAGGTTACATAGATTGTATTGTTGATCTTGTTGCCATGGAATGAAGGTGCCAGGATAGGCTCAATAGAGATTGGTTATGCTGTTTTGCGTGCACATATAGTAAGAAATATTAAATAAGCCAGGATTCAGTCAACATCTATCTTTAACTTTGACTGAAATTGAATTCAAGAGGTCACTGCATTGTATTTGTGTGAAGACAAAAAAAAAGCAAATGTTGAATTTAGTGGTATCATCCCCTCTTGTCTTTCGTAGTTTGTTCCAGAGTCTCTTCACATTTCAGAGGATGGTAAAGAGCACCAGGTGGCCATCCACAGTACTGTGCCTGTCCATTGCCATGGCAGCGAGCATGTGCGCCACTGCTCTGTCAGTCTCCATCTCAGTGTGCACGACTCCGGTAGTGTAAAACAAATAAATGCAATTTAATTGGGAACATTAATGGATATTGGATGGTGGATCTTGTTTGAGAGGGAAGATTAATGATAACATCTGCTACAGATATTATTTCCTACTAAACATATCTGTACGAAATGCCTTTATTTTTCATGTTATTGTTTTTATCTGTTCTGTATTTACTAATGCATGTGTAGGTGATCTAGCTACCAAAAATAGGGATCGCAGTATAACACAGTCTACTGATTACTACATACTGATGTTCAAACTTGGTAAACATCTCTGTGAATGTCATTGTAGGAAACAATGTAATGCATGCCAAACTTTTTTCAGTGCTGTATGTGGAATTAATTTTAAAATAAAACATTACAGTGCTGACATGCTGTATCCCTGCTCTGCATCTGTATTCCAGTTGCTTCATTCTGAGATTCTCCCACAGTGACCGTCCAGGCCCCTTTTTGAAGCCAGCAAGGATTCTGGCACTAAATTTGCATGAACAGATTGACTCCCTACAGCTGTGTTGTGTACTTTAACGACTCCTTCCGGCCTATGTTGATTTCCCAGATAGCCTAGGCCTGGAAACGCCCAACATAGCCCTCTCCAACTGCCAGGTGGAGCTGAGGCCAACGACATGCAGAGAGGGCAGCTGTGCTCAGGCTACCCTAAGGCTGACTGCTGTGACTGACTTCACCCGCGATGGGAACCGCGTGAGCCTTCTCAGTGCCCAGGCCGCTCGGGACAGTCCACGACTCTGGAGAGGCTACTCCACTGAGCCCCTGAAGGTCAGCCCTTGCATGAGCAAATAACCACTCTCATCATAGGGGGTATCACATGGTAATCTGTGTGTCTCCTATCCTCCTTCACCTGTAAAAAATTAAAGGGAAGGGCTGACAATATTTCTCCTTATTTTTCCAATGCTCTTCTGATTTGCTCCAGATGACTTTGTGGTCATGTGAACCCATTGAATGATCTCCTGGTTAGAGCTAGTCAGAAGACAGATGGGGCAGGGTTACTACAGGAACACAACCCATAACTGGCAAAGGGATTTTATTCACACAACACAGGTGTTTTGTGCTGAGAAATTACTTTACATGTTGGCTGCTGTATGATTTCGTAAAACATAGGTAATGATACTTTGCCATTTCAAAAGTGCTGTGAGCTGTTCAGGCAAGCAAAATGTAATGTGCAATGAACTTTGGGAGTTGGATTTAGTCTTTCTTTTGTGTTATGTAATATGCTGATATCCTATTTTATTAAATATTAATTGGTGTTAACATTTAGCAGGGTTGAGTTTGTTACATTGTGCACTTTGTACAGTTATATATTTTAGCACAGTGGAATGCAATTGCAAGTTAGCAGCCTTGTGTTTATGTCTTTTTGCTCTCGTAGTGTTAACTCTTATGCCCATGTACTGACATCTCATATTTCTGGAAAATAAAGCAAAAGATGGCAATGTTGACAACTGAGTTTATTCATCAGTCATATAGTCACACCGTTTTTTTCATTAGCATGGGAAAAAAATCCCATCTTACAGAGAATTAAAAAGAGATCCAAAAGATGCACTGCCTGCAGCCAAATGTGTCACTTCAAGCCAGAGGATCGCAGCTGTATTTAGTGAAAAAATGCTGCATTTAATAGATACCCGGTGTTTGGCTGTTTGGCATAGCTTGCTCTTTGAACGTGACCACCCTGCTAAGCTGTGTTTTTCCCATTACACAGGTGATGGTTCAGGACATCCCCACTGCGAATTGCTACTCTTTGACCGATCCTCACCTTATTACCTTTGATGGCAGGTAAAGGTGAAATTACTGGATTTAAGTGCTTCATCCATTCAGACATTTTAATTATTTTACCTTTTCATTATTATATAACCAAGTACAACCTGTTCTATAATACATATTTTAAAATATAGATGCATGTAATTATTTTAACTGCACATGAGCCATCCTGGCCAAACCTCCTTTACAACTTATCAACAACATACAGGACTTATGTTTTTGATGGTATTATTATTAAGCTTTTAAAAAGTTTGACAATTTTTGGCAGAAATCCATGTATTCAACTCTGGTGTTACCAACCTTATTTCTTAGATTAACCACTATTAACCACTGCATTAGCAACTAGCTAGAAAAAAATAGGCATGATATTCTCACAGGAGATAAACAGGAGTAAAGCTAAGATACTTAACTCAGCATTATGTCTTTACTCTTTTTAGATTTAGGCCCATATTTCTGGTCTGTCGGTTGTTGAAGTCTGGAGATACTTCAAGCTATTATCTTTTACAAAGACACATAAATACTCATAAATACTCTAAAGAAATCACTTTGAAGCTCCAATGGCCTGAACCTGATTACCTCGCTATGGAAATAAAGCTATGTTTCCAATTTAAATTTAACACCTATCTGTCTGCTTTCAGAGTGTAATACTAATTTACTCTTGTATAACATAAACTCAGTTCAATATAATATGCCAAGAAATTAGAAGCTGAAGTGCTTTCCCCAAGAACATGTCATTCTTTGCTAATTATGTACCACCTCTTGCTGGTTTCACCGACTATAACACACTCTGACTTATTTTCACTTTTTAAAAATTATTAATATAATCAAATAAAAAAGCATCTACTGTGTAAGTACATGATTTGCTTAGGTACTGATAATTTACATTTATGCAATTGTTATGAATATTGTTAATATGTGGGTGATATTTCTTCTGAAAAGCTTGTGCTTTTTTGTCTGTCTAGGCGCTATGACAACCACCAGACAGGTACATTTGTGCTGTACAAGAGTCTGACCCGTGAGTTTGAGGTCCAGTCCCGGCAGTGGGACTGTGGCAGCCGGCACTACTCTGTGGCCTGCAACTGCGGGGTGGCAGCCCGCGAGGGAAACGACATCATCACCTTCGACATGTGCAATGGGCAGCTGCAGGAGACCCGTCCCCACTTGTCAGTCAAGAGCCTGGGGCCTGCAGCGTCGGAGCATATCAAGATTCTAGAGACCCACCATGGCAAAAAAGTCACTGTGAGCATACGTTAGGTTCAATTACAGATTGTTGGCGGCCAGCAGGGTGGCATTATGTGCAAGACCAGCAACATCTGACAGAGGTTACAGAGTTTGACATTCAGAGGAGATTTTTCACATCATACACTTTTTTTAGCTGCTGGGTGGCTCATGCTGTAAGACACTGCTGAATCTGGATGTTTACAATTATTTTGTATTGACTCCTGAATATGCCAGTATGGCGTGTACCCAGGAGACCCCCCCCAGAGTTTTAGGTATTTGGTTGTGGCATCAGTCAGTGAGATTTTCCATGCCTCATTAAGAACCACCTACCTCTTCTGTAGGTGTAAAACTTTTAAGTATTTGCTTAAAAAAGTAATAAATTAACTTATCTTACATTTTGATTCAGAATTTTTGAAAAATTATGAAATGTATAATACATTGTCCACCATTGCCCACAGTGTATATGTACAATAGATTAATCATTTTTTGTTCTATTGTGGGATCTATCATGGTAGATGGAATAATGAATGAATGATATATAGAATAATTATGTTCAGTAAAGGAATTCCCGTACCGTGCCAAGATTGCTAACAAGTTTTTTGCCCCTTCATATTAGAGCTCAGGCGGTAAAAAAACAAGAATTCAGTTGGCTTAAAATAGCTATCTCTCAAGAGACCTTAATTATTCATTATGTAGTTTAATTTTATATGTACATAAGTAACCATGCATGCCTAAATAACAAGTTCAGTCATATGGCCATGAGTGAAAATACCTACATTAGAACCATCAAAACTGATTTCTGTGCCTCAGGTAGACAATGATATTGATATTTCAAACGAGTCCTGTTCTAGAGAGGTTTAAATCGGAGGGAAGTGGATCTGTGAACTACTGTCAACGTGCTGTTCATAGTTCCCCATTTGGTTTCCATGTGCTCCTTGCTCTCCAGGTCATATTTCCATCAGGGGCCTTTGTGCGGGCAGACGTGAGTGACTGGGGGATGAGTCTGTCTATCCGGGCGCCCAGCTCGGACTTCAATGCTACCCGTGGACTGTGTGGAGTCTTCGACCGCAGCAGTCACAATGACTTCCATGGGCGCAATGGTGCCACCTACAGGAACGGTGACCCTGAAGACTTCATCAAGGAGTGGAGGTAATTGCCTGTCCTTTTGGGGTGGGGTTGGGCAGGGCTTGAAAATGGTCTGGTTTTGGAGTAGTCTCCCCACTCCTTCCCAATGACAGCTCTGAGCAAGGGATGCTAAAAAGCACATACATCATTATTATTTTAGGAAGCATTTCACCTGCAGTTGTACAGTACTGGCACTATATCCATCCATTGAAGTGGCATAATAAATTTATGGATTACATAAGTAGTATATGAGTTTGCTCTTTTCTCAAGATAATTTTCCTTCTTCCTTCTTTCCCTTCTTTCCCTGCATTTAAAAATATCTGAAAATGAACATACAGAAATCTTTATCTTAAGCTTCTAGTCCACTGTAACCCTGTAACTCTGTATAACTGCCCCATCAGAGGTCTGAAAAAATATTAATGAATAATGTAAAGGCTGACCTTTATGAAATCTGCAGTCCTTGCCAGATGACATCTCAGGGATTAATTAAAAGATTCTAGTGATGGCTCACTCACTGATACAGACTTCACATGCACCTTTTTTCATGTCAGGATAGTGCCTGGAGAAAGCTTATTTGACACCACGCCACCTGCAGTAGAGAAGGAGATCAAGGGGAATTTCTGCCGGTGTCAGAAAGGATACAGCATGTCTCTCCATGCGATGAGTGGGGCAGACGGCTTGTTTAACCAGCAGCTTTCATCTAGCTGTCTCTCTCATGATAATGTGGATTATACGTTCCTCTTCCCCTTCATTGACGTCACATCTGAGTACATCAGCAACCCCAAGGGGGAGCAGAGTGTCCAGAAGCGGGATGTATCACAGGGACATGCTGAACTCTCCAAGTTTTTTGAGAGTCCCAGCAAGGCTGCAGCCTTGATACCAAAGTTCAGTGGTCCAGATAAAGCTGGGGAAAAAGGGACACTTACACATAGTGCTTCAATCTTGGGGTCTGGAGAAGGATCAGAGAGAACAGGGACCAGAGAAAAGAGACAGAGTCACTATGAGTACCAGCCTATCTTCACTTTCCAGAGTCTAACGCAAGCAGATCTGGAGAGCTTCTCATACTTCTTCCCTGAGGACCACCTGTCTGCAAGCCGGCCATCAGTGCAACCCACATGGCCCACACCAAGTGGGCTGACGTCGGCCAAAGCCTTGGAGATCTGTCAGCTGACCCTGGCCAACTCTACAGTGGGTGCAGTGTGCCAGGGGCTGCTAGGTAGGCGCCTAGATGAAGCAGTGGACCTGTGCATTTTGGACCTACAGCTGAAAGATGACCTGGCTTGGGAGGATGGCCTGGTGCCCTTCCTGGAGAATGAGTGCGAGCGGAAGCTGCTGGAGGACAGGACCCAGCGCTTCCATGAGCTTGGGGGTTCCACAGGCATGTCCGGGGAGGTGGTGACCGCCTTGAGGTGCCCCAACTTCTGCAATGGGAATGGACAGTGCACTGAATGGGGATGCCAGTGCTTCCCTGGTCACAGCTTCTACGACTGCAGTCTTACCATCAGTATGTATTCATATTCTTTTCATAAATGTTTTACCCAAACTGGAATTCCTCCCTTAGCTGTAAAATAGGAGTTTCACTGTGAAAGTACTAAACATTTAAAACATCAAAGAATATACACCCTGCTGTCAGAATGTAGAAGAAATAACATAGTCTGGGGACCCAGATGACCAGTTCCCAAAAGGCCTCTAGACACTCATGTCTGAACATGTGGGACAAACAGTGCATTAACCACCAGACAAGAGATGTAGCAAATGAAATGTTGGTGAGATTTGCCGGGGCCAGTTTGTAGAGGTGTAATGTATATAACACACTTCCATTTGATATTCTCTCTAGCATACTGTCCCTTAAAACTGATGTTTAAAAAACTGGCAAGTATCAGCTGCACCTAGAAACCTGAAGATTTATTTGAATTGTATTGCTTATGTCAGACTTTTACTTGAGAGGTTTAAGCCTAGCATGTAATGCCAACCATAAATGCAGCAGTTAATACCTTAAAGCTCTTTTATCTATCTGAATAAAGAAAGGATTTGCTACATGGCCATAGAATTGTGGAGCATTTGCTCTAAACGCTACAGTCACAATATTATTTAGCTAAGGAGTTTTAGCTATGCATTAATATTTCCTTTGGTCTGAGCATGGTGCTTAATTTACCCATGATTTTCATTTATTGCGATGTTAGATGTATGGACTTTCGACAAATTCATGACGTGGTATTCTGGTATTAATTGTAGTCATGAAATACCAGGACATTCAGTAGGTCTTTTATGCCTGTTTTTTAATTTTTTAAGAGTAATTTAAAGCCATGTCTCACACCTTTCTCTGGAAATACACCTTTTCATTGCATTATTATCAGAGGATCACCATCATAGCATGTTCCTAAACTCATTATGTATGGTTAAATACAGAGGTAAATCTGTTTCCTTAGATATTAACCACACTGCTCTTTTGAACCATTTAACATTTGAATTGTTCATATGAGATGTTATACCTGTACCTGGCACTGTCCTATCAAATGTGGTTATGAGTCTGATTTCTATAAGGGCTTTGGAATGGGTTAGAATGCTCTCTGTGTTTGCAGTCCCAGAAGTCAGTATTTCTCAGTGATATGTTCATCCTGATATTCCAGAGCTTGGCACTCTGCCAAATGAATGTTTCTGGCTGCTCATTAGCATCGAAATCAGAAGTCTGTCTGTACAGGGCCCACGGCGCTCACCCCTCCTCAGAGCACCCTTGCATCAAATGTGATTTAACACGTATTACCCATCAGCTTAACAGCAGTGAGACCGGTAAGTGCTATTTAGCATAGGACTGTCATGTATGAGCTTTCTGTACACCATCATGTATCTCAGCTATATGGAGATCACAGCAGATAGACTGAAAGGGGTGAGGGGGGCATGCATAAATTCCAGGCCAGCCATACTAAATATCTTGAACCGACTCAGTTTCAGTGACTTCCTGGAGGGAAATGTCATTAGCAGAAGAATAGGTTTACCCAAATATTAACTGATTATTTTGTATTTTGGTATTATTCTGGTAATGAAATTTCCCTCCAGGAAAGAAATCATTGCTACTAGAAAAAGTGAGGTTTGTAGAATATCCTACCAAAAATTTGACCTGGAGCACAACCATTACATCCGTCATTTGACATTTTGATACTTTATGAAAACACCTTATGCCTGAGTTTTCCAGGCCAGACATTCCTGTCTTCTTGGAACTGGCCTTATTTATATGGTCCGAAGGTATTATTGCATCCCCTTCACTATGCCACTTATGCCTGACAAGAAATTTATTGAGCCTTTTTGCCGTTAGTTTCTACAGCTCAGTGTGTGTGTGTATGTGTTCATATAGATTTACATGATACAGTCTTTCACTCTGGTACACAGTAATGTATGAAAATATTATGTAAATCTAGATGTAGTCCTTGACATGTAAATGAATTATAACTATCCAGATAAATTGATCGTGATCTTGCTGGGTAACATAACAGCATAATGGACAGCATTGTAGATTTGTTTAATATCTTGGCATGCTATGAATAGTGTGCAATATGTAAATTGTGATAAGGTGCCTCGATATACTGATGTTTCAGCCATTGTTTAAGGGATAAAATCATTTTGGATACATGTCATTCACTAGCTACAGGACATTCCAATCATCTGATTCTGCTAGTTTGTTGAGTCATTTGGTTTGTGTATGAAATGTTATATATATATTTTTTAAATGACATTGTTTTTTAAGATGGTAAGCTAACCATGCTAACTTTATATGACCACATAATTACAATCACAGAATAAGCTATTGATATTTCACTTTTAAATTTTGGGAAACAATAATAGTCCTCTTTTCCACTAGCATGTGCCTAGCCAATTAGAGAAATGGAGCACATTAAAATATACCTACAACCCACACCTGGCAACACTCGAGTAAGATGCATTTGGCAGAGGCAAAGACACAGACCTTGGTATTACACATAACCTGTGGAAACGTGTGGGAATTGCAAAGGATTTCTGAAATGGTGTGAAGATAGCTATAGTTGTTAGGTATTCATTCGCAGTGATACTTTTGGCCTTACACAGTTTATTTTTCTCACTTGGTTATTGCTGCATTATATGAGTAATATTTATTGCTATGTTAAATTTCACCATGCAGTGTATTTTCTCTGTCTTTCCATTTTCTGTCCCAGTAACCCTTGAGAGATGACCACCCTCTCCATTCTAAACAGCACCAGAAATGATTTATGCTGGAGTGCCCGAAGGATTTATACCTCTTTGTGCCCTCCCTGTTGAATCAAACTGAAACCCTCTGTTGGTTGCACAAGATCTATCTATTAAGCAAAACCTTTCATATCGGACTCTGTGTTCATTCAGTGTGTCGGATCTATCTGTTATTTGGCTAGAATTGACTGGGAAAATAGGCAATTAGGTTAGCTTAAATAGGTTTTCTTACATTCAGGTTGCAAGAATACAATCCAATGCATGGTGTTAAAGCACCTAGCCATCCCCATTTGAGAACATTATGTAGCAACATAACGGCTCAAAAGAGGCTTATCTTCCTTTGAAACAGGCCAGGTAGTCAAGACCCGCCACAACCTTGGACTGCTTTAGGAGATAGATCATTTGTTCACCCCTCATTCATCACCACCACCTCAACCCAAAGCACATGGATCTGCACTTTTTTTCCTAAAGTTAAAAGGACCAATCCCATCTCGCCTAGACAGAGAGGCCCTGGTCAAACACCAGCTGCTTGGGGACGTCTCCTCGTAAATACCGAGATCAGCTCTCTCAGCCCACCCAATACCCCCTCCCTGCACCCCCATCTGACACGGGTCAGGTCGTTCAAATCGGCAGGAGCATAGGCCGAGGCAGGCCGCAGATCTCGTTACCCTGTCTTAATGGTGTCAGGAGGGAAGCCGCTGGCTGCACTGTGATGACCGCAGGGAGCAGGGCTGAGAATTACAATCCTAGGCATTTTCTCTTACCTGCTCCCTGGGCTAAGCAGGCTGCTAATGAAATGCATTTGAGGACGCCACACACCACAGGCCTGCCCCCTCCTCTGTCTGTTAAACTGTCCTTCAGGAAAGTCTCCTCCTCCACAAAATCAGCACAACAGACATTCTCTCTTGCATATTCATGGTTGCCTCCTGATAGGAATTTTTTTTAAATGGTTAGTTGAAATTAGTTTTTTTGTTTGTTTTTGTTTTTTTTTTTCTTCTTCTTTTTTTTTGAAGAAGAAGAAGAAGAAAAAGACAAAAAAATATTTACACTGATTAGTTTGCTCTATACCCACAAGTATAGTTGTTTGACTATTTAAATTCTTGTTAATGAAAGATGTCAGTGTGGGGACTCTGCATTTCTCAAATTAAAAAACAGTCAAGGGTTTTCAAAAAAGTGCATTGGTTGAATTGTCCTTTTAATATCATGCCTGATGTGTTGTCAGGACTATTAAACACCTCTTGGCACATCTTGTAGAATTAATTACAGAAATTGTCATATTCTAGGAAAATATAGTGAAGAAACTCTTTCATTCAATGAATTGTTGAATGGTTCATATTTTATATTTCAGGCTTGTTTTACTTTCAAAGAATATCTTGGAACAAAATGTTGAGGTTGTACTTTTAAACAGAAGGGGAGGAAGTATTGAGCAGCATTGGTGCTTGAATGTTCACTTACCTTGAAATTGTCAACAACTGCTCTGCATTCTGTCAACCAAAGAAAGTGCAGCCAGTTGGCATCTGCATGGTTTATTTTGTAAAACAAATGTAAAGCAGCACTTTGTTTATTGACAAGCTTACATTCACCACCACAGTGGTCTTCCAGCGACTATTATTTGCATTAGTTTGAGTGTGGCCGGAGAGCAGAGGTGGTGAAATGGTGCGTGCGGTATCATGCTGAGTGAAAAAACACCCTTGTGTTCCTTTTACCACCTTGGACTAGTTGTCTCCACCCCACACAGTTGCTCCCTGCCTGTAGTCTGCAGGGATTCACAATACCATTTGGCCTTTTATTTTATTGTCATGTGGATCAGGACCTCCCTGCTTGCTTATTTTAATAAGACTACTCTATCTGAATAGCAGTAATAGGCAGGACAGTCAGACAGAATAGTATTTGCAATGACGTTGTACCTGCAGTGGTTGAGTTATGGATCTCTTAAATTTGAGGGCTTTTTTTAACCTCACTTTAGGTTTAGGCCAGAAGGCATAAGAAGATTCCAGTGAATCAACAAAAAATATTCTTAATTTGCAACATTTTCCCCAGCATTGCTAGGCCTTGCTGGGGAATGATGGGGTTAAGCCAGCTGGTTCTATTAGTCTCATCATTCTAAAGTGGCCTTGCTTCATCAGGCCAGGCCTCTGCAGACGCACAACCTGAGAATAACCCCCTGACGACATGGGTGGTGTGTGATCGATGGTGTGTTGGCAGTGTGTAAAAAAGCAAGAGCTTCTCGTCATGTGAATCGGGGGGTCACATACTCATGGGTTTCTCTTCCTGAAGTCGGCAGGTGATAACTGGTGTTGCTGAAGTGCAGTTTAGAGGGAAAAGGGGTGGGAAATCAAATGAAAGAAAAGTCTTGATGATGTTGATGCTCTTTTAATTGTTACTGTAATCATTTTGAGGTGGACTTTTCCTGCATCATTTTGTCAACATGGTTTTGAAAGGCACGATGCCTGAATCATGTTTTTATATCCCCAAGTATCATACTGTGTTTTGTTTATTTATTAAGTTTTTGGTTTTCCTCTCAAATGTAATCAATGTAGTATAGAATTGCAGTCCAAACTTCATCCTAATATTTTAAAGTTCAGAACTGTGACAAACATAAAATGTCTGCAGTTTTTGACTGAAACAGTGGAAAAAAGCTGGGCTTCTTTGAAGTATGCAACTGTCTGCTGTATACAACTCATTCAATCAACATACATGCGGTTTCTGTAATGACCCTTACTATAGTGTTCCTTACAATATGTTTTGTAAATTGGGTATCCTTAGAATAAGAGTTTTATCAAGAGTAGTGTTGCGCAGATTTGAAAGGTAGTCCAGAAGCAAGAGACTGCAGGAATTGTCAAAGGCTGGAATCCTGAATAAATTAATTTGCATGCCTTTAAACTTTTATGATTAAACTTATGGAGCACCATCTGGAGTTGTTTGAATAAGTTGAAACCAACACTTTCAAAACAAAGTATAACCTAAATTTGAATTACATTTTTCAGAAGATTTTCTCGTTCACTCTACCAATTTTCCCCGAGCCATTTGATATATGGCGCTGAGTTTTGTCAGCATCTATACTGAAGTTTTTCAGATTAGAATTGCATATTTTTTGGGTGCTGTTAGTGGCAATGAGGAAAATTGTCTTTCTTAGCTGTGAGATCTAAAGTGGTCAGAATGTGGGCTGCATATGTAATGAAAATGCTGATTTAAGACAAGCCAGAAGAGAAGCCATCGCTTTGGTTATTAATCAAGCCTAACACTGGTAGCATGCAGTAATTCCCCCACTGTCATTACAGTTCTGAATTAAATATAGTCCTTTTCCAATGGTGCTGCAGAGGCAGAGCAACGTGCTTTCACAGGCCTATTTACATTCAGTGTAATTCACAACTCTTATTTAGGGACACGCACATCTTTCACTTTATTTTCCCAATATCCCCCCTGTCTCCATGTTTTCTGGAATTTCTGGCAGTCAAAAGATTAAGGTCAAAATAGGATTTTCTGAATCCATGATGGTCTGTGACCACTTTAATGAAGTATTCCTCTGTCACTGATGCACTTGGAAATGTATTTTCTGTGGAGTAACTGTGGCTGCATCATTTATTTGTTGCAATGTCTGTCTTTGAATCTGCTAGTTTAATTTGCATTTTGTTTTTTATTGTCAAAGTCAACACTGCAGTAATTACATTGTATATTATGCAACAATACACTCAGATTTTGAAATGTTTGGTAGGCAGTAGGGAACAACGTCTGACTTTAAAAGGCATAAATTTCATGAGTCTTTCCTTTGTAGTTTTTCTGCATTGAAATTTAATCCACATCCTTTCAGGGCTGGCCCTGATTGATATTTCCTCAGTAAACATAACGGTGGTTTTGTTCATGTGCTAAGTCTGCTTTTCGGCAAAAACGTGCAAAGACACTTTGATTGGAGGTTATTTAGGGAAGCCTGCTGTGACATGAGGATTGGGTAGCAGAAGTCATTGACACTCAAAGTCATTTAAGCACTTGCCTCTTTGAACACTCCTGCTCACTGGAGGGAAGGACACTTATAAAAGCAGCCCTGAAAGTAGTCTCAGATCAGTTATCAATTTCAGTTCAGTTCTCCAAAGTGTGGCTTACACCTTTATACCTACACTTATGTGTCGGGGACTGGGGGAGGTGGTCTTACACAGGACAGTTATAAATGTTCCTCTTGTTTCTGGGACTTTTTATGCAATTTCCAGAAATAAGGTAGTATGGAAACATAGTAATTGTATGCATTACAGAGAATTTTACTTTTGGCCATTAGTAACGTGATATTTGAAGTGAACTCAGTCCCATAACTGCATTATTAGTGTGTTAAAGGATGTTCAGAAGCAGGTGGCAGATATCATTATGATACTGGAGGTGCATTCTTTTCACACACGTCACATCACACAGACTGAGTCTGCTTCATTACTCTCAAGGACCTGTTTTTGTCGGTTTTCTTTTTACTGTATTTCTCTCAGTATGGCAAAGCATACACTAATTTAAAAAATCTTTTTTTATCTGGTATGAAAGGTCAGCCCATTGAGCTCACGGACCTGGAGAATAGTGGTTTATGTGACATCCGAGCCTTCGACTGCAAAAGTGTCCGTGTCTTTGGCCTGGGCTTCATCGATTCTCCTGACCTGAGCTGCCGCATCACCAGGCTAATGGTAACATCATTGCAAATGATGAATGTGATTTTTGCTATCCTACCTGTTCTCCATTTACTGGAAAGAAACCTTTGAGTATTTTTCCCCCAGGATCCTGACTGTTTCTGGTTATAGGTAGCCAAGTAGACCAGGCAAACTATAGAAATGCACTATACAAGATCCTTTTAACATTTGGTCATAGAAAGAAGGAATCCATTGCATTTTCCTATTTTCCATTTTGCATGCATCATCAATGTGTCTGTAAAACCATAAGGCTGTGGGTACATCGGTCCCCTTCGCTATGGTTCTATAGCATGAAAAGTTGTATTCTGATGTTTTGCACGGTCATACATTACTGCTCAGCTATGTCTTGACAACGTTTTGGAATTGTAGATAAATACAATTATAAAAAAGAACATCTGCATTAGCACACATACACACTTCCTTGTTTTAATACCACCTTCCTCTTTCTCCTGTTTGCTCTCCCTCCAACTTAAGGCCCTCTTAGAAAATGTATATTTTTAAAAAAACATCTATTCTGTTCAATGTAATAGGTACAATGTATGCAGTTTAACATAGTCTCAAAATAACCTTGCTACAAGTCACTATACACACTGACTAGTAAAGAAACTGAACTGCTGTCTTGCTATCCTCTCTTAACAAGGAGGGAAATGGTGGTCTTGCTGTCCAACTATACATTAATTTGCATGTGGCTCAGGTTAAAAAAATTCCACATATTAGTGAAATGAAGTGGCTCTTCCTCTGTTTAATTCTATCGAATGCAAAGGGAAAAAATGAATTTTATTTAATTTGCTGTCTTGTTCATTGCATTCATTACACTAATTGACTTCCATTTTGACATGAAGCACACATTTCAAGGATCCCTCATGCCTTTCGATGACATTTCAGATAGTTATTATGAACGCCCTGTGGTGAAGCTGTAGTTTACCATGTCTTTTAGAGAAATTATTATGAAGTTGGCTGTAATGCACTCTCTCCATGATGTGAATGGCCCCAGTGTTGCATACTTTCAATTAAGAGTGCTGTTTTCCATTCTCAGCGCTTCATCCATATTACTTCCTATACTGACTCTTCTGGGATTTTAGAACCTGCAGTGTAGGGCAATTCAATTTATTTTTTCTCCTACTCAGTGAATTCGTGTTTGGATAGCTCTGATTTATTTTCTATCTTTGGAGTACAGTAATTAAATTGACCAAAATATTTATCAAACATTCTTATAACTCTTGGTTGAAATCGATTGTGCAGCCATGCGAAAAAATGGGTCACATAGACTACTGGTTTTGTCTGAAATGAAATATTAAACTTCTACTAAACCATGAATGCATCATGAACTATCTTGGAATGTCCTTGAAACTGATAATCTACAGCCAACCTCATAAAATGTTAGCTTTGGGATTATGTGATCTCATTATAAATTTAATAATGTGCAAATTACAAATCAGACTTGCTGTGAGAGGAAATCTTTTTGGTTTAGGTTATTTTGCAGAACATAAAAAGGGGCTCAATCATATCACTGCTAATATGAGGGCAGTATTGAGGTAATAATAGACCAGTGATTTGCATGTCTATTGTATTTCTACTGTTTGTAGTACATTAACAGTGAGTGGAGCCCAGGGGAGCAGCACAGGACGAAGGCAACCTTCCTGAGCTCCAAAGCCGTGGACTGTGCCATTCCCTCACTAACCAACATGGCCACAGAGATCATGGATTTCATGGTGGATGACAAGCCCTTTGCCAGATGGGAAGTGAAGGTGCGTTGGCCTCTCTGGTATGATCAGTTCACTGCCAGCTCCAGGAAAACAAATACTTCCAGTGCTAGTTCACATCTTTAAATCTCTCAGAGCTAAAGTATCTAAAGTCCCCATGCAGTTTTTTTTCTTAACAGATCAATATTCTAAAAAATGTCTTTGTTGTAATTTCTTGAAAGTATAAATGTGTTTTAAATTATATTTTGCAGTGAATAAAACATTTAGATGGTGATAATTATCCAATCACATAATACATTATGTAGTTGCATGCTTTTTGAATCTCTGACATGTGGCTCAGCAAGATTTTGTGAATAGTTGAGACAGGCATCACGGTTTGTGAAAGGTGATGCTTTTTATAGAAATCTTAAAGTACTGTTTGATGTTAATACTTGTTTTCTCCATGATAGACATTTAACAGTACCTTGTTTTACACCCCCCTTTTAACAAGCTTTATACAGGTTGATTAATAGTTAAACTTGAGAATGCTGTATCTGATATGCATTATAACATATTGTATCATAAATATGAATAGTTATGTTTTTAAATGTGTTTTCCAATTGCATGCCATGAGAAAGAACTGGGAACAGTAAGAGTCAAGGAAGCGGTGCTTGATTTTACAGAAGACTTCTCTGTCCTCAGGTGACAAACGATGGCTCCCTGTTCAGCAGGCCTCAGGTGCTGACATTGTTTGATGGAGTGTGCCAGGTCTGTGAATCATCGCTCACTGGACTTTGTAAGTTAAAGGTAATTTTCAAATGCAGCTGAAATGAAACTTAAGCTCTTAAATAGAAAGAGAAGAGAAATTCATATTTTTTGGAATAGAGCTAAAACAATGTCTAACTACTATGGATTTTGGGTATCGCAATTCTGCAGATTAGTTAGACATCCCTCAGCTATAAATGCTACGTACCTTAAGCATGTATTAGCTGGCTCTAATTTAGACTACAGTCTAGTCATCTATTCAAATAATCTTCTGAGGAAACCAAAACCTGAGAAATCTGTAATAAACTTGAGGACTAGTGTCCCTTGACCACACCATTGGAAAAATCTAAATATGTTATCTGTAGCAGAAAAGTCGATATAAATCTGCAGCAGTTGTAGATGTAAGATGAATTACACAGAGCATCTGTTTTTGTTTGGCTGCTGCAGGGCATGTAGTGGAAAACTAGCCCTGAAGCGCACTCTCTTTTTGGATGGGAAAAACAGACATCCCTGAACATCATGCTCTGAGTCTCTCCGGTTCCCAGGGCTGCTGCCTGTTGAGACCACAGTGTCTTTAAATGTCTTCCCAAGCACTTCATCTGCACATGGGGGGTGGTGGGGGGTGAGGTTGACGGAGGGGGTGAGGGTGGGCAAGCTCTCTTAACTGCTGCTGATATTTTAATCTGATCCCATAAATGATTTATTAGCATTTTAGATGGTTTAAGATGGAAGAATTGTTTTTTTGTTCATTTTTATAGTTTGTGTTTATTTTTGTGTGTGCTCTGGGATTTGGAGGGAAGTTGGGGAGAATCTTAGTTTTTTGACCATGTTATGTCTTCACAGAATTGTGTGAGTTGCTTGAGAAACATTTGCAATCTTGTTAGTAAAATTACTCATTTTAAAACCTTGCCCACTCAAATGTCTTGTGAAACATCCTGTGAATGCCTAGATTTTTTTTTCCGGAATAAAGCTTGAAATCTATCTGTATCATAATTGAAAGACAGCCTGCAGCTTTATTAAATATGTACAGTGCATTAATGAATCCTCCTTCTCCCCCTCTATTCTTGTCAGGAGAAGGCATGTAATATTGATGGGATGTGCTTTGCTGAAGGAGACCCCAATCCTGCCAGCCCCTGCCTCCTGTGTAATCCAAGCACCTCCAAATTCACATGGTCCATAAACGAAAGTAAGACACATTTATCCGCATGTATTTGTTTGTACTTTGGCAACTAAAATTGCAAACAGAACATTTGTTGTTGGTTTCGCATGTCTCAAATGGTATAGTGTAAGCACCAGGATTTCTCATAATTAGCTGTATTCTACATAAGATTTAATGAAGAGACTGTGGCAAATTTTCCAAGTTCATACATCCTGCGTCTCTACTTACAAGGTCCAAGCTCAAAGATCTTTTTAGGTTTAGGAAATATCCAGTCTCTAACTTAGTCAGTTGTGTATAAATCTTACATTGTCAGAAATGTTTGTTCAGTAACACAAACCAAATTTCAATTTGGTGTAGCTTTTCTGTCCACTGTTACCGAATACACAAACTGTAAGTCATTTGAAGGTCAACGCTGGATTGAGGTCACTGAGGTGTGTGGTAGTTCTTGCTGTCACATGTAAATTTTTTCCTTAGCTAATAATACATACAATATCCATGCAATTTCAACTTATTTGACAACCTTATTAGTTAAGAGATTGCTATATTTCAAATACATTGTAATTATATATGTTGCATTTTTTAAACACACCATACTTCATTTTACACTTGAGTTAACATTTTATACATATTTTGTATATAGATCTACAAATGGGTATCTTCTCACCTGCCAGATGCACTCTGACAATGTTTCCTGTCTGGTGCTGTATGATGATTGCAGATGCATACTGAGATAAACTGGAGAGCATTTGTTATTTCCAGCTATACCAGACCCACCCTCTGATGCACTTTGAAAAATGATTGCATTCAGTATTTCTAAACAGCTCACTGTATTGCCTGAACTCTCATTTTTCAGATGTGGCAGATTCTGGACATAACCTTTAAATTATAACCATTTTTCTTAGAAAGTATTTCAGTGACACTATTTATTTCAAACACTTGCGTGTTGCATCAATTACAGTGTGATTTTGAGCTTTAGAACAAATTTCAAGTATGTCACCAGGAGATAAAGAGTATCCCCAGTGTTCTGAATTACCAGTATATTATTGTAAATTAGTAAAACTTAAATTACATTTCTTATTTTCATCAAAACGGCAAGACTATTAGGTGTACCTGCCAGAGTTAAACCAGCAACCCTCAGGTGCAATGATTGTTCTCTTATATATACTTTATGCTATATTCTCATGTCAGAAAAACATGAAAACATGCCTAGTCATTATTTTCACTGCTGGACTTTTGTCATTGTCATGCATCTGTTACATTTAGTTTTTAAATGAATGATATTACAGACTGCTGTAGGCATTAGATCCATCAACAATACAACTCACCAATTTCAATCAAGCATGAAGGGGGAAAGCTGTCTGCATCTGTAAAGGAAACCATGGCAATGACCTTGCCACATGCCTACCACAATTATTTATCACCTTAAGCGGCACTTCACATGAGCACCAGGAAACTGTCTCCAGATTTACTATGTAGACACCATCTGAAAACAATAATGCTGCATACACCTCATAGCTTACACACATCAGCTAGACATCCGTCCTTTTCTAACGACATCTGTAGATGTCCTGGAGCTGTAGCACAGCGGCCCATACTTGTGTTGTGGTCATGTGCTGTTTTCTGCTGTTTACCACATGTCACTATTTTAAAAGTATTTATATATGTATGTAGCTTGTAAACATAAGTAACACAGGTAGAAATGACACAATGGGACAGACCAAAGAGCAGGAGACAACTCTCATGTTGATTACATTTCATAATCACCAAAAATAATCTAGGGATCATGAAAAGTGGAAGTTTGTTTTAACCATTCAACACATAAGGACACTAATATCTCCATTATTTTCTTACCATCGGTAAGTGTGGTCACGTGGGTCTGTTTGGATCATCCATAACAAATGGAATTTTTATATTTTATATTCAGAATAGTCATATAATAGTTGTTATTATGTCACCTGGTAACTGATTAGCTAGCTAAGCACTTGATACAGAAAATAGAATTTGTGTTTTAATATTATCTAGGAAAGAGTGTGAGGTAAATTAAAAAATACATATATCGTGTCAGGACTTCAGCTTCAACAGCTTGTTCAGTGTAAGTCAGAAAAAGATTGCACAGATGTGGAAATCAACGCAGAGAAACAATCATGATGTAATTTTCAGGAATTTATGCAAGTTGATAAAAAAAGAAATCAAGTGTGCTTTGAAAATTAAACAGACATGATGGACAGGGCTAACATTATGTCTAATAACTACTGAATCAAATGTGTTTTTTAATCTTGATCTTAAAACACTCAGTCAATCAATATTTGTTTCACAAAACCCATCTAGAAGGTTCATTTTGACATTATTATTTCTCTCTATATTCAATTGTATCTACCACTCTTTTTGGTTTACTCACTGCCTACAGTTTACAGCCTGTTTTGGAAAAAAAAATATATATCATAAGCAGCAGCAAACAATCAAAAGAATAAAATAAATATCTTGTGATATTATTCTGCATCATATCCTCTTCCTTGAAGGAAATATGTCAAGTGTGCAAGATGTAACCCATTAAATGGTCTTGGGGATACCACTAAATTCAACTGAGATTATATTTGGGTACATGGTCCATGTTCCCCTCAAACCCCCCAGCCCGAGAGCAATGGGTTGAGGGAAATACCTCAGATGAGGCACACATGGGACCCCCTTAACCAAACCTTGGAGAGACATACACAATTGTCCAGGAGACAGCCAACGTACGTGAGGAGACAGTCAAAGCTTTCTTTAAGTCCATACTCACATGAGTGCTAGTGATTTAGAAATGGGGTCAGGCATGTATCGAATGCTGGTCATTATCAGTCAGGTCACTCTGAAACCTCTCCATTGCCAAGTGACAGCCACAAACAAGGGTGACATTTGCTTCTTCCTAATACTCAATCCCCATCTCATCATCTTTCAACATACTGTTTGCAGGACAAATTCCTAATGCCATAAGCATACTTTCCATGTCATGTTGGGGAAACTGGATCAACAGCCATTAAGAAAAACACTGATTAACAATTAGATACAACAAGCCAAAGTATTGATTGTTTGACTGGCTAATGTGGAATAATTGTGGAAAAAGTTAAACTGTGAAATGTGTCATGTCAAATGTTTGAATACCTCTGTAGGTTGTACCCCCTGTTCTTATAAAACTAAATCTTTTTCTTGGTTGACTTTTACCCTTAATCTTCATGGTATTGCTAGCAATCCATCAACAAATGCATAAGCATCCTGCACTCATACACTAGAACGCTCAAACAAGGCTCCTTTTCTCTTGAAATAATTACACCTTAGATTGTAGCTTGGCACTTTGAAGTAAATGTTTATTTTTTTAAGCCAGTATTTACAGGAATAACCACAGGATCTGTCTGCATATGGACAAGCCTTTGATGATGATTAGCTCTGCATGATGGCCCAGTGCTAATTTTTACTGCAGCTTTCCACAGCGGGATAACCATGGCAGACTGGGAGGAAAATAATTGATAAACACACAAACAAAGTCATCTGAATGTTTTCAGCCAACTGTACATTTCTATCATTAGCCACAAAGGGAAGGCTTTAACCCTATTCACTGTTATTTTATTTATCCTGCCTCAACCTTCAAAAAGGATCACACTTGAAAGTGACTTTCCTTCTAAGTGATGTATCACTTTTTAAATATTGTCCTATTTCCCTGCTTATTGTGTGTGTTTTGGAAATGATTTGGTCAGTCCAGCTATTAAACCAATTTTGCATCATCAGCTTCCTGCTCTGTCCAAACTCTGTTTCAGCCTCTCCTTTGTGAGGGAATAATTAGGATTGGTCTTTTCACAAGAGCAGCTGTGCTCTGGTCGCAGCCAGGTCTGTTTGTGGTCATTTTTCTGTTCTTTGGGATCAAGCTTTTTTGTCTCGCTGTCTCTCCTCCCCACTGTTTTGCTGGCTGTAGCAGCCATGTGTTTATTATGAAGTCACCATGCACATTATCTAAGACCAGACTCTCACCAAGTGTCTCTACACCTTTGTCCCCTCTAATTCAAAAGATCTAAGGTCTTTTCAGAGTGATTCACTGCATAGTGCATTTTAGACACCTGCTCACCAAAAAAAAACAAAACTTGTCAGCATCACTGATGATAGAATTCCCCCTCTAACAAGATCTAAACATGTTGTGTTTTCCTTTGTGCTTAGCAACCAAGGCTAATATTGGTGTAAATGATACAACTCAGCATTTGTCAGAACTTTTCTTTGACTACAATTACAGTTTACATTACATATCTTCAATGTTATGTTGACTATGGTGTAAGCCATATACATATGACTATATACATATGTCACTACAGATGGGTGATTACTTTTTGCCAACTCTTCTCCATCTTTCTCTAGTCAATCAGCCCCCCACCTTCCACGAGCCAGAGGGTGGACTTCAAACCTTTGCAGGGGAGAACTTTGTCTACCAGTTCATGGCAGCAGACCCAGAGGGCTCAGCTATACTCTTCTTGCTGGAGTCAGGTCCAGCGGACTCCTCCCTCTCCCCAGCTGGGCTACTTATCTGGAAAGTCCATTCGGAGGAAACACAGACCTTTGAATTTACAGTGTCAGATGAGTGCAATGCGCAAAGCAGATACTCTGTGGAGGTAAGAGGTGAGCCTGTAAAGGCTTGTTTATGGAAACCTCTCCGCATGGGTGGCACTCGGACACATCACTCCCTGACCTGGAAAACAGCCCTCAGCCATTACATGCATTCATCATCACAATGTTGAACTGCCATTAGGCCACTGTACACTGACATGATTTGTCTTTTTGCAAGCTATAATTTGTGTTATACGCTGTGCTGCTTTTCTTCTGAAACATACTGTAGTAAGAACTTTAATCCAGCATTGCATGCAGTGCATGAGATAATTGCATTTTTCTGAAAAAAATACTAAAAAAAATCTCACCTTTGAGTTTGTGATGAAAATCTTGCAGGCTGGAAGGGAAGTAAGTTTATACAAAAGAAATGTTAACTGACGGGTAGGTTAAAAAAAGTGAATTGGAGCTAGTAATAAATCATTACAGTGGAAAACATGAGTGAGATATATAAGCAAAACAAGTATGGCATCAAATGAGGTGGGGTTAGAAGAAAAATGTGATTATGTGGGAAGTGATTTTTAAATGTAAGAAGACTACAAAGAGAAGTAAAATACAAGAGAATAAAACTGAGCTAAATAATTGTGCAGGTTCAAATATGAGCAGAGAAGACAACTAGTATGTCTATATTTCTTAGAGCTGGCATAACTCCCAAGACGCTTTGTCAGCAAACAGCAAATTACAGTTACTGAACTGATTAATGGCCAAAGTCAGACTAAAACTGCTGGATGCATGTTTTCAAACAAACATGCTCCAAAATACTGTAAAAGAAGCTAAAGAGTCAAAATGGAGAATGTGTAAATAGAGGAATACATTTCACTGTCTGTTTTCAGCGGGATGAGACAGGAGAAGAGTGAGTAAGAATTAGGAAGATTAAAATAATAGTATGAATGAGCAGGGTTAAAAGGTCAGGCATAGAATGTTCAAAACATTCTAGCTACCTTGAGGGCTTGTTTATGAACAAATTCTGTAATCTGCATGGAAGCCTGAGAGTCAGGATGAATGGTCGGAGTTGTGTGCATGTGTAGACATATTTGACTGTGAGAGTGCCAATTGACAGAATGTAGAGAAATCAGAAGGGGGCTTTGACAGAACCTTGTGGTACCCCAGCAGTGATGAATTGAGCCAAGAGACCTGAGAGGCACTACAGGCAATCCACTCCCCAGCAGACAGTGGCCTCGTCTTTTGCTGTTCTGTGCGCCACTTGGATAGATTTTTAGAAAGACGTTGCAATATTATGCATTCACATATTACCTGATCCCATATTTTTGCCCGTTTTGCATTTTAGTATCTACATATTTGTGACATCAGAGACAAAGAGGTGTTCTTTCTGTCATGATCACATGTCAATGCCCCTTCCCACCCAAAAGCACAACTGACACATCATTTTCTGTATATTATAAGTGAAAACAGCTATTTTATTTTCCAAATGAATATATAACACAAATAATATAAACTTGGTCATTTAAAATCTGTTAAAATGTGTTGGATGGGAGATATGGATATTATTCCAGTCCCAAGATTGCAAACATATTTTTCTGGCTCAAACACAATACCATACAGCAAGTCATATTTACAATTGTCTACATGCCATTTAAGAAAATCTTTAGTGAGTGTGTGAGGCTGAGGTAAAGAGATTTTGTGCTTTATTATGATCAAATTATTTGACAATGACTGGAATGCATTTTTTTCTCTATAATAAAATGGCTTGTTAGTTAACTATTCCATTCAATTTAGCTGAAACATTACATTTACATTTTATTCATTTAGCAGACGCTTTTATCCAAAGCGACGAACAAGCATATAGTATGCGCATACAGTCCTCAAAATACAGGAAAGTGCATCATTTAAACATCACTAAAGCAGTTCAAAGCTAAAAATAAAGTCTATATAAACACAATTCATAATACAACATCCAATCGTCAAGTGATCACAAATGGGTAAAATAAGTGCTAAACGGGGATATGATGGTTCAGCCAGGTATAGTCTGAAAGAGGTGAGTCTGCATATTGGAAGGTGTGCAACAATTGAGCAGTCTGTAAAATGCATTAAAGCACATTACATCATTTGCAGCATACTGATGCACAAATGTATTAACAAACCACATTTTTGGCACAAAATACAACTTAAAATTTGTCAGTTTAACATATGGGAAGTGTGACTCAAAGCTGCAAAGTTCCCTTCATCCTGAACATGAGTCACCAATAAAGGTGGATGCCCTCCATGACTAGCCTTATGTTTCCAGATGGGACTCAGCCATCTGCTTCCATCCCATAAGCAATCATTATCGGAGACCAGCATCTAGTATTCCCAGTTATGTTGGAAGGTGAGCATGTCAAGAAAGAGCAATTACCAGCATCGGATCAGTTCCGTTTTATTAGTCAAACCAGACCCTGGTTAATTAGATAGTGTGAAGATTTCTTGTGCACTGGCTTTGATTTAATGACCTAAGCTACTACTTTCCAATCTACCACTTCAAAATCAGACATAAATGAAACCTTTTTATTTTTTACCTCAAAGGATTCTAATCAGGTTTTTTTTTTCTCACCTACCTTTTTGACAAATCCAGTAAAGTGTCCGTTTGTGAAGGTAGCTTTAAATAAGTGTACATTTCTCTATCAATTAAAAAGGATGGGCCACATAAACTGTGTCTGCTCATAAAATGTGCTGTGGGCTGGGAAAGCTTGGTACCTGGTGTTGTAGATGTACTGCTGACTGACAGACGGTTGTTTTCTTGTACTGTGTGCTGCAGGTGGTGGTGAAGCCATGCGGTTGCCAGAACGGTGGGACATGCGTCACAAACATCAACTTCCCCCCGGGGAGTGGACAGTTCCTCTGTGTCTGCCCAGCAGGGTTGGAGGGGGACCTCTGCCAGGAGAACATCGACGACTGCTTGTCCAATCCATGCGGCATTGGCACTTGTCACGATGCAGTGAACAGCTTCCTGTGCGAATGTCCCCCTGGGCTTCGAGGTACTCCAACCCCCCATTCAGCTTCCATACTGCGCCACCTTCAGTAGAAATCCGTTTGCACGCCATTTGACACAGATCCTACCCCTCCTCTGAATTCCTGTCAGACAAGGCCAACGCAGCAGGCCTTTTTGGTGCCAATGTGCACTGTTTTTCTGCCTTCCGATCACTGTAAAATCAATGTCACAGACTGTCTATCTCCAAATGATGGACTGTTCTACAGCCCACATGGGTGTTTGTGTTTGATGCATAGGGGTTTTCGCTTAAGGGGTTGTATATCACTCCTTTTTTCACAAAATTTATCAGGGATTTTGCAGGAGCATGGTTTCATAATGCAGTTTTTTGCCGTGAATATTGTGCAATTCATGACATTTTGCAAAATGAATTCAGAAAGCACTCCATTGTTATTTGCTAGTACACCATGATTAGCTTAGTTATCTCCCGTTGCCCATTTTATTTTGAAGTGAACTGTCCAGGTATATTTTATTATTAATCTCTTTGGTTGCCCTTTAAGCATGCTTTTACTAGCTTGCCAGATTCTGCCATTGCATTTTGACACTCCTTCTCATTTAGTGATTTTGCCCTGCTAAGTGTTGGATTGTGTATCAAAATATTCAGTATTATACACATAATATTCAGTTTTTTATCTTTGATTAATACAATTAATGTCATGTCTTGTCATTTTCCACTCAATATTTTTCATTAAGTTCAACAAGTGAATTTTGTAAAAGTAAACAACAAGAAAACTTTGTGTAATGTTTTTTTTTGGGAAAGGAAAAGACTGCTGCAATTAGATAAGATCAAATGGCTTTGCAAAACCTTTTTTGTCTGAGATGCAGTGTGCCTTGTTAGTGAAAGTTTTATTTAAATGTACCTTTGGAGACTTTCCGAACATCTTGGTAAAACATTAATTTCTTTTGTAATTTTCATTTTAACTGTATGGCAAAATCACAGGCCTGTTTGACTTAAAATTGTGATATCATTTACATTCAGAAGACATCTTAAGATATGCATATACACATTCGTTATACACATGCATTAATATATAGCTGCATATGTACACTATAAATTAGAGAATCCATCATAAATTAGAGATTTTCAGAACTTGTTTTGTTGAGCTGGGCTCTTCAACAGATGGTTTGTGGTCTCTAACTGAACAGCTTTAAATGTTCTTGACACTCACTGAAAGGGTCCAAACAGAAAAGCATATTTTAAAAAATACACAAACGCAACTCCTGACTATAGATTAACTTCCTAATCTATAATCACTCACTGTCACAATCACATTTCAAGTGAGGAAATACTTAAACAGTTTTTTAGGGTTTGACATTTTCCATTAGATATTTGATCAAAGCATTTGTTTGAATTAGGAAAAAAATATTATTTGATTGAAACAAATACAAACTTTTTGAAATGGTGTAATTGTTATCCTGATAATGCAGATCCAAGTTCAAATTAATTTCCAATAGTAGAACAGGCCCATCCGCGGGCCCACTAGATGGCGCTTCTGCGTAATCAGGCTAATATAACATAAGAATTAGCCACCAAGTGCAGATGGTTGTAATTTAATTTTCCATTTAAAACATGTAGGCACAGTAAAATGACAACTACATTGGCCTGAAACCAGCAAAAGCACAATGCAAGCAACATAATGAGCAATCTTGTTTTGGATTTCTTGGCAAGTGACCTGCTAGTTGCACTTAGTGCTAACAGCATTGCCCTGCTATTTGTACTCACCAGAGCAGGGATTTTCAATTCGTATTGGTGGTGGGCCACTTTTCCATTTGTGAATAGAGTGGCGGGCCAGTTGGGCATGAAGAATATAATAACATTTTATTATATCATACGCCTATAATACAATATGATATGATATGATATAATGAGGTGTGTGCGTTATGATTGAGAACACAAGAGATTTAACATTGATTTAATCTGACTATGATATTTGTCTGATCAGTTCTGTGACTGTGTATTTCTGTCTTGGGCTCATGTCTAAGCACTTCACTTAACATCTTGATTGCACACGTCTTCACCTACTCCGAGTCAACAAAAGGGTATTTGCCTTTGGTGAGGTGCCTGGCCACCCAGAGAGATGCAGCCATCACATTCTTTTGAGCAGATGAGGTTTTGTGGATTGTAAGCATGGGTCGGTTGTAACAGAGTAAATTTTACCTTTATGTATTGTTGGAAAAGAGGCTGCACAAATACGGAGGCATGTGAAACGCTCACGGGCTGGATGAAAATGCTCTGCAGGCTGCCTATTGAAAATCACTGCACTCGAGATTCAGACTTTTACGAAACTGTCAAATGTAATACACATAGAAATGACCAAGGGTACATCCCATTTGCAACCTCATCCATCAAATGCAATCAATTAAATTCAGGGTAAAATAGCCAAACTAATTTTTCTGTATATTTTGAGCCAGAGCCACTTGATGGGAGATTTTTATGTATGCTACAATGAACAGGGTTGTGCTGACTGAATAACGTAACAACATTGGGTGCATATATTTGATCTGTTGATCAAATCTGAAGACCATGCTGATGTTATATCATGTAAAAGTATGTTGGTGTTATTTATATACTTTGTCTATGCAAAAAAACTTCCACAACTCTTTCCTGCTGTACCGGTTGGCCATCTGCAAATAGTCTCTTACCAATGAGCTTTTTAGAATGGAGGGGGTGATTATAGCTTCCATTTGAAATACACACTGTTAGGAAAGGTACAGCCTGTGCTGTCACAATGCATTATATTAAAATGAAGGAAATGAAATGCGAGCAAATAAAAAATATGTGATCTACTGCACAGGGTCATGTGTGTCTTATATTTGAACTAATGCTGTTCTTTTGTAAGTGAAGTCATATTTAAAATCATACCATTAAACTAAGTATGCATAATTTTGAAATTTACTAGTAATACTACTTTCAGCCTTATTACCATCATTACATCTGATTGGAGAGCGTAAGGTATGAGGAGTGAAGTGAGTTTCATCCAAACTTTGTTATTTACTATGGTATTTGATTAAGAGGGCAGAGAAGATGCCTCACTGAAGTGTATGTTTTTTGTCCCTGTACTGACAGGAAGCTAATTCAGGAAAGGTCTGTTGGTCCAGTGTGCCTAGGCTTGTTTTGTACTGTAAGGAATGCTAATTAGTCCCTTGGAACACAGTCTGCTCCAGCTAGTCTGCTATAAACTTGATGTGCAAAGGCTTTCATAACAAAGTGCATTAAAATATTTAACATTGCAAGGGCTAATCGAAAAGTGATATATGAAATGTATGCTGATTTGGGAAAATATGCCACAATCCTCCATAATAGCAGTGCATTGCCCATCTCTACCAGCTCATTAGTTGTGATCACCTCCTTATTCCTGCTGTGTGGAAGCACAGTGCCCTCGGCCGTTTCACATATGATATCTGAATTTTTTATAAGAATGGAAAAACTGATCATCACTGCTTAGTGACAATATAAATGTACCCTTGAATCTCAGACAAAAAATACAGTACAAGCCCTATTTTTAAAAAAAAACTTCATTCTAGTTTCAATCACCTCAATGTCCTTAACATTTGCTTTCAAAAAAATGCAAGTGTTTGTTTTATTTCACAAACCCAATCTGCAAATTTACAAATCACCAAAATAAACAAAAATATTTTTTTCTAATTTACAAACATATTTGAAATTTAAAAAAGTTGACTTTCCATTTGTTTGTGTTAGGAATGAACACTGATTAACTCTTAGCCTGTGTGTCTGTTTTTATGTTTTTGTAGGTGTTACATGTCAAGAGGATGTCAACGAATGTGAGACGGTCCCCTGCTTTCCTGGAGCCCTCTGCATTAACAGCTTTGGGTCTTACAGGTGTGGAAGCTGCCCAGAGGGTCTGGAGGGAAATGGGAGGACATGCAAGGGTAAGGATGTCAGCAGAGAGTTATTGATGCATAGAGTAGACCTTGGGTGTGCCAAGCTCGGTCAGAAACAGCACTCGATAGTCTGTGGGAATGGGGAGATCATCTCACAGTGCTCAAATAACATTTTGGAACTTTCAAAAGAGGCGTGCTGCAAATCCTAGTTTTGGACTCTTGTATGAAGTATGCTTTTTACATCATTGTCAATGCATATGTGGACTTGCCATTCTGATATCCTGAATGTCAAACCATCAATAAATGACTGATTAAATGATTTCTTTCCTGGTGTGGAACAGTTGAGCACAAAAACAAGAATATCCTAAGCATTAGCTTTTTCTAATTCCTTACGGAAGATGTGTGAAGATAAGACTGTATTAAAGCTGTTGGAAGGACATTGCTTTCTAAAGATTAACAATTCTTTTTGCCATGCTTTGTCTGATTATTTTGCTGACAGAGTTAGAATCATTGATGAACTTCTGAGATACAACCACTAAACCATTGGAAGACATACTCCCTAAAATCCTGCCAATATGGTTGTTCCCAGTAAATTCAAACCTTGAAAGTAATTGCAAATTAATAAAACAGCATTTGCTGTAAAATTGTTTATTGTTCAGTTTTTTCCCAGTCTGATAAATGAAATGGCTAACATGTTTTCACTCTCTGATCAACACCTGTTCTAAAATGAAGAGTTGAGATGGGCTGCATGGTTATTGACATCATCATAGGGTCATAATATATATGCTTAAATATGCTTAAACCAGTGGTGTAAAAACTCAGTTGGAAGGCCTCCCCTGCATGCTGGTTTTATTCCAGTCACAACTGCAACCCCTGGATTGTAACGAACTGTTAATTACTCACTTTAAATCAGCCAGGGTCCTAATGCGGGAAGTGTGAACACCTGGTTACTGAAAAATGAGTTCAAAGACAAAGTAAACCCCAAGGAGCAAAACCTGAATTATATTAAAATAAGTTTAAAGGAGACAGTACAGAAGAGCAAAACACATTTTCAGTAACAGTAATGGATCAAGAAATTTAGTTTAAACAAAAAAAAAACAGCATACACGGGCACCAGGACCGATTTTGCACATCACTGCCCTAAGCAATATCAAATAAATGAAATGCATCAAACATCAGCTTGTATGGTGAGGTTTGCACAGTGACTCTGAGAGGCAGTGTTTAATGGTTTCAGAAATAAAAGCAGAATGCACTGAGGGAAGGAAAGAGTCATGACAATGCATCCCTCCAGGAAGAGAGAATGATGGCATCAGGAATGAATTTGTCATCTGAAATTAGCAGGAAGACCAACAACATGATGTAATCCTACCCAGGCAAGGAGGATGAAACTGAGACCTGCACACACACTGGGGGATTATGCATTGAAGTTTACTGTTACTGTAAATTTGATATGAAGACACCACCGTTTATTGATGGATAAACATGAATTTAGTGAGAAAGTTAAATTTCCACTTTGGCAATTGTTATCAAGACCGCAGCACTGACTGAAGTCCCAAGTTTCTTATTTGCATGTCATTGAAGCAATGTTTGAAAGAACATTGCTGTTGTGATAGTGCTTAAGTGTGACACCTGTAGGTTTTATTGCAAAGCGGGATTAATGCCTTACTGAGCTAACGTTGGGTTTAACTCAGAGTTATCCCTGTCAGGAAAGTTTCAACTGAATAAATCACTATGGAAACATATGATACATGGATAACCTGCTCTGTGGCAGGTTAATTTGAAGCCAGCACCTCAGATGACATGTAAATTTGACATATTGGAATCATAGTATCACCTGAAAAACCCAGTGGATCTTGGCAATAGCTTTGTGGGGGATTCAGTTAGGTTAGGATAAGTTATGGATCACCTCAGCGATAATACTGTGGTGTGCGATTTTTAAAGTAGTGTAGGAAATTGTGAATACAGTTATGTACTAAAATGATACAATTTCCATGTCCAAACTCTTTGTTTGACCTTGACCAGCAAAAAGCAGGGTAATAATCATTATTTGAATAGATGATTTGTTTGTAACAATGATATGTGTGTATGTTTGTGCACATGCATGGGTGTGTGTGTGTGCGCACGCAGATCCAATATTATCACATGCTTGTTTTAGAGTGAGGCCCCATATGTTTTGCACATGCCCTACTATGATTATGATCATGTCAATGAAAAGGTGCGAGAAATGTAAATACTTTTTTTGTGGAAATTCAAGTAGGGGAAGTTTCAGTTTTCCAGAATTTTCTTTCTCTAACCATGTTTATTTTTTTCCCCCTGGCTGAAGACCAAGTTGAGTTTAGCCAGGTTTACAGCAGTATGATAGAGAGCAATATGACTGAATGTAGCAATCGGGAGGAGAGGGAGAGATCATCAGGCATAAATAGACAAGGCCTAGCTCCTGTGGATTTCCACCTTAGCTATTGATTAATTGGCTGCTTTTCACTTACTGAGTGTTGTCACTCTCCTGCATAAACATTGCCAATACCCAGAACACCACTTCTGGAAGGAATCAATAACATTACGGGTCATATATATAATATACAGCAGGTCATACTCATACTCAATGGGCCTCTGTAGGCTATTTTCTGTCGACAGGGGCCATAAATTGCAGAGGAGATTTTGCTTTTCTCCAGTGCATTTGACCATACAAATATGGAGCACTTTTTCTTCCCTACCCACCACAAACACAGTGAAAGCACACAGAATTACAGCTTTGAAAACTATCTTGTGAATGACATTTGTAATTGCATTGCATGCTTCATCTGACAATGGATGCCCACATCCCCAAGTAGGATGAAACATTCACACAAACAGGCATTTTTTAGAGGTCACTAGTTTATTTGTTCTGGAAAGACATTAAAGAATACAAGGCTGAAGCATCTGGATTTTGTACAATTATCAATCTACAGCCAGCAGCTCATTGATGTCCCAGCTGAATACTCTAACCTTTGCTGTGTAACTGTTTACTTTTCAAATAGCCTGCATGGTGCTCTCCCATTATCTCAGACTTCGCCTTGCTTTCTTCACAATTCTAGGTCTCTGCAGCGTTGTTTAGTGATGTTTCGGCTGGCTGGTTTTCTGCTTTGCTTATTTCAGTTTTGTGCCCTGTTTCTAAGACGCACACTTTCAGGCTTATTCCAGTTGCCATTTCAGCAGCACTCTGTCATCAATCACTGCTTCTGTCTTGCTATGTGGTTTGTTGCAAATATGTCATTGATCTGTAAGTTTCTGAAAATGTTCTCCTCCTCTAATGCAGACACATACACAACTTTGTGCATACAAATGTTTGTGAACAGTGACACACACACACACACACACACACACACACACACACAAAGCTCAAAGGACAGAGAGAATTATACTGGCTTCTTGGTTCGTTTCTCTCTCTAGGTATATAGCAATGTTAAAGAAGAGCTGAAAAACATTTTTTTACATTTGAGTTTTATTTTTTAAAGAATGTGTTGTATTGCGGTATCCAGTATGTGCAGTGTGTACAAATTAGGATTACTTGAGGAGAATAAGCTCCTCAGTGTCAGCTGGAAAATGGTATTACCACCACCAGGTGGTGAAAAAGGGTATTTTCAGGGCTGTATTGTGGTATAAAGCATACAGTGCTGTTTGGTATGTGACACACCCTGTGTGACTCTCTTCAGAGGTTAAAATCTTGGGAATGCTATGGTTAATGCACCCACAAGAAGAAACAGCTAACTTCATATATGGGTAAAATTTGTAATACACTCTCTGTACTATTCCCCTTGATGAGTCCTAGTGCCCAAGCCAGTAAAATAACAAATAACAATCCTGCATTGCTTTATAGCACAGTAGAAGTATATTCTCAGAAATTATAAAATGCTCTCTATAGTGTAAAAACTAGAAGAAATTTTAGAGGTTATCATTTGATCAGAGTACGCTCTTCCTTGTTTGTTCCTGGATTTGTGTGTTTCCTCAATGGCAGCAATATGGCTGTTCAGCCCAGATTCAGAGCTCTGAACGTCTGTAAGTCCATATGCCAGATGAGTAATGAGCCCACCTGCTCCCCAATTTTTTTCTCTCTCTCAGTTTCCCCCAGTCTCTCTTCCACTCTCTGTCTCTCTCTCCTGCACAAATCAATTAATCATGTGCAAATGTTTCTTAGGACATTGTATGTTGGTGTATATTAGGAGGGCTGTGAAATAAGATCAATGGTGGGTGAGGTTGTCACTATATTGGCTAATGATGTGTCCATTAACTGTGACCATATTTATTTTTGGTGTGGTTGGAGTATGTACCATGATTATATTTTCAATTCATGAATTAACTTTTATAGTTCCAAAATAAGTCTCTCTTTCTGTCTCTCTGTCTCTTACCCTCTCTCTTTTTCCCTTTCTCTCCCTCTCTCTCCCTCTTCTGTTCCCATTCTACAGCTCTAAGCCAGCCAGACTCTGTTGCCCCCACCGCTGCTGACTTCAGTGCTCCAGATCTATCTCCCAGAAGGGGGAGCATAAGCCCCAGCCGCCCAGAAACCTCTGAAGCAGCTGACAAGGCCCCAACCGTAGTCACTGCACCCAGCAAAAGTGGAAAAGCTGGCAAGTACATCCACAAAGCACCGTCATTATTTTCATGAACGCGTTTATGGGTAGAGACCCGTCTGAAAGGCATTCACCATGAGCCAAATAGCACACTGAGCAAGGACCAGTGGGTGGGAATCTGTTTGTCGTGTGTCTTCCTTTTTTTGCACTAGAGATTCCAGCCAGTTATTTATTTATTCCAGCACACTGTGTGATCTGTTTTTCCTCCTCGGCTTGTCCCAGAAGTAACTCTCCTCTGCAGACTTAGTCCCTGTGCCAGAATGAGGCGGTGGGCCCCCATTTCATGCATTAATCTCTCACTGTTTTCTCTGAAATGGCCTCAGTTAATTAAGCATAGCAGTCCTTTTCCCCAACATTAGCCTCAATATCAAAACGCAAAGGATTACATAGTCTCTGTGATTAAGGACCTTGTGGTGAACCAGTGGTGCTGCTTCACCCTTTTTGCAGACCTGGTTTGCAGTCTAATCTACTTCAGCATCTCTGGCATATTGTACAGTGCACAGAGCAGCTTAGGCTGTCAACAGTGTGGGCCAGTTATCTGCACAGAAATGTAAGTAGAAAGATGTGTCAGTACTACACCAGTATATTACTGGCACAAAGCATGAAGAAATATTCTCTGAACTTCAGTAGCACAGAGCAGGCTGTAAGATGCTGTGCTTCACCTTGAAACGACCCTTGTATTCTAGATGAATAATTTGTGAAACAAGGTGAAACTCTGAGGATTTTTGCAGTTAGAAAATGGTCCTATTCAAATAATTCTAAGAGTATTCTGATAATATACTAGATGAGATCATTATGACAGCATACAGCATATGCTAGCTAATTGACCTCTGATGACTGAGATATATATTCATTTGAAGAAAAGAATAAAGTAATTGCTAAGTATGCAAAGAGTAGTGCTCCAAGAACTATTTGGTTAGCTCTCATCAACAGCTAACTTTTTGCAATGGAAGAATAGCTGTATAGCCAGTGGAGCCAGCTCCATGTCAATGTGCAGGGTACCTGAAATGCATGTCATTGTATAACCAAATACCACCATGGCTATTGTCAAATCAGAATGCATTCTGCTTTTTGTTTGGAATATTTTGGAAAATATGATGAAGATGAAAAAATATTACCTCTTCAGAACTGTATTCATAAAATATCTCATAAAGTAATATGTGGTACATGGAATACAATTTTCGTATTAATTTGTGGCAAAGGTTTTTTTTTTGTTTGCCAGTTTCTACAGAGTAATATGATTACTAATTGACCTTATCCTCTCAGTGTTGTGAAATGAATCAAATGAAATCAGGTCAAGGATTTTTTCTAATAATAATATTTGAGGGAGTTTGAAATGGTATTCATTTGTATTCGACAAATTTGCAAGTTTGATTGCCTGTAAATTTGTAATGGATGTAACAATATAGTTTTAAATACTAGTTGAACTTTAAAGCTTGTGTGATAGCCTAGCCAGTATTCAGAGAAGCCCTTAAGGTTGCACAACACGTGTAGACAGTCCAGTATTCATATTCAATCCTAGAATAAAATATTGTCCAGATTTCTGCATTCACAACTGGTTTGCTCCATTGACAGATTATCAAGTTAGCTGCAGCTGATGTGTGCAGTTGAACATTGGTATTAACCAGTGTTCAACATTTTCAACTTCAAACTTAATATGGTTATCCAAGAAAAGCACATGTCATATCCTATTTTAAATTTTATTTAATATGTCTCCATAGGTGTTTTCTGATTTTTCAGTCCAGGTTAATTTTGTGATGATTTCCAGGGTTTTTGGGGTGAATAAGTATGGATTGAGACAATACCTATGATTGTCATACTCTCCAGATTGCCCTGTGAGCTCAAGCTAATGCGCAGGCTCATCATAGTTCTGCAAGATATCCTGTAGTGGGAGTATCAGATTGCTGTGGACTGCTTGGCGGTGGGCACAGTAATAATGCTGTTGCAGAGCCCAGTAGATTGTCTCTCATAATATCTGATGGTTGGGGGGGAGGGGGATTAGGGGGATGTGGGAACGGGTAGCTTGTAATGGAAATGAGCACAATACAGTATCTCATTCTGCAGGCCCATGATCCTCCCCATTGTCTGAGGGATATTTGCTGACCTTGTTTGCAGCAGGGTTTCAGTTATGAGGAATACCAAAAAATGTGTAATTGACAGTGTCTTTATCTATGTTATTGTCTAATTATGAACAAGTGGTAGTCCTTTAATAATGTGAACGTCTTCATTCTATTGCCGTATTTGTCTGTTATTGGCCATGCCTGTTCATTTGGCAGGGTACTGAAGATTTTATGTATAAATCCTTTCAACAAGTGTTTCTTGAACAATTCTAAATTAATCTAAATAAAATTTGTATATCTGTCCAACTGGCACTGGACAGGTAGACACGTTTTATTTAGACATAGGATTTAGATTTGTATTAAGAGTAGGGGATTCAAGGCATGGAAACCCAACATAGATGTCTTATTTATTATCCTCAATACACCCATAATAATAGAAAAATTATCAGCGCCAGCTTTTGATCATGGCGGCAATTTGCCTAATTGTTCACTGGCCTGACCCGGAAAGCTGGATAGAAGAGGTTCTTTAGAACAGGCACAATGCTGAAGCAGCAGAATTGTTGGTAGAGGTTGTGCTGGGGGTGAAGATGAAGGACACTGCTCATGACCCTCACACACCTCAGTCTCAATCTCACTCACTGTCACTTCAGATGTCCTTCTGTGACAGCTCAATTTTCTCCTCAAAAACAAACACATTTAATGGGGCATAACTCTGTCAACTTTCTGTCAACTCTGACAACTTTCAATAATTATTCAGCAGGATAGGGAACAATAAAGTGTCTTGGCTATAAATAGTAACTTAGCAGTAGCTGTGTTAATTACATTCACTCATGAACTAGCAGTCACAGCAAGGATCTAAGTGTTTTTTATGCTGCATTTTAGCCACATGTCTTGCTTCAGTGGTATTTTAAATGCAGATGGCAAAATCATGTGCATTTTGTGGAGTCACACAATTTTTAAGTGAAGGTAATGGCAAAGTAGCTGCAGAAAAGGCAGGGAAAATTACATAATTACCAAGGCACTGGAGGCTTAACACAGTAATGAGAATGCCCTGCTCTTTCACCAGGTCCCGCACTTCCTGTGGACATGACCGCAAAATGTGCCAGCAGACCTTGTTTCCCAGGGGTCCAGTGCATCGACCGGAGACCCCCCTATGTGGGCCATGTTTGTGGACGCTGCCCACCTGGGTACCATGGCAATGGACATACCTGCACAAAATCATCCCGAGCAGGCAAGAAAAACATTTTATCACTTTGTGCTCAGTTCTACATGTAGTCTGTATCTGTAAATAGTATATTGGCACTAGCCTAATTTCAGTTATAACGAAATCTGTTATTAACCTGCACAAGACCACAAGATAAAATGTAAGGTAGTCATCATTTTGGGTTGGCTAATTTTCAGTGTGTTTTACCTCAGGTGTGTCTTGTGTAGCAAGATAATAAAACACAACAAATGGAAACTAAACAAGATATAACCCCCGATGCCCTGATGCACTGGATAAGTAAAGCCTAGAGAAGCTTACCTATCTAATGTTCATTCATGCAGACACAGTATTTGTTATTTTTTCTGACCTTATATCTGATTATTGTACCATGAGATGGTGCTCTTATTTGTTCAGAAAAGAGCCAATGTGAAATTGAAAATAACTTCAGGAGGTATTCAGAATACCTCATATCATGGCCAGAAATCTAGCATTCAACTAACCACACATCACTGATGTCACAGCATGGTTATTCTCATGTTATTCCTGTTTATAATCTGACATCTCCTCCTTTCTCACTTCATCTGGGATTTTATTTGCAGCCAAATGATGAATGTTTTCCATTTTGTCATCTTTGCTACAACGTAAAACTTATCAGCCTTTGGCTTAAACTGGCATTCCCTTCTGGGGCTCACTATCCCTATTTCTATATACTCAACACAAGCTTCCACATGATACATTTATGTCACTAAAAATATTTCATGAACAGAAAAATAATTTAGATGTTTTATTCAATATGAGAGCGACCATCTCCTCCCCTCTGGTCATGCATCAATTATGGCAATCTGAGGTAGACAAAGTGCAAATGGCTATGTCTCCAATGTGCATGTAGGCTTCAAAATGACATGCAAAGTACCTGTCAGAGCTCTGATGTTTGTCTCTTCAAAATCCTATTTTTTAGATTGGGTTGTTATACATACATGTCCTGAGAATACTATAACATGTTTAGCAGAAAGTAGCAGATTTATGTAGTCACTATGAAGTATTAGGGTTTGTGTTCATCAGTGACTCAATAATAAACATTATATATACACACACACACATATAGTGGGGTCCAAAAGTCAGACAATTTAATACAATTGTTTAATTACATATTGTATTAACAATTTGAGTGAAAGTTGTATGTTTGAAAAATGTGCATGAATTTCCAGAATGTCTTTGTTTTCAATATGTCCCCCTTCTGCTGTAATGACAGGGTGCACTGGAGCTAGCATGGACTCCACAAGTTTGAGCAAAACCTGATGATACATGTTATCACATGGTCTTTATGTGCACAACACGTTCTTTAAGTGCCCCAATAAATGTTTGATGGGGTCTGACCTTTTCTACAAAGGGATTGACAGAGTCAGTGTCACACACTTGCTTAAATTTGACCTTGACAATGCAGAATATTCAATATTCTTTCTTCATGTTAGATGTCATAACTTTTCTTTGTTTTAAATGTTTCAAAATCCTAAAACTTTCTGATTAGTTCCAGGTTTGCATGAGAAAGGTTTGGAAAAGGCCTGTCTCCTAAATATCATTGGTTTCAGACAGCAGTGTAATCAGTGATCTCTTCTATACTGGACTCCATTATCAATAAGTGATTTTTTTAATGTTCTTCTACCCTCCCTGGTGTTTCAGGCAATTTGCAGACCAGTTCATGAACCCCATGAAGTTATACACTATGTGATTATGGCACAGAATATGTTATGTCTGTAAAGCTGACAAATTTACATAATTGATCATCATATAGTACAGTGCTTTAGACTGTATTGCTTATGTTATTGGATAAAGACCTTGTGGCCTTAAACAATTGTTGTAAGTGCAAAATAGAGGCTGCTATACAGGCTGAGCTGTGGTGTGCATGCACAAGTGTGTTGGTTTGGGAAATTAAGCAGTGAATCACATATAAATGACCTGGTAATTAAGCATGTGGAACACAATCCAATATCACAGAGAAACTGCCACATGTGAACTGGTAAAATGTGCCAAGGTATTGAGGGTTTTTTGAAACACTGAATACAAAACTATGATGAAATCTTTATTTATAAATGTCCTATTGGTATGCACAAATTATATATGTATTTAGTGGAAATATAAGGCCATAGCCACCCTCCCATACAACTTCAGTTTAATTTTGCATTCCTTTATTTCGAAGAACCTCCACTGAAGAATGTGTATGTATATTTAATCCATGTGTCGTCATCTTAATGGACATCTCCCCACACTTGTGTCACTGTGTGCTTTTACCAGAGCTGACAAAGATGAATCTGAGCTTGTTGGGTGGTTGCTGTTGCACTCATTACATTTGAGTCAATTTTTGGCCATGCCCTGTGCATGCCTAATTAAGAACCATTTTATGCATACCCATTGAAGACCCTGTTTGTTTGAAACATTTTGCAAATAATAAAAAAGGTTTGGGAGCATTATGAGTGTGTTGGTGTTGGCCTGTGTTTTATTGTTATAGCCTTTTTGCCTTACTTATTCTTCATTGTCACACTTTTTCCCTTGTTGCAGCTCCCCCACCTTCGTCTCTGCGACTGACACAAGCCAAGAGCAAGAGGATCAGTTACAGTCTCAGCAAAGCACCACAGCTCCACTTACCTACTTTCCCCTCAAGGAGAATCTCATCACCTGTAATGAGGGCAAATACCAGTGTCACCAGGCTCCAAAATTCCACTCAGAGACCCATCACTGAGAAAAAAGAGATTGCTCCTCTGCTGCGACACAACCCTGTAGCTCCTCTCCACCTCCGCCCCCATGTGCATCAAAACCAGCCCTTCTCAGCCAATAGACTTGGGCCTTTGAATGGAACAGTGAGAAGGAAAGCAGCTGATGAACCGCTCCACTGGTTTGCGAAAGGCGACCCAAAACCTCTCTTGCAAGCTCAGACTTCTGCCCCGAGCCTGTCTCCAAAAGCAACACCAGTTCAATCATCTGTGAGATATGCCAGCATCCGCATCACCACTGCTGCCAAGCAGTCCATGAGGAAACAACACAATGACGTACTGTCAACCAGAGTCAAGCCCCAGACTCCGCCCAGAACAGAGCTCCCACTGTCCTCCGCCCTGACCGCAGCCCTCACCGCCTCATCCTACACCCTCTCAGAGTCCGATTTCTCAGCGGATGGTGACGAGGGCGGGCCCTCTGACCTGCTGCCCCTGAAGACTCAGACCACACCTGGAAGGAGGATCCCTGGCTCCTCCTTCAGCACCGCCCCCTCCCAGCACTCCCTCCTTAACGTGCAGATTGGCAACACAGTCATCCCTGTGGATAAAACCCTCACTTGTGCTGACATGCCCTGCTTCCCTGGAGTTCACTGCTCACCTTTTGGCGAGGGGGGCTTCAGATGTGGGAGGTGTCCCTTTGGGTACATTGGGGATGGAAGGAATTGCAGAGGTACCCACATCCTTTAAAATACAGGACAGTATGTAGAGTCTTATGGAATGGAAACGTTAAGGCCTAGAGGCCAACAAGTTACAGATATCTGGGTTTGATACTAATTCCAATGGCATGAGATCAAATCCACTTACTACCAGTAAAACGTTTTCATGGTTTCAGTACCACTGAAAATTTGCAAAATAAGGGTAAAAATTATTCTTTATTATATTTGCAATACTAAATTTTGTGTTAAAACAGTAATACTGCCTTCGACATGAATCATGTTCTTTGCATTGGATTAAATAGCCAAGAAAAATGTGAGGAAGTTGAACTGAAATAACCTTCCAGAAAGCACCGGCCTATTGCGCTTCCACAACTCATGAACCGCCACTTTTCCTGTCAGAAAGTGACAGGCTCAGGGGTGGAAGGTGTCAGTGTTCAGGCAGAAATGTAGTATTAGGAAACACAAGGAAGAGGATACTGCATGTGTGATGGGCATGACACTGAAGTGAGCACCTGGAATCACTCAGTACTAGATGTTATGTGAGCTGAAAAATGATATATTATAATTGGTAACACCGCAACAAAAATGCATGGCATTAGTTTTAATTCATCAGCATATAAACATATCCATTATTTTATTAGAGAACTTATTTATTTATATGTTTATGGGAGTAAAGCACATTTTTACTGGCAAAAATTAAAATTTGGTAGGGATTTTTTTTGCTCATTATAACATGGTGAGAGATTAATGGTTTATATGATTTATGGTTTGATATCCCTGATAAAGATTGTCGTGTTATTGGTGAATAACACTGGTGAAATAATGAATTAATCAGGCTCTGTAAATGACAGTGGCTTGATTACAAACGAAGCATTGTGCAATTCTTGTTTACTCAATCAAAAAGCACTGCTGGCCAACTCAACCCTTTCAGGTCCTTTGTGGACTTAGCAATACCTGGTAAAATAAACTAAAAGTTGAAGCAGTTGAGAGGGGAGTCAAAGGATGCAGGTATCCTTTTAATGAGACCTTCTTTTTGCTTTGTTTGTGCAGCTGTGTGCAGGCACCCGTGTGGGAGGAACATGGAGTGTGCAGCTCCCAACACATGTCGCTGCAAAGCCGGATACACAGGCCACAGCTGTCACATTGGTAACACACACTCAATGATGTCACTCCCACATTGACACACCATTCTCACTGTCATTTACAGCATTGAATCACTCAGCAAGCGTATAATTCAGTATCCTATTGTTTTTAGCAATCTGCAATCCTGACTGCAAGAATGGAGGTCAGTGCATCGCCCCGGACGTGTGTGAGTGCATGAAGGGCTACCATGGGGAGACATGCGAAACTGGTAATCCTAAAGTCCATATTAGTGCTTTACAGAATTACTTGTTCAGGCATAGCAAGGAACATTAGCAGTGCAGCTTCCATGTGTAGTCACCCTTATGAGACAGAAACGGGTCACCTGCACTTAGTCTGGAGTATAACAATTGGTTATGAGTGGAAGTTGGAGGTGGATTTGGGGCTTTCAGGAAAGGGACCCATGTGGGAGGATGGCGTGCTTCAGAACCTGCTGTGTAGGAAGGCGTAATGCAAGCCTGGCCCATCTTCAGGCATGGCTCTCTCACTTTACCCATTTGTTGGAGATTAGTAGAAGAAATGGGAGGCATTACACCTTCTAGAGCATAGTACCCTGCCAGAAATGGAACAGCAGTCAAGCATTTGATCTCTGCTCTAGGTCAGCGTAAATGATGAACTCCATTACATAAGGAGCGTGATTGACATGCAAGGGGCGGTGCTGGCAGCATTGAAGTTGGTCCCCATTTGTAGCATATTCTCTGCAGTGATTAATTTGGGCCCTTCAGCTCTTTGCAGTCTGCCCTGTGAACACGGCGGTACCTGTGTGGGTCGGGATACATGCTCCTGTCCGTACGGTTTTGTTGGACCCAGATGCGAGACCAGTAAGTCCCCACTTTCTGTCTCTCTCTTCCCGTGAGATAAGTCCAGTGATTCAGCTGTGAGCTCTTCTCCACCAGAGAGTGCCTCTGAGGCTGTCCTGATGGGAATGCACCCTTCTTTTCTCCCCAGTGGTCTGTAACAGGCACTGTCAGAATGGTGGAGAGTGCGCATCTCCTGACGAATGCAAGTGCCAAGCGGGCTGGGCTGGACCCTCCTGTGAGACAGGTAGACTGTGAGCAGTGGCCCCCAGGGACCATTATTCACATTTATATCTGCAATGTAGGTGTAGGTGTGCTGCATATAACTGAACTATTGTCAGATTATTTAGTACTTGTCACGTGCCAGAGTGTATTGACAAGGTGGAAGTGAAAAAATCTCACGTTTTTTTATTATTATTTGTGGTATTGTATTTTAGTTTTGTAAACTGATATATGAGACCGAGGTTGGCATTATGTCAACCCCCTAATTAAGACTCAGATTAAGTGATGATTAAGTGCAGATATTAGTTTGCATGTCTGGGTCAAATGTTGGTTGAATCATGGACTTTAAATTTGTCTTGGTTATTGACCAGTACTATTGCTATGTTTTTTTGTCTTTATGATCACAATGCAGCCCTGTGCAATCCTGTTTGTCTAAATGGAGGCACCTGTCATCGTCCAAACATGTGCACCTGTCCCCATGGCTTCTATGGTTCACAGTGTCAGAATGGTAAGCTGTGGATCTTCACCCTCCGTGGTCTGCACAGAGATCGAATGGGTGACCTCTGCAAACTACAGCAACAAGATACACAATTAGCCTGCTGAGCACAAAACTGTTCCCTCATACACAGGCACTAATGGAGCCATTACCAGGGTTGGGGGGTGGTTGTTATTATCTTTAACACAACCTCTCTCTCTCTCTCACACACACACACACAAACACACACACACACACACACACACACATCAGACCTAGCTCAAATAATTATTTGAAACAACTTTTTCAATGCTAGTGAAATCCCCATGAATTTTCAATGAAATGTTAAGAATGAAAATGCTCAATCATGTAAAGGAAGAATTGGCATTTGAAAATAGATGTTTCTGCTCACATTGTCAGTAAGCAATCTTTGTGGTTTAAGAATGTCTAATAAATATTTTATTCATGTCTGACAGACACACACACACACCCACACACACATACAGTGCACAGTGTACCATACAAAAGATGCAGAGTCAATACTTAGAGTGATTATCTCTTTGGTCAGTGGTTTCAGGATTTCCCTGTTAAAGAAAAAAGTCATCATGTTGATGGGCAGCAGTTTAGTTGAGATTGTTTGATCTCAGAGAATCAATCAGGTGTTTGGCATGTTGCCAGTACAACCAGTTGGGGATAGATTTAATCCTAAGTAACTCTTCAGAGCATATTGTTGCTTTCCACACAATTAATTTCCCCATGTAGCCAGGCATTTCTCTGCAAAGGCCATTTATTGGTCAGCAGCCCCCTCCCCCTCCACCCATGTGTTCACTGCTTCAGCTAATCGTTCTCTCTCACAGCCCCTTGTGTAACTGCATGGTGTTTATATTTTCCAGCTGTCTGCAGCCCTCCCTGCAAGAATGGCGGCCGCTGCATCCGCAGCAATGTCTGCTCCTGTCCTGAGGGATATACAGGGGGGCGCTGTGAGAAAAGTGAGTGCCCGCTGTCATGTTCTTCACCACAATTTCTCATCCGCCGTATGTCTGCTGAACCGCCAACACGAGTGCCCAACCAGGGGAAACTGCATTTTATCTCACTGCTAATATGCAGCATATTGTGCTATAAATTGAGCCATATGGATTTGAGCAGTAGCTGTTACTTATTGTGTGCAAGAAGCAGAGCCCAGGGAGCAGGGCCCACACTTACATGCATATGGCAAATGTCTGTGAAATATCCGCTTGCAAATGCCAGGGATTTTTAGTCACTCATAATGAATTGTGGATTTTAAACATGGTTTAAAAAGAAGATATGCATTATGTCTCAGATAATGCTTGATCTTTAATTAAATGCTTTTCATCTGCTGTAGTTTTCTTACTGATAGATATTGATATAGTATGTTGTTAATAATGTCATACATTTCTAGTGTCAAGTGTGTTTTTACACAAGTAAATTTGATTAAGCCATTTTGGTTTAGAATGTGTTCTATTCATGTTATACAGTTGATATTACTTCCTGTGAGTCCATTTATAGAATGGTATATGTTCATGTCCAAAAGACATATCAGTATTTAAGGTATAGATAAGGCTAATTGTTCTCTATTTTAACAGATTTCTCTATGCATCAAAATGTTAACAATTTGAATGAGATGACTGTTAAATTTAGGTAAATGGTGCTCTCTTACATTGAATTTAGCGAAACTGGATATAACACAATATCGACTTGGCTGTTGTTTGAAATATGATTTTTTTCTTGCACACAGTTTTATTTTTTATTGTTAAAATCCAAATAGCATTAAAAAACACAAATAATCTAAGCCCTGGAAATGATGATCCTGGAGTATAATCTAACTGTTAGCGCTAGGGATAGTTCTTGCATCATGTTATAGGGAACAGTTCCAGTGTTGACAGTCTCCTCTGCTTGTTCCGGTAGGTGTGTGTGAGCCTATGTGCATGAATGGTGGGAGATGCATTGGTCCAGATGTGTGTGACTGTCCATCTGGCTGGAGAGGCAAGCGATGCGATAAACGTGAGTATCATCTTCACAAGCCTTACCACTACTCCAGCTTCCCCTTGGGAGGCATTGCCACTTAAACCAAAATGCAGATGTGCTCATCCCAGCACATCTAATGGATCACTAAAAGGCTGCCTGTACTGTACTTCACACCCTCTCAGAGCACTTTCATTTTCACATTTGCCTCAGTGTGTGCTCAGAATGCATATACTGGAGCTAATGTAAAATATGATGGAATCATAGTCAGTCCTGTTTCCAGCTGTCCTCTAGGGAGCTTCGCCAACTAACAAATCCTGCTGCAATAGTACCCTGGGCAGAAAGCACCATAGTTTGTAGTGCTGACAGTAGGTAATGAGATACAGTTTAGATCCTCTAATAAATCTGTAAGCATACTCCTGCATTTCCACTCTCCACAGTATTGATGGTTTTTTCTTCAAATACAACATTTCTCACAACAAAATGGGTATGCTTCAGTCGTATGTAAGATTAATATAGATTGCTTTCCATGATATATAGTAATTCAAGCATACATGTAAAATGAAAAGACTATAACTTTACAGCAAAATAAAATGACTTTCCAAAAAAAAATGTAAAGTCATTGTTTCAAGCATATTTGTTATTGCATGTTTTTTTTTTTATCCAGATTATAGTTAGGGATAACCAGCTTTACATTTTAATATGGTTTTATATTTTGTACAGCCTTAATATACCTATTATTTGAATATTTTAATTACACAATCCATGTTAACAGAATAATTTGTAAAAAATACATTGAATACACAATTGCGACTAAAAGACCTGATTTACTCAGAAGAATGAAAAAAATATTGCTCTGTCTTTACAGTTAACTACCTATTTTGTCGCTAATCCATGATGATTTACCATGGTAAATTGCTGTTGAACACAGCTAGCTAATGATGATGACCATGACTATGTTGATAATTATAGGCTAATGTTAATCACCTAATTTTGTCCTCATACACGGTCTACCTCTGGACTGGAAGTAGGTTTGGCCACTTTATTTTTATGCATTTTCTCTGCTCCACATACAAAGAATAGTTTTGACTGAGCACAATATTTGTTTTGAAATACAGAAGACATCTTTTGAATAGAAGTCTCTATTGTCCATTAAACATGCAGTGGAAAACTTCCTTTAGCTCTCAGGTTGACAGTATAAAAGTAGTTATACCCAGGTCAACAAACAAGACATAAATAAAACATTGAGCTCACAATACATGTTCCAGTTGGCATGCACTTCTTCCTTTAAGTCATGTTTTTGTCATCTGATGGTTGCACTGGTGTTCAGTTTTCTTAATGTACATTGCCAATTGCTTATTGCAGGCACATGTGTTTGTATGTAATGAAATTAGCCTCCTGTGTCATTTCACTCAGCTAGATGACCTTGCTTATATTTAAATTTTAAATAGCGGTGGGGATAAATGATTTTTCATGGCAGAGTTTAACATTGAGCTTTATTCTGGTTGTAGCCACATGTCTGCAGAAGTGCCTAAATGGAGGGGAGTGTGTGGGGCCAAATACCTGCCACTGCAGCCCTGGGTGGCAAGGCATGCTGTGCCAAGTCCGTAAGTATCAAACCTAACTTTGAGACTGCAAGCTCTTACACTCAATCCTCAAGGAACAACAGTGTTTATAGCTGTCACCAAACTTTCCGTGTCCAACTCCCCCATTCTCAAACATAGAAAAATGGGTCCCTTGTCATGCCTGGCCTGAACTAAAGCACACTGCTCCCCTCTCCACTCTAATGGAACAGCAGAGCGATGGATCAGGGACTTGCCCTCTGCAGCCTCCCTGCAGCTGGCACAGCTGAAATCGCTTTTTGGATTTTAGTGTTCTGGGGATCAGTGTAGCAAAGCCTCCTTTTTGGGTGACAGTAACCCTCTAATGTGCCAATTCTTGAGAGACAAGTGAGTTGTCATTGCTTTTCATTAATTGTTTTTATTTGCACCTCCATGGTAGTAAGGGGATTGGATTCACCTCTCAACAAGGCCCTCATTATGAAACATAATTACTCTGTACTGATTTTTACCATATACTGTACCAGCAATTAGAATTGAAAGTATTTCTTACTGTAATTATTCATATTTCCAATAATATATAAAGTGTTTTGCACATTTTAAAATTACATGGCTAAAATTCCTGCATTAAGAATACCAAAATGAGGGGAAATCATATTTTATGTTTTATTAAAATGTTGAATCACTGGGGTTCACTTCTATAAAATATGTGATTGGCACTAAAAATGTTGTATTATAATCATTTACTATCTGTAAGGCGGACAATTGCTATTATTAATCTCAGCATGTGCAGCCCTAAAATTTTCATTATGAAAAGGCAGATGAAATTCATATTCAAATGCACATGATACTCTGTCTATATTCGAGTCATGCAATGAAGCCGGTTTTGCTTGAATGCAAGAGCATACTCCACATCACTGAAGTCATGCAGTCAGTAAATGCAATTAGTGAAAAGGGTTGAAGGGATGCCTGCATTAACAGCAGAAGCTGTAGTGTCAAGAAAACTAAATACAGACATCCCTGGTTTTTACACAGACTCCTCTCTGTCCTGTATTCAATCAAGATTTTGTTCTGAACTTAAATTAACGTAATTTATGAACTTAACGTACATAAATTACAAGTGCTACTTTTTCCTGGAAAGTTAGATTTTTTTATGTAACTCTATGGGCTAAAGTTTTGTAGTAAAACTTAAATACTCACAGTTCATTGAGTCAAGATTAAGGACAGAGTTTGATTGAAAGGAGGTTTCTGTGTGCAGTCACAGAACACAGGTCATGTCTTGGTACTTCACTGCTCATCATATTTTGCTGAGCATGATCCTCAGCATGGCCTGACAGCAGTGACATTCCTGGATTGTCCATGCAGCTATCTGTGAGCAGAAGTGTCTGTACGGGAGCCGCTGTATCCGGCCCAATGTCTGTGCCTGTCGGAGTGGATACTCAGGGGCTCTCTGTGCCAGAAAGGTAACCAAAGTCAAAAAGGCAAAATTTTGTACCCAACATAGGCCTGTTTTCAATGAGCATTTGTCCTTGGCTTTGACTCACATCCCATGCAAGAATTTTGACAAGTTCTTCAATCACCAAAGCTAACTGGCCAAACTCTCTGTGAGGGGAAAGAAATTGTCACCTGAATTTATTTGTATGACAAAGCTAAGAACGAATGGCGATTGAATCATGGCCATACTCATATCGCACTTGTGTGCAGATTGGAGAGAAGAATGATACAGTAAACAAACTTTTAATTGTGTTCCAACATTTTCTTCATGCTTGGCTGACCTAATAAAATTTAGCTTGCATCAAAACATTGTCATAGAAAAAAAAATGTCCTTTGCCACATAGGTAGTGTGAAAGCAATGTTTTCTCACATCCTGGTCTGAAACACACATCTCAAAGATGTCTTGACATCAAAGATGTCAAGGAAATCTATCAAATCCAGAATACAGCTTAACTACTATAAAATAAACACATTTTCCCTCAGCAGCATTTCAATGAAATTTTGTGAAACAGTTTGAAAACTGCTTGGGAGCCCTCTCAATAAACACAGTCTTCTGAAAGCGGTAAATGGCCAGTGCCAGGCAAAGGTAAATCATCTGAAATTAGTCTAATACCCACTCAGAGTATTAGCTGTTGCGGTATACATATTTCACACTTGATAAGTTTGCATTTCAAAGAACCAAGCTGAACCACAAAGGAGTGTGAGAGCTGATGTGCTCAGAGGCCTGCTTAATGCAGGCTTAAACCAGTGGCTTGGGAAGCCCAAAGTAATTGTGCTCCATACTCTATGACAGGGAGTGCTCAGTTAAACTGCTCTGTAAGATGTGCCATTGTGTCTCAGCTTCCTATTAGACGTGGCTGAAGACGGGGCCCCTGGGACCCATGCACTGAAGACACTGGCCTGCCGTATCACTCCCCTGTGCTGTAACCCACAGCACTCTTTCTGGGGTGGGGGTACCCTCTCTTCAGCACAGTCATGTACATCAATTGTAATATATACTACTAAAGATTATAATTTATGCATAAGGGTATAATATAATGTTTTTTATTGGTTTTATAAAAAGTTTGTTAATGTGTGCTTTGGATCTGTCACTGGCACTATATGGCATTTCACTCTTTTGCAAAACCTTTCATTCCATATACACTTTGAACTTGCTTGGTGTTTTATATGTTGTATTTAGAGGATGAGAGTTGACCGCAGGAATTATTGGAAACTATATTGTGAGTGAAGTTTAGATATGTTCTACAATCATATTTTTAGTAACATACTAGTGTATTTTCTACAGAAAGCTAACTGTAATACTGTTGCCAAATGTCAGATGCTCCCAGGGAGAAAATATATATTTGAGTGCCATTGTGATTGTTTGGGAGAGCTTTCCTTTCCTCCTGTGAACAGACGTCGTTGGCCCGAAGAACAGACCTCAATAAACCTGTGGTACAAATTCAAAAAGCTTTCTCTCTAACTCTTATTGCACAACTTCACTCTATGGTGTTCTCTTTCTCATATGTGACTATTCTAAACAGTTCTCTTAGGGGAACAGAGATTAAAAAAAAGTTACCGGCATGCGTTTTGCTAAGCAATTCCATTACCTTTCCTAAGATTTCCAGGACTTGCACTCTGTTATGTTCTGTAAATATCAACAGAAATTCTTTCTGTGACAGAGCAAACACTGGGGGCAATTAACTGTACTGATAACTCTCAATACCGCTTTAGTTTGAAGAAGTTATTTGTCTGGTCTGATGAAGCATACCAAACAGTCCAGCTGTTAATGTAAGATTACATGAAGCACACAAAGCTTCTTCTCCTGAAAGACACGCTGTTGGTCTGAGCCCAAAGAACCTGAAAAGTTTGTTTTCACTGTTTTCTTTTTTACTGTTTTGCAATGCCATTGAGAATTTTTAAGTTATTGGCTGTGTGATGTTTTGTACTCTATGTGTGTATATAATATAAATGCTTATATGTATTCTTGCAGTAAGACAATTTCCATGTGCAAATATTAAACCACTTTCCTAAAATACAATAATTTGTCCTGTTTCGTCTGTGAATTTTTTTTGGTTGCCTTGTGAAAAAACAAATTCACAACTGTAAATTGACATAATCATGGCATTTGGAGTGATTTGTAGTAAAATGTGCTCCAACAAATTAATGTTTGTTTACTTATAGCTTACAAATTAAAGTAGAAAATCACTCCTGGTGGAACAAGGCACAGTGCAAAATATCAGTGGTCACATCTTCTACACTTCATTACGTTATGACCATTGTCGGTATGGTCTGATTTTCTGTGTGTGCCATCATATAAGAATGAAGGAATTGGTTCTGGTAAGTGCACAGCATTGTGGAATGTTTAAAATGAGGGGCAGCCTATAGCCTAGTGGCTAAGGTACATGACTGGGACCCCTGAGGTTGGTGGTTCAAGTCCCAGTCCAGCCACAGCAAGAACACCATTGCTGTTGGGCCCTTGAGCAAGGCCCTTAACCCTACATTGCTCCCAGGGGAGATTGGCCCTTGGTTAGTCTAATCAACTGTAAGTCACTTTGAATAAAAGCGTCAGCTAAATGACAGTAATGTAATGTAATGATGTAAACATCCCTTGAAAAGGCCCGCTTTTCTGAATGTCAATGGTGCAACACTAAAGAAAACTCATGTCCCCAGAGCCTGTGTTTGTGTAAGTGAGTCAATTAAATCAAATGTTGTTTGCCAAACTTATTTATATCCCCATCCATGTTCTGTTAAAGTCATTAGTCAGGCTCTAGGGGCCCAAGTTAAAATATTCAAATAATCTAAATTCTGATGCAAATAATAAGGAAGATTTGAATAACAGCTTTGTTGAAATAATTTGAACAGGATCGTTACATTTTTTCAACTCCAGATCTCGCTCTTGTGATGAGAAATAGAATTGTGTGAGGAAATAGAAATGTTTTTGCTTTATATGGGGTCAACTGAAAGCTGGAATAATGTCATTTTTTCTATATGCCAAAGATGGATGACTTGTATTCTGCAAAGATTTTTCTTAAACTAGCAACAAGAAGTTATTATGTATTCAGAGCATCCAATGTCCACAATGAGAAGTGGGGATTAAAAGCTTAGCGACAGTCTTACAGAAGTGCCAGCAGTCATTTTGTCTTCATAAAACAGTACAATTACAAACAATTTATATTCACATTTTAAGATTTTTTTTTCTTTTGATGTAATTTCAGTGGTGGTCTAACAGTTAATCCTTCAATATAAAAAATATGTAATATATCAACCCAAGTTGTACCAGTACATGGTTAGACAAATGGAAATAGATGACACCCCTTCCTGTTTGTGAACTTTTGGATTGGCCATTAGCCATTGGACATTTTTATGGCTGTTTTGGTATCATAATGAGTGGTGTTCTGTTCTGTTTGCCATGGCTAATATTCATGATGATAATATTAAAATGATAATGATTTTCATGATGACTCAAGCAGCTTGAAAAGGGTATCAGATCAGAATGTCCCCCTTTCTTACGCACAGATTCTTGGACAGAGATATGTTCCTGAGGGGCAGTTGTTAAATGCACAGCAGCTCCTGATGCATTTAACAGAGAATGTTAAACACATTTTTATTGTAGCCTGCAGTAGGTAGTTACCATCATATTAATCATGTTTTTATTAATGGTAAGTAAGTATGATTTATTTTGGGTTGATGTATGTGTGCTAGCATTGGTGGTGATATCCAGAAAGTAGATCAAGCTTGTTAATCGTCTGAAATAGTATGATTCAGGAATAGTGCCATTAAATGTCTCTTGGTTCAGTCATGATTACATTTTCCTTTTTCAGCATACTTCAGCTTCAGCTCATGGCTTGCAGTATCCTGTATTCTCTGATCCAGAACAGAATGCATGCCTCTTAATGATCAGGTCTTAATGCAGAAAAGCAGCTGACATTACCAACACTGTACTTGACCATTGGTATGACACTATTGAATGGCCGTTGGAACAACTTTATGCTTTATTACATGTTTGTGGATCTGATATTACAGGAGTAATTAATCTTGTCTGACCTTGCACAAAGGCCTGCAAATGCAACCTCATTTTGGCTGCTAATTTTTAGTGGTGGCTTTCTGAAAATTCTTGATTTACTTTTGTTGTGTCAGAGCTTAAATTGCAATGTTACATTACTCATTACTAATGTACTTCTAGGTTGAACCTTAATGGCTAAAAACATAGCTGAAAGACATTCATATAAGAATTCTTTAAGAATTTCTTTTAGAATTAGACACTTCTTTGCACATAGAGACAATGGTGCTTGTGTGATCCTATTCTCAACTTTCCAAGCAGTAACTGCCATTGTTTTTGATGTATCTAGGAGGAAGAACAAGTGAAATATCATTTAGCCCAAACAATTTATGCAAAATTTGACGAAGAAAACTTACGTGGCTTATATCAGTTGATATATTTTTTTCTCAGAGATACAGACAAAAAAGGTTATATCTCCTGATTTGCAGCCTTTGTTTTTTTCTGTGCTTGAGTTAATTTCAAGTTTTATTATTTTCATTTAACATTTTGAGGTATTTTATATTCTTATTTCTAAATTACACTCCTTTGGCAAGCTGTTTTGCATTTTACATCATGAAAAAGTGCTGGCAATTTCAGTATGGTTTTAGTTTTTGAGTTAAGCTTTGTTGTATAATATAATTGATGACACTACCTGCAAAAGCAATGGGATTTAATTGCACTGATATGCTTTGTGGTGTGATATTGAATCTTGACTATACCATTTCCAACTGTGGCATGCAACTGATTCCTTACAGAAATATCAGGAACATTCTGGGTCGATATCATATATGTGTACATAAAGCAGTTACCTTACTGAATAATTATGTCATCTGGAAAGTTAGATGATTTTGCTAGACTAAAGCTAGCTTTGCATTACATTTGTTGGTAATCATGGATGATAGAGCTGTACAGGATCCACACCAAGGATATTTCCTATACCTCTATATGTGTCCATTTTACCAGCCTCCCACTTCCCATATTTGTACTGATTATGAATGTACTGTATGTATGTGTGTGTGTGCGCGCGCGCGTATGTGTGTGTCTGCGCACGTGCATGCGTGCGTGCGTGCGTGTGTGTGTTTTTACATTCCTTCACTTATACTTCGGTGACAGTGTTCTTGAGATTTATAGAAACATTGTTTTAACTTGATACACGTTTGATGGCATACTGTGTGTATTCTGTATGCCATAATTCTACAACAGATGCTTAGGAATTACACTGGTGCTGAAACAGCAATGATACCAATCAGTCCTCTTCTCTCCCTGATAAAGCATCTCTGCCTTCATGCTAACACCCTGTTTGCTTAAGGGTGAGAAAAAGAAGGCATACAATAATAACATAAAAACAAAATTGCATTGAACACTGAAATGTTCTTGATGGTAACTGTCAACATAAAGTAGATGCTGTTTAAATGTTTCAATTTCATATGTTGAATTTTGCTTGATTTATAAACCAATCTTTGAAGTAGTTTTGTGGAAGAAAACTGTTTGAGGAAAAATTCCAAACACGTTTGGTCATATTTATGTTGAGCACAAATTTCCTCTAGGTGTCCCCTGAGAGCCTAGAAGCACACAGATTCCCCCAATCGTATGTCTCTAAGGAGCACAGACAAGGGGGGAGTCCAGCACAGAATACCTGGTAGCCGCAGGAAGCCTTCCATACGCACACATCTATGGAGGCTTTTATGAACATCATATATCGCTAGAAAAAGGCACCTTCCAGGCAATATCCCCCTGACCAGCCCAAGGGATGGGATCATTTTGTGGTGACAAGAAAATAGATCCAAAAATGTCCATTTATGTAGGCTTCTCTCCAGAGGAGCTGCACAGTAACCACCAGAGATGAAAGACAATTTCACCAAATAAAGCAATCTGTTCTCCAGTATTGGAGAGCGCTCAGCACTCAGGCAGTAATATAAACAGGTACTGTAACTTTATTTGCTGAAAATCCTGTCAGCCTTTATTGGTTAATTCTGTTCAGTCATTTGTTTGGCTGGAAGAAAGAACAAAAAAAAAGTAAATATCCTCCCCCCATTTTTTGAGGGGGTTGGGGGCAGGGTCAGACTTACCTTACCCTTCAGCTGCAATGCTATCCTGTGAAGAGGTACCTGTGACTGGTTCATTCTAACATTTTAAAATATTTAAAGATGCATGTACCATGGATCTGGACCACTATTGGATTATAAAGATCGATAAAAATGCAACAAAAAGCATTTGTTCATTAAGTGGGTCATGGGCTTGGACACGGCTGTCTGAAGGGAGAGCATTACATCTTGCATTTTATGCACGTTGGTTAGTAGGGCAGCTCCAGCTCTCCTCTGTCAGTAGCTTCCTTTAGGGCGACTGTGGGAGTCTCTAATGGTTATTTCCTATGGATGAGCTGTTGTAGGAGTTTAGCAGTGAGCGTGTTTGCAGTCATCCTTAGGGTGTAATTAAAGTAGTTTGAGGGCATGGGAAGTTGTCTTCCCTCGGCTGTAAACCAAGGTTGCTGAATACTCCAAAAATGAAGGTTAGTGGGAAGCCTCTCACTTCTGGTTGCAGATTGGCAGGTGAAGCTGGAATTTTAACAACGGCAAGCCAGTGTTGAAGGCAGAGCACCTCAACCATGCCATGGATGGGCTTGTGGGGTGATGCTGTGCTAGCACTTCTGATGCAACTCGCTGGATTCAGCTCTAACTCAGTAACTGTTCTGTAACTGTTCTCCTGAGAACAGCATGAAAATCAATGCTGTGCGTTTAACAGCTGCCCAGAGACAGTATACATGTACCTGGGGAAACTGCCATCCTCTGAGCCAATCATCATGGATTTTTGAAAACAGCGACAACAGGAATTTATATCTGAATATGTTCGACTGATTCTAGTAGGTTTTTTTCAGGGAGGCACAGTCTAATTGTTGATATTGATCTGAGCTATTGTTCTTTTTTGGCCTGTGATCTGTAATTATATGTCAGTGTTCACAATGGCATTGTGTTGTATTTAAGAACATGACAAGGTATAAGAGAGGCCAAGATCCATTCAACATTTGTCATTAATTGCACTTAATTCATTTTTTCACATAGGATGGCCAGTACAGTAATTACCAGATACTTGCCAGACTGTGCTTGTGGGGAGATAACTATTGCATTTTTAAGTCAAAGTAAGGGATGGATATTGTTGGAGTCCAGACCCAAGTCTCAAATTGTAGCCCGGCATTTGTTTAAAATCAGTTAAGGCCCATTGTTTCTATCTCAGCAGATGAAGGAGACCAAGGGCTATGAGTCCATGCCAGTATAAAATGCTGTATACCTATAATTACATTGGTATAAAAGTGATCCTCCCTTGATAAACAATTGAGTGGCAGAATAGACATTTCACCATTTGTTTGTTACACCAACAAATATTTCCTAGTTGTATTTCCCAAATGTTTGACTCTAAGACCTAAATAAATGATTAATTCTCTGTTTCAATAATATTATATGGCTATGAGAATGGATACATCAGATAATTAGTTTAAGTAATGTTGTGTTGATTTATAGCAGCCTGGCAGCCTGGACCCTGCACATGGTCAGCAGGTTAGTGAAAACATGAATCTTATGTCCTATGAAGCCTGGCTGGGATGGCATACTGATTAAAGGGTAATGTCTTACAATAACAAATCAGTGTAACCTATATTTCAATGAATGGAATACTGGATAAGCTATTAAACAATGGTGATTCCAGCATTAGGTAAATGTCAACCTACATGCGAGTTACATAATGATGCCATTGATAGTAATACTTTTTAAACAATTGAAGACTTCAAAATCACTTAGATTTTAATGACGGAGAACAATTTCATAGATGAGGAGTCCTTCACTAGGCATAGTTTTTTTTTCAACAAATGAACCACATGTCATGTCAATGCTTCATATCAAAATATTCCAGTTAAAGATGTTGGCAGAATGCAACTTTAGTATGCTACAGGTGCCATTTAAGTAATGCAACTACATTCAATGGCAGCAAGTTTCGGCATGCTGCTGAATTGTTTCTAAATTCATCTCTCACACTAACACTATTTTTCTTGCAAACCATGCTTATCAGTCCCTTTAAACTGAGCAGTTTAAAATGCAAATGCAAAGGACATAAGCACAATGTGAGGTGTGTAATCTCTCACACTGCTTCTCATTTTCCATCAGCCACAGAGTTTTAGATGAGCTCAAGGCATTTTATGGTTGTGTCCAAAGCAACATCATTTGCCCTGTCCTGGTTTTAGGGAACTATAAAACCCAACCCAGAATACAGATCACAAAAGACAAATGTTTTTATTGTCTACCATAAATACCTCAGATAATGCAAACTTTGTCTGACCTTCTTTTAAGAGGAGCAAAAATGTACATTTACACATACACATCCCCAGTGGTGCATGCAGACATTTCAGTTATACCCTATAATGCACACACAGGTTGTCTGGTATGGGACTCTACATAACTCTACATCTACCATTTCAGCATCTTTCTGGGGAAAGCAAAGGAAATCAAAATGTGTTTTGTTACTCATCAGTTCAGGAATGACTTTTTGTTTTAGTCATATCTCCACCATAAAATGTGAGTGTGGCTTTTCACTAATGTACTTAATGATATTTTGGATATACATACTTCTGTTTTTGTCCAACAGAGCTGAAATAAGCGCACAGTTCACTTCAGTGTAAAATAATGATGTGGAAATATGGTTTATTTCAGTCACAGTATGGGCATTTAGTGGAGCTCAGCATGGGTCTGTAGAAAGCCTGCAACAGAGCTAACTGGATCGCCCTCTTATGATATTATAATGCATTAATTTGGCAGTCACTATAATCCAGAGTCATTTACTGGGCCACAGTAGCATGGCACATTAATTGCAGATCATAAAAGCTGCAAGAACAAGGACATGGGTACAGTGTTTTCAATAAATCAAATACCTTTGAATACAATAAAGATAATTTCAATTACTGTGACTTTATTACCTTTATCATTTTAGGACAGGATTATGTTTCAGACAGCCAGCTAGTATGCCAATAAATTAATCATCTTTCACTATGATTATGACAGTTTTGCAAAGAATTATTATTTATCCAAGACTGGTCTCTACAATTCAGTCATACTGCTTGTGATTAGGATTATGGAGGTATGACACTGCTATTGGGTTACGCCATTCCAATATTATTTAATTTGTATTCATGGTAGGTAAGTATTCACATGATATTCCTGTTTACATTTTTTGAATTGAGGGCTAATTCACTGGCTATTGACAGCCATTTACCTTGTACTTATTTTTGTACTTATGATGTTATGTGACTGATCAGAATATGTGCCTTTTGGGTAGCTGAATCACTCCATTCCGTCCAATTTAAAATAATGAATATCTAATCATATCCAGGAGAGAGCTGTCAGTGTTTTTCGCTCAGTTTTTGCAGTAGTTCACTTGAGGTTGGGAGTTTGTTGTTCCCTGTATTCCTGGTGAATATTCATTAATTACCCTAAAAATCTTGAAATTAACAAAAGAAATCATTCACTGATCACCTTTGTGTTTTTTTTACTTGAATCCTCATATGACAGGGGGTGCATTCACCAGTGTTTGGCACTGGATATGCCTGCTGTTATAGGCCATGATTTGACCTGTGCAGTTGCAAGCAAAGTAAACCGTCAAACAAATTTGGTATTGTCTGTTTGATTATTTTAAAAAGTATGAATGTGTTCAGCAAATTAAAAACTTCTGGCCTTTGCTAAGATTAACTGAATGGGATGGCAACCAAATGATTTCAAACGTCCATTAAAATTCCTACTTTTTACGTTATGGAGCTAAAATGCGATGCTGTTTGTTTGGTATATCATGTTCTGTAAGTTCTGTTTTAAATGAGATAGGTGCAATCAAAAGCTATTTTTGAGTGGGTGCAGACAGATGTGCTGTGCTGCACCCACGGGCGTCACTTCCCCTTGTTATAGTTTAGATCGACACGGTACACTCAACACAGGAGCGCACTGGCTATGTGACAGCCTGCTGGAGAATTACTGGTGACAGGTGCATGACATGTTTGTGACAGTAGCTCAGTCAGTAATGCTGTCGAAAGAAAGGGCTCTGAAGAACTGACATGCAAGCAGATCCAGGGCTTTCTCCTTTCTGCTGGTTAATACAAGTGAGATGCCACCACCCACAGCCACACCCTCTGCGTACTGCTGGTGTATCTCACAGTGCTAAGTATGATCCACTGAAACATGCTCAAGTCACAAGCAGAGGGAAACAGCTGAAGAAGACCTTTAATGGCAGTATTAAAGATTTGTGTCTGAGGTTGTGATGTACTCAGGTTGTGTTCTCATAATTTCTTACACATATTATGTGGACCTCTTGGTGAAGGTTGAAACATGACTAGATATTGTGTCAGGTACTATCTTTTAGAGAAAAAATCCTTTTTTTATTTTATCTATTTGATGACATGCAAAATTATTCAACAGATTAGCTTTAACAACAGACAAATGCAAAAAACACACAGGACTGAATTGAACATGACAAGATGGATAACTAAAGTAATGTTAGCTTGAGTTTGGTTTTGCAGAAAAAACAGGCTAACCAGCTAGGATTCACAATTGCTTAGGGTTCAAATAAACACACAATTAAAAATCAAAGTAAATGAAGCTAACTGCCAATCTGTACGTATTAAAACTGCAAACATTTAGCTTTGTTACCTTTATAATCATCATTTCAAAAATGCCAACAAACTGAGACAAATCGACAAATTTGTTCCATGCATAATAAAAGTTGGACATCATAAACCCTACTGCTGTAATTAAAGAGCATTCCACTTTCAGTAATTTGGCATTTTCAATAAAGTACTCTACCCAACCTGGGGTTGTGGTTCTACTGCAGTATTAAATATAATTTTATAGGCTTTCTCATCTTTCTGCCCGGCAACAGTAAGTTGATTTGTCATGACATCACACAGTAGCTATGGTTACAGGTGTATAACATTGATCAGAGTGACATTAACATCACATTTTAAATTGTGCTACATATATGATGTGTTACACGGATATATTTACGCATACAGCTGTTGGATTAGTTGGATTCAAGTTGGTCAATAATTTCCAAAATGGACTGAAAGAAAAATAGTTGACTGATTTGGAAATATATACCCATGAGAAATTTGTGTCGCCAGAATTTTCCTTATGTTTAAAGATGTCCCCTCAGTATATAAAATATTAGAGAATAGCTACAAGACACACTACAATCTTAGAGTACATTAGAAAATAAATCTTGAGCCGAAGTTTTGAGTTTATTCTTCATGGTGAATCTTATTTTTTCCACGTTGAAGAATTAAGTATATCTTCCCCATGTAAATAGTAGCATAATAGTACAGACACATAATAAAGACATCTGTTAAACAGAAATGTATCAAAGTGCTTTTCCTTAGCACCTGTAAAATATTTTGAGTAAAATTAGCCATATATTGTCAATTCATGTTTTATTCATTACGTTTATACAACAAACATGAACACAGCATCTATACAAAAATGTTTTGGAAAAAAACTGCCATTCTGTTTTATGGGAGGGGGTGTTTATCATTCCATATGTCACTCAAATGAAATAAAGCATGAAACTTCAAGGTTATACAAAGTTTTTCATGGAGTACCTTTCAGAAACATCTTTCTGAGCGCTCTGGTGAAACATCAGTGTGTCTCCTTTGATCCAAAAGAATGGGTAGAACTGTACTCCTCAGGGCATTCCACCCATACCTATATTGGGACTTTTATGCTTAAAAATACACATTTCTTTATTTGTCATTACCTGTCAACTGTGTCATATAAAACTATTTATTTATTATTCTTATTTGTGATTATGGTTTTATGGGTGCTCATATTGTAATGCTTTTATTCTAGATGTGTTATTTTCTGTTTCCAATTTATATGCCTGTTATATGTTTTGTGTCTTGCCATTTTGTTTGAGTTTTTAACCATCAGCACATGATCATTAACATGGATATTAATTGCACTGTTCTATTGGAATGCTCCAATTCAAAACCAAACAGTATAAATGCATGCTGTTTGGTTTGAATTCTCATTGCAAAAACAGTGATTTACTGCCATCTACTGGTCAGTAAATTTGAGAACTAATTCTGACATTCATGCAGTGCACCCCAATTTGTAGTACTGTACTTAATTATCCTGAACTGGACAACAGAATTGCATTGGCTTATTGAGCTCTGGCATATGTGTTATTTTCCCAAGCATGAATAATGATGCCAGATAAATAAAGCTTCAGGGTTAAATAAATAAATAAATAAATAAAAACCTTTTAATCTGAAAAATGAATGAGGCCTTTCTGCTCCTAAGGAAAACAACTAAAACAATATTTACCAAATTTGATGTTTTTTTTTTTTTTTTTTTGATTTTTAAGTACAATGGATATATTCAGTGAGATGGGCATAAATGTCTTCTGACTAATGACCAGGGCACTGGTGACATACTGGACCATTTGCAAGCTTTGAATTTATTAGAGGCTTGGATGCATGTATAAATAAACAAGGCAATAAATTAGATAATTGTTGTCAGTAACTTTCTCTCTGTGGACAGGATGACTTTACACAGGTTTGTGTATCAGCCATTTAATATTGCTAGGAGCTAAATGCAAAATGTTGTAGACGAAAGACAATATTTGCTCTACTATTGCAACATATTCATATAGGTGTATAAAATTACTGCTCCTGTACGTTACTTCAGGCTTGGGGATCACTGGTTTTCAGTGTTAGAGTTTTTATCTAGTCTCATTACATTTCCAAATGTAATATTAACAACGATCTTGTGATTTGTTGGGCTCTAAAACTTAACTCTAAACTAAGTTTACAGGAGTAACTCTATATAAGTGTCATGTACATTCACAGATATTTATATCAACTCTAAAGATGGCACGGCTCTGGTAAGCAACCATTGCTTCAGGAACAGTTGGAGGGCAATTGCAGTAGTACACCTGTACTACTCACTCATACAGGAAATAAAGCTCCATTAGACCTCAGAGGAAAGGGAGTCACTGCTCCCAGCAGCACTGCAGTTACAACCAGCTATTTCCATGGGCCTCCCTCATTTCCTGAAGTCTTTTACTGGACTGAGCCATGTGATTTTGATTTAGTACTATTAATTAGTCATGCAATTTATATTTTATGGGACAGAACCTTTATTAAATCAATTTTTTTCTCACATTCTTGTTAAATCCTAGCTATCAAGTATGCATTTCAGATAAAAGAAAACAAGTTTATATTTCTTGCAACAATTGTATGAACAATATGACCATTGCAGTGTACACTTTCCTTTTCTACTTCCTCTGCTTGGCATTGCAGGTTTGACATTTAGAGCAGCCTCCAGTCTGGCTCCTTTCCCAATCAATCAAATAAGTCATTCCTACTGACCAAAGGGTCTTCATTAGGGACGGGAGAGTGGGATTTAATGAAGCCATTAATAGGCAGAGCTGCAATGTGTTAGCAATCACTGACTCCTGTGAACCAATAAAAAACATTTGTTCTGCATTGGAAAATATAGATTCTCAAAACCTGTAAATAATGATATTAAAAGTATGAAAAAAATAATTCTACAGTGGAAATTCCAAAAGCTGGGATGCATGGTCAATGTTGTCAAGTAAAATTATACATATATGATATAATAGAATCAGACTGGCCTATGTTGATTATGCTTATGTTTATATATATATTTCAATGCAAAGCAAGCCAATTGTCCCACATTGATCAGAGATCTTTGATAAGACATGTTGTTTGGTATCCAAATCCAACAATTTAATGTAGGCCCTTACGTTTTGATTTTGATATGAAGTGCACGAAAGATATCATATTAAATGCAATCAAACAAATAAATCAGTCGCTACCGAGTAACGCTTCTTTAAATTGGATAGTCTGTTCATCATGCAAAGTAATCAACAACATCAACATTCAAAATAATTTTGACATTTCAAGTTCTCTACTGGCTCAACAGGAATTTCCCCTGCCAGTCCATTGTGTGACACAGAGTGGAAAGTTGTATATACAAATCATTTCCTTGCACTAAATTCTGCCCTAAAGTGAGACGTAGATGAGGAAATAAAGGAGGATAGGAGGTAGGTAATGAGGAAGATCTTATACCACCACAGAGGAAAGAAGACATAGTTAGAAGATACGGTGTGTTAGAGGTATAGAGAGGCACACAGATATAGTCAGATATAGATACAGAGTGGAAGGAATAGTCTCAGCCCTCTGCAGCCCACCTTATTTACCTGTGTGGCACAGAGGGCTAAAGGTTATGTAGCTGACAGTGGCAGTGAGCTTCCCCTGTCCGCCCTGCAGGGGCTGTAAAATAAACTGCAGCAAGGGCAGGGGCAGGGCAGGGCAGGAGGGGGATATATATAAACCCCTTTGCCTCCAAAGACCACGACAGGTGGCTCCCAGGCTCCACCTGCCTTTCCTTTTGCAGAGGCCACATGGTCAGGGCCCAGAAAGGATCCGTCATTCAAGAAATGGCATGCTGAACTGCCAAGGGGACGCGGCGGACCCCCCGGTCATCGGATCGGCGGCAGCTGGTCCCAGGTGCTATTTTCACTCTGCATAAAGTGATGGGCAGCCACCGTCCGGGCCATGGAATACACTCAGTCCCCACTCGCCCTAGGTCCGCCATGAAGTCCACAGGGAGTGACAAGGGCGGCTTCCCCTCCGACCTGGACGAGCTGGACAGCGGCAGTGAGAGCTCCGACAAGTCCACTGGGGGGTCCAGCCCCTCTGGGGCGGGGAAGGGCAAGCGGCGGGGCCGGCGGCTGGCCAGCGTCAGCAAGCAGCGGCAGGCGGCCAACGCGCGGGAGAGGGACCGGACCCACAGTGTCAACACGGCCTTCACCGCGCTGCGCACTCTCATTCCCACCGAGCCGGCTGACCGCAAGCTTTCCAAGATTGAGACACTGCGCCTTGCCTCCAGCTACATCTCCCACCTCGCCAACGTGCTGCTGCTGGGGGAAGACAGCCCCGATGGCCAGCCCTGCCTCAAGTACCAGACCATCCTGCAGGGCAGCCCCCATATCAGCAACCCCACACTCAGGCCCATTTGCACTTTCTGTCTCAGCAACCAGAGAAAAATGGTAAGTTAAGCTCTACCACAGCTGTGTTTGTTTGAGGTCATTGTCTTGGTGGAGAGTGTCCAAATCAGGGCAAGGGCATGTGTCAGATCCTTTGTTGATCTGTGTTTAACTATTCCACCCATTGGGACAAATGAACTGGCTTTCCTTTCAGAGTATCTGGGTGCATGGTGCAGAAAATAAAAATAACAAGAGTAAAGACATGCAATGACATGCCGTTGCTGTTAAGGAGAATCTGCTTTTTGTCCTTACCCTAAATACATGGCAATTAAACAGTAAATACAGCACAATACAGATGCAAATTTGCTTCTAAATGTTACATTTACATTACAAAATAAATATTTTGCAGATGCTCTTTCCCAGAGCAACTTACAACTCAAAGTGCATTAAGCCGGGGATAAGAGTGCTAGTATTTGTTCTGTTAAACAGGACAAAATGTGTGTTTTAGTTATCACAATGTTCTGCATAATACTACTATTACTACTACGACTACCACGAATAATAATAATAATAATAATAATAATAATAATAATAATAAAAATAATAACCATTCAAAAACAAACAAAAATAATTGTGCTGGACTTAAAAAAGAACACGTATATGCCTGTGTTATTGGAGTAGTAATAGTAATAACTCATGGTAAGTTTTACCTTCCAGGTGAGAGACGGGGAAAAGCACTCATCTGTTTGACAGAGGAGCAGTGGACAAGGCGAGGACGCATGCCTGGACACGCACTGATGTTTACATGTAAAGATGACTATTACTGTATAGAAGAAAGAAAAGAAACACAGAACTTTGTATATTTTTTATAATTTCAAGAAAGAAAGAAAAAAACCCACTGAAGTGCACTTTCCGTTTACGATGTGTGCGTTTTATCCAACGTGTTTTGGTAAAATGTAACACGAGCTTGTGTGTACAGCTGCACCTGGCAGTGTGGCTATTTCAGTATCAGAAATGCTAAACCTCAGCGTCCCGTTCCTAAATGAAAGTCTTGCCTCTGTAGCCAACCACATGGTTGTAACTGAAGCCTGGACACACAGTGGTTGCTGTCAGTAGAGTAGCAGCAAGACAGCCTCTTATCTACTGCCAGCTGGGCAGAGGTACTGAAGTTCTCCAGCAATTGCAGCACCCTCCAACCGTAAACAAGAACTTTCAGTCTTGTCCTGGCCTGTCTTTAGCCGAATGTTACAGTACACAGATGCAGTCAGCTGTAGCGTGCAAAGAAATGGGGGGAACTGTAGTACTGTAGAACTGTAGTACTGTGTGTAGTCACACACAGTAGATAAAACAAATTCAGATTTGGTAAACCTTAATCTTAGGTGTGTAGATAGAGATAAAGAAAAATATTTATATAATGTATTCACATGAGGGCACATGTACCCCCAAACAAGCTGGAACGAAAGACAAGAAAAAACTAAAAGTTTAGATGACTGTTGAATTTAAATAATCATAGCTTTTTCCTGTCACTGCGACATGCTATAAATATATGATTATCTGAACAATATTTTTATGAATAATTTGTCAACTATGCAGTTGGTCAGAAACCCCTAATTACAGTGTTTACAAACTAGCATTAGTATTTTACACAATAAGTGTAGTTAATGACATATACAAAGCTGTATGTAGGAAGAACAAAACATCTGTCCTTTGTTTGCTTGTGTCTGTGTGTATGTGAGTGTGTGTGTGTGTGTGTGTGTGTGTGTGTGTGTGTGTGAGAGAGAGAGAGAGAGAGAGAGAGAGAGAGAGAGATAGAGATAGGGAGAGAGAGCTGTTGAGTCCCAACTGTGTTCCATTAACATTTCTTGAACAACATTTATTGAGAAAACATATTTTGAGAATTATACTGCAGTATACACCTACTTTGTAAATACATGGTAATCTGGGGTTCAAATTGTAATATATACCAATGTTTACTTGCTTATATTGCACAAAACTTCAGACAATCTGTTGCTAATGCATATTCTATTACAATTTTACTCAGTGCATTGTTTTATGAAAGAAAATGCACCTCAAAGTGTTACGCAACTGTATTTTGAATAGTCACCTTCAAAGAAAATTGCACAGAATACGAACATTTTAAAGTTATCTTGAAGACTGAAAACTATTTTTAATATGGTATGAATTACTTACCATATTAAATGAAGAAAAACATCACAATGAATGTGTCAATTTAAGTTTTCACCTCAATTAAGAACCATAAATGTTTTTTATCCATGCACTATTTACTGAAATATGTTAGGCCTACCTCTAAAAGTATTTAAATGTGCCATTTTTGTCAGCATACTTGAATTTATCCTGACCTGTATCCATATTGCGATTTTTTGCATTTTTATTTTGCACATAGCAAAACATGAAGCTGCTACAAAAGACACATGTATTTTTGTACAATAAAACAAGTGAAATATTAATTTAATCAATTACATTTATCAGTAAGTTCATTTTGACTCAAATTATTAAAGGTATTTTTAAAGTTATGGCTACCTGCTCATTTACTTTGTACTTTATCTGTTCTTACCAGAGTAAGCCACACACACACACACACACACACACACACACACACACACACACACACACACACACACACACACACACACACACACACACACACACACACACACACACACACACACACACACATTTTTTTTTAATTATGTTTAATTCTGTATATAGCCTCCAGTGGTATTTATGGTAATGGTAGTATTTATGCATATTTACAAAGTATGCATTTCTGAATTAGATAGTTTCCTGTTCTGACCTTTTGTTTTGCCCTAAATGCTAAAAGGAGGGCACATTTTAAACTATTTTTTTTTTATCTAAACATGGTCTTACTAAACAATTTCCAGTATAATAGAAGTCAATTTTTGATGATTTCCACTGTGGACACAAGACATGAAAAAACATGAAAAAAGGGAGCAAGGGCAAATTATTAATAATCTGAATACTACAAGTAAACATTACAAAGAGACATGTATATTTTTGTTACATAGTGACGCATTTTATTTTTAACTTCTACCAGACATAAAAATACAAGAATAAATACAGTTGAATGCAAAACTTTATTTCTAGGTATTACATTTTTCTTCTATATGATAAAGCTGTAGTGACCTCTAGTGGAAGTACACTACATATACGCTACATACCAAACACATTTGTAGTATTTTGTATGGTTTCTCAAATTTGGATTTTGTGGAACTGTATAGAGTCATTTTAAGAAGTAGATATCCTGTGCATTTAAGACATTTGGCAGACATTTTAATCCTGAATTACTTATAAAGATTTATTCTATTTCCAGATAAAATCAATTTCTACAGCTGGATATTTTCACTGTGTTGATCCATCTTACCTTCTGGTTTCAAGGGAACAATAGCAGATAATCAGACCTACTGCCACACTTTCTATTTATGATTTAATCATGAAATAATATTTCTATATCTGAATACTTTTGGAAGATCTTTTCATCTTTCTTTTTCCCAACTTGGCACAACTGATCACTGTACTTTGAAAAACTGGCATGAATTTGTTTAAAAACTTCCCTTTCTAATTGAGAAGTTTTTATCTGATTACATGTGGATATGAAGCCTGGTCTGTAACATGTGCTTAATCACTTATTTCTACAATTATCCAATAGACAATTCCAATAGACTATATCGTCAGATGACTGTCCAGCTACACTTAAAACAAGTGTTACACATAATCATTTGTAATACTTATACATTTATAGAATGAATGTTGTTAGTACTGACACCTATGTCCCCTGAGGACTCAAATCTAATGACACATCTCTTAACTTGCATCTGTGTTGTTAGTGATACATAAAGACATTGAGTCATATATGTTCTTGTAATGGCAATTTTCATGATTTACAAGGCACCAGCTATATTACCCTATGAGGTATGTCACCTTCAGTGCAAAGTAAAATTTTTGCACATAGTACAGCAATACCCACTGCAAAACTGCTGACAGTCAAAAGCCCTTGCATTCACATGTGCTGACTGCCTCTGTACTGAAATAGATGCATCTGCCTTAAGCATAATTTTGTTTCTCAACATTATCTTTCCTCTGCTGCAGTGGTTGGGCTTGAAAATGAAATATTTTGCATAATTAATACCTTACATGAATTTGCAGACAGGTTTCTGAACAACCTTTTAAAGAGATGCACTAAAGTATATACTCAAGGTATTAAAAGAGTACATCCTATATGAGCGTTTAATTTGATTAAATGTGATGGTCAAGCATATACACGCAAAAAAAAAGAATTTCTGGCCAAAATACATATTCAAATATTACTTAACATCTTTACACACAAGAACACAGGGTGGAAAAATATATTGCAAACACTAAATTTATCAATACAAACTAATAAGGAGTTGATCCACCCTTTGCCTTCAGAACAGCTTCATTACGTCTCAGAATTCTGCAATGCAAGTTCTGAATATCTGTATTGAGGTACTAGACCAGAGGGCAAGCCTCCAGTTCTTTGAGAGATGAAGGAGCTGGGAAAACACTGTACACTCAATGTTCCAGAAAGCCCCATACTGTTCAAAGACTTCTAGATCTGGTGATCGGGGAGGACCTGGAAAGTGTTTGACTTCATCCTAGTGATCCTGAACTCTTAATTAAGTGTGCTTTACCATTTTGGATTATTGGAACATCAAGGAAACTGTTTTTGCACCATCAAGATGCATCTGATCTTAGAATGAGCTCACTCCTCAGCAGTAATTCTATGTGCAGTAATAACCAGACCCACTAATTCATGACAGCGGCCCGTACCACCCATTCCATTACCATGCTAAACAGTTGGGAAAAAGGCACGAAAGCTGAACGCTTATTCGCATTTCCCCAAACTTATACAGTTGTAATTGTATCTTTCCTGATGAGTCAGAAAGCACTGGTATAAGATTAGACTGTAGAGTATTAGCAGGACATGCCACCAACACCATTTTCATCACTTATCTTTACAGTAATATTGTGCGTGTTTATACATTGGAGACTTGAAAACCAAGAAACTTCAACCAAATCTTAGCTTTAATTCTCTTTATTTCTTAAAAAATTCAATTGATATCAGGGTAAAGAAAAGAGTAACCAATATTAATCAATGAGCTGGCACTGCATCTTACATATGATGTCCAGGGCAATTTCAGTTCCACAGTGGCACTCCACCAGCACCACTTATTTAGATTACATTATTTTGTACAGTTTTATCCAAAGTGAAAAGAATAAACTATATCTGGCAAGAACCTACATTAAAAAACAGGGCTTACTCCTTTGGCAAAAAAGGCAATAATTGTTCAGAGGGAAAAAAAAAAAAAACCAGGACCAAACTAAGATGGGAAGGTGCACACAAATGTGTAACCCAACACCCAGGTTGAGTCAAACTTGTTTAAAAATCAGTAATTGAGGGTGTTGATGTCCACAAGGGCATGGGGGAAGAGAAGGGGGAGAAAAAAAAAAAAAAAAAAAAAAAAAAAAAAAAGGGGCCAGGGTCAATTGAAACATTTCCAAATATGGCACCTTCACAGCCAGTGCCATTGGCAAATTCATATTAGGGAGGCTGGATTCAGTATTTGTTCTATATATTGTGTAAACTTTAAGAAAAAGGAGTTAAAATGAATTGGTTTTTAAAGCCCTTAAATTACATCTAAACATTATGGATTATGGTTGAAAATACAGGAGGTAGAATAGAAAAAAGGAAAACTAAAAAGACAAGCACTTTGTAACAAAACATTCTACTGCTCCTGCTGCTACTGTATTTAAAATGTGTGGCTCAGTCCCCCTCTTCTTCCTCAGACTCCGATTCTGAAAACAGAACAAATCCAGAATCAACCATCTGAACACAAACAGCAGCAAAAGTTTTCACTGTTTGTAATGTACCAAGCTGCCACCCATGTGCAAACTGCCCCAAAATCTCCAACAGCCATGTTTAATTTAGGCTGGAATATTGGTATCTACCAATGACTGAAGTGCTCAAAACAATGATTCACCTAGAGACTATGTACACAGCTGTGCTCCTAGCACTTGAGGTTCCACATAACGTACAAGTGTACCTACGCTAAAAGGTTACGCTATCGTTCTGGTAAATAAGCCATTTTTATTTACCAAGAGTAAGGACTCCACTGGTTTCTTTGTACTTTTTTCAATCTAGTGAAACCTTCTGAACAGTTCACTGGACAATTGGCTGTGCCCAAAACTGTGGTCCAGTGAAATGTTTACAGGATTTCTATTAAATGAACAGAAATGGCTTAGTTGCAAGTGCTGGAATAGACCCTTTAAGTTATTTAAGACATACTTATGGGTTTCTTTGTGTTTGAGTAACTTGAGTTAGCCTATTAGTTGTAAGAGAGAGGATGGCATGAATATTGAAACTATAAACAAATACCTGACCTTACCATTTTTGTCCTTGAAAACAATTTTCTATTCATCAGAAAGCAGTTTCATGCCTTTTCAAAACGGTCACCAGACAAAGCCTGTGCATACCTTCTTCGGCATTTTTGAGCCACTCCACGAACTTCTTCATTTGCTCAAGGAATACACTCTTTCCTTTTGCAATATGGGCCTCAGTATACCACTTCAGAATGGCCTCTTCGCTCAACACATCCGCTGTGACAAACAAATTATACACATTTCAAGATGAGCCAAGGGAAAAACAAAGAGTAATGACACATGGAGGACAATTTCAAATTAGCACCTTTATAAAGCAACACCACAATCTTCTGGAAGGCCTTCATGAAGTGAATGTTATCATAGCAGTACTCCTGGATCTTCAGCAGCAGGGTGAGCTCTGACAGCCCCTGGGAGGTGAAGGCTTTCAGGAGGGGACTGTATTGCTAAGAAATCAGAGAGATATGCATGTCAGACATGGACAGATACACAACTGTGTAATGAGTTAAACCCATTATAATAAATTGCACTGTTCCAAAAACAGAGGGGCAAACAAACCCTATGAAATTAAGGATTACAGGAAAGAGACTTCTCTCTCACCATTCCAACACCAGATGTAAGAGACACAAAGTTCAGGTGAGCCCTGCATGCTAACCTTCAAGTGTTTGATGGCTTGTTCTGTGACCAGCTCCTCTTTCTTGTTCCACTCTACTGAGCTCATAACACTTGTCCACACTATGCCAATCATGGTCTGCTCTGAGATGTTGGTCTTCTTCATCTCCTCCTTGACATAAGCGATGATCTGAAAGGACATGTACCGAGTGCACCATTACATAGCAGTTCACGGGACCCCACTGCCAACTTGTACAACACTATTTGGACGCATTTCAGATTTTGAGATTAGTCAGGGTTATATTTAGCCATGTTGTTGAGAAACCTTTCAACATACATGTACATACATAGAATCAATCAGACCAACGTCTGGAGCAACTTAAGTTTACCGTATTTACAGTTCAGTTGCCAGCTTCATTAACAGGATCTTTGTACAACTTTCTGATACAAGACATTCTTTTCATTGCTCCCTACTCAATAATGTAACAGCAAAAAAAGAATAAAAAAATAGGATGTCAAATCAGGTACATATACACCATACATGTGGACAAGGGATGAGGACTAAATGCTCTTGCTCACGTCTTTGAATGGGTCCCCACGAGACATCTGCTCCTGGAGCTCCTTCTGCAGCTCCTTCCGCGCACCAATGGACTGTTGGTTTCGGGCGAAGTCCGACAGCTCTTTCAGTCCAGCATCGGTAAAGTACTTTGAAAAGTGCTCGCAGCTTCGCTTGTTGGCAGGAAACAGTTCCTGTGTTACAGAATTGAAAACAAGTAATGAGTACAATGATATATCCTCACTTACCCAACATGGGGGACAAACAAGCATGCTTTAAAATTTGACATCAAATGAACAGTTTTACCATCAGCCTGTTGTCCATTCCAACTTTTCGGAGACTGGCAGCGACAGAGTTGATGTCCTTCTCGTTTATCCAGGATTTGAACAGCTTCACAGCAAACGCTGCAGACACACCTGGAGACAGACATGCATACGCTTAATTTTCATGGTATAAAGGCTTCACATAACGATGAGAAAAGTTGAAAGACATGAAGAAATCTGTACACATTCACCACCTAGATAAACCACAAAATGTTTAAGACTGGATCAGTTTGGTAAGCCTGTGCTCAGCAGGATTGGAAAGTGATTAAGAAACAGAGCGGAGCATATCACCTTCTTTGACGAGGTTCTCATTGAAGAGGCTGTTCAGGATTGAGGCGGATATGTTCCCATTGGCCAGTAGAATCCCCGTCAGCATGGCCAATTTGTTGCGCTCGGACTCAGTGAAACCCTTCAGAAACAGCAGCAACTGCAAGAAAGAAAGCTCTGTAAGATGTTTAGCACAGTCACTCACACAAATTACTCAGTGCTACCCCTTGAAACCCCCAATCCAAACATACCCCATACTAGGGCTTCACAATATATTGTTTCAGCATCATCGTGCAATAGTCACACTGCATAGCAAGTCATGTCAAGTAAGGTAAAGTAACTCAAACATGTCATGCTACAACTTTTTTGCTGCTTGATACATAAGGAAAACTTACATGGTTCTCATTTTCCATGACTAATGTACAAGTGAAGTCTGTCTGAGAATTTACTCAGATTTAAGGGTTCTTGAATACAGAGTTTGTTGCTAGTGAATGACAAGCAGGATCTGCATGCACAGCAAACCACCAATCACAATCTTTGATCACTTTATCAAATAACCAAAGCAGGCCCCACCCCCACTATTTGTCAACCACAACCTGAAAATGAGTGAGGAACAAGAGGAAAAACACCAAAAAGGAAGATTTGGTTACAAAAAGAAAAGCAACATCAGTTGAATGGGATTATTTCCACTACAGAAAGGATGATGTTGACCAAAACAGGTACTTTGTCGATAGTGCTTTGAAATTCTTGCCACAACATGAGGCAACACGACAAATTCGATCATTTAAAATGGTCTGTATGTCAAGTGCAAAAGTTGAGAGAATATACTCAAAAGATGAGTAAAGTTATTTTTCAGCTTTTTAAATATTAACAATTCTTTCCAAATAGAGCTATTTCAAGTCATCTGGTGAAATTTCCTATATATTATATATACACATTTTTTATATAAACACACATTTTTATATTATATTCTATATATAGCAAAAAAATAAATACTGCAATGTCAGTTTTCCCCCAGTATCATGCCACCCTACTCTATAGTCTCCACATAACATTCACAAGTCTCAACTCATTCACATTATCAACATTTATTACATTTTGAAAACTAAAATTCAAAATGCAATCACTTTGTTCACAATGGGAAATGCCCATGTGATCTCTAAGGACCACAAATGGTAAAATAAGATCGATAAGGACTGGCCTCACCTTCTTGATCTCCTCTTCGAAGCCTTTCTCCAGGTACTTGTAACGCCTGATTAGTTTGTTAAAAACCTGGGGTGGTAAAACAGAAATTGATTTAATTAAACAGAAATTCACAATTGAAACGATGTTTGAGATGTTGTGAGGTTGCAATTTAAAGGACATTACTGCATGTCAAAAATCTCCCTTGTTTTGGGAGTACTCTACATTATTGAAAGTGCAACAACCCGACATGACCTTTCCTTACACATTTGAACTTGAGATAAATTGTAACATAAATGATAGGGTACCATTTGGTTTCACTGGACGGGGAAATTCAAGGTTGTTTCTCAGACAATATGGCTTCCACAAAAAAAGGAACACTTAAGAGGAGCTCACCTGAGCATATGCTTGCATGGTCTCAAGGTCTTCCTGTGCTGTAAAGAGACAGTACTCTGTACGGGTCATGTCATCAGATAGAGTTCCACCTGGGGCTACAAGAGAAGGGGAAGCAAACATTTAACATTAAGAGCACAAGTACTTGAAATTCTGCACATGACTACTTTAAGTTGATTAAGTTAACACACACACACACACACACACACACACACACACACACACACACACACACACACACACACACACACACACACACACACACACACACACACACACACACACACACCTTATCCTGGTGTGCCAGAGAGGTTTCAGGTTTCAAATGTGATTGCAAAGTTTGACAAATTGCAAAGACCTTGATTCTGAACATCATTTCAATGGCACAATGCTACATTTAGCCCATCAATTAATGGCATTGTTGAAACTGTAATTAGGTATGGACAATGGAAAAAATCTCTCTGGTACTACAGGAACTCATCAGTCCAGGATGTCCAGTTCTGCTCTAACCAACTGCCTCACCCAGCATTCCACCAGCCACCAGGATGTCAAAGAGTGTCTCCGCATATCGACGATAGTCAAGCTTGGCGCCAGAGGCATCAAGGAACTTCGCTACTGCTTCCAGATCAGTGCCAGTTTGATTCAGACCTTGAACAATGCTTTCCTGAAACTGAGTAGGGTCAAATCTCTCCTTTTCATCTGGAAAACAATTGCATAAAATACATACAAGCAGTGAGCAGTCAAAATATAACGTGAGAACATGAGCCCAAAGAGTACAACGTGAAGTGCATACCTCTTTTCCGCGTTTTAAAACGCTGGCCGGTTAGCGTTGGCTTTTGCTGCTTTTGATTATTCATAAAAGACACCCTAAGGAAGAAAGAGATATCAGTGGAGTAACGCTGGTTTGATAGATATCACAATACTTATCCTGATCTAAACACTAAACCACAATCTTCAGATTTCGCTACAAGTAAAACATATTTCTGAAATAGCAGACGGCTAGCCTACCCTCAATCTACGGCCGAAAGTAATGGTTCAAACGGATGGAAGTGCAAGTTACTTCATTTCCCAGAAACACGCCACTTCCTACCCCTACGTCACGCGTTGCGTTGCCAATTTTTAAAGTGCAAGAGCAAGATTCGACAAGGAAACGTGTAGACAATATTTAGGATATTGCCACATAAGTCGTATTGGTGCACTTCAAGATACGCATCTAGTAATATGTACAACTTTTTCTATTATAATACGTCTGCGCGTAGTCCAACCAAAACGGATACCTGGTTAGCATACAGCGCGCCGACTGCGCAGTCTCGAAGGTTGGCTGTCGGCATTGTTCTACACATTGTTCGAAAATGATCTTAAAATCTTAAAGCTCCTTGACATCGGCGTCAGCAAATGTCAAAATGTTCAACCAGATCACCAGATCTCAGAACACAAGAAAGTTCACTGTCGAATCAAGACTTCAACAGGTCGCACTCGTTTTATAAGTGAACGTTAATAATGACTAATGTTACAAGGGGGGAAGAGGAGAGGAAAAAAAAAAAAAAAAAAAAAAAAAAACATGCCCACGCATGCGAGACCTGTCAACGTCGTCGATCATTTAGTTATGCTAGCTCGCTTTCCAGCCAACCAAGTGATTCATAGTCATCTAGCTATCCACACAACTGGCAAACTGCCGTAAATGAGCTACTCGCCAACAAACTTGCTAATCCATACCGCTGAAGGAATAATGCTTCCCATTTTGTTTCCCCAAACAAGAACGGTCACCCCAAAACTATGTGGGTTCAAACAAACTGACAGACGAATTGGCAAACCAATATTTAAACAATTATAAGCCACAATTGCATATCACTGGCAAGCCAGCCAAAGTTAGGCCGATAGAGAGACCAGCGTTACCTAGCTAGTGATAAGTCGCACCCCACTCATGCGTTAGGCCAAAATACAGCTAGCTTCAAATAGCAACATTAGCTGTTCCCGTCTACCAAATAGTGATTTCTACTAACTGTACCCGAGCTGAAACTGCATGACTGGCGAAATCAGAATAGTTTGTTTTTATGATTTGCGCTCCCTTCAGCAGAAACCACAATGACAAACTCAGTTAACGTTACATAACGTTAGCGAAGTAATGTCAAGTTTCACTGCTAAGTTAACCAGCCACACGCCTTGTTCGCATTTTGCTAAATGGGTAACAAAGCACGCCAGAGCACGCTACAAAGACAAGGAGCGAAGAGGCCAAATAAGTCTAGACTAACGTTTTCTGCTTACGACAATTCACCTCCAAACGTTATATCCTAACACTATTTGTTCATCATACGAGCTTTATGAACTAGGCTATGACATTAGCTGGTACCACAATTTCAGTCCATGATTCAAGCGACATTTAACGTTACTGGTTAACCTAGCTACCTAGCTTACTTCGCTAAATAGGACTCATTGAAATCTAGCTAACGTTACACCGTTGGCGTGTACAGGAAAAAAACGGGTTAACGCTAACAATTAACATTCGGAAAGTATGTAGTTAAAATATGACTTACCGAAATTAATGCAGAGCAAAAACAGTTGTAGAACCAGAAACGACTGCTACCCGATTCAAAACCTCAGCCCCTAACTAAAAAAAAATTGCCCACAATAAAATATAACCAAGAGCGACGGCGCCAGCCTGATAGAACACGGATGCTCGAATTTATACAACATGGGAGGAGGCAAAAGAAAGAACAAAGTTAAATATATGGCATATTTTCTATGTTTGGATAAAAATTCCATAAAATAATAATAAATAAATATTATGTTGTACTAAAATGCGATGTTATTTCTTTTTTCTTTAACAATTAAAGAAAATCTAAAAGTTGTGCACCCCTCTGTAACATTAGTTGCCATGATCCCAACTTTGCCTTCACTAAGTCGATTCCATTATTCTGTCAAAGAGGGGTGATTGCGAGTCAAGGGTCAGTCTTACATTGTTTTTCCGTTGACATAATGTTTGTAAAGACATGGAAGATGGTGGCTTGGCTGTGTATTTAACACTTGTAGTTATTTTTATTTAGTTTTATCTTTGATTTTTTTATTTACAATTTGTTTAGCAAATATGAACCCCTTTAATTTTCTCTCCTGTTCCCAACAAGTTTGAACAGCGAAAGAAATGGATCCGTACGTATCTAACGTCATCATCTACCGAATCACGGAGTGGTAGTTGATGGCAGTGGGCAAAAAAAAAAAAAAACTGTTTAAAATTAGACCTAAGACAAAGAGTCTGCAGTAGTTGGTTAAAAGTTGCAGAGGACAGGAAATTTAAAACACACAACAATCCTCAGATTCTGTAAACGCTGTTAAGGCTCTCCAGCACACATTGACACGATACCTGCTATGGTGCTTCAACTAAGGTGGTCTATTTTATTCCAAACAGCACTCCAGACATGTTTGATGGAATTGAAAAACACCCCAGTATAGATACTCTAATAAGAGTGAATAAAATGTTCTTCTGGTGTTGAATACAAGTGATTACAACTGTCCATTAAAATGTGCTTCTATCAAGACAGTTGATTTGTCATTTGTTTTTTAACTTGCATAGACAGCCTAAATGTATTTATCTTTATAACTCAAATATAGAGCAGTGTAATTAAAGTTTCATTATGTATGTATTTGACAAGGATGAGAATGTATCAATTTGAGATTTTTTTTCCATTTACCTGCTTGTGAATTCACATGTATTTTGCCCCTACCTAATTAAACTCTGCAGTCAGCCCACTGCAGACCTCGCTTCAGACACAGGAGGAATCATCATTGACTAGTCTACTGATGAAGCATTCAATCACACAAAGCCTATGCCATCAAAGGAACACACAGTGTTGCCACTTAACTTGTGTTTTCCAGTATTGTTCCAGAACTGCATTTACTATGCTGGAAAGTATTCAAAACTACATGATTTTTAACAGTTATGTTCCATAATACATTCTTTGTGTGGTGTGTGGTCTGATATTCAACAACACATTCCTATTTACCTATTTAATTTTTAGCAAATTGAAGACATGAGCGGATTGAAACTTTTAGGGTTTGTTTATGCTTGCCCATTAGTCAATATATACCACATGGTTTGCGTATGTGTGCTGTGGTTCGACTTGATGAGCCCAGTCTCATTATTTAATAGCCACACCTTGTATGCTGGGTCTTGAGCCCAGTCTCATTATTTTTAATAGTCATAAATATATATATACTTGCAATTGATAACTGCATTAACAGCAGTAAGTCCAAATCTTGGCACATGAGAAGTCAGCCTAGAAGTTTTGGTTACACGTGCCATTGGTTATGTAGCAAATATCCCTTTCCATAATGCTGAGGATGAGTTTGATAATATTGAATTTACAAAATGGGCATTGTGTTGCTGGTCATATTGTGGTGTGGTTGGCAGGATGAAATGAAAGCTCCCTCACTGATTTGGAGGAAGGGATATGACAGAACAAACTTTTCTCAGAGTAAAAATGTGTCAGCTAGATGTCTCTCAGATCCCACCTGAGAAACACCAGGAGGAGTAAGGAGAAACCCAGAATCAGAGAGGTTGTATAAATAAAGTAGAAAAAAGTAGAATAATGGCAATTAATTATGTTCAAAATGTTTCACAACAACTGCTTTGCTGCAAAAAAATTCATCACATAAATTTTGTACACTGTATTGTACCAGAGCAGCCCCACTTCCTCATATGTAAGGAAGCCAAAATGTCGTTGAATAAGTCATTAATGCAGATAGCCTTACTAATGTGATTAAAGGACATAATCAGATAAAAGCTATGTGCATTGTGAGGCAGTCAATAGGTAGCTAGGGTAGCAGTAGCTGGGGTTTCTCTTGGGGTGTTTCCCCTGGCAGCCTAATAATGACAACATGAGAGGTATCAATAACTTATGAGACTAATGGGGTGACCATAATTCTTTTATGAAGCACTACCCACCATAATGCATTTTTAATTGGTAAATGTCAGTTCTCAGATATTGGTCTGTGAATGTTCATTTCGGTTTACAGATCAGCTTTCTTAACTGGAGGCCATCTTGGCTTCATCACCTTATCTGTGGCTTTTATCCTCTGTTGAGCCACAACCATCACACAATCATGCAAAAAGTTTCAAGTAAATTCATCTCATTCTCCCAGAGGAACATAATTAACAGAACTTAATTAAAAATGTGTAACTGGTACAACCCATTTTAATACATAAACATTTAATTGCTTTTTTTATTTCATTGTTTCAAATGACTCTGATTTAGCTTTTGATTCACCACTATTTTGAGGTGATGATGCTTCTGGAATTTTCTCTGCTGTAAGGTTGAAGCAGCACTGTATGGTAATTTTGACAATGCCACCAGTGCATCATGCTTCACTTGTGGTGGGTAGCATTCAGAGACAGGACTTGGTCTTGCACCACTGCATGGCAGATAGGGGTCCCTATATCTGTTCATTCAATGAAGGTTTAAAAAAAAATAAGAATAGTATTGTCTGAAACAGTGACTTTATTAATTGTCTATGTATTTTAAATGTGCTATTAATTTGTTGCAGCCAATAGTTAAACTAGAATCAGTTCCCATCAACTAACATAGATACACACTGTACATGCATGCATGAACTGGTTAGCAACAACAACAACAACAACATTAATAATAATAGTTGCTGCTGTTGTTATTGTTATTAACCAGTATATGCATGCATGTAGAGTGGTGCAACATAGTAGTGGAAAGGATATTTGTTAGATGTACTATATGTATATTAATCCCAGAAGTCCTGTTTCACAAATGACAAGAAGATGTTCTTTTCTCTTATTTGATTGAAGCACAAGGGTCCTTGTGACCTGGATTTTTAGGAGATACTGTTAATCTCTTCTAATTAAGAACACAAAATTGCTTCAGTGTATTTGTGGGTTTTGGCATGCAAATACAAATACTAATGGTAAAACAGGAGAGGTCTTATATAATACTAGCTATTCATAAAAAAAAAAAACACAGAAGTGAAGAATTTGTGCATGTAGGAACTTGCTGCTGAACAAATCCCTCAAGTCATTTCAGATCCCATGATGCATCTTGGTTCAGATTCAGTGGGAGAAGATGATTTAGGTGGATCAAAGATGGGGAGGTACCAATATTACAGTAGTGAAAATCCCTCCCTGGTGAGGTGTCAGAGATCCTGCCTTGCTTTCCCAGAAGGACAGGACACTACATAGATGAAGAAAGAGAAAATAAAATGTCTCATACCACTGAAAGTGAGCTTTGTGGTCATTATCATTGGTGTGGCCACCGACTGAATGAAGACCTTCACTTAGTGTCGCTCACCTTTTGCATTTTTGTGTAAACTTGTTGTCTGCAAACAGTGATGGGGATTCATGGGCCTCTACTTTGCGACCTTTCATTCTCAAAAATATTCTTTAACTGTTTCTCTAATGTGCTATTTTAGATGTATAATTTTGGTAAATAAGCCTCTAATTCAGTCATGTTTGGTCTTGGTTTGTGACTCATGTGAAACCTGGCTAGCTTGTCCTTAAAACTACAGCTTTTCACTTGTTGACACCTGTTAAGGAATGTAGACAGTAATCTACAGTTATGGCCAACCTGAACCTGTTATATTAGGTTTGTTTCAGCTTTTGTTTCTGGTTTATTAGCTGAGTTCCATACAATGGCTGCCTGTCATGTTTTTCCACTACAATCAGAAATAAAAACCAACATTCATTTTTCAGCTCCCCATTTGATCAAATGTATATTTTAAACTCTGTTTGTCTGCAGATTAGATCTATAGCACTATTTAACTAGGTGGGAGTTGGAAGGTTTAAACAGACAAATACAAGTGACCAATTTTATTTCAGTTCAATTAGAATTATATTTAAAACAATATTTTTGAAACAAGTACAATCCCTTGCATACTATCCAACAGGGTGGGACTAGTATTTTAGATGCTTGTGTGGCCACTTGTCAAATCAGACATACAGTTAAAATGCAGTTTCTTCCAGAAGTAGCCATCCTCTGGAAAGGATATGATAGAAAGGATACAAAGAAAGGAACTTAACACCTGTATGTTTACTATGCATTCAATTGTAAGTTGGAAATGGCTGATTAGCAATATTTATCTTGTTTTCTATAAAAATACATCTATTCCATGACAAAAATAATTGCTTTAAGATGTATGTAGCTTATATGTTCTGAATATATGTATTATTTATGTATTTTTAATTCCTACAAATACCAGTGGTATGACTGGATATGATATGGTCAACATGGAGCTATATATCAACTGCAGTGCTTTTTTCCCTGAAAAAGTTAAATTCTTACCAGTAGGTGGCAGTGCAGTCTAATATTATTTCTTGAAGAAACCGTATGAAGTAAAAAAAAACATCAGATGACAGGTGGCTGTGCCACCAGAGCACTCGATTGAGCAGATATGCTGACTGTTGGGTTTCCTGATTAAAATAAGTCAAGCTTAAATAGAAGTTCACAATGAAAACTATAAAAATGGTTCATTGAAAATTAGTTAACATCAGGTCTGGTTCTCAATCTGCAGTAGGAAAGGAGAATTATGACAAATAAGCCTGGATACAGTAATTAGGCAAAATGTCCAATGAAATACAGATTCATACTTTACAACAGCACACCAGACCCCATGAGGCTCTGTAGCTTGAATTAGTTCATTCTGTCAAACACAGCCAAGTTCTCTATGTATAGCAGCAAAGCTGCAAGACCTCAAATGGAATTTAATGACTTGCCAAAACCTTTCTGGATTACAAATAAGTTAAGAATCTATGTTCTTATTTCAATGTTGTGTGTTCTAGTATTACGTTTTTTGAACAATATCTGTGTGTTTTTGCTACAAAGTGCCTGATACAAATTTGTTTAGTCAGCATACGTTTTAGATCACTGATATTTACATTTGTTAGCATGCACAAACATAAGACTTGCCCCTTTTTTATGCTGTGGTCTTACAGTTAAGTGCATTATGGTAATAGATAGAGCAGCTTGTTTCTTTGTACTTTAATAATTAGACCCAACATCAGCCAATAACAGCCTCTGTCAAAGAGAGTGCATGCAACCACTGGCTTTTTCATATCTGGTCATCCTACTGTCACTGTTTGCACCAGGATCTTAACCTAAAAGCCTAGAAGACTTCAATTTGAAGACTTCAGACTTGAGATTGATTTCTTCTCTTCAAAACAAATCAAATTTATGTTCCTGCTCCTGCTTTCCTGGCACTAAATGGAAGTGTTTTTTTTTTTTTTTTTTTCCAGAGACTGTCTGTCCATACCTCAGAAATTCTTAACAGGTCCTGGTTCTCTGTGGCTGTTGGCTACAGTCTGTCTCAGTCACCCTTGTATGTTCCCCCTCTCTCCCCTTCTTCCTTTCTAGTGACAGTCCGAGTTAGGATAGCTTCATGCTATTTCTGACCTGAGGGAGGTATAAAATCCTCCCTGGCATCTTCCTCCAAGGCCAGACATTCTTTTCCAGGTGCAGTGGTCACTTTGGCAACCAAACCCAAATATGAACCTGTATTCTTGGCTTTTGGGCAGTAGTTTTTATCCAGTGGGGATGGACATGCCTCAGATTATTCTCTCTAGATCAGTGTTCAGGAAGGTTGTGCATGTGGAATAAGACAACACAACCACTTTTTGGAGTGGAGTGACAGATGTGACATACTAGATCTCATTCTACATGGAATCCATAAATTTTCATCAGTGCTGTCACAAAGTCTCAGTTTAATGAATTCAATTTAAAGAAAAAACTGTGCAAATTAGCAATAAAGGACAGTACGTTTGATGAAAAATGCATCTAGCGAGCTAACTAAAAATCCAAATAAAATTCCATGCTGCTTAAGTTCCAAATGTTAAAATGTCATTAGCTGCTTTTGACATTTTATTAAATTGGCTACTTTTGACAAATAGTTGTTAAGCCCATTGGAATTTAAGGTGACTAAGTATGCTTATTTTGATGTCTAGTTGAGGGCATTCTGCATTTTGAATATTCTGTCAAGGTTTCCTCTCTTGTTTTGTATTTGAGAGCTTAAGACTAACAGTATGTGCACAGATCATTTCCCGCCCAGATTCAATGTGTTGACCCTCTGAAAATGTCTAGAAATTTGTCAACAAGTGATGACAAGCGATAACAGCTATGCTACACTGCTGACATGTTCTTTGAGGTCCATACACATTTGGTATCGGAGAGCAGGAAGATCCAGGGTATATGTAGAAGAGGGGTTGTTGGCAGACATGCGACAGAACATCACCCACAACGCTAACTTCTCAAATCAACTCAGGTATTTATTGCTCCCTGTTTACCCACAACCCCGTTTTCTTTCCTCTGTCTCTTACACTTTGATATGGTTTTCCTCAGGATGGGGAGCAAGTCATAACACGCTTGCTGCCTACATCGGATTGAAGGGAATGGGGAGGTGTTTTTAGCTCAGTGGTTGTTGATGAAAAAGTAGATATGGTACAGCTACACTGCTATAGCAGATGCAAGTCTCACTTCAGGAACAGCTCTGTTTACTTTATTGTGTTGCTGATGCCCTAGTTACTTGGTGATATCCTCATGCGTGGGATGAAAAGCTCTTTTTTGTTCTCGGCAAACATAAGAAGAGAGCAAAGTGTATTCACCAAGAACACTAACAGGCTTAAAGTAAGCATGAGCTGATCCTTGGGTGTGTTTCAGAGCAGGAAAGAAGTTGAAGAGTTACATTTTCGTTTGTTCCTTATTACATTACCTCACACCATGATTGTCTTGAACTTTAATTTTCTACTTTTTTATGTGGTGAGGAAGAATCTTTCCTCACAATATTCTATCACCCCCCCCCCCCAAAAAAAAAAGGTGCACCTTGAGTTGCATATCATTTTCCACAGGTAAAAGTTAATACACAGTGTGAAGGGACCATCTCAGTCATTCATTACAGAGAAAAGCTTCATGTCCCTAACAGTTCCCAATCCCTTCTTCCTCGCTGCTGCAACTACACCCTCAGGAATGCAATCTGTGCTCCCGCCAACCTCAACTAATTTCTGAAGCAGCGGCTGATTACACGGGCCATGGTCTGAATAAATATTGGGTTCAAAGCACGAGTCAGAGACAGGGAATGAATCCTGTCACCCTAGTCTTCTCCTCCCCTCTTTCTGCCATCAGTCAGGGTTTTAACTCCACAGCTGCTGCCATTAGCTGTACTGTATCACCCCAATTATACAATTTCTGATATTCACATCCTCCTAACTGTTCATCTGAGAAGTGATAACAAGAAAATATCTATTCCACAACCCAATCTTGTAGGCCTCCACACCCACACTCTTAATATGTATTGTATCAATTCCCTCTACAATACTTAATAGATACTAAACTTTAAAGAAGCAGTGAGGGAAACTGACCTGAACTGAGCCAACTTTGAAACCAAAGTTAGGTGGGTTAAACATAACTTTCACTCACAGCTGCACTTGTCCTTCTGCACATCATAGATAATATATTAAAAAGTGACCTGAACTGTTGCACCAAGGGAATCATGCCTGACAGTAACGAACATTGATCCTAACCAGCTATGTAATTAATTTCTTACCTAACATCACTCTGAACAAATGTTAGCTAGTTGAAATAAAAATAAAAAGACATTCAAATTCAAATGTAAGTAGTCAAAAACCACTGTTCACTATTGATATTGAGGAAATATTATCTGGTTAACTAATCTACAGCTAGCTAACCAGCAAAGTATCAAAGTGTTGTAGTGATCCATAAGGATTTAGAAAAAACAACCATAACCCAGTAATTCAGCCTCATGGTGGCTGTTGGTGCACCTGAGGCTGTGTTCTTCACAACCCTATTCTTCTCACCAGGTGGCTGGGCAGGTAGGAGGGAGTCTGGAAGAGACAGTAAGCAAGCCTGCTTTCATGTCATGACCTGCTGCCACACATTGGCCATAGCACCTTCAGTGAGTGGTGGGTGGGTGGTACCAGCACCCATTGCTTGTGCAATTGTTTCCTCTGGCTCACTAGGGAGGAGGAAAAATTAAACAAGGTCCTGACATCAAAATGGTAATCAGTCTGCTGTACAGTACAATATCTCTGCTTCTCTAAAAATATGCAAGCAGAGAAAATTTAGTTCTTTGAGACAGACAGTAAAAACAGCAAAACTACACATGATAAACATTTTAATAGGTGTTGACTACATACTGTATAACATGGGCCAATTTATTGCATTCACATAATCAATATTTAATAAACCAAAATAAATATCCAGGTTATAAAAATAATAAACAGTGTATCCTAGATTCATAGCCGTAACAGCCTCACATTACTGCTAGAGAAGGCACAGCGTTAATATTATTGAGTAAATAATCCTCAGGTTTGACCAATATTTCCACTGAACACCAACAGTGTGGTTGACTGCTCCAAACTGTCTGTAGTGCTGGGAGCAATTCAGTATTTAAAGTCAATTAACAACTACAAACATGCATTCCCTTCCAGCCTTGGCCCTGGTGTTATTAACTCAGCTCTCCCATATGGCTACACTTAGTCCTTAAGCTCAAGTAACACTTGGGATCCTACTCTGCCATCTGTTCAGAAGTCATTTAACACATAATGTGGTTGGGGATAAATCCCCTCTCTTAGTTAGGTGGTCATTCTGAACAGAAATGCCCGATGAAGCTTCCCACATCACTCCAATTGAAGTACTTCTCTCTCCTTGTAATGTGTGAAGGAAAAGCATGAGCATATTGGATATTGCATGAATGGTTTTGACATAAATTTGTTTAAACTGATCCTGATGAGTTTTAGTAATCTTCATTGTTGAATACTAATACAATATCTCATTAGTCAGATAGAAGACATAACTGTATTTGCCCATTTCACTTGACAGGGACGCACAAATGACACAAATGCTCATTGACATTCTGAAGGCACAATTATTGGTTAAGTTTACCATTCACTTCAGGGATTTTATGCACATGAATTAAACTGACATGCAACAAGGAAGACCAGGGAAATAACTGGGGAGTAAAGAAGAGAACCGAAAACAGAGATTCAAACACAGTTACACAAAATTAACACGGCCAACAAAATTCCACAATCCATTGCAAAAACAATCCCAAAATGAAACCGATCCCTTGACATAGATGAAAGCAATGGCTAACACCTGGGCAGATTACAAATCCTTTACAGATAATTTTGTCTGTTTATGAGACCACTGCTGTTGCAGCTCCTGTTAGCTTTCCAGGTTGAGGGAAGGAACAGGAAGGCCAACAGCAGTCCACTGAGAGAAGCAGAGGACCTTTCACCTCCCGCAACACCTCCAGGCAACACTCAAATGACACCTTCCCTTGAAAGATTTAGTGGTATTGAGATGAATATTTGGACCTGACTGATATATTCAGCCAAAGAATGACAGTTGTACTACTGAAACCTGACAACTGGCTCCTCGTCTATCTGGTCTCAGTTTTCCATGCTGCCTGTTTCCCACATATGGACACTGATACATGAATGACCAGTCAACATTAGCCATGATTTATCAGCATCCTCAAGTAACAGTAATATCAGATATTCCTGTAAATCACTAATAAATATCAGAATCTGTCTAAGAGGGGTAATGATAACACTATTGCTCACGTCTTCTGGAGTTAAATTTTTAAATGGAACTGTAATCTGTAAATGTACCATCAGTGACCTGTGCATGGCAAAGTTATTGAACATGCCATAAACAGCCACCTGAAGAAAAAGGCATGCTTTCGGGATTCCATGATTGTAAGAGTAGGTTCTCAAAAGAGTTGAGATGTATAATGTGAGTCATACAAGATGTTTAGAGAGAAAATAGAGCAGCCTTTCTCAGGAGACAGAGTTGCATAATATGCAGAATCCATTACTTGAAATTGATAGAGCCGCTTCTTTTCTGTGTTTGGACATACAGACATTTTGGCCCAGGCTGAAAGAGTCTTTGGCTCATTCAGGTGGCTGATTTCCAATTTCTGAGGGACTCAGCAGAATGATTTCTGGGCCACTACTTTGCAAGAGACTGTTTTCAAAATATGCTTCTTCATAACTTTTCTAGATATTAAAATGCATTGTGTTACAATTCCCACAGTTGCCACTATGCACTCTACAATTATTAATTAATAATTAATAGCATAAATTGTAAAAATGTGAATTGTTTGTTTTTGGAATGTATTTTTATGCTTTTTCAAAGGTTTAGGTTCATGGCCGTATTTTTCTATTTTCCAAAATAAATCCTCAGTTATGAGTAAATGAATGAACCCATGTATGACACAACTTTGAAAACCAGGGACTTGTGTTGTACACCAGCATTCATACTCTCAACATGGCATTTAGCACTGAACTTAAGAATCTTTCTCAGTCATCACAGAGACATCCTGACCGGGGACCTTGTACAGTAATTACAAGCAGGTACAGCAAAATATCTCCTGTCAGTTTGAAAGATCTACACCTCACAGCCCCCCTACTCCAACCCCAGCCACAGAACTACTGGCTCCTTCCAGTCTAAGAACCAGGAGCAAAACAAATCAAGTAAGACACACTTTTCCTATCATCAATGGTCACTAAACTGGACAGGCATGTCCATGTAAAGCCATGGTTGTCTAGCTTTTCTGCTTGAAGCTTGCATGAAGGAAAATCTCATATTTATAAAAATATCTACCAGAAGTAGAGATATTGATAACCTCTGCCTCTCATTATTGATTATTTTTGTGTCATAATCAGCATGTGACCTCATTACCAGAGGAGTTATACCTTTTTCGAATTCCACACCAGTCCCCTTTGGCAGCATGAGCACCTGTAGTGGTCACAGCAGAGTGATAATTCATTATGCTGTGAGACATGGGTCTCGAGGGATGAGTGAGTGTGTGTGTGTACCTACTTCTGAATACAGAAGCATCTTGTTTCTATGTTTTCCTCCTCCTTCTCTGCAGTTCAGAGAAATGTACTGTTATGATGTTTCTGTGTATGTTACATGCCCAAGAGACATACCATTATTCTGAAACTCAAACTGCATATGAACTTTATTTTACATTCAGTGCATTGTATGCTGCATTCTTTTTGAGTAACAGATTCACTTTATTTAAATTTAGCTGAAATAAAGAATTTTTGTGTGACAAAACCCCAGCCTTCCCTGGAGGTTTTCTACATTATTCTGCTTTAAAACAGCTTCTTTTTTAGCCTGTGAGAAGAAAATGGGGTCCTGCCAGTTTGACTGCCTCAGACAGTGATAAACCTACAGAACCCAACCCCCCACCACCTCCCCCCTGACAAATACAAACACACACACACACACACACACACACACACACACACACACACACACACACACACACACACACACACACACACACACACACACACACACACACACACACACACACACACTGAATGTAGAGTTGAAAAATGTAACCTGTCCAACAGCATGTCTAAACTTAACCCCTCAAAGAAACATTTTTAAGCTTTCAGATTCTCAATGCACATTAAACCAGTCATACTCTTTTCTGATTTTAGAAAACTTTAGAATCACTTTATGTTCAGCACTGGTAATAGCCCTTTAAGGCATCATGCATAGCTCCATATGCTCACTGCATAACCATACACACTTAACCATCTTTAGAAAATGGTTGCTGTAGGAAATTGTCTATATGTCTATAAATGCTTAAGACCACTACTGAGGGAATGCCTCTGTTCCCCATCAATAGGGATATCTATCATACACCACAGGAGTGTTCCTATAATGGAACTGGAAGAAGGACAGTATTTCAGATCCCCTAACAAGAATGTCTGGTAATCCATTGATTGTCTTCTGTATATTCCCAGGAGCCTGGGGGATGAACATCAATTGGATCACCAAGAGGAAAGTACTTTACTCATCAGTAAATGCCTTACATTCACAAGCATCACATGGAATGCTCTTCCTATTGTGTCCCTTAAACTCAGGAATGAAGCATCTTCAAAACACATTCATTTATTCCATTGTGCATATAGCATGCAGCCCTTTCTGAGCGAATGAGTTCGGTTAACAAAATGGAACATTTTTGAGATGTGACATGTCATGCAAGTACAGCAGAAAAATGTAATCATTTCCTTTGTAGCAATTCAAAGTGCATGGTCCTATGTGAATGACTCAGGTAGCAGATTGTAATTTTGGTTAGCCAGAGTGCTTGTATTGTACAGCTGACAATGCAAACCTCAAAGACAGACAGACTGTGTAATGACTACTGTGTATAGGTTTCTCTAAAGCAATGTCCTTATGCTCCCTCCCCTTCCTATCTCCAGCACTTCAAAATCAACTTACGTGGAGTCTTTACACATTACTCTACATTATATGTACATTTTTATCAAATTTGGGTCAGTAAATTTGACATATCTGGGTCAGTAAAGGGTCTGTAAATTTGAGATGTCAGTTACCCATCACCCATCTTTCCTGACAGTGACAAAAAGATCCCTCAATGCCAGAGGCGAGGGACATGAGCTGGTGGAAGACACCTCAACAACAAGGAACATACTGTAGACATACTGCTAAGCCTACTCTTTAACTGATAGGTCTGTGCAAAATGAGTCATAGCATACAGAAGCCATAATACCCTTAAACAATTCATAACTAAGGAGTTCTGTATACTGACTATACACTTCAGAGGCATAGCATTGCTTTTCCATTTTTCCCTGGCCCAAACTCTGCCAAACTGCCTCTTGCAGCAACCCTTGCCCTAAGACTGAGAAGGAGGAAGCTGTAAACACATGACTTCGCTGATTCATGGGACAACAAGCCTTCTTTCAACACTGCAGAGGTACAAACAATTTTCATCCGTGTATCATCACAGGATGAGGAAGTCAGCATATAGTCATTCACAGGCACCCCTCTGACCAGGAGCAGTGGCATTAACAATATTTACTGCCTTAACCCACAGAAAGACTGGGCCAGTTATTGCTTTGCCAATATGGACCTCCAGCTTTAGCTGGCATGTGGCACAGCTAGGAGCTGAACACTCCCAAGCCTCAAGTTTTCTTTTTAGACATACATTCTGTTGCATCCACAACGATACCCTGTAGAACTGTTTCCAGCTACATTAGTTAGTTTTAACATAAAGCTGTTTCAGTAGAATGCATTTTCAGACAACATGAATGCACTTAACAGTTTAATTTGATGTGGCAAGTTGTGTAAAGGTACAGACATTTGATCTTGGGCTTGGTGTCAAGGGTGGCAGCATCATGTCTCACAATTATTTGAGTGAGGTGAACCCCCCACTGGACCACTAAAAGAGAAAGAGAAAAACAGAAGATAGGAAGTGGACATGAAGGTGGAGATGGGTAGGAGGAGGGATGCCAGAAGCAGGGTGTTTGATGGGAGAGAAGGTTTGTGGCAATTTAATACCTGCGGAGAAAACCGGATTGGACAGATAGAGGTATTTGATTGAAGGGTTGTCTGAAAATACTTCTCCCAACCTTTGTTTTAATAAACTCCATTTAAAGATGTAATTTCAGGTCCTTGATCTTTTTTATACACTTCCGATGTTTTTGATACATTGTTGGCCTATGTTCATGTCATGGGAATGTTCAGGTCAAAAAGGAAAATATCATACTTTACCAATTATTTTGGTCACAGATCTTTTTTTTTCATAGTCACAGTTTTAGATGTTTAGCTTCCATATTTGTTTTATTTTTTACTGTTCCAAGGTTACGCTAATGTAGGCCAAACCATTTCTTTTTGATATCAGCAGAAGTGTGGCTGTCTGCTGAAACAATGTTGACAGCAATTTCTTACATTTTTCCTGGGTGAGTTCCACCATTGCTCAAAATTTTCATTCTTTACATCTCAGAACGATTTTTTTTCTTGATTCCTTGAAGTGGCTTTTTTCTTATCTGGCTTGTTTTTTTTTTTTTTTTTTTCAAATAATACTGTAGTCAGATTGCCTTTTATAGCATTGTTGGATATTTCACCTTTGCTATTTACAGGCTGGGACATCAAATTCCAGGATAACTGGTTTTTCATACATACTTCTCTCAAGAAGAAACTTTCAAAAATGTAATAAAATATTAGGGCATGAAACCAAATAATTTTAAATGTGTTACTTTTAAACTTGCACCAGCCTGGCAGTGCAACAGATATCACATTGTCTAAGATGAGCATCAGTTTGCACCGTTCTTTTCAGATTAACTGCCAATTCTTTCCTTTCCATCCACCCTGCCATTCAGATTGATATGCTCCTCCCCGCAGTGGACTGGAGCCCACATGGGTAGCCTAGGGGAGGCAGATCATGATTTATAGTTGGGAGGATAATTGCAATTGTAAGGGTGGGGTAGATGATCTACGCAGAGTAAGGTCTTGGGTGAGATGCTTCGCCATTGATGTTCATGAATTTCCGCACTCCCGGGGACAGTAATAAATCCAACTGATATTAGTCACTGGCCATTACGGCAGATGATAAAACTGTGCAGGTATTTAATAATGGAGCCCCTGTAAGGGTTCCCTCAGGTGGAGGACACAGTTTAAGAGCCAAATGTAGGTTTCTGTTGCTTTGTCTTTATTTGGGACACTCTTTTAGACTGGCCCTATTGACCTGTGTGTCTGTCTTACCACACTGAATTCCTCATGCATGTTTGCAAAATTTGAAAAAAATCTGTTTCTCTCATCCTCCCCTCTCCCTTCAGAGTGCCACATACATAGACAGGCAGCTGAGTCTCTCCAGAGCAAGCCAAAGTCACATCTGCTTTCTATCACACCCTTTCTGCATGCCCCCACCCTCCAGCCAGCCTGTTAAAGAAAGGATCTCCCAGGGTGCAACATCTGCTCCTCCAATCACCTCCAGATCAAACCCACTCTAACTCACTAATTACACCTCCCTGCGTGGTTACAAAGAGGCCTCTCATTCAAATCAGATGGCTCGTTTTGCTTTTAATCATGAGAATCCACAGCTGGGGAGAAGTCTGTTTGAAAGAACTTGTTGCTGAATGACAGGATAGAAGTTGCTGCACAGTACGATTAGGGGCTCTGAGGTGTGACAAAGAGCTGTAATAAGTGCCATATAAGTCCCATTGAGTCCCTTCTTTCATTTTCTTGTCCCAAGACCTGAGCAAAAATAAATACATAAATAAATGAACAAAAATTACTGTTCAAGTATACCTACATATAAAATGGAGTGTAGTTTACACTTTAACAGGGACAGAAGTATGGAATAAACAGATCAGGGAATATACATGATGACATTTACATTGACACAAAATAGAAAGTTTGTTAAAAATATAGTACTTCAAAACAACTACATTTCAGGCTTTCCTCTTTAGTGCCTGTATATCCTTTCCCTTCCCCAGACCCCTCACATCCACTATGCAATTCCAAAAATGGAAATTACCCACTAGTGTTTGGATGAGAGGCCAAAATTGATCAAAAGAGTCCTCCTCAGACACCAACTTTCTTCCATGCCTGACAGCACTCCACACATGCCACAGCAGGGGGGGAGCAGGGGAGGCTCAGGAACCAGACAACCCCAAAAACTGTGCTGCTGATGCAGGGCTGTGCACAACATCCCTCCCCATTCAGGATATACCGTAACTCCATCCCCACACCCAGGGCACCAAACTATAACTTCCAGGGACTCAGTTTTCTGAAGATCAGAGAACATGTCTCTGAGCCAAATTAAAAAGGAAATACAAAGGGAAACAAGTAGGAATAAGTCTGGCTAAACAAAATGCAAATCATGTGTGGATTGTCACAAAGCCTTTGAAAGCTCAAAACACTGCAACTGGGACACCGTTAGCAATACACATCTACACATATAATAAGCTGCAATTATATATGTAGAACTTATATAAACCTGTCTGTGTATAAACCAATTATACAAATGTGGAACTCATCACATTTAATATTTCTAGTACAGACCACAGATCCCACTGACCTGACAGAACACTGACATCCACTGAATTATGTCTAACATTTAGAAATTTTCACACTTGCCAAACATGCTGCCACCACCAGTTCACTGATCCTGTAAGATCATCTTAACCAAGGACCCAATAAGGGAAAAAGGAACTGCATTAAAATACAAAAAGACCATCTGCTACTCGAGGCCATTTACTAAGCAGTATTAAAGACTAAGCTGGATAACTTTAGTGAATATTTTCTAAATAAATAAATAAATTAATGCCCTGATTTAATTGCTCTTTTTTCAAATGTTTAAATTTGGATGGCTACCTCCTTTACTCTGCATTGGTCATAATCCTTATTACAAATTAAAAGTTATTATGCATCATTAAATATAAATCCCATTTTAGCATAAAAAAATGTTTTTCATCACTGTGTATCTCATCAATGCATAGCTGATAGAATTTTTACTCTCAGCTAGGTTACTAATTTTTTCAGGATTTATTAATGCAATTTATTAATCTAATTAATCTTGCTTGAGCACTGCATTGACACATATCATATATTTTGGCCAAATGTGCAAGTGAAATTTAAAATACAGATACAGACAAAGGCAAAGGCATCACTGAGATCATGATTCTTTTTGAAGGGCCTACTGATGATGTTGGAAACTTAGAACATGCACTTATCTAGCTCCCCTGAAGTGATGGAGAATGTCTGAGAATGACACTCAAAAGATTACAAGAAAGCCAAATCTGGCTTATTGAATGCTTTAATATTTTACATATACAGTGAGAGCTACCCTTGTTTTCCCCACCTTGGTTGTACTTTTATGATTTTATAAATTAAAGAATTAAGAATTTCCTCACATTTCAGATTTTTTCCAAATCACTGCTGAGTATCTTCCGCTTAGACCTGTCTTATAATTGCATCCTCATTAAGTGCTTAACCCAATTACACTACATAATTAAAGCCAATTAATTCTGTTGGTCCCCACAGAACACAATATGTTTCTTCCTGTAGCCTCTCATTAGACAGGTCCTCGTGCTGTCAACTTTAAACCATTCAGCAAAGAGCACGAGAACGTTGAGTGCTAAACTTAGACCTACACACAGTACCCAGGTATGATATGAACGAGGGGGAAGCAAGGAGGATGGTATATGATTCTGGATTCCATCGACTTCTGATCTTAAGTATTTAAATAGCAAGTTAATTAAATGATCATTTTGATGAGTTCATCAGTCAATGACTAAGGATTGTTTTTGAGACCTTATTTATAAAAATCCACCATCATCTATTCTACCATACTAATGAACCTGTGTATGCAACAAATGTAACTGATATATCCAACTGATGTTTTCATTAGCTAATTGATCAAGGGTAATTGGTGAATACAAAAACACTCTCTTACAATAGTTGCTGGTAGAGTCAGAAGGAAGGAAAGCAAATAAAGGAACAAAGTGCGGGAAGTAAACAAAGGAAGGGAAGTCCTTGTGTTTTAACTAGTAAAGACAACTAGGTAACATGGAATCCAAACTACCTAGTAGTTTGATTGCCTGACAGTTTTTCGGGCACAGGTAACATATATTGTGCCATATTTTCTAATCTTTACTAGAGCTTGCATTTGGTGATGTTAGCTTGCTTGTTCATTAGGTTTTTGTCCCATTTTATAGTAGTTCACTACTTTTTTTGTGTTTCCTAGCTAGCATTTTCTGTCATTTTGATAGCAGACCACTGTCACAATAGTGTTGTACTTTTTCATTATTTTATCCCCTGTATCCTTATGTTTATTTTTTTCCACATATCGTCAATGGGAAAGCTTTTAGTCCCTGCAGCAGTTAAAACTGATTTGCTGTGGAGTGTGGCAGCAGCTGCAGTCTTATGTGTTGGTTTGGATACCACTTTCCTCATCATTGTTAGATTTGTGCTGAGGTTTCAATTTAGCACCAAAATGGTTCTAATCTCCTCATAATGGTTGTTAGTGGATTTTCCCTCAAAAATCCCCTTAATTTCTTATCTGAGTTTCTTCAATATTTGGGACTAGATGACAAGCACATTTTTTTAAAGTAGAATGTAGGTCAGAGGAGAGAAGTTAGCGTCTGCTGCCAGTGTGTGTATAAGCTTGTTAAATAAAGCAAGAAAAGTGCTGCCCTGAGGATGTTCAAGATCTAATCCCACAGGCAGGCACACACTTCTGAGGAGGGGGGTTGGGGGTGTCATGTGCTTCTAGATTCTGAGGGACAATAATATGTGTGTGAACATAAATGGCAACATAAAGGGCTGAAGTGTGTTTTTTTATGTATTTATTATTATAAATTATTATTATCTTTTAAAACTTACCCTTTCATATCTTTCATATCCATTTCTTTGTCTGCCCAATGAATTGATATGTTTATACCCATTTTAATTTCCAAGCTCTGTTGAGGCACTTATCCAAGGTGACATAGAAGTGAAGTCATGCTACTGGGATTTGGCTTTTATTTCAGCCTTTTGCATGCCAAAGTCTACCGAGCATAGAATGTTTATTTCTAATTCACTTTCAAAGAGCCTGTTCAGAATACACATTTATAGTTTTCTTTATGAAAGCTGGAAGCTGGCCATTGCAACGTCTTTCATTTTCATGCTTCTGACATTGGCACAATAATATTTGGCAGGGAGAATATTTGGGTCCTTGAAGAGAAAAGCACCATGCTTTGATCACAGGGAGCTCACATCTGAATTGGACTCACTGCAGATCAGCAGGCAAGTGTTTCAGAGAAGGACCCATCAGCTGGAACAAAATGTACAATGTTACATTCTATACAAGCCTTGGGATTGCCCTGAAATGCTCTCCATTCCCGTTAACCACAAATTATTTGGTTAAGGAGGAATAAAGAGAGGGTGAAATATTTTTCTACTCATCCCAAAGGTATTTGCACACCCCGTGACATATTAGTAATACACTGCAGCAACATGTAGTTACAGACAAGGAAGAGTTAGTCACTAATCATGATCTGAACTGTGAAACATCAAAAACATACCATCATCAGGTTTTCTGAGATGGGGGGAACACCACTTCACTGTCTGTGGGATAATAATTACAAGTAATCAGGAAAAGGCCACCAGGGACAGAAAAAGTCTTGAAAATGTGTACTAAAATTGGTTAACTTGTCAAAGAAAGAGTTTATTGAAAGAGTTCCCTCTGTTTTTCGTGATATTTCTAACTTCAGCATTTGTTTGCTTCTTGCTGAACAAGTACATTTGTAACAATGCAAAACAATACATTTGTAAAAATCTGTAAATTTCACATTGACAAATTTTTAGACTTCTCTGTCATGCTTGAAGAACAGAACACAAACTTGGACGTGGCACCTAAGTTAACATGAAGCCACACATGCAAGGAAAGTGTGATCTCATGGCTAATTCGCATTATTGGGTCTCTATGACAACTGCTTGCCATGGTCATCATAACTACTTGTATTTTATTTTATATTTATATATTTTATTTTTTATATATATACACACACACACACACACATATATATACATACACACAAAGTATATATAGGGGCTAGATGTCTGCCAAAACTGCTAACAAACAATACCCAGGGAGTAACGGAGAAATAACATCAATATTAAATGTATGTAGAAAAGTAATCAAGTATAGATATTCAAATAATGCTGAAATACTGTAACACTTATTTTTACTTTGTGGCTTTCCACCCCAAATGACAACACAGACTAAAGTGAAGGAGTGGTTCTCACATCACTGCTCAAAACCTATTATTTGTTTTTAAAGTGGGTGATGAAGACACTCTCGGAGGGAGTTTTTTATCAACTGCAGCATGGCTTCCTGCCTGACTCTCCAGACATCCGCATTGCTTCCCTCTCTCTTCTCATCACCGTCATTTCAGAGAAGATCATATTTGAATTTGCTGTTTAATTTCTTTATCTCTGGAGGGCTACCCTTTATGGAATACATTGAGTGATGACATCAATTTGTCAATGATGACTTAGATTTGTTTGCAATGTTGCGAAATAGTTAGGAGTCATGCCCTGCTCATTCAGTTTTAAAGTTACTTCAATCATCTTGTTACTTTAAATGATTTTTTTATAATGTCTTTCTGACCTCTTTGCTATAATTGATTTAGGATTATGCAGTCAGGAAAAATAAGGGTATCAGTTCTGTGAGGGTGTCTTTGAGTTGACCAGTCAGTGAGATACTTTGATATTGAATTGCACATTCATATGTATTACTCAGATTCACTTTGTCTAAACTGTCAGATTATTTTGTTTGTAAACAGGATAGTATTATCAGTCCCTTCAGCAACCCAGATGTGCTTGTTGTATCAGAGTAAACAAAAAAACAAACAAACTGACTAATGGTATATAGGCCCTGTGATAAACCAGTATTTATTATCATCGTAGTGCAACTAACTGTATTTGAGACATCCTACATGTAATATTTGTGTACTGCAAATGTTGTTGCACAAATGAGTAGCACTTTTCACTGACTTCACATGTTCTGCATGCTACATTAACATGTGAAGTGTTAATGAGGACATTGTCCTCTTCAGTTATAAATAAAATCTATAACACCATCATAATGATCATTTATCCATAGCTGAGCTATATCACAGCTGGTATCCAACCTTCTTGGCCATTCATCCTGAAAGTCAAGACTAAAAAAAAAAAATGAACTTGAAAGGATGGGTGTTTTAAAAAGATCTATCTGCTTGTCACAGCAGTCTTGTAAAAGTCTTAATTTTAACAAGGCTCTAATTTAATCTGTGTGCATGGAGAGCCTAATGCATTATGAAATTAGAGGAAAGCAGCTCCATCTGCCAAAAAGATCAAAAAGTAAAGGAAAATGCCACGGCCAGCGGTCCATGATCAAAGCATAAGCGGGGTACTCTGTGGCCTATCAGTTTCATGTGAGCACCCCTTTGATACAAGCTCAAAAGGTCTACAGGTCAGCTGAGAATCTCTGCTCATGCAGCATAAAGGGCTGTGCACTTCAACCCCTTGTGCAAGCCTGAAGTACAAGAGACTCATTTGCTTCATTTTGCTAGACAACTGTAGTCTAGCAAGAGGAATACTCCAACCCTTTAAATTTAGATTATTTAAACTGCCATATGAAATAATTAAACAATTGATACATGACAGACTGATTTATAATTTTGTTTCATACATATCTAATGACAGAGTGTGCAATCTACAGTGATTAGTTCCCTTTAAGGGATAGTTCACCCTAAAAATGCATGTAATAATTTATCTTACCTTGAGAGATAGCTTTTAACATGACAATGACAGCTTTCAATGACCGTCATGCATACTATAACATCAACAGCTGGGGTGATGATTCTTTTAAACCACAGTCCAATTACAGCTACAGCAATTTCCATGGCAGCAGCAGCATACATCTTTTGCAGGTAAAGATATTTCCACTGAGTGGACAAGGTATAGGCCATTCCACTTATAAACCATATTGTTCCTCCATCTCATTTCACTTGAAACAAGTGTTAACCCTTATTATTGCTCCCAGCAGTGAAATGAGAAAATGGAAAGATCCACTGAATTGCCCTGTCAAAAGAATTTTCATGTTACCTTTGCTTGTCCACTGACAGACACTACCACCTGTGTCTTGAATAAAATGCTTGAAAGTGAGTTATAATTTGAGAATATGTGTTTATTGACCATAAGCTGGGCAAGATGAATCGTAACAATCTGAGAATTTATGAGACTGCAGTGAATGACCCAGATGCAAGAATTCTTCACAGGAAATGAATTGGTTTTCTCCATATTTGAAGTTGATGTGATGGTTGCCACTGACTAATTCTTCTTTGAAATCTGTCATGGTCAGTAGGCTTACACGAATTGGAGGGGCAGTTGCTGCATTGTGGCATGGTGGAACTCTGCACAGATGTTGCTCACTTGGTCTCACAGATGCCTCCTGTTTGCTGGGCTTCTGGTGTCAGTGTGTGATCTAACGCTGCAGGCGTTAACACATTCTCAGAGCCTAGGGTGCAGCTGTAGGGTGAGCATATGACCAATCTGTGGATAACATATAATCTTATGTATATTAATCATTAGTTAATCCTTAAACAATTGAGCAATTCAGAAAATTTAAGAACTAACACATGCATTTCTATAAGCATCCCTACATACTTTCAAGGTTAGCATTTGATTACACACACATTTAATTTCACACTTTCTGTTTTATTAGAATGCTCCTATGTACATTCAGTAATTACATGTACTGTGTACAACCCTCCATGTTTTACCCTATTCAAATGAAATGTCCATCCTAGCATAAAGAGTTTAGCTCTCAGATTCTTAAGTCAGTTTGAGAGAATTCTCTACCATGGGAATGGACAGGCAGTAAAACAGAATTACAGTCATCTAGATGGCCTTGGTGGGAATGCTTGGCCCCAGAGCAGTGATTCTCATTCAGTAGAGCTATAAAGCGCTGAAAGATTGGATGTCCATGTTTTTGAATGTTGAACAGGGAGTCCAAGGTTACCTTGATGGATGTTTCCACATGCTGTGCTAATTATAGCTTTGGACCGATGTGCATGGGTGGCAGGTGAATAATGCAGCTTGTCTCAGTGGCTGCACTTCATCACCCTGTATATGCCATCATAATAATAAACACCCTCAGCCAATGTTGTAATCTGCAAGGATCAGCTTTGGGTGGAGACAGGAAATCATATTAGTAACATGTACCTATTTAGCTATTTTCCTGATTCCAAAGAGCATTTGTACTGAATTAATAACATTGAGTAGAGATGACCTGTCAACAATGTAACGTCTTCTTTTATGAATGATGCAACAGAGAAAGAGAGAGAGAGAGAGAGAGAGAGAGAGAGAGAGAGAGAGAGGAGAGAGAGTGAGAGAGAGAGTGTATGCAGGTTTAAGTGAAGCATAATTCTGTTGTACATAGTTTTCTCAATTTACCTATTTTTAATATCTATCTCTACCCTACCATCTGAAAGTATGTCCCTGCACATCTGGTCTGAAATTTATAAAACATAATAATATACTTTAAAAATTTGCTGACTCCGATTCTGCCTTCTCCTCTCAAATAATGGTCACACCCAATGTCTGCATATTACACACTGAGGCAGCTTGCATCTATACCACACAGCATATCATGTGACCAAAGCCAGCACAATCTATTAGCTCTGCTAATGAGAGCCTCGTTGGAGCTCACTGGAGAACAGCCCTGACTCTGCATGTTCAAAAGAAATGGCATTAATAATGGATGGTCTGTTGCCAGTGTTTGTCACACTGAGCAGTGGGCCCTTGTCATACCATAATTCAGACTGTAAGATTCATTAAGTTGCTGCTCACGTCTGCCTGGTCGTCTTTGTAGGAGAGTCTATCCAGCTCTTGAGGGAACAGTTTAAAGACTTGGCTAGAACTATGGCTGGTAACTTTCAAACTGTCAAGATGAAAATGGGGAAAATACTTAGTTTTGCAAAGCTTCCCAAAAAAGATAGAACTTTAAATTTGTGTTCACACTGATGCACTGATGTGCTGTTTGGCTCATGTTTAATTCAGAACATTGTCATAAATAGTGCATAAGGACACCTGGACTGTATTAATAAGCAAGCATAAAATAATACACATGTGTAAGAGTGCCTGGGCTCGTCCTTCAAAACAAGGTTAAGAATCATTTTGATTTTGTCAGCAGTAAGGTACTCTGTGGTGTCTCACTCCCTCTTGATGTCATAATTTGACTCAGCAAATCTCCTTCTGACAAACAAGTGTTCTCTTCTCTCATGAAGAAAAATTCAGAGAGCTTGGTTGGTGGGGTTACAGTTCAACAATGAGAAAGAAGTGATTTTAGTTCAACAAATTCCTTCTCAAGCTGGCAAATCCCTGGAATATATCTATTCCCTTATAAAAACTCAAACTACCAACAGTCAGATTTGCTCTGCATGCCAACACAACTCTATTCAGAATTACAAAATCTAGGTCAAGCTTGATTTAAGCTAGCCTTTTATAATAAAGACAGATCAAGCACATGTTTTAATGACAAAGCCTGAAGTGTATCAAGATGGAAAAGCAATCATGCCTTACATATCGCTATGTGAACACAGATATGATATTGAGTGGCTCATTGATCATGGTTTCATGGTCCCATATTTGCGATATCCTTGGAATATTTGCACAGACAATGAATAAAACCAAGAATAGGTTACTATCATTAGAAAGCAATCCCAAATTAAATGTTCTGAAACATGTTAAAACTTATACACCAGCAATATTTTCAGAGGCCTCTATGATGTAGTGCGTGGCCTCTGCAGTGGTGATATTTGTAAATGGGCCCAAAAAATCTGAAAACTACATGGACATCTGAATTATTTGCAGTGGAGTACATAATAAACAAAAATAATAATCAAATTATTAAATTATCTTTATTGTGTTAAATGGTCAACATTTTGACCCCTTAGTGTCCACATACCCATGTAGAGTCCCATTATATCACTTGCTGATGGTAAATTCCATATGTAAGCAGTGAACCACAGTTAGAAGAAGAAAATGCAACAGTATTGCGGGAAAGCCAGTGTCCAGGGGAAATGCTCAAAAAAAAAACATGTTTTAAGAAACTGCTCGAACACACTTAACCTTAAACACATTGAAACTCAGTTTAGCAAAAAGGAACAATGGTGCACGTCTCATGTGTGCAGTCCAGTTAGGTTGTCATGCCGACAGCATAATGTGAAGTGTGCTGGTGCGTAGGCAGAATTTAATGCTTCTTTTTTCTTTCTCTTGTGAGTGCTCTTGATATGGTTTCAGAATGAGGGTTTAATTTTTCTTGACAGCATATCATTAAGGGACATCCATTTATATTAAATGTGAAAAAAGACATAAGAAAGGGATAAACCTCTGAGGAGTTTCCCCTCTGTCCCAAAAGGGCTGCTGTTATTTTAGTACTGTTTTTAGAAAAATGAATTATATTTTGAAGAACTAGATTTAAACTTAGATCCAAAGAAAAGAAAAAATTCTTGGAGCTGGAATATGGTTGAGAACATATCAAGGCTTACAGGTAGATGGACTTTTACTTCTTCACCACTGTGAAAACAAAACAAAAACAAGCAACTTTTTGGACAGATTGATTGTTTTATCATTACAAAGGGTTAATATTTCAGTTGAGGTTCCAAAGCACACTTTGCTGGTCCATATGACAAACCACCTTTTGATAATAACATTTTCCACATTCATATGCCTTGTGATTGAATTATTATTGTTTTGATCGATTTGTCTGTAGAGGTGGGAGTTGGTGTGTGGGCCTTTTAATCTACAGTTTTATTATTCTGTCAATGTATTCAATCCTCTCCATCTACATTATATAGATAGATTTTCCATAATATGTGGGCTTTTAATCAGGATAAAAGACACAGAGATGTCTAACTACCTATGACACAATGTGCACAAAAGAGAGACAAGCATCTGATGTGAATGTTGGCCTCCAAAGTACATGGCTGCAGTTGCACTATGCCCTGCTGTCTGTGTTGGCAGCATCTTTGTTTGTGCCAGGGAACAAGTGGCAAAGGTTTTACGTTCATGGCACAAACAGAATTTCATAACCCATCTGGACTGAGTCAAACTGCAAACTGGCAAAGACAAAGCAGCGACTCAAAGACACAAACCACTCCATTCTAAAAGAGACACTTTATTGCAGTATATGGAAACTTCCTGGTCGAGCAAAACAAAGATGAAATAGATTAAGTAAAAAATAGAAGGTGTTTAAGTGCATTGAACGATATTGTACTATTGCACTGATGATTGGTGGGGCTGCATTATCTTACCATGCCTCTGTCACAGTTTTCCTGTGTGTAGAAAATGTGTTAGAGAGCTAGCTGTCCCAGGGGAAACTGTAACCCTACTCCATGGTTTTCCTGGTACATAGCCATTAAGCAGGAGCCATATGTCCTCAAGTCTGTCCCAACAATCCTGGAGGATTCAATGACTTCTACGTGACCCTGGTGTCTACTAGGATATGCCAAGTGCTACCTTAATATTACATTGTTTATTTTATGTTGTTCATACTCATATGTATTGTTTGGAGTACAAATAATTATCATGTTTAGGACACATCAGTGACAGCAAATAAGCAAGTACCTCTCCAACAGCATAAAAAATGTGCACGCTAATACTCGTGTCTTAAAATTTCTTAGCAGGGAGAGAGATTGCTGTGTTCCATTTCAATGCAAGGTTGTACAATTTTTCTTGATTAGACCAGTCATGTGATGACACATACAGAACCCATACAAGCTAATAATGCTTGTGTGAAGGTGAGCTTTGGGACCAAGCAGTGCTAATCTTGGATATTAGTCGTATCTCTTTCACCTCACAAAGTATAACAGTACTGTATCAATTGTCACTATGTTGTCAGTGAAACTGGTTATCAACTTTGTGATTGTAGGAAAAATGTCATCTGAATTCCTAATGTTTTTTTTCTGCTTTACTCACTCTTGTGCTTCACACAATTGTGTGGGGGTTTGGAAAATATTTTTCAGAAAAGCATCCAATTCAGGCCACATAGATTTCAGCTTAACATTTTAACCCTTACATACTGTTCGGGTCAAATTTGACCCGTTTTGACATTTGACAGCAGTAAAAATACCCTAAACGTCATTTTTTTGTCCTGTAATTTGATGACTTTTCCTAAAGTGACCCAAAATACACAAAAACAAAAAATATTTTAAAATTTTATTCTTTTTTACAGGTGCTACAAATTTTTGTACACTGGGGCTGTTCCGGGTCAAATTTGACCCGTACTTAGTGAGATGGATTTTAGATCCACCAGTGTGGGTCAAATCAAGGAAAATGGTGGTTTTAGGGAATGTTGAAACTGTGAAACTGTACATGCCATGTCTGTCTGTATTTTTTATGGGACAGTAGTGACAAAGTTGATGGGGAACCTTGGCACTGTCACGAGAACTATCTGTGCTCCCACCACATTTGCTGAGGTTCCCGCAGAGACAGTCATGGGGGAATCTCAAAACATTGAAATAGTAGAACAGCAGAGTAGTGGTCATATATGGTGCACATAAGGAACAGAAGTCATACAGAGGTCAGAGGGTGCCTTGACACAGACAAGAGATCTGCACCTGCAAGCACAAGCACCTGCAATGTAACAACAATGTAACAATCTAAAAAAAACAATCAAAATAGGGGTTGGAGGGGGCATAGGATTATAAAGGAACCTGAGCTGCCATTTCAGTGACTGTGGTTATGGCAGCAACAGTTACTGTGCAGGAAGCCATAGATCTGATCTTCCAAGATGAGGAAGCAGACAGTGATTTGGAGATGGATGTGTCAGAGCAGGAAGACAACATGGAGGAAAACTCTGATTACAGCCCCTCTAATAAAGATGACTCTGAGGGAGAGGAGCAAGCAGCAAGGGAGACATTTATGTCGAAAAACAGTGCTATCAGTTGGACCTCACTTCCACATCAAGTTGCAGGCAGGATGGCTGCAGAAAATGTCATTCGAATGACTCCAGGACCCACAAGATTGGCTTCTTCCCATGCACCCAACATTTTGTCAACATTCCAGCTCTTCCTCCCTCCAACCATTGAAAAAATTGTAATTGAAATGATAAACAGGGAGGGGACTAAACGGTATGGTAAAGAATGGAAGATCATGAATGTGGCTGACCTATGCCTACATGGGGCTTCAGGTAAAGGCAGCGCAGTGATCTGAGCCTGGCCCTGATCAACGTCACACAAGAAGCCAACAAAAGGGGAAAGAAGAGAAGAAGATGCAACTTCTGCTCTGCAAAAAAGGACTGCAAAACAGGGACAAACTGCTGCAAATGTGGGAAACATGTGTGCAAGTCCCACACACACAAGGTTTCCTACCACTGCTTTGAATGCACAGAATTGCAGTGAGGACAGTGTTCAATGATTATAATGGTTATATATGGTTGTATTATAAATCCAAACAATTTTAGGATGTTCTTGCAATTTTCACTTTCAATTAAATATATTTAGATCATTATGACTGTTATGTTTTCATGTCTTAGGTAAAATAGGACATGATATTGTGTGATAATAGATGTTTTTTTGCAAAAACGAATGTTGTAAAACCTAAACATTACACTCTCCCTGCTCCCTGAAACATAAATTAAGGATTAATCAGCCATGTATTAATGTCAGATAGGCTATTTATACATTCTAAACAGATCTGTAGTTCAAAAGTCATTACTGACACTCCTTATGAGGGAATTTTTGACCCGGGTCAAAATTGACCCGGACCATACTATGAAGGCATCAAATATGAACAGTATGTAAGGGTTAACACAATTTCATCTATTCTACAATTCAGTTGCTAACAGGGCCAAACTAACATGTGATAATTGTTAATAGAGGTGAAATAATTGTGACTACACAGCTAAAATATCAACAAGTAGTCTGTTAGAAATGCAAATCAACAGGAAGGCTTATTTAATCAAAGACAAGTATTCCCACTGGATAATTACAGTAATAACTGATAATTAGTTGTGTTTACATGAGCTCATTGTTTAAATCTATTCCAGTAGTGGTAATCATTGTGTCATCAGTACCCCAAAACAATGGCTACAGATGAAGCCTGTAAGCAGAGTGCATGGACAGTAACACTGACTCTGACACCATATGCATTTCTGTAACATGCATGATCTGCACCTAAACACAGGAACGCTTGGACACCAGCTTTTTCAGTGACATTTTCACCTTCAGTATTGTCAATAAGGACATTGCAGCTGTCTTACATGTGGATGACCTGTTATTTTAATATACGATTGTCTAAGACATGGTTTAAACCTGGAGGTGTATGTGACATATTGGTTGTGTTCATATTCTGCCACTCAGAAAGGTTCAGGCTTCTGTGCCATTCTTACAACTGTGCCATGACGTGCAATGTAATTTAATGCATTTCATACAAAACAAGTTTTTCCTTGTTACTTGTGCCCATTTTCATATGAGTATGCATGTAAATTGAGTTCACACATTTTCTTGTCTCTCAGTTGCATCTCTGTTAAATCCTGGAACCACTGAAGAGTGTGATGAAACAGAAATTCTTCCAACATGTCACCTTCCTTGTGCAGCCTCCTGCTAATGTATTTTAATTTATGCACCTACTAATTAAAACTTTCTGGGTCAGACAGCAGACCATGGTGAGTCAAGTACAGTTTTGCTACCTTTGAGTTTGGAATTGAGGGGTGATGGTCACCTTCTGGGGTAGGATCAGCTGCTCCACTCCCTCTGGCACACCCCTCCCCCAAACTCTCCTGCCCTCCAAATCACAAAATGTGAGCACTTCCCTGGAATCCCTGGCTCTCACCAGTAACCAGACTCAGTTGCTTAGCAACCAGTTGCCTCTGTGTGCAGAGAGTGATAGGATCAGTGTGTATGCACAGAGAAATCAGGCCACATGAGGAAACACCGAGAGCAGGCTAAAACAAATCATTGAACTTTAATGGTCTCCAACCTAAACATATATGATATTATATGATATAATACATTTACTGAGAGCTGACATGAAAACATTCAAGAAGTAGTGGAGAATATTACTGGGTAGATACAGTATTTATGAGTGTTTTGCTTGTGAGTTGTGATATTGCCTCTATTTTCAAGTTCTTTCAAACAGGTGACTGTTATATTTTGAAAGTTCTGTCAACTAGCAGAATACATGGAAACATATTGCTGCTGAATGCATAAGGGTATTTGAAATGTCAAATGTATACTTGTTGTGAGTAATTCAGCAAGCAAAACAGTTCCATTATGTTAAGCTCTGTGATGTTTTGAGATGACTCCCTGATGCCATTTTTAAATACTGTGATATGTTTAAACATTTGATTTAAGAAATTGGGAGAGGCTAAGTTGATGGTTAAAAAAATCACATGACATATTGTGACTTAAGGCTTAAACAGAAACACAAGATATCCCTGTCACCATAGTTAATTAAGCCTATGTGCTACCTTTTATATACCTTTGATACCAAGAGGAGAACAAGCCTTGTACACTGTGACACAGCCATTAAAAACATAAACCACTAACTGTAAGGGTGTTAGGACATGTTCCTTCTGTTTGCTTGGCGTGAGTCTGAGAACAGATTGTCATTTCACAGGAAAAGGCTATATTACAGTGCATTCCACTGTCTTGGTATCTGGGAAAGTACCATTCATGTCTACAAAGGAGCAACAGCACAGACAAGCAGAAAGTAACAGTGCCCATGGAATGTGATGTCAAGGGCAAAGATGGAAAGAGTGATACAAGCACAGCAGCACCAATTTACACAGGCCTCAGAGGGGTCTCAGAGTGTCCAAAATACAAGCAGGTACCGTACAGGTAATGTTCGCTGATTTTAATTAGTTTCAGGGGAGCAATTACCCAGCCATGCTTAATTCAAGGTAACCATAGCCCTCTCCTGTCTCTCCACAAGAGCATACAATAAATTACTGCTATCATCTAATAGCTACCCACACAAAACGGGTTCTCACATTACTTTCTATGCTACTTTGAGCGAGGTGGATTGACTTTACCATTGATGGAATGATGGGATTCTATTTCAATCCATTGTTAAACATGCCTCACCAGGGAATAGGAATCATCGTCCATGTCACAAAAAGAGATACAGAGACAGATATGGAGCTGAATGCTTACCTTCATTTGGAATAATGTGTGCTAATTAAGAGTCCCCAGTAACTGTTGAATGATGATTAAGCACAAAATGCATTTATTGTTCATTTCCCACCAGGATAAGTTGTATGTAAAGCAATAACATTGTAATGGCAAACGAGATAAAACACAGTTACAGTGTGGCTTGGCTGTTGTCAAAGAAAATGGGAATCATGGGAAAGCGTTGAAATGGGACATTAAGCCACTGCCCACAGCTGCGGCCACCACCCCAAAAACAATATTACCCAGTGCTCTTTCTTCTGTTTACTCTGCCTTTAAAAACATATCAATGGAAGAGAAACAATGAATTAAGCCTCTTAAATGTCACTCAGCTCTACCCCCGCAGTCCTGCAGGCTGTGGCAGCGCATTTAAAAAGAAGTTTAATTTGAGATAGACTTGTTTCTGCATCACATTATCATAGTTAAACATATTGGCCTATTTAGTGGGGAGCACCATGAAGCCTTAAGGTGGTGGACTCTCACCTCCATAAATGAGGCTAACCTCCATGTCTGTATCTTATCAGCAGCTACCTATTTGTCAAGATTAAATTGCAAGTTGTTATTTCTGGCATGGATTTCAGCTGATGAACCACACATGTTATTAGTTTTATTTAGTACCATTAAAAATGATCATAGGTTCACCAAAAAACACTCCTGTAAACAAAATGTGTTATGAAGCAGGACAGTTACATAACAGAGTGTTGGCATTTACCATTGCTTATTATAATGGATAAACAATCACAGGGAAACCATGGATGAAAAAACAACAGGTCTGTACTTTAGATACCACCCGAAAAGAAAGCTTTTGAACATGCAGGAGCAGATGATGAAACCAAAACACAGTCTCCCTTAGACCTACTGAGTGCATGCGCCCAAATATTAAATGACAAACTACATCAATTCATCAATTCTGTCCATTCTGTGGAGTGCTCCGCTCCCCCAGAATTATGCAGTAACTCATCTGAAACAGAAGCACAATGGTTTTGGGTTACTAGGGGAGAACTAGCTTGGAATATGTTCTATGGATCAGCATTTTGATGTTTTTCAGTTGCATAGCGTGTCTTCTCGGAGTATTGAGTGAAGGAATATGCAGGTTTATCCTTACACCATCATAATGTATAGTCATTGTGAGTCACCATTGATACATCTGTTGAGGCAATGGCACACTTACTTGAACTAAGGCCAATTCAGCAAACTTAAGCAAATAAAAATAACAAAAATAAGCGAAACATCTAAAAACATATGAGCATCAAGTATCTCATAAGGAAAAGGACCACCCATTACCTTACCATGCAGTTTAGGTCCTTCTTGGAATACTGTCCTAGAAATTATGAACAGTCTGTAGTGGAATATTAGACATTTCTTCAAGAAGAAAAGTCTGTAGTTCTTTGAGGAATAAAGGAGGTGGAAATCTACTTCAAACTATGCTTCAAAACATCTAAAGCTCAATGATGTTACATTTATTGATTGAGGATACAATGTGTAGAGCAATGTCATCGTGGAGTATGGGGACATGATTAGGGAACAGTATTTACCATATAGTACAACTCATCTTGTAATATGTCTCAATATTCCTTTCCCATTTTACGACCATGCAGAAGAATCATCAGACCCAATAATTCCAGTGAGATGTGTGCTCATACCTTTACAAATCCACCATCATATTTAATCTTTAGCAGGAGTTAAAAAAGTAAACCCATCCAGGGTTAGAGAAATGGGTAAAAGACAACTGCTCAAACCATAGTACTTCCATTTCCCAGTTTTGGGTTTGTTACAGTTGAATAGTAGTGGTTTAAAAGTGAAATGGTTTCCCTGCTATAAATATGAGCTATTTGAGACTCATGACAAGTAGTTTTTGCTGATGCTTGGTCACAGCAGTGTTGATTAAATTATTCCTATGGGCTATAGTTTTGTGGTATTGATGAACTATTGAGTTAAATGTCCATCTGTCCCTATTAATAAGCTTCAACTTATAAACTTTTTTTTTAATTTTTGACATTTCTGCTTGTAATTTTGATGCTGTTTCTTTGGCTACATTACGTTGTAGTTGCTCTGATCAATGTAGCACCAATTCAGGTGCAGACTATTTGAGGTCTATGTTGCTTGAGAAACTCAGTTATAAAAGTACTGATTTTCAGACCTCTTACAGCTAACACATGCTGCTAATTAGAATTCAACTCACCCGTGTAGCTGGTGTAATTGTGATTTAGCTACTTCAAAGGTTTAAAAGTCTTTCTCCATTATTTTCCATTGTTTTGTTCATCCAATGTATCTGTCATTTAATCTAAATGTGAAAACCCATCCCCTCTATGCTGTGGTGGGTGATAGATGTAGATAGATAGGGTGTTTTGTGTCCATCATTGATCCAGGCTGGACTGTACAATGCCATGCAACTAAAGCAAATTGGAGATGGACATTTGCATTCATTGCAATGCATTAATTTGATTTGCAAACGTTCTTCGGAAATTAGGTCATTGTAGGTATGTCCAGCCATGTAAATTATAGACTATGGTGTTGGACAAACATGTGTTGAAGGGAATTCACATTGTATATAGAGCACGGAGTGAGACCATCTGAAATTACAGCCCAGTCTTTACCCTGGAGCAAAGGCTGGCATGGCCTTACATCGACTTCTGTGTAAGTATCACTGCACCCTGTGTCATGCTGAAGTAGTCAGGATTAAACACCAAATAGGCTGAGATGTTGTGAAGGCACAATTCAAGCACCAATTGTAATTACCTTTGTACCTAAATTTACTTGAATCTATGTTTTGTGTTCGTTTTAGTGTGTGTTGCCTATTTCACTATGGGATCTTTGCTCCTGCAGAGCAATGTGCACGTGCCGGCCTTCTACAGCTGCAGAATGTGAACAGTGTAAGCCTTCTTCTCTCAGAACTGCATGTACAGTGATTTTGCCACAGTGAGGAAGTGTTTCACACCACTAGCCTTATATACCACACACACAATCTCTCTCTCTCTCTCTCTCACACACACACACACACACACACACAAACACAAACAAGCAAAACCTGAATCATTTTGTGAGCTGACTGTTGATGATGGGACAATGAAAGGAGTTAATGTTGAACCAGGACTTGATGTTTTAAACTGCCATTTGGGGAAGCTTCTGAGCTTTTGACCCATAATATTCTTGAATTTACTGTTTAAGCCTCTGGACATGGACAAAGGACAAGTAATGACACTGTGCTGCCTCTCCACTACCGTAAAAGAGTAGTATATTGACCCAAATTAAGATGTTGAGAAAATATTTAAAGTGTGATCTCAGGTCAAGCTTCAACGTTCAGTTAGTCTGTTTTTGCATGGACCTTGTTGGTGCAGTAATGTTGTTTTACTCGAACAGGGGTGGCACCAGAGGTATTCTTTTGATTGAACTACGGTGGCTAATCATATTGGTGGGGCTCAAATCACTGTCCATTATCACAGAAACATAAGGGGAGCCACTTCACCATTACTCTCATGTCCTAGGTCACCTTCTAAGAAATTTTCATGTCAATGTGACATAATACCAAACCAACAGGCTTAGCTCTGTGTGGGGAAGATTGAAAACTGCTGAGACAAGGGAGTTGTGTGGTCTGAAAATTATATTCAGGAGCTCCAAGTACAAACAAACCTCATTGGACTAAGCTGTGGTAATAAGGGCCTTCATCAAGCCTGGTCAGTCAATCTCAGGAGTGCCACATTGCTTTAAGCAGGTGGCAGCCTCAGCAGCTTCTGGGCAACTGATTATCCTATAATGGATTCAGCACAATTGCATTTTTGGATAACAGGAATGGAAAAACTATTTGCTGTTGATGAAAATGCCCTCATCGGCCTAAAGGAAACCTACAGGATATTCTCTTTGGTCACAGAGATTTGTCTTAGACTGCTCAGATATACATGATTTTCAATCATATATATGATCAAAGTCACTATATTTAAAAATGAGGTTTAGCAATTACTACTGTTCAGAAATCAATTTACAAATAAACATTTATTTGGAAAGTAAGATTAATCAACTAAATGAATAATGATATTGGTAAGATCTGGTATATGCCATATACATGACAGCACAGCATTCTACCACAGCTAACCAAGCAATTGCATTCTTATGTCATACCTAAAGTGGCTTGTATTTAAGTGGTAATATATATAGTCTAAAGTACAGCATGATGTTATCAAAGAGTTTTGCATGTTTAGTGCTGGCTTTCATGGGGTTGAGTTCCACAGTTATGAAAACATAGATCAGGGGTCCTGAAACTTGGACAGTAAGACCTACTATATATGTTTCTTTTCATTCAACCATAAATGCAGCCATTATATTATATTATAACAAGGTAGTAATTATTTTAAATGAAACACTTGGGATTTAGGAAGTTAAGGATTGACCCTCTTTAGGCCACACTACGTCAGAACTAGTAATGAATAACATGGAAAATACATGTCCAACATGCACATTTCAGGACCTTTAAACAGTAAACTCACATGGGGAACATGCACATAGTGATACTGCTTAAAGTGATCATAGCTCCAGGTCCTTAAAATATGGTCTACACCATAACTGTCCTTGGGGAACAATAAAGCCAATGTCACACTTTAACTCCTGACATCATATCTCACTTTTAGACAGGGAGCTGGAGCCAGCTGTTGTTCAATGTCTGGGTTTCAGGAGGCCTGTGTAACCACTGAGCGAGAATAATGCATTTCCTGAAGATATAAAACTGACTGGAGGAAGCAGAATAATAAAAAACATAGAGAAAAGAAAAAGAAGCACTTGTAAAAGTCTCAGCCATACTTACAATTTCCACATGATAATCACAGCTACGCAGTCAAACATGATATGGATCATTAGAACATTGACAACAATTGAGGTGTTCAATAAGCATCAGCAGCCCTTTAAAGCAGGAGTCCTGTCATTCTCTGTGAGAATCCCATTCACTGTGTCCTATGCTTTAGTTTACTCCAGTATGTGCACTTCTATCTGCATATTTGTGGCTGTGTTAAAGCCTAGCTAAAGAGACACTGACATACAGTATGAATATGTATATATCTGGCAGTGGCTGCCTGTAAGTGATCAGTCATTTTCCTTTTTATTACCACTGATATTTCCATATGAAGTATATATGATCAACGATGCAATCAATTAAAATAACCAGGAGAATCCAGTGAGAAAAATGTTTAGTTATCTAAATAATTTTAGCTGTTCATTCTGTTATTTTCAACACATTTTCAAGTTGCTGGCTATCTCTGGGACCAGGGTTTCACATCTCTGTATTAAATATTCCCACCTCAGCATTTTCAATAACACAATCAAATTCACATACATTGTTGTATATGAATGTACAGCATCCATTGCCTGTGAACTATAAACAGATTTTAAGAAAATAGCCAACTAATGGAAGCAGTGTAATGGAGCATCTCATTTAGATTTATATGAATGGTTGTGTTTGGTACATATTTATTATTAATTAATTACATGTTCTTGTAGTATTATGTAGATCAATGGTATTTGACAGTCCATCCAGTGGTCAACCAATTACAAATAAGTTAAGAACAGCTTTACTAATTAACAAAGCTATTAAAATATGTGGTATGGGCCATAAAACATCAATGTCCTTTATCAAGAGACTAAGACTGAGCTATTATGCCTGCCAGTGTGATGCTTTTTCTCATTTTCAATATTAAACCAGCTCTGACAGTGATAATCTGAGGATATTTAAGTAAGTTTGCAGTTAAACTGAAGGCTGTGACAAATTGTGAGGCCCAGTGCAGTATTTTTTTTTCTCAACTGGTTTTTGCTGAGTGAAGCTGGATTTGGACATTCCAGTGCAGTGTGGAAATAAGGATCTCATTAATGTTCTTCCAAACGATGGCATTAAAGAGGAGGAAATCACTTAGAGTGTAATATTTGCATTTTAATCTGGGCCCAAATGGATCAAAGGGCATGGATAATGTGAAGTGCCTTGTCAGGCCTAATTATCTAATTGGCTGTATTTAAACAAGATCTGGCAAGAACAACAGCAGTGGTTGAGTGCATGCATATTCTTTTCCCTATAGCCAAGTTTAAAAGATAGTCAAAAGTGAGCAAAAGCATCCTGTCAGTGTCCTTGCTGTTGAAGGCAATGTGTTTCATTCAAATAACAGATAAAGCATAAAAGTTAACACCACAGAAACTCATATTATCATCCTCTACACAGACACATTTTTCCATGGCACCTTATAGATTGTGGTACCTTTAGAATGACTCTTTTCTCTGCAAACATGATTTCCCCTGACATCAGCATGCAAAGCTTCTTATTATTCACTATTTGCTATTCCTCAGTGGCATATCAGGAACTGACAAGAAGAGGACGCAAAAGCAGATGAAAACAAACCATCTCCTACGCATTGGCAATTGACAAATCTAAGCCCCTGTCCCTCTCTAGATTTATTTCCTCTATGTATGATTTGTCATGGAGAGATGCAGCCAAAACACAGAGGAAACGGACATTCATTTCTGCACAGCAAAAGGAAGATTGAATCATCGCTTGCCAACTACAGAAGAGCACAAACAAATTCTGTTACTTTGTGTTCCCATGTCAGATCAATAAGCATGTTTTGCTTTATTTAGTAATTGTGCAGGAAAAAGGAGAAACACAAAGTTAGGAAACCAAGAAAGATAGTATTCTGTGGATGGCCTGGTTTGGAGGTAGCCCTACCCAGGGGAGGACTAATCATCTGTCCCTGGAGTCTTTTTTTAGTGATTTACAGGTCTACAATTTCTGTGGAACTTGTTTGCAGGACACTTTCAGCCAATAATAAATGCAGTACCATCTTTGTCCCATTAACAAACCAGCAATACAGCAGGAAAGAGACTATAACAGCTCTGTTTTCCTCAGACATAAGTGTGCTGCTAAGAACCCTGGACCCCATGAAAAGATGCAACAATGGGTCCCTAGCATATTGATGAAATTGATACTATAATTGGTTCAAAATGATGTTTTTGCTGCTGCCTGCCTCATCTTGACCAGTGAGTGGAGTCTGGCTGACCAATGTGATTAACCGCATAGCTATTTAGCAGTACCACACCATTTTGGCTCTCACTGGCTCAGTCACACAAAGAAGATATGACTATATCCAACAATTTTAGGCTGATAGTGAAGTAAAAGACGTCACTGAAGAAAGTTGTCACTGAATATATTCGCTTTGCTGAAAGCAAGTAAAAGCATGTACAGGCATACATACATGCATACACACACACACACACACACACACACGCACACACATGCACACACAATTTAGCTCCGCATTGCTTTGCACACATGAATCAAGGCTTTAGAGTACACCTTTGCAACCACTCTGCTTTTATCCAGTGTTGAATTCTCCTGTCAGTCATATCAATAAAGCAGTTAAAAACTCTGAAATGTTAAGGAAGATGACAGCTACAGACCTAAGAACTAATAAGGATGAGGTATGAGGTATGTAAAGTGTTGCCATGAGAGTCATGTAAATGGTTTTGAACATTTTCTGTCTCATGCCCAGCACCACAGTTTCCAGACCCCCTTTCAAACCTTTTTGTGTTTTTTTCTCCTCCAGTCATGTTTGATATCGGGCATCAAACACTACCCATTTTCAAATGTCCCTGTGGAACTGGTGAAAGGACCTATTTACCATTCCTGAAAGTCTGTGTTCCAGTTATTCTAGATATCGCTTTCACATATTGTCTAAATGTAGATCTACTGAGATTCCTCTCCGTAGTGCATTCAACTAACTGAAACAACCTGTCCTTTCATGTGGAAGCCAAGGGAGTGACACTAGCCTTAGCCTCCTAACCAATCACTTGTGTTCAAAATTATGTCATTGTTTGATCTGTGTTGTTCAATTCTTTGAAAACGACTGCCATCCCACCTGCTTCTAAACATATTACTTCTTCAAACTTCTACTTCTTTTCAAACTAGAGCATGTTAACTGAGAAAGCATCTGAAAAGTAGCTGTGCTTTACTTTGGCTAGAACCTGGCCATGAGAGGATCTTTCAACATAACAATAAAAGACTTCACATTCCACCACAAAAGTACCTTGGTTGCTTGCTTTTAAAATGTTTAAAAGGTTTCTTGCCTGCAGTATGAACAAAGCTAAACACACAGCAGAAAGGAGCATCTCTGAACAAATCCCCAACCCTCCCCCAGGCTCAAAGTACAGCAAGAATTCAGCCTTTCCTAACACATTACTGCTTTCTCCTGGGACTCTTCACAATCTCTTCAGAGGTGCACTGAAAAGATCCTCCAGTCACACTCATAACTCCGCTAATCCTCAGCCAAGGGCTGAGCAGTCTGAAATGTCTGGCTCTTGAGGGCAGCTATTAAGGAATGCTTTTAGTTCTGCCCTTTCCTTGTATATGATGAGTGTATTTGTATCTCTAAAAGCTGAGCAAGGCTATTGACAATCAGGTTAGTTGTGGTAATTTTTTTTCTGGAACTCTCGCTGTATCTATGAGGTTACTACATTGTAATTACTTCTGCTGTTATTATTATTATTATTATTATTGTTGTTGTTGTTGCTGTTGTTGTTGTAGTTGCTGTTGTTTTTTAAATTATTATTTTATTACTAGTCCTTCTTTACTTCAGGAACTTCAGAATCTTTTCTGTAACAGAACTTTTCCTCAACTTCTTCTAACCTCATGGTCACTTCCTTTTTTAACTTCTGAAAGGATATGTGTCCCACCATCAGCAGACAAAGCAAAATATGAATCATAGCTTTCTCTGCAATTTGTCACTAATTCCTTTTAGTCAGTCAGTATCTTCGACTCCAATGATTTTTTACAGAGCACTACAATGGTCATTTAAAGTATGCTCTCAGTCCCAAATGTTCACTGAACTCTTGAGATCTCAAGTGGCAGGTTTCCCCCCAGGGATGCCTGGATCTAGCCTGTGCCACTTAAATTCCAAATGTAGCCAACGCCCAAAGGACACTGAAGCAGCCAGAGAGGGTCAGAAGAGAGATGGGGGAAAGAATTTGTCGTTCCGACACAGAGCCTCAAAGGCTTCAGTTACAGTAATTGAACCCCACAATGTCTTATTAAAAACAGGGGGAATACATGAAGGGACACATTGCTGTTCATGTACAAAAGAGGAGTAAGGAGAGCAAAATAAATAGTGACACTCTATTTGAACTACATGGTATGAAGCAGGGATTTTCAGATCTGGTCCTGGCCATTTCAGCCAGTAGTACTGCTGGCTCCATTCCTCTCCTCTATTAAGGGACTGATTTAGACCTGGGACATCTTGTGAGTGAGATCACTAAATAGTTACATTAATAAATCAATTATCTGTTAAATAAGAAAAATGGTTGAGGGGCATTTTTAGGTATCACTAAATTATGGTCTGCATAGGCTGCAGAAGCGATGTGATGCTCAAACCTAGGACCTGATTACTTCAAGCTTTTCTATTTAACCAATTATTTACTCATTAATGCACCTAACAGGTGTATGTGCAGATGTGCAGATATCGTTTTTTGCAATGTATTGGCTGTTCCAGCTCAACTTCAAAACAAAGGTCCAAGAGCATAGCTCATGTAAAACAAAAATCTAAAAACTAAGATGGAAAAAAGATGAATTGCTCTCAGTTGTTAAGTGAATCAGCAAAAGCCAAAAATGTAATTGCTGATGAATAAGGATCGAATCCCATTAAATTTAATTAATAGAAATGATCAGACAGTAGTCAAGTATGTGCATGTATGTGCATATATGAATTAGTTTGCATTTAGCTGTACAGACTCGGATGTTTTCTAAATCTAAAGTATGACCTGGAGTGTAAAAATGCAGAAGATCAACTAAATATAAGACTGGCAAATGGTAAGACAGAATGCATTTTAATTAGATCAATTAACATAATTATAATATTCAGTATTCCACACAATGTAGTCCACTTGGTGACATCCAGTAGAAACATACCCACCAATTATGGGGTCCCAAAGGCAAACTGCACCCTCATCCTGGAAATCTCCCCCTGTCTACACTGCAAAGGGAAAGTACAAATGCTCCAGGAGCATAATCACACACAGACAATTCATAGACATCAAGGAGTTGTAGCCGTTGCCACAGCTGGGTATGGCTCCCATCCCAAATTAAAAAAAGGTAAAAGTTAAAAGCTCTGGTTTCCCTTAAAGCCGCAGATTGTCGGCAGCTCCACACCCCCTCTGGTCCCCCCTAAAATTGATGTCTCAGCACAGAGGCATCTCACCAGTGCAGTCAATGCAACACAAACCACATGACCACACACACACACACCTCCACTGGCACAGTTCCAAACCACATTGGCCATTGGTAATCCACGATTTAGCAATGGCGCTGCCAAGGGGGGGCGGGGGGGCCACAGCCACCCTGATACAATTGCTGTATCGCTAGCCTATATATTTCAACAGCATAATAGAATTCCTGAAATTCAGTTATGCAATTGAGAATGAGAGTTTCTAAAATGATTTGAAAAGCCCAAGCCAAAGTGATGTTAACTGTCCACAAAATAAGACAGCACCATAATACTGCATCATAAAAACCAATGGCAAATGATTTGTCCTGGAGACCTGGAAAGACCAAGCTGACAAGATAATCTGTAATGAAACTCACTTAATGGCATTATATCTCAGATATCAACCTCTGATAGCTCTGAACCTAAATTAAAGAACATACTAATATTTTCCCCATTTCAAAGAACCTTTCAGATTATCTCAAATGTAGCAATTAAGTCTGGGTTTTAAATAATGGAAATTATACAGAATCGTCAGATTGTCCCCATTTGCATGGTTTCTGAAGATCTCAGATACATTGCTGCTCACACTATTGATGTGGCATGACATACATGAACAACTCACAGCGAATGTTTTCAAGGGTCTGGTTAAGTGTGAATTACAACTATGTGTGTCACAACTATGTGTGTGTGTGTGTGTGTGTGTGTGTGTGTGTGTGTGTGTGTGTGTGTGTGTGTGTGTGTGTGTGTGTGTGTGTGTGTGTGTGTGTGTGTCTGTGATAAGTGTGATAATTAAACCTAATCATTAAAATGCTCTTTGCCAGGACTGTCCAAAAACCAAGGTGTTTTTCTACTGGTGGAAGATAGGCTGTGACTACATTTTCCCAAACATTCCACAGTTCCACTGCCTCAGGGCCAGACACACAGGATCTGTGTGTCATACAAGCCATACAAGTCATACAAGCCCGCCTTGTGGTTACAAAAGCAGTTGTTATGCCATATTTCTAATGCAGAGTAAGAATCTGCACTGATCCACAACAGCCTGAGTTTCTGCTGCCATTTACTTCCATGCTTTCTCTATACACACACGTTTTTCATTGTAACCTTCAAGCCAACACAGAAACATGAGATTTTTAGCATCAAGTAAAATGAGTCAAACTGTATGGTCACATAAAATCACCAAAAATAACAACACCAAATTTCTCACATTTTTTAGTATATATTCCTCATGTAGAGGAGTACAGTTCATTGCATTGTAAAACTCTAGAATGCAAATATTAGAATTCCATCACTAAGAGACTGGTAGGAGAAATATATAGGTGGAATTTAGAAAAAAAAACATTTTGCTTGCCTGGTAATCTGATTTTCAGTGACTGAGTTTGAAACTGATGATGTGGCTTTCAAGTGTGGATATTCAAGTATTAACATTCTATTTATGCTTGGCCATTTTCCCAAAATTACAGCTGAAGAGAAAGTTGTCCTGGTCTCTTGAATCTCCTCTGGGCCTTTTGCATGCCATAGAAATGTCATGCCATGGAAAGTGCTTAAATATAATTTTACACATAAGTGATTTGTTTTATATTATCTATTACAGCATATGCTGTGCATGTCTAATTTATGAAAGCCAGCATGGACAAACATACAAATCATTCCAGAAAAAAACTTGAACAGTGTTTGTTTTTTTAACAAGTACTGAAACACTCTCAGCAATTATTAACCACTACATTTTACTCCTGTCTGTGCTGTTGCTTCATTTGAGTAATGAAGACAGTGAATCCATACTGACTGTTCAGGTCTCATCAAAAACATTGAAATGCTATTACAATTCTTGAATCACATTACCTTACACCCACATGATTACATTTAGTGTTAGGGTAGCAATTTCCCAAACAAACTGTCAAGTGGCCACCCAATGTAAAGTTGTTCCAAAAACAAATATTATTTACATTAAAATGGTTAACAGTTTATTATTAATACCTTTGCTATAATAGCATATCCAGCAAATCATGTGTAATAATTGAAGTGTTATGCAGAAATAAACTTTATGCAAAACCTGCAAAAAGCTGACATCACATAATGGTGTCAGTGCGGTTTTTGCAACATTAGTCTGGACTGTTTTCAAGATGACAGATGTGTGAGTGCACCCTCTGGGAATGGGGAGCTAGTGGTAGGATCGGTCTGGTCTCCATATGGGGGACAGCTGTAGTCCCAAGACTCCCACGACAGGGTCCCAAACTGATTACCAAAGCTGGAACCAATAGCCAGAGGAAACCTGCACCGTAAAGGAACACCCTCACACCATCCTCCACCAAAAAAAAAAAAAAAAAAACAACAACAACACAACAAGCTTAGTATTCATCCCTGCTTTCCCAAATCTAGAATTAAGGACAGGACTCAATCTGGTCTTGCTTACAAAAGCATAAAGCTGCAGTCACAGTTGAGGAGATTATGATGATAACAGGATTAGTATATTTATATGTTACTGAAAAACACATTTATCTCATAAAATTTAGCAGTGCTATATTTGTATGTTGCAAAAATGTATGCATAATGACTTTGTGTTATATCAAGATTTTACATTTTAACCAGATATCCATAATTTGTAGTTCTGGCCATAAATTTTTACTGTAAAAATTACAGTTCTCTTTCCTAAGATTTCTGACAGAGAGCCACTACTGATGCTTATAAAGACAATTCCAGAAAATAATGTAACGCCAGAAGCCTGCACTGAGGTCAAAACAGTCAGTTGCTTTTACGTTACCACTACTAACATGTTTCATACAGCTGGCTAGAGATAAGACAACATGCATTCATGGTGTATGTTACAGCAGTCTTTTAACCATAAAAGCAGATCAGACAGGCTTGTAACCAAGACCTTACCTAACCTTGTATTGCTTTGACCTATCAAGTGACAATTGGATGAATGGAGAAAATGAAAGGTCATGTATCATCACAGTTTACAAGACTCTGGTAGTGTCAACACAGAAAAGAGAATTTATGTGACTGGACAGTTAATATGTTGTTCTATGTTGCATCATGATCATCATGTTAACATTTATTGCTTCTGAAAAGCATCTTGTGTTTTATGTTTATGGCCCACATCCTCTTTCTCACATCACCTGTAGCCAAACACAGCTCTTTTGGCCATTCAAAACCTGTAACACATTGCTGAGCCCTCAGTAGCTCGTTAACTTGTTTTTCTTTCTCTGCTCCCATCTATTTAATCATGCCTGCGTGGCTTAGAGGAGGACTCCCGGCCCCCACCACTGCCCCAAGAAAGATTGTCTCCTCGCTGGTAATTAAAATGATAATGAGAGTCATCTAAAAGCCCTGGCATGCAGATGAGGCTCCAGCGCTGACAAAAAGCCACGCCACTTCATTCTCCCTGCAAATCCACCACAGCAAAGGCAAGATGAGTTAACACACTATAAAACATAACAGCAGAAAGAAGAAAAGAAAAAAAAACCACCAAAAAGCAGCCACAGTTTTGGGTTTTGATGGGTTGAGAGTGAGGTTGCACAGCTGTGACTTATTGTTACTGGCCTGACAATCTGCACTTTTTATGTTCCCTTTTATATTTCAGTCTACTGTTCCATTCGTTCTTAAACATTCACCTGAATGGTCCTCTATTATACCTGGTAGAGTTAACCACAGCACATTAGGGTATTTTGCAGACATACCTGAATATTATTAGTGGGCTCACTATAGTCTACATTAATCTAAATATTCTTACACCCTGCAATGAAAATGGCTTCATAAGATGTATATTTACCATTATATCCTGATATTCCATTTTGTCTGATGTGCAATACCTGAGCGGACAGACATTGCATGGTCATTTTGGAGCAGACCAGGAAGTGTCTTCTCAGATCATAAATGGAGTACCAGGACTTGGATCTGCCCAGTTGTATTATACAACAGGCAACTTGCTCAAAAGTCTTCAATGTAATGTTTGCTTCTGGTGAGGGCAATCTTTCAAATGCCATTGACACTGAAAGATTGCATGGTCATGATGGTCAATTGCCAAATGGTGATGTGTTTTACGCTGGGTTATTTATCTGAATAAAAGAAATAAATTCCTAGTGAACACTATCCACGGGTTGGCACTGATTGTTTTATGAGTTAAAATCAAATGCCAAACTTGGCCCAAAGTTATGATCAGTTCTGACAATTCTACTTTGGCTCAAGTGGGCCAAATCCATAACTATTAACACCCTTGATGAAGACTAAAAAAAAAAAAAAACTTGACTCTACAAAATAAACAACACTTATTTTTGTCAATGAGCTCATTTTCAAATTATTATCTGTCTGACTGACTTGTATTAGATGTATTTGCACTGGTAATGGTGAAGAGTCTACTCTTTGAAGTAAAAGGACATTATTTCAATGTCCTCCCATTCAAAAACTACACCATTATCAGTGCAAATCTGTCTTTTCTAATGTCAATCAATGGCTTTATATTTTTCCTCTGCCACAGTGTATACCATAAAAATTTACTGGAAACACAGTCAAAATCATATAATAATTTTACTGCAGTCAGCACATATGTATGTTTGAACAATATTTACTTTGGATCTGTGGAACAAAGTTGTACATTCAACCGTATTGGTATTGTTTTTAAGAACACTTCCTTTCCCATTCTTAACACAGTTACTGCCTGAAGTCAGCAAAAACAAAATTGTAACTAAGAGAAAACATTGCTCTTGATAAACAGAAGAGACAGCACAATGGCAAACCACACAAAACATTCATATATTCACTATAGTGACCCCCTACATGGTTAAATCATGGTGTGGTTTGTGAAATAAATTTTAAATTAAGGATGTTTAAAGATGTTTCCATAACCATACAATCAATGCTTTTTTAGATATAACATGTTCTATTTGCATCATAGCAGGGTTAAGACTTGTATTTAAGCTATGATGATACAAAATATAAAGTCATGCTGATGTCATAATCTCATCATCATCAATTATGTTCTAGAGTTCTAGAGTCTGTGGTCTCTTGATTTTGGACCTGAGTGTCAGTTAGTGCCTTCCAAAATCATCCTAGCCAACTGGCCCAACAGCAGGGACTCCAGGGTGGCCATGCTTTCCGCTCTCTACCCCCTCCCACCTTCCTATTACACCTCGAGGTCCCAGCTGTGAAGCCCCAGACCTTTCCTTGTATTTCTGTCAGTAGACACAATTGCACTGTTTATCTGTGTCTTTATGCTTTTGGAGCTTCTTGCTAGAAAAATTCCTTTCTCCCTCCACAAACTTCTCCCTCCACACAATGAGTCACCTGGTTGGTTCCAGGATTTTACAGGAACTTTTTATTTGTCACAGATGAAGCAAAATAGGCAGCAAACAAATACAGCTGTTATGCAGATTGAGGGCCTGCTGTCTGAACAGTGAATTCTCATTATATACATGTGCTGTGACTTGTAAATCTTTATGGATACATGAATTTACAATTAAGGAACCAGGATCAAGCAACAACAGAATCAACAATACAAGTATTGCAAATGCAGTCACACCTTTGTCTTCATGTCCAGATCAAAGTGGGCTAAGGTTAGGAAAGGACTTGCAATTATGGTCAGAGAGATGAGATTTATTCACTAATCTAAATGTATTTGGAAGCAACCTTTTTTAATGAAATGTAATTATAAAAAACATTATACACTCAGACAACAATGTGAAGAGAGACACTGAAACTGGGGAAATAGTAAATCATATAAGTTCATTTTTATTCAACCTTGAACAGATCGCCATGGGCATAAGAATGAACTGTCTTAAAGGTCTTTGCAGTTGGCTCCAGATGTGCACAGGCACTAAGCATATGCAAAATCTTTCCCATCTATCACAATGTTAGCATGGGACAAGTGCAGAGCCATAGTGTATTTCAGAGTACAGGGAGAAAGACAAATGAAGGGGATAGAAGGGGAAAAGCCACTTCAATATGGACGTACTGCCTCCCACATTGCAAAAACTTGACAAAGATAAGTAATGCACAGATATTATCAGAGGCACATTGTAAACTCAGAACATTCTGACAGGTGTATTTGAAGTGTATGTAGTTTAAAAGCAAACCAGTGACCCAGTCACACACCAGAAACACACCTTTTTTTAGATAAGGAAAATCTTTCAGGCTTAGCCTGTTTCACCCTAGGGGTCAATATGATTCAACAGACAGCAAATTCAGCTGATGAACACACAGACTTAAGAAACGTTTTGACGCTGCATCCAGCACAACAACCCCAAATCTCTTTGCTGTGGATGTTCCTGAACACTAGAAACACTGGGGTGGTTAGATCATTATACTGTACATATTATTGTTAGCTCAAACCATAAATTCCCCCTTGATTCAAATTCCACTTTCACCTCACATTAATTGAGACTCAACTGACTGAAGAATCAATTTAAAAAAATGCATGGTTTTATATTATTTTAGATTTCAATGACTTATGATGAATCTTCAATATACAAAGAACACTTGTTTCATTTTGTATTCGGCCCAGATTCAGTTACTTTTTGTCCTTTAAAGTTAAGGACAAATATGATTCACCAAAGACCTTTAGGATGACAAAAATGCATCTCTTACCACAGAGGTTGTGAAGCTAAGCTGACAGATGCATCATTGTAGAAAATGTTAAGTATGTACTCAGCACTAATCCCTTTTGCATTCAGACATGATTAAGTTGGATGTTATATAATTGTCTTTGAGAGATCTCTAAATAAAGAGGCCTTAAGAGAACATTGTGGCATATTTGACTGTATTGTGCATTGTCCATTCAAGTCATGACAGCAGAACATTTAGAATAGCTGGAGACTGGTTGTTTCTCTAAAAATTTACCCTCATGTGACCTCTTACCTCCAAAAATACCTTCATGACAACCCATCAAGAGACTATCTACAATACCCCTGTGGCCTAGGGCATGTTCTAATATGTAATCTTTGCATAACACAGAAAAAAAAAAACACAGAAAAAAATCCTCATTGAATCATTAGTAGATTTACACGCACATAGTCCAATTTTCATTTAAAAACACATAGATTATAACAATGACTCAACTCCACTGTTGTGATTGGACAAGAAGAATGAAGCAAGATAAAATGATTACTATTTGGCAGTACTGTTGCTGAGTCAGATTGTTGTGCTGAAAACTTATAAATTAGTTTTGTTAGTTTGTTAGTTTTGAAAATTCTCTGTGAGAATCCCTCCAGAGCTTTTTAATGGAGTATAACTAAATATTTTACATAATGACATTAAGGTACATAGCAAAAATATGCAAATTAAGTACTTTATTCTTCAGGAATTACATGACAATAATACAGAGTTCGTAATAAATGTATGCATATCAATGTCTCTTCAAATGTAATAATTCTACATGCAGACCTATGTGTGTATTTAATAATAAATTCTGTCTTGGTGGTTTCTATTCATTACCTGTATAATTCAAAAGACAAACTTGATTGTAATTTTCATTCTTGATTAATGAGGCAACTCATTCAATGAAATGTCTGTGATGTGGCTTAGAAAAATATTCAGATTGCCATGGTTTTCCTTTGGAATCTGGAATATTACATGGGGTCTGGATAAACTGATGCCAAGGCAATGGATTCAGCTTGTTTTTGACTTTATACTAACTCATAAAAAATATATATAAACCCCTAGGTTGTGGATAAAGTTCTTCAGAAGTTACTGGCAATAAAGTCACTGGATTTGCATCTTAAATAGTACATTTGAATGTGCTGAATGCATAAAAACACAATGAAAACCTGTGAAGTGTCTGGAGGGAGAGTTGAACAAGTCTGATAATACGATGCTTTAGAATTACATGAACAAAGATAACAATAGGAATATGTATGTGTGTCTGGTTTCACACTCCAGCACGCTGCTTGCAAATGAAAGGGCAAGGCAGGAGGAAATAAAAACCAAGGCAACCAAACGTCTGTGCCATTTACATCTGAAAGAAGTTCCACCACTTGGGCTGGCCAGACTGTGGTCAGGATTCAATTTTCACATCAGACATTGTGCATTCAGAACAAGCCTAGGCCATGGATAACTTTCATTTCCTTCTCCCAGCCCTCCCTCAGTCTCACCACCACTGACCCCCCAAAGCACACTGCCTGATTCCTGTGAAGCCAGCTGGCCATTTCCAAACATTCACACAGTATCAACAAATTCAGTCTTTCCATTCAAAAGTATTTTGAGGCGTTTATTTCTTTCTCTGAGCTGGAAAACTACCCCAGCACAGTCAAGAACCCAATGATGTGAATGGGATTATGAGTATTTAAATGCCCAGAGAGAAGATATGTAGGAGCTATGCAAACATGCATGTTGAGTATTCATATTGTCATGCACATCATTCACTTCATCCTCCTCTTAACCAAAGAATACTTCTGTCAGTATGTAACTCCAGCTGGCCGGTAAGCCTTTTCAATCAGCCATTACCCAAACTGTGGTCAACATCCATGTTACACACTCATTACTCATCACTCTGCACATACAGGAGACAGCAGCTGTGTGAACTCCAATTTTTTTTGATCATACACCTGTCATATACATTGCAGATGAAAAATATATTCACAACCTCAGGTTCATTAATATTTTATTTTAACCTTTGCAGTAGGCAGTATTTCTTGGTTAATAACAGCATCTGTCCACAAAAGGAATATGATTATTTAGTAAGAATTGTATAATGATACAATAACAAGGCAAAAACAGATTTTCCACAACATCCACAACAGTAAGTACACATCAGCCTGTAACAACTGCTTTATAATAATAGAACATCTAAAGCTTGTGGCAGAAGAAATATAAAACATGAATATGTGTCAACTCTCCAAACAATTTTGTGATCAGAGCAAAATTATTATTTTTGTACTGTTATTGCTATGAACCTTAAACTTTATCAAAACTGAAATACAAAAATAATAAAAAATAACACAGTGTCTTCTGTTTGGTGAATTAAATCTCAATACTGGGACGTGTGGTTAAACTAGAGCCATTGATGTTTTCAGACTGCGTCAGTGCTCTACTGGAATGCAATAGAATAACTCAAAGGAGACATTTTTCAGATATCTCTGAGTACATACATTTACAATGGAAGTCTGCATGTATCCTAATGAACAAGCGTTCTAAGAGAAGTAAGACCAACTAAATGGAGACTGCATGTAACTGCTGTCAAATGAGAGTTACTTTAACATTCAGCTGACAATACAAGAAGATAGAGGGGAGGAAGGGAGATGGCAGGTAAGGGCAGAGAGAGAGAGAGAGAGAGAGTAACTGCACTGCAGTGGTATGTTTTTAAAAGTGGGTACCTGTAGTAGTCAAGAACATGTCTCTCACCATTTGTCAGGAAGAAATAGGGAATTCCTGAATAGTTCAGGATATGGAGCCAAAACTACGCATCATCCGTTCTCCATAGTAAAGTCTTCCAACATACCATATAAAACAGCACACAAGAAAGGATTTATTGCTGGGCCCAAAAAAAAACCCTGAAGGCAAGAATGATGCAGATTGCCTCTCAGCAATGAAATGCAGCCCATTTTCCCTCCAAGCCAAATGCAAAAATAAGGTTACATTTTCTTCAGCACTTGGCTGAATGATGCTGAGCTCAGCAGAGAGGGTAGTTGGACTGAAGAAAACCCAGAGGAGAACTTGCCATTCTCTCCCATCCATAAATGAATGAACATGCTTCAGAATGGTCATTTATGATACCTCAGTGCAGTAGCACAGTAACGGTGTTCAATACAGCATCCTATGTGAATTTAATAATTGACTGGACTGATCAGGTCAGTTTTATATTTACATTTATGAATTTGGCTGATTCTCTTATCCACTGTAGCCAAAACTATATTCATTTTCATAGCTGGATATTTTTTGAAGTGCCTTGCTAAAGCATATAGCAGCAATGCTCAACCTGAGAACCAAATCTGAGGTATAAGTGTTCCAAGACAAGTGCCCTAACCAGTATACTACACTATTGTTTGAAGCCCTGTTCAATACAAAAAAGGCAAATTACCAAAAGTATCAGTAAACCAAAAATATAGCCTGACCAACATCAAGTGTCAGAGGTCATTCTGAAACTCCAGGTAACCCAACAGCTTTTCCCATGGCAGTCTCACTACAGGTTTTACAGGCAGTTCCTGTAAAGGTCCTAATGAAGGTAACTAAAAACACCTGGACTGAATACTTATCAACAGGGTCATGTGGCAAAAGTTGATGCAGTCACTGTGTGTGGCCTTGAGAGTATCTTGTGCTGGGATGAGGAAAATTTGTATGCATGAATATTGGGTCAAATTATCAAGATGCAAATATTCTAATTAAACAATAACTTTTTTTAATGTGGAATTATCTGTATTTTTGAGATTATGCCTTTGAAGGAAGAAATGATTGCACACTCCATATGCTCCTAATCTTTTATTTTGCTAAGAAAATAAACTAGATTTTGGCAATATGTTTCTTTTTCAGGGTTCAGAGAATGCATAATTTTTCTTTTTAATTGCATAAGGCCTTGTTTGCCTTCAAATGGTCAACTGCAGAAAGGAAGGATCCTTCCTACAGTATGTGGACAAGCGTTTGAGTACTGTCCACAATTTTGCAATATTATGATTTCAGAAACATGAAAAAAGGACACCACACCCAACGCTTATTTCACATTTAAGCTCAAGTGGGAAATATTCTGTTCTTCCAACCCTCCCTCTGCATTACACAGGCCATGTGCATTATGCTGATTAATGTTTT